>OX381685.1:12400000-13600000 GCA_947462355.1 Caradrina kadenii | reverse complement strand
TTCCGAGAACGTGTTTGGTTTTCGCATTATATTTCCCCTCAGGGCAAGAAAATCGATAGAACACAAAGGAAAACTTATGTCTAGACGTCTCGTATACAAGGACCAAACGGTTTTGATACATGCTTTGTTTTATTAATCATTAAATTTAATATGCCATTTAATTCAACAATATTAATCAATTTTGTTTGTTTTTTTTTACAGGTAAATTGTATGAATAATTACAATTATCGTCATGTCACACACTGCGTGCTGCTATGGTTTTGGTAAGGTTTTCCTCAATAATACGAACATTTTTATACAATTTTGAAGTAGGCGTATACTGTGTCAATTGTTTTGCTTTAATTAGCACTTATTTACATCATAATCACGACGATATTGAGTTGTTGATAGTAAAATTCAAGTCCCTTGTTGTGACAATTAGAGAAACTATAATTGGTTTAATTGATATCAAACACTAAATCCAAGGATATTTACTTGTTAAATTGAAGTTTAAGAGGTAAAATTTCAAGTATTTGTAACATTATCACGCAAAACAATTTGGTCCTTTATCAACTAGGTCCTAAAGTCCTAATCACAGTTGTTGCTATGCTATAAACAGTATGGAAGTACGGTCCGCCATGTTTGCGTCTTGCCAACCGTTACGCGTTACGTAAACAAGTATATCGATGTGGGCACACGTTTAATTATGTGATAAAATGGGTTGAGTTACAAAACTCACTCAAAGGTCGCAAAACAACTGTCATATCCAAACGTCCACAAATAAACCTAAAGCAGTGTGCCAAATAATTAATTAATAACCCCCCTGAAAAAAAATATAGAATAAAATATAATAACCAACTAATAACTGCTTCTGATAAATTAGCACAAACATTTAACAAATTTTTGATGACATTACAAAACTAACGAATAATACAATAAACTATGCTAATATTCTGACCTATAACAAACCAAATTCCTGTTTCTTATCACCAGTTACCCCTTATGATATTGTCAAAATAATCATGGCATTAAAAATTACTAACAGTAAAGGTTGTGATGGTATTTCCTCAAAAATAATAAAACGTGTAGTATACGAAATTGCTCCAATCATTACCTAAATATTAAATAAGTGTTTTGAAGAAGGTATTTCCCCGACATATTTGAAAACTACTGTAGTTTCACCAATACTCAAAAAAGAAAACACAGAAGATGTACGATGTTATAGACCTATCGCTCTCATTCCAATAATGGCTAAAATATTTGATATTAATATTTTGAAAAAAAAAAAAAAATAATAATAATAGATAATTAAGTTGGTTATAGAAAAGGAAAATTGATTAATACAGCAATACATCGATTTTTACAAAAAATTATAACGGAACTACGTAAAAAAAATCAGGTCGTAGTCCTATTCATGGACACGACAAAAGTATTAGATTATGTTGACCATGGACTTCTACTACATAAACTAGAAATATACTAAGTTCGAGGTAAAGCACTAGAAATTTTCAAATCCTATCTCAGTATTAGAACACAGTTATCTGAAATAACGCAATTATGTCCATTCACAAAAACAGAAATTAAATATACATCGAGCCCAAGAACTTTAAAATATGGTGTACCTCAATACTGTCGATACTGGGACCACTTCTATTTCTTATTCATATAAACGATTTACCACGCGCTGTTCGACACCCTATGGTTTTATTTGCAGATAACAGTACGACTTTTTTTACAAATAACAAAAACAAAAATCTTGAACTAGAAATAAATGATCCCCTATCTAAAATAATAAATTGGCTTACAATAAATAATCTTAAAATAAATGTTACCAAAACCTATTACATGAATTTCAAAAATAAAAACGCAAAATCTATTAAGTACGATAATTCAGCCGTTAACCTCAGAGGTTACATGTACGAAATTTCTTGGTATCTATATAGATTCTAATGTGTCGTGGAAAACACATGTAAATAGTGTATGCAGCAAATTACATCAATTCTAATATGCCCTCTACATGCTCAAAAAAGTATCTAACCAAACTACACTACTTAGTGCTTATCATGCTTATGTGGGATCCACCCTATCTTATGGGATACTGTATTGGGGATACTCAACTCATAAAGAAATTGCGTTCAGAGCGCAAAAAAGTGTATTAGATCGATGTGTGGGATACACCCAACAGATTCATGTAAACCTTATTTCCATCATCACGCCTGTATTCCCCGAAGGGTTAGGCAGAGGTGTAACAATGTACATCCATAGTTCGCCGGTATATTTAGGTCCCATGTAATAGGGGGCGAGCCTATTGCCATTAACCGGGCACAAATCCTAACTCCGAGCTGCTACTGTGAATTTCATAGAAAAACTCAATAACTCTTTTTGCTCGACCTGGGAATCGAACCCAAGACCTCTAGCGTAGCAGTCGCGCTTAGGACCACTAGGCTACCGAGGCAGTTTTATTCCATAAGCGTCAAGATACTAACCCTCCCTGCCCTATATATCTACACAGCTTCAATTTTCGTAAAATCAAACATTACTAGCTGTGACACATTAATAAGCAGTAGACTTAAAGATACATTACGCAATAAAACATCACACACTGCTCTTTATAGCAATACTATTTTTTGTATGACTATATATATATATACTAAACTATAGAACTTTAATATAGAGAAAGTTTATTTTGTTTAATATAATCCCTAAATTGCAACGCTCTTACAGGCAACTAAGTTCTAAGAACCTACTTATTGTCAACATCTTCATTGTACCTACACTTAGTTCGCAACAAAGAGGTAAAAAGATCACCAGGAAATAATAAATAGTAATAAATAATATAAGTTAAGGAAATAAATAAATTCCTTACAAACAACATCATTTTTAGACTAAAAATGAAAGTGTCAATCCAAAAAATACTTAATATATTCCTTACTCGTACATTTTTACTGTAGAGCCAAAAATCTGTAGGGTCATACTTCATCAAATCACATACGTTCGAAAAATCATTTCTTCATACTTATTTAACAAAAAGGTTTCAGAGTAATGTGATGAAATTATTTTTCAGGGAAACTATTGCTTTTACGAAAGCTTCTTTTACTAATAAAACATACTGAAAAACTGGATTTTCAAACAAGTATACACAGAAGCGCAGAGAAACGCAAAAAAATAAATAAAAAAAATGAAGGAATTTTTATTAAATATTACTATTTTGTTATGCACTTTTATATAATACAGTTCAAATTGAATGATATCATTTAATATTGAGCGACTACAAGAAGTAGCATTTGATCGAGTATTGCAAATTGACACAACTACAAGTTCCAAGGGCGTCATTGCTATTCTACGTGTCTTAGTTGGCGTCACCAATTTTCGATCAAAATAAAACATCACACCTACTTTGCATAGACTACAAACATCGAATACATTTTGGGTCAAACGTCAAAGTCATATCAAGAAACCGAGCGGTTATCGAGTAGTCTTATCGATATGTGCAGTAAAATAGGTTATTGCTCTCGATAGCTGCGTTCACAATTTCCTATTTAAATGGGTTTTGATTGTGCAATTGTTATGCTTTTAAAATATTTATATTGTTATGCTAAATAATTTAATTTAAATGTTAAACGCACACATTATTTATTACATAGAATCATCTTCATCACCAGATCAGGGTAGCCCAACCTGTGGTTAGTCAGATACCTCAGGTTGGGCTACCCTGAACTTTCTCAAAATTATTCTGCCATCTGTCAAAGATCAGATCTGTCAGTTATGTTAATTATTTCTAGCGAAGTTGCAGTACTTATGTCAGTACGTCAAAGATTGTCCACAAACAGTTCGTTACAATGTTTTACCTTTAAAACATTGTAACGAACTGTTTATGGACAATCTTTGACGTACTGAACCCCTTGGTTCCAAGCAGGTTGTTTATCCATACATAGTTGATAGAAAACTGATGGAAGTTTCTTCTTTTGTGCACTTTAAGGCTGCTACACAAAAACTACTGAGACATCTGCATGTATCCCTACTTCCCTACTAATTATAAATGCGAAAGTTACCCACCCTGTCTGTCTGTTACGCCTTCACGCCTAAACAGCTGAAGCGATTTTGACAAGGACACAATGATCTCTTTTGTCGCGAGAAAAGGGGTTGAAAATTAGTATAGGAGTCCGGCATTATCGATGGTAAAACCATGAAACTGGGTATTTAAGCATTTGAGAAAAAATAAATAAATATTTGTTCGGACGTTTTTAGGGCCCCAAGTAGCTAATCGACGCAGACGAAATTGCGGGCATGAGCTTATCTTCGTTATAATTGCCTGGTAGCTTTATGCGCGGATGACATACAGTGGACTATTTTACACAATTCTTATACTGCAGATCCTGCAGTAATTTATGTTGTTATGTGTATATTTTTACTAATTTTATAAAGAGCTAAAGCTTTTTTTTTGTTTGTGTGAGGAAATGTCTGGAAGAACTAGTCCGAATACAAAAATTCTTTCACTGATAGAAAGCTACACAATTACCGAATGTCATACGTAAACTTGAACATCCATGACTCCATGTGGATGAAGTCACGGGTAGAAGACAGTTTTCTGATAAAAATTTTGTGTTGATGTTAACCTCGAACAAACAGGTTTTGAATACGGACTAGAATAAGCTGTTTGAATATTAGTATTTTTGCGATCTACATGCGCATGTAAGCCGTGTGTCGGTCCCTTATCACATGCAAATGTCAAATAACACGTTTGTTGATTAGTTTCTTAGAGGTTATAAAGTCCTCTATAATTTTGCCCACAAAATGGTTTGCCAAATGTTTTTGTCTGCTTTTGGTCCTTCTTCTCGTATACAATCACGGCTAAGTGCTCAGTGTGACGTAGACGTAACCATACGTAACAGCTTTTGCAGTGTTATTCTGTAAATCTCCTCCAGTGAATTTTAGCGAAGTGGCTTCAGGTGAGCTGTCATCTATCTGGTGCTAGGGATTGATAGCTCAACCCAATCTCACCTAAATTTCCTGAGGATATCTGTACGGAATAGTGCGGCTGGTCCTTTGTATAAGGTAGCCATACTCACGGTACGCCAAAACACCTATGCAGCTTAGCAATGCAACTTCCGTATAGTTAGCCTTATTCTATATTGGTCGTAGGAGCGTTAGCAGCTAGCTTTTTTTTTTGGTCTGTTTTTATCTTCATGTCTCAGTTCCTGGTTTGTGAGAACTTCGTTTTGATTTATACTTCGCTTGGTTTTATATAATTGTACCTTTTTTGTTTCGTTTTCAGAATAAATGGACTGTCTGCTTTTAAATTTAAATGAGATGATGAAGATTTAACGCTTTGCTGATGTGTACTTAGACTTGTAGTTCTTCACTCCTTTTTATCTCTTTTTAAATGACTAATAAAGGAGAAGGTTCTTTTTTTGCTTACTTTTTCATACCTAAGATATTTCTCAACATCGAATTCTATGTTTCTTTGTTATTCGTGGTCAACTGATCATGTACTTGAAAAATACCTCATCGACACACAGTACGCATACAGTGAAAGGGGTAGTCGTGCGGAAGATGAAACACATTCGCTGGTTAGGTTATTTAGTGTTACCATATTTAAAGGGATTTGGATGAATAGTATGAATTTGCATTTATATATCTTTGTTACTGTTAGTTTTTATCCATATACTAATTAACAACCCAATCAAAACACTTCGTCCAACGATCGATACGTTGACCGCATTGCCGACTTGCGCTACCGCCGTAGCGTTGGCTGAGCCTACCCAACGGGACCAATGGGATTACCATAAATGTTAATCAACGTTATTAATAAACATTAGTGCCCCAACAAGTAGGTTCGCTTAAGGACTAATTTTTATCATAACTTTCACAATTTCGCAGCACCTCTGTCGCGGTCCTAAATATTCTGTGGTGCTATTGTACGCATGCCTACAAGGACCACTCGCACCATCTGCATCGGTACACTTACACACGGCTGTTATTGACTTGCGTTAATGTGTGTCATGCGTTTCACACAAGTCTAGACTGGGCCGTATCTAGGCAATATGCGCTAGACATTCTAGGTTCTGCCAACTCGGTAACCGGGTGGCCTGTTTGCACACTTGCGCGAGCGCACCTTTTTGTACGCGCTCCGTACGCATTTACGGAGATCGTTGGTCACAATTATGTTTGTTAATTATCTGGCTCCGGCTTCTGGGAAAATATGTGCTATGTGGATTTATTAGAAGTCCAACTGGTTAGTGTTTTCTTGCGGTGTTTTTAGGTCTCGGTTTAAAAGATCGCGGATGTCGTTGCGCATGCGCGGCTTCACGTTTATGGGTGGAGCATTATATGTATGGTAACGGGCGACTTGATGGGTGTGCCGTACCGTGTAGATGCGGCTTAGAGTTTGTCGATTGATGTCAAACTACGAAATGGCAAGAAGTGGCTCACGCGTAGGTAAGCAGTAGGAGTTGTCCATTAGCAATGTTTGTTTTGGTTCACTAAAATATGTTTTTTGATGGAGTTACATATTGCTAAAATGCAAAGGAAAGACTTATTTATTTATTTAGTTTGTGAACATACATGGGTACAATATGTACAGGGTACACCTGTGCGCTGGGGTTGGTGAAATGGAACAAGTCTTGAATTCTGAAATCAGCAGATGTTTACTTTTCAGCAGTTATTTTCCAAGTGATTTTATGAGTCTATTGGCCCTACATTTATTTCTGTCTACGTAGGTGCAAGTAGTGGGTAGAGCGATGTTATACTATTTTTAATATTATTCAAACGTTGACGACAGATTACATAGCAAACTAAAGATTATAAACAAACATTATGCTTTAAACTTAACCTTTATACAATTTTCTTATGTACTAGCCCCTATGTACTATATTTCTATCACTATTTACACAGTTATTACGCACTACTTTTCACTGTCCCGCACACAATAAGATGTTGTATAAAAATGTTGGCCTAACGTTGGTCCTACGTCCCGCCGAAAGGCAAGACGAAACTAAATGTCTGTTATTCATTTCAGCGAATCAGTGAAAACTTTGAATACACCTTGTATATTTCCAAACCTAACATGAAACATGACTAAGTGCTCATCGTAAAGACTGAATTATAATTCAACATGCACAAGCCATCATCGTCATAGGGAAGTGAACGATATTGATTGTAAACCGACGTAGGTACATCACCGGTTCATAAAACATTTGGCAGTACGCTCTGGTATGAATGACAAGCAGCACTTGATACATCAGGAAGTTGACGATGTTGATTTAATTGCAGCGTTGGGTTCATTTTTTTGCACGGCTATCAAATACGGATCATTTATTTCATATATTTATTTATTTTTATTTTTAGTTCGCGACTACGCCCGCGTGGTTCTTTTCAAACCGCGTTTAGTCGTCGTCTTTGGTTACTGCTCCGCTACCATGCGTCTTAGCCTTAGTCAATACCCGACTTCCGGATGTCATCATCGTCATGTTATTAATATGGTGGGACGTTCTTTCATGTTTTATTAGCCTTCATCAGTATCATCATCATCAGCCTTCAACAGTCCACTGCTGGACATAGGCCTCTCTAGTCGCACGCAACTTAGCTCGATTCTCGGCAACTCTCATCCAGTTTTTACCAGCTACCCTGCGAAGAACGCCGCTCCACCGGGCCTGAACCTCCATCACGGGGTTCACCCACTTTCCAGCCAAGTCATCGTTCACATGCACAAGCGCACTACATCTGCTCTGAATTAGATGTAGTGCACAACAGCCACACATACACTTACCAGTATCGTTTTGATTTCCTCTCATTTAATGCCTCATGCTATGAACATTATACAAATTATTATCTAATCTTATTTTGTCATGACGTGCATTTAACATTACGTATTACATAAATAGCAAGGTCATCCATCACCTATACAAACGATGACATAATAAATTGGTAATGGTAATCTATACTAACAAAAGATTATTTAAAAATAAAGATAATTTAACTTTAATCGATTTTTGATTGACCAAATACCTGTCTGTATTAGCTCTGCGTGAGCTCCGCCCATATTGTCAAAACAAAATTGACGAGATTCTTCCGTTTTAAAATAATAAACAACCTTCATGTATGGATACTGCATACCGCTATGGATACACTAAACAAATCTTCATGTAAAACAAATTCGATTCAAACACCGTGACGTCATACGGTGGCGTCCAGATCACAAAGGTTCTATCACTATCCATGTAAACACTATAAGAGTTTGTGTATATAGCATAGTGAACCTTATATACACATTGTTTAACGTAGAAACGTAAAAAACCGCTTGTCTCCCGATGAATTCTCACGGATACTGGAATCGTACAAAATTGTAAAGATTCGCATGAAACTAAATTTCCGTTCCATTCCACGGCGATGTGATTTGAGCCTAAATTAAAAGATTGATAACAGGTTGCATCTCCATAAATACGTAGCCCTTTTGTGAATTGGTCAATTCGTGGAGTAGTTCTTTGAGAATTGTATGTTTTGTGGAGTCCTTTGATTTGGCCATTGCCAACAAATCCGTTTTTGTATTGCCTCATTTGGAAATAATTGCCCAATGTGCCTTTTGTGAATTGGCCATTTTGTGATTTAATGAGACACACATACAACCTTATTTATTAGGTTAAGTATTATGGTAGGTAGTTACTTATTGGATTCTTTAATTAAATAAAATTTTGCCTTATTTTTGTCAAAAAAATCAGCTGATATTTGCGACTCGACAAAATGTGTCAAATTTTTGCGTCTTGATTTCATGCTTGATCCCAGAGTAAAAGGTTTATGGTAAACAAATAATTATCTTGTAGATTTGGTAGACGAGTCTCTCTTCAGTGAACGTTCTTCTGAACGTGAACGTGTGGTGATCACTATCAAACTCCTGTGTTTTCCGACTACTACGTCTCAAACCAGAATCATTACTTAGACCATTAACGAACCTAGGAAAACTCCACTGGGTCGCTGAAACCATGAAATTCAAGACCCAACTTCTAATTTTAGGTTTAATATTTTTCTGTTTGACCAAGAGTGTTTCTATATTTATTACTTGTTTGTCCAGATACTCTTGTCAGAATAACACAAGATTATTGCGCTGTATTTTGAATACTTGTTTGTTTATCAATAACAAATAATTTAATTTCAATCGTGAACGTCGTAGGTCATTATAGTTTATTTTTTGCGTATTAAATATTGACCGGCAATATTGTATCTACAGTATAAATAATTGTTAAAATGTCACCTCTCATTACGAATGAACACAAACAATGACGTATAGTTAACTCATAGATAAAACATTGTTTAATTTATCATTTTCCTTGTATGTACAAGAAATTAAATAATATTATGACTAGCTTTTGCCCGCGACTTTGGTTATTGCGGACACAGAAAAAGTCGCGGGATAAAAGTAACCCATGTTCTTTCTTGGGGTTGAAACTTGCCTCGTACCAAATTTCATCAAAATCGGTTCAGTGGTTTAGTCGTTAAAGCGTAACACAGTCAGACAGACTTACTTTCGCATTTATTATATTAGTATAAATGTATATAGATACTGGGTGTGAAAAGACACATCCAACTAAGTAACACTGAGTACAAATGATTGTTGGGTAACTAGTTTTATTTTTTGTTGTGAAAATTCGCTGCTGATGGGAACACGCAGTTAACGTACTCTAAACATTGTACTTACTGGTACATTCAACAGGACGTAGGTTTGTTGAAAGTTTAGTTAGAATACATGACACTTGTTTTGGTAAAAAAACTTTCCATATCATGGTGACTAGAAGTTGGTGGTGTGACACCCCCGTGCCTCAGAGAGCACGTAAAGCCATTGGTCCCGGCTGTCATTCATAAATCTTTGATAGTCGTTACGGACAGTCAGAAGCCAGGAAGCCTGACAACCAGTCTAACCAAGAGGTATCGTGTTGCCTAGTAACGGGTTTGTGGAGGTCAGATAGGCAGTCGCTCCATGTAAAACACTGGTATTCAGCTGCGTTCGTTTGGACTGGAAGCTGACCCCAATACAGTTGAGAAAAAGGCTAAGCAGATGATGATGGTAACTAGAAGGTTTCCAGGTATGGTCCAGTAGACTAAAATAAAATATTGCAATTATACCAAGAACATGCCCGTTTCAGTTTTGTGACTTGTGAATCGCGTAATTTACGCGTCCTGTCTGGACACGTGCGACGCAAAATGAGTTCTCAGTTTCATTTGAATATTAATTCCTTACCTACGCGGCTCGTAAAAGTTAACACTAAATTACCTACGTTCTTTTGGTTTCCCACTAACTCGTTGTTTGTACAGCGCAATTTGTTTTTTACAAAATATTTAGCATGATTTGAGCCAATGTTTTTCAATTTTGGTAAACAGTCCGCAAAATTGCACATGATTACAGTCTAGCGCTTATGCACTAGAACTGTACTATTTTGAAAAAGGAGAATGACAAAAATGTATGGAGTTTGGTCCAAATGTCCACCAGCAACGAGAACTATGATTACTATATAAAATATACCCAGACCGCAACCAAAAATATGCAGTCAGTACAAAGTTATGACTAAATGAAAAGTCATGGTTTTATACTGATAATTTAATTGATAATTCCTTCTTCGTAACAATGAATGATTGCAACAAGCACGGATCCTTCTTTGCACTTCATCATCATCTTCTTAGCCTTTTCCCAATTATCTTGGGGTCGGCTTCCAGTCTAGCCGGATACAGCTGAGTACCAGTGTTTTACATGGAGCGACTGCCTATCTGACCTCCACAACCCAGTTACTAGGCAACACGACATCTCTTGGTTAGACTGGTTGTCAGACTTTCTGGCTTCTGACTATCCGTAACGACTGTCAAAGATCTACGAATGACAGCCGGGACCAACGGCTTTACGTGCTTTCCGAGGCACGGGGGTGTCACACCACCAACTTCCAAACTCCGGGCTGCTACTCTTCTTCTTCTTTCTGCTTTTCTTCTTCTTTGCACTTGCATTATCATAAAAATAAACAATCACTTAGTAAAAACAGAAAGTCCCAAGTGATAATTATAGCCTAGGTCGCAATAAGAGAAACAGAGTCCAAGTAAACAATAGTGTTTTTCATACGCTCATATTTTTTACTGACAGTTTTATTTTTGGCTAATACTGAAAGTTAATCTCCATTTAGTGGACTATAAGTCAACATAGGTGGATATTTAGACCACTTTTATTCATTGTCCTTTCCATGATTACGACTCAAAGTTTAGGAATTGTTAGTTCTTGATTAATGGGGTATTTCTCTTCTATACTCAAGATTTGTAAAACATAAAACCATGGCGGTTGACTACTTTTCACCTTATTACTAAGGCCTTACGGGTGAAAAGTTGATAAATTTCAAAAACGCGATTGTACATGTAATTTCGAAAATGTGAATAGTGTATCTGAATTCAGATGATATTGAATTCCTATCTGTTTATATTGATCAAGTATCGAATCTCATCTCATTTCACACCTTGTGAACTTACAAGTGATTCTTATAATGCCTCAAATAACGTGACCAAACACGACACAATACGACACCGTTATTTATACAATGATATTCATATTTGCAAACAACGAAATCGCCGCCAAATGTTGCGAGTCGACCGGTCCACAGTGAGGTGTACGTACCATCACAAATGTTTATAATATCGTCGAACAGATCTCTAATCTCTGGTAATTTTTAAACGAAAAATTAATAACATGATAAATTGTTGAATTATCAACAACAGCAGCTTGCGCGCGCTTCACAATTTGATTGATTTTCGTTCGAGAAACTGTAGGTATCACTGCTATCTGATAGTAACAGATTAAATAAGTGCTACTCCGTAACCCAATTGGCTTGTTTGTCTGTTATGTAGAATTTGGCTCCGGGCTGCGTTGACCGGGTCAGATTGTGCAAGATGGCCGCTGGGTCAAGGTCGTTTGCACACATCTGTGCTTTGTAATTCTAAATATTAACAACGATATGTTATATGTCTTCTATTGTTAATCTAATATCTCGCTTTGTATGTTATCGTATCTAATACCAAACCTTGTTTAGCAACAGGCAATATTTGTTTATGCTTGAAATTATCAGTTAACGGCTAATCTTTTTATGACGCCATAAGCTATATAGCTCATACAGATACGAGGAGAGAGATCTACATATCTACAGATAATGATATTGTGATGACAACAAGAACGCAGGGTTTAACCGTGTCGTATGTCGTGTTGCGGTAATGGTGCGGCGAATGACCGAGTAGCGTTGTGCAAACTGGCGGGGTCAAAGTCGAGTCTTTGATACACGTCCGGTGCTGGAAGCCTTTTACATAGAAGTAAAATTGACACCCCTTTTGAAAAATGAAACTGGTGATGTGTTGCGTATGGAGAGAGACGAGTAACGCCACGTAATAGATGATGTGTTGCACGATGACTTTGCCTGATTGGCTGCTGCAGTACGTACTATCTCTGTTTCAATTCACGCACGGATCAAGTATTTGTATAGCCTACAGGTGGTTGTTTGTGTTTATTCACGATACATGAAAGTTCCTAGCGTGGGGGACAAAGTAGTATAGTAGTATAATAGTAGCAAATCCATCAAAACGAATCTTTAGATCAGTCCATTACCAAGCTAGGTCCATGTTTTTCGATACTAGAAGATCAGTTTATGTACTAAACTTACAGACACTTAAGACACAGACCCCACAGGTGCTGGTCGACCTTGTAAAGTTCAAGTGTCTGTCGGAACGGTTATTGCCAGTTCACGTCGCTGACTCAGCCTTTGTCTGGCATGCCATTGTTGCCTCATTGGCGCGTCCGGTTCGATGGAAGCCGAGCATTTTTGATTAGAAGGGTCCTTGTGAAATTGACTCGTAAATCTTTTGTGGTTCGGTTTTGGTTACGTATTATGTACTTGCCTATCTGGAAAAAGTTATAACTTAAATATCCAACTGTCAAATTGTTATTGTAGTGGATGAAAGTGTTACTAAGTGTTCAATTTACAGCAAAATTGTTCTACGTGAATTTCCTTTTGATAAGAAATCTCCCCTTTGCCCTTAGGGATAACGTAGCTTCTTTTAAACAAAATTTTCAAAATCAGACCAGTAGTTCCGGATATTAGCGCATCCAAACATTTGTACCTACTATGTTTTGTCTTTGCATCACCCTGAGGTAGGCTGGTAGAAAATGCCCAAGGCATTCAGTCCGCCTTTGTATAGTGTATTTTTTACATTATGTGCATAAAGTTTTAATAAATAAATAAAAAAGTAAACTCTTCAGCTTTATAATATTTAGTATCTGTAGATTCTCGCCATAATCTAGATGTACGAAACTTAATTAGCTTAAGACTTTGTGCAGCTTTGAGTGAAAGTAACCTTTCACACTTGTTACCGAGCATCTAATCTCTAGCACTGGGTTGTGCAAGGTGCGCCTGCGCAGTGTTGTAAACAAAACATGGCGTTGTGTTGCTTGTGTCGAGGTCGCCTCCCACACCATAGCTTATCTAAATTGATTCAGTTTCTTTGTGCTGCCAATATTTATACAAATGAATGAAATTGGAGTGTCTCTTTGTAATGTCTAAATTACTTTTTACTAAATGCATTGAAAAAAGAAAACGACGTTCAATGTGTTGAATCTGACTTTGCCATCGTAGCTCACAAACGGCTAAACAGATGATGATTAAGTTTTTTTTTTGTTTAAAAAGTATCTTGATCGATCTAGCTAGAGTGTTCTTACCTATGTTTCAAGAAAATCTGTTCAGCCGTCTGAAGATGTTCGTGACGTTTCCAATGGTTGAATGGATGTGAGCATCTTCCACAGGTGGGATCGAACTTTGTTAGTGTCGGTTTCTTTTTTTAATTTTACACTTGCATCATCATTTACTTAGCCTTTTCCCAACTATGTTGGAGTCGGCTTCCAAGCTAACCGGATGCAGCTGAATACCGGGGTTTTACATGGAGCGACTGCCTATCTGACCTCCACAATCCAGTTACTGGGCAACACGATACTCTTTGGTAAGACTGGTTGTCAAACTTTACACTTACTTACCACTTACTTTACTTTATTTTACACTTGCAAATCCCTACTAATATAAAAAATGCGAAATTTACTCTGCTTGTCTGTTACGCTTTCAAAACTAAACCACTGAACCGATGCTGATAAATTTGATATGGGGTAAGTTTGAACCCCAAGAAAGGACATAGGCTACTTTATATTCCGCGGATTCGTCTGCCTCCGCGGTAACCTACATTTATGTGGATGAAATCGTAATGCACAATTGCTTAGAAATTCAAATTTACATTGAAGTTTTACAGTTAACGTTCTCACGTTAATGTTATTTTGAATTCGGAGAATGAAAGTGAAACTCGCGACCTTTCCCACGGCATCTGCTATTATTTGACTCGAGCATCAGTTTATGATAGGTGTACCGGTGTACTGTTTCAAAATAATCCGGTCAATATTTCTCGGATTGGCGTCACTTAGGTTTGAGCTTTGTATTTCATTGCTCTTTACTATCGGTCCAGACTTCAGTATCAACTATTGGTTCAGGCTCATAAAAATACTCCAGAGAAGACATGACTTATTAAACAATGCACAATCTGTTTGTATTATTTCTTTAGAATCTTCAGCATGTTCGCGGGCGGATTTGGAAGCTTACACTGAAATAAATCAAACGTTACGTAGCATCTTGGCTTTGCGTACAATCGGTTCGGTGCGGCGAGCAGCGACCTTGTAGCAAAACATCTTTATTTAGTGCTAAACTATTTATACACTGTATCATACAACACGACTATCTAACGTGAACTAATTATGTGATTTTTTATTATTTGTATTATTATATAAAAAACAGCTATTCTGCTGCATTCGGTTAGACTGGAACCCGACTCCAAGATAGTTGCGAAAAGGCTAAGCAAGTGATAATCTCGACTCATAGCAATATGTAATTCCACTTACAAGTTTCGATAATCCATGGGCTGGCTTCTACCTTAGCTAGAGGCTAAGCATTGTCATCCAACATGGCAATGCCGCCACTCTTTAGAGCTCATTACTAGTTGACACTAATTCAGAGAAAAAATATTTTTATTTATTTTTGGGTGTAGGGGGTGTTAAGTGTGTAAATATCGTATCTTTTCTGAGATACAATCTGTGAGTCGTACATTTAGACATTAAATTAATCTTCGAAATACGCCTAACTTGATTTTAATGTAGGTAAAGGCAAGTATAGCTGGTATTCACAAGTCTCCGCGAATTTTCTTGCTCGTTCTTCTCCATAGAGACCTACGAGCAACTAGTTTTAACTTTATGACTAACTGATCGACTCATCCACTTTAAAAGTGCCTGTAAATGTTTAATTTAAATAAATGTTTTAACTTGACGTTTGACCATTAACCTGATATTCTTATTATTAATTTCAAATATTCAAATCTGCATAACAATTAGCTCTGTTTTAGGTATAAGTTCACATTACGTAGACCGTATGTCATTAGTAGATAATTATTTTGTTATATTATTATTTGTGTGCAACCTTAACACATAATCTCACACGTGACGTATTATCAGAGCTAGTGTATACGTCAATGAATTGTTTTGCAAAGAATACCTGCATATAATTAACTAGCTATTATACCCCGCGGAATCACTCGCGCCCAGTTACGTCTCTGGTTACTGCACTGCTCCCGTTTGTTGTAGTCATTAAAATGACTTGCGTACGCAAAGACAGACGGCGGGGAGCCTCTTTGTTTTATACTATGGAGACATGGTTATATATATATCTAAACAATGTGTAAAATATAGTTAAATGGTAAGCAGATAAGGGGTCATTGAACTCAAACAACTTTTACTAAGAGACCAACCCTGAAATCGTTAAAATAAAATCAGCTGATACATACATTTATTTTCACTTTACTCGACAAAATAATAGCCAGATATTATTTACCAATTTACTTATAGTTATTCATAAAAATATACCGGCATTATTTATAATTGTGTGTAATTTAATTTTCCTCCTTTAGGTTTGTTCCTTGCGAAGTATGTGTGGTGTAACTTTGAACGATAGAGTGAGGAGTAAAATTATACGAGAACGTTGCGGATTAAAAGAGGATGTAGTGGCAAAAGTAGAAAAGAGTATGCTTAGATGGTTCGGTCATGTTGAGAGAATGAGTGAAAGGCGACTAACAAAAGGGATTTATATGGCAGATGTGAGTGGCAACGCCGGGAGAGGACGCCCTAGAAAGACCTACCATGATCTAATTGATGAGGTTCTTCAGAAAGGTCGGGTGCGCAGTAGTCGTAACCGGCGTGCTTGTATGAACAGATGTATGAACGTGGACGAGGCGAAGGAAGTATGTAAGGATCGTAACAGGTGGTGTTCTGTGATTTCTGCCTACCCCCATGGGAAAAAGGCGTGAGTTTATGTATGTATGTGTTAATTTGTTAAACGTCGCCATTTTTGCTTCAGCTTCCCTTTTACGAAAATTAACCCTTCGCTATTCATATATTCATTATTATAGATATATAGTTCTGTGCCAATGATGCCTCGGCAGGTCCGCAACCCCTGGACGACTGCAAATTAAATCAATACTCACCGTTTGTTCGCTTGTCAGTGGTGCACAGTATTCATTCATTTTAACAGCAATTTTAAACATAATCCCAGCTATTTCGTGCCTGACAGACATTTTTATAGGAACATTTAAGTTTTACAGCATCGTTAACGATTTTGTCTGCTTAATTAAGTTGTAAATTTCTTCGCAAAGAATAATTAATATACATACTTTGTGTCCAAAGAGAACTATCTCTTTGACAAAGTAAATAATGGCTTCTTAACTTTATACGGCAGCCTTTTATTAAGAGTTTTACAATTTTCAACTTTAAAATAACGTATATAACAGAGTTGAAAATTGCATAATTACGTCCAAGATACTAAATACCACGGGGAATTATATCTTGTACACAATTTTCAATTGTATTTTTAACTAGCTTGTAGCCCGCGACTTCGTTCACGTTCACTGTTTTCTTGGTTTCAAATTTGTATTCGCATAACCCTCTTTTTTTTTAAATTAAAGTAAATAAAAAAAATTAAATAAATATAGCCTAAATTACTTCTTATAACATTAGCTATCTGCGAGTGAAAGTCCCGTCAAAATCGGTCCAGCCGTTTCCGAGACAAAAATTTAAAAAATTGTTTTCTTTTTTGTTATTACCGTATATAATTTCATATGCATTTAGTGAAAAGCTTGTAATATATGTATAAGTAGTATAGATTAATTTAAGTTCGTTATCAATTTCTGATTTAAAACTGGTCGCGTATATTGTTGCTCTGTTTGTGCTGAGCCTTACTTTGCAATTATGTGGTTACAAAATATTTACGAAATGGACACAAAGTCAATGTCAAATCATTTATTTCAATTAGACGATTAAAAGGCAGCGTTGAACGTCATTTACAAGAAAAACAAAGAGTCAAGCCCATTTTAAAACGCAGTTTCATATGGAGTAGAATGGGCAAGAAACTCCATGATTACTCTTTTTAACCGACTTCAAAACAGGAGGAGGTTCTCAATTTGGTAATAAAAAAATAACATACATTTTGTTCAATGATACACAATGTTAACGTCATCATCTACTTAGCCTGTTCCCAACTATGTTGGGGACGGCTTCCCGTCTAACCCGACAACACACAATGTTAACGTATTTACAAATATTGAAATTGTAAACGACCACTTCTAACATTTGAACAAACAATGGTTTTTAGTTCAATTGTAATGAAGTACCATCGTGCTCAAGGTCACAAACAACCTAGTCCCCTACGCTCAAAGCCCTTCAACTGCAAACAAACAAAACAACCCTTGTTTGAACAAAAACACCCTTTTTCTCTATTAACTCACGGAAAAGGCCAACATGCGGTTCAGTTTCTGTTGAGCGTCAAGAACAATGAAAAACGTATATTTTCGCTCGAACAAGTTAATTAAATTCAAACTTCATTTGACGTGGTTACTAGTCGACTTAATGAAAGACTGGTTTTCAACTTTTCACGGTGCCGTAAACGTTCGATATGGAACTAAAATTGATTGATTGTGCTGTGTGGTTAGGGCTGCTATCATCACCATCAGCATTTATTACTTATAAGCCTTTGCCCGCCACTTCTTTCGCGTCGTGGTTATAATTTTATAAAACACGAACTACTTGCGACTCCGTCCGCGTGGCTTATTTCACCCGCGTTAAGTTACGTCTTTGGTTACTGTTCCCCTACCATGGGTCGTAGCGTGATGACATTCACAAATAACGTGACTTTCTATGGGTAAAAGAATTTTCAAAAACGGTTCAGTAGATCCAGAGATTACCCTCTACAACCACACAAACTTTACCTCTTATAATATTAGTATAGATAGGGTTTGCCCGCGACTTGGTCTGCGTAAATGTCGGTTATCATGGACGCAGATACAGTCGCGAAGTAAAAATTGGCTTATTTACGTCCTTTTTTATAGTTCAAACTTATCCCTTACCAGATTTCATCAAAATCAGTTCAGTGATTTAGTCGTGAAAGCGTAACAGACAGAGTTACTTTCGCATTTATGAAATTAAATATGGATCTTTTAATTAATTTGACACTTGCCGAACAACCTGAAATCGAGGACAAAACCGTCAATCCCAGACGAATGGCAGCCCTGAGTGTGGCCAATCAAGCAGGCTTATCACCTGATACAAATTGTGCAGCGTTGCTTAAGTGTTTGGGAGACTTGTTAAAAAGCGAAACTCATTCACACATCGACTAAACACTTGACCTATGAAGCTGGCCGTACTTGACTTTAAAAATGAGGTTTTGGAGGTCAACAATATTGTAAAGGATCTTTATCAAATACTTGATGAGCCGGTGAACTTCGTACCACTTAGACTTTTTCTTAAATCACCCCGGTATTGAGAAGAACAAAAAAAAAATTTCAAATAGGTCTAACCATTTTTGAGTTTCGGAGAAACTAGAGACGATAGATTGTTTTAAATTGATATGCCAAGATTAAAAATGGCGGTTTGCGCGACAATTATAATTGGATCTGATTTAGATTAAATCCAATTATAGGTAATTCTCGCAAGCGAAGCAGTGAAAATCGATTACCATGTTGTACAGGAAAACTGCGCTAACCTTCGGTGCTAGAGCGCTGATTATTATAGCAATCAAAAGTCATCGCTCATTATAATAGCTCGGATCCGACATAGCTAATTAATTTGCTATTCAAGTTAGGGCTTTAAATCGTGTGCGTTAAGATATTTTTTGTAATGGCAAGATGAAAAAGGTGACAGCTCACGGGCGGCGCGCTGGAAGCCCACGGTTGGAGGTGAATGTCTGCCGGGTTGATGTCGTGTCGAGAGCGATGACCATTACTCTGCCGGGGTTGTTCGTTGTATTGTAATCATGTGCAGTTTCCTGACAATAAGTACAATATTTTAGTAGGCGAACTATCAACTAAGAGTTTCTCAATTTACACCGTTATTAAATAATATACATAAAGTTCATTATTCATTGTGCACGAAATAATTCTGAAGAATTCCGCGGCGGTGTAAGTAAATAGTCTTTATGTAATATAGAAAATTGAAATATTACAATTTGCTCAACAGTCAAGTTCCGTGTCTGTACATTGTTATTAATTACCTAAAGGTACTACGCTGTGTCGACGTAAATATTCACAATCATGACATAATTAATTGTTGTGAGTATTTGTTGCAACATAGTTAAACAATAACAAGAGCTAAACATGTTGAAGTCTTAAGCAATTACTCCATGTTTATTGAAGTGTAAATACTTGTTGCAGTCGCACTTCAAACGGTTTAATGAGCTAGGTATTGTAAGTGGAGTAATTAGTGTTATATCCAAGTTGTATCAGAAGGTAAATTCTACTAACTAAATACATTCAAATTCGAAAATAACTAATAAATTAAATAAAATAAATTTCGCAATTTAGTCTCAGTGTCAATGACGGCCAATTCTCGTAAACGTAGGGTGGCTGCAATTTTTTGCTCGCAACTTAACTCAATTTCGTCTGTCAAAGATGTTGATGCTGAGATGAGATTGCCACTAGATTTTAACGTATTTAATTAATAGAATTAGCTGATTCTTATTGTAGCTACAATCAATATAAAAACTTGTCAAAAATGTAGGCAAATCAAAAGGTATTATTAACAAATTGAGACTAGATTTAAATGCGATCGTGGTTAAAGGTATGAGCATAGTTTCGTATTGTTGAATTTCATAAAACTATGTTGAAATGCTGTAAAACCGATTCGTCTTCAAATTGTAGAAAATCTGAGAGTCGTGAAGATCTTATTAGGTTTGTGAAGGCCTAACGTTCAATAATTGAGTTTCTGTGGAAAAATAAACGGTATTTTCTATGTGATATGACGCCATTATTGCGTTGTTGTTTTCGTCAAGTCGATGTGATTTGCAAAGATGTTATTTTCATCTTCTGCATTAAAGGGAACTGTACCGACAGTGTGCTCGATTCAAAAGTATCAGGTGTAGTCGTATTATGAACGCAAGGTAATTAAAATCAATGAAATTTTGTAAGATATTGGCATTTATATTATGCTAGTTAGTTGTGTGTCCAATAAACTTGAAATCTCAATGATCATGATCGTAATTAAAAAATCGAGTACCTACCTACTATTGAATGACGCGTCAGGACGTATTTAAAATTTTAATGTCTTGAAATTGCGGTTTATTTTGCTTTGTCACATAAAAATCCATTGCAGTGCAGTTCAGCGTTTAGGCGCCTAAGACGATATCCTTTTAGAGGTTGGTGCCGATGCCCTGTACCCATTTACTTTTAACCAATTCAACGGCTTGTACGTAAGTAAATATCTCAAGTGGAAGTAAACAAATCAGACAGAAATACAGAATAAGCAGATAGGTATTTGGAGACGATGAGTGGATATTGTGGATAAAAGGAAATAAAGCTTTGAAAACGAAATAAATGATTGACTAAAAAGAAAATACATCGAAAAAAGTGAAAACAGTAAAAAAAAAACAAAACTTCAAACGTCATAAGCCAAAAAAAAAGCATACAGTCGAATTGAGAATCTCCTCCTTTTTTGAAGTCGGATAAAAATACTTGTAAAAAGAAAAAACCAAAGAGTTCGTAATAGTATTCATAGTCAGTCTTGTTCACTGTTATTTATCGTTCGTGTAAGCAGGTAAACGCAGTGATCAAATGATTCGAATTACTCAATCACATGATATCCTATTACATTGTAACAAGAACTCCGTCAATTGATTACGAAGATTCGGAGTCAATTGGAAGGTCTTCCCAGTATCACAAGTATTGATTTTTCGCCTCTATGCTACTGGGGTCAAGGTGCAAAACCGTACTAAGATGTGTCACTTCAGTGTTACCAACTCCAATCTAGAGCAACAAAATGCATTTCAAGATGTCAATTCAGTGATACCAACGTCAATAAGTAATCTAATATTGTTTATTAAGCGCTTGGCTGGTATCAGTGGCATAGTAACTAGAAACATGATTTCCAATTGGGCCAAGCCTATCAATTTGTCAAGTTGATAGGTAGTTGACAACGATTCAGATGACCACACAATATGAGTCAGACTTTGATGCCTACTTACAATTTACATAACTGCCTTTTTTTATCGGACAAGGATAATACGGGACGTAAAAAACACCCATACATCCATTTATCCTCACACACTTTCAAATTTATAATATTAATACGATCCTAAAAATATACATATCACATAGCCGTTAACCACGCATTCTGCCCCGTCAAACTAAATAACATGAAGCAAAAACTATTGCTGGACAACGACTTTTATTTCAGCATAGATAAAGCATAGAAAAAAAAAACAAAATTCCTCACATACGTACGTGAAATAATAATAAAATTAACGAAAAAGGACGCTCTTCCTCTCTCCTAATTATTTTAAGTTTTGCTGTGCCCGACAGGGTCCATAATTGGTTCTACTTTTAATATTTACCACCTGTATGTGTACATTATGGTTGCAATAAACTATCTTGTATCTAGATAAATTAACAGCTCGGAGTTAGGATTGCTGCCTGGTTAATGGCAATAGGCTCGCTCCCTATTACATGGGACCTAAACGTTCCGGCGAATTGTGGGGGTGCACTGGTACACCTCTGCATAATCCTTCGGGGAATACAGGCGTGATGGTATGTGTTTATAAATTAATGTTCATGGTAGCGAGACGCACGCACGCTAAACATTGTGGTAGCCTGCGGGCTACTACATCTATTCTTAAACGGTCAGCCATGGTGAAATGATTTACTCTGGTGACCCTGGAATCTTGGATCAATGAGAAGATTGTAGGGTACACCTTATCTACTAACATAACTAAGCCACTGTTTCTGTATCTTAGTTAAAGGGTCATAAATATCTACCTTGAGTATTATTTATACAGGCTGACTTTAATCTATCGGTAATCTTTCAAGACGTGAACGTACTCTAAAAATATGGACAACTTTTACTAACTCTAAAATCTGATCATGTCAAAGTGCACGATCAGAATGTAGGAACAGGTGATTTTTTTTTCACAGTATTGGACCTGTGGTGTAATTGTTCATATTCTTCAGTACTTTTACCCCTTTTTAAGGGCGTTGGTGCCTGTTTCATACAAAAATATGCGACCACAAGATCAGTGATATATGTATTTTCCCAGGTTTAGTCCAGTACTAAAATTTGTTCGTATCATGTATACTTGAATTCATTGCAATACACATATTTATTGTTCAAGTCAAATACAATCTTCCTTTATGAGTAAATCACCGTACATAAAACCTGTTATCTTGTTTGAAACTAACCTAATGTCATTACAATTAGCTTATCAATTACCAAGGAACTACTCGTGTGCCGTTGATTGAACTGTTCAGCTCATTAAAGAGCATAATCAATTAATATGGCCGCGTTACCATGGCAACTGGATAAGTATTTTTTTCCAGATATGTCCTTGGTTGGATAATTGTTGGCTTTGTATACTTTTTTCGGAGACAATATGAAGAAAATGTAAACAAATTAATGTGACAGAAGTCGTTACTGTAAATTGCAAATTTTTGTTCTAATTACAAATTCAGTGGTTTTGTTATTTGAACTTTAAATCCAATTACCATAAAGATGTTTTTTCCATTTGAGAATTGAGGTTATCTTTGCAACCTCAATTTCCGTCGACGATTTTTCAAAAACAGTTTTATAAAAAGACTAGCTTGTGACCGCGACTTTATGCGCGAGATTTTTTTACGAACCCCAAATTATTGTCCACGACACTTTTTTTATCATACTCTGAAGAATTTTCAAAATCGGAATCGGATTTCCAGAGATCAGCGCGTTCGACCAAAAAACAAACTCTTCCAACTTTAAAATATTAGTAGGTATAGATTTAACAATAATTGTCCGAAAAAGTAGTGAGACATAAAGTTCAAAATACAATGACATGCCTATTCTAAAAACAAACCGTATGTACCTCCTTCATGTGCCATAAATGGCCGGAAATATCTACTGTACCTACCAACAATATTATTGACATTGCAAAATGGAATCTATTCAATTGCAGTGACAAAATGTAGTATAAACGATTCATAGGTAATTTAAAACCGAATGAATTTCATCAGTTTGCCGTATATTGTTTATTTGAAATAACCTGTGATGGTCTACTTTCCTCAGGTCAAAGTCGACTGTTCATTGATGATTAGTAATAATGCCCTAATTACTATCGCATGTTTACAATCTGATTTGGGTACCAAACTATGTGTAATTAATTTACTCCGTGCGTTCTCATTCTTTGGGTTCAACGTAGTTGCACAAATAATGTAAATTTTCATTGTATTGTGGACGAAACTTGATAGACTCTTGCGTCCAAAATCTTGAAATCTAATGAACCGATTTCATTTAGACTTCTCAAGTGACGCAAGAAAACAATAAATTGAAGGACTTGGGGGAAGCCTTTGCCCAGCAGCGGGACATTACAGGCTAGACAGAAAAAAGTATACATGCACGTAAGAACCGTAAGGTTTTAGTTTCTAACTCTTTTTTAGCTTTTGGACTTAGTAGTTTGAATAAGGAAACGTAAGGTAAAGAATCCAACAATTTATTACAAGAAACCATTTACAGGAACTTTTGAATTACCAAGGAGTAATACAGTCTGACAGATGAAGCTAGATGCTCGTTCCAAACACTAGATTTCTAAAGAGAAGACACACATACTAACACTAATACCTACCTATCAAGTATTCAGCGCCATAACAATCATCACCATTACAAACAGCTGGGACTTCTGCCTACCCCTTTCTGGAGTGCGAACGTGACAAACGACAAACACGGTTGTATGCGACACCCATGCGCGTTGTATGCTCACAAAGACAATACAACATATTAAAAATAGATCATTGTTTTTTTTTAATGTGATTGCGCACCTCGTTAATGATTCATTGATAAATGATTTAAGTTTAACGCATGTATGTATATTTATTCATTAAGTGCATTATAAGCTAACAACTCAACTACAAACGCTTATTTGCTAGAACAGGGTAACATACACAATTATTAGTAAGCAGATAAAATATGTCAGAAGAAATAAAAAAATAAGGATACAATTTTATGAGGTTGTTTTAAAGAAGCGGAGACAATCAATTCGATGCATCAGCCAATGGAAGCCCATAAATGCAATGTTTTAGGATCGATATCGTGTATGAGCACGCAAAAACAAAATGGCGAAATTGGTTACTGAATTTTAAAAACGTAGAGCGATATCAAATTTCTTGGTAATATGGTATGTGAGTATGATGGTAATGTGGTTTTAGGAGATATAGTACAAACTTCTGTAATGCCAGGTTGCACAAATATACTTTTGTATATGTTTGTAAACAGACTCACGATGCAGCAGAAATTCCTAATGGGTAGTTTTTTATTTTTAAACCGCTATAAGTGCACTTAAAGTCTTTAATTAGTGTTTAAAAAACAAAGGACATCAAATACAATGACTCACTCCACAGCCAAGTAAGTGGTTAAAGCAACATAATCCTAACTTACTTTGTTTTTAAAGGCTTCCAAGAAAGCCTTAAGATTTGAACACAAAGTATGTTCGACGGAAATCACACAAATTCGCTCAAATAATCAGCAAGCTTACATTTTAGTTAACTTTGACCTACAACGCCCTGATTGTGCCGATAACTTACAGAGTTCAAGAATAAAGTTAGTTGCAGGAGGGGAACGGTCTTCATACATTGTTTTTCGCAAAGAAGAGTAAAGTTCATCGCTTTTTAAATTAGTATGGCTCCGACACAACAAAGTAATTTGCCATACAAGTTAGGGCATCAAAACTTGTGCATTAAAATGGTTTTTATAATGACAAAATAAAAAAGGTGACGACTTGCGGGCTGAGCAGAGTTAACGCTTGGATTTTTATGGGCGATTTAGGCCGGACCGTGGCCGTGTCGAAGCGGAGCTGTTATAGTAAGCGTTAACCATTACAAAGTTAGAAATTGGCAATTTACTTATGTACCTAGTACGTACCTTTTCACGGTAATTAAACCACTTATGAAGATATTCAGGGCTAATACAAGCTTGTACATGATGCACATCCTAGAAACGGCCAATGAAATACAAAGATAGAATGTGCGTTAATTGTGAATCAAAAGAAATACACACACACACACATTGTACTTATTACTAAATGCGTTTTTTCCCGAAGTTCAGGGCTATAACTAAAGCACGACCATAGGACGTCAAATATAAAAAAAAATAAAAAAGTTAATGATCCAACATAAGTACCAATTAAAGTTAGTCATAATGCCAATGACCACCCATTTATAAATGTCTGTAGAGACTATACTGCAAAAGTTGCTCTTATTCACAACAATAACGGAACTAAACAGCTCATCGAAGAAAAAGAAGACTAAAACCAAGTAAATATAGAGTGCCCAGTACACCCGCAGGTGAGGCGATGTCCGTTAAAACGTATGGACTAATAAAAACACTCGGCACAATGTATGCGTGGACCGCAAAGTGCCTACTAGCACTACATAGTATGGAGTTTGTTGTCCAACGCTTATCGACGACATTGTCTCTATAATGTGTGGGGTACAAGTTAGTAGTGACTAGCGGGGGACAAGAACAGAGAATTTGTTGAAGTACTCCAGCAGCCAGGGGTTTAATATACGACTTTATTCCTACTGGGTTCCCTTATCGATGGCAAATAAAAGAATATCAATAAAATAAATAGATCAAATAAATATAACAGTTTTAGTTTGGCTTTCCTTTGGAAGTTCGGAACAACAGCTACTATACCGCTATTGAAAAAAGGGACTTAGTAAAATTAAGCAATTTTTTACTTCAGATTCCCTCTTACAACTATTGAACTTTTGCCACGGAAGCCCTATGATGCTTAGAAAGATCGTAATATAATTTAGGTTTATATTTGTTTTCTGTACTGCATATTTAAAACGATGTAAAGTTTATTTGTAAGAGGTAATCTCTAGAAGAACTGATCCGGCAAAACATCTTTTACGTCCTGATAGAAAGCTTTCTATCAGTATTAGGTCCGACTTCGTTGACGAAGTCGTGGCCAGAAGCTAGTGAGTAATAAAAACGCGGAAACAAACACGCACGTCACATCGCAAACCTTTAGGTTAACAGATATTTGGAAAACTATACTGAGTCACCTTTGTACTCATTTAGTTGTTAATGTGGCGGTGGACAAAAAACTTTTACGACCCAATTTTGACGTAACAATGACGTGTTCACTGTACCGACGATCATCTTGTATTTTATAAGCGAAACGTCACTCGATCACTGAATACACGAAATCTGTGCATGCTTTTTTTTTTTTGGTGGGTGGGAAATCATCAAATAACTTCTCCCGCCCTGGGCGGGGCGGGAGGGAGTGTCAGACTTTTATTGACTAAAACCCACCCATGTTCCTTCTTGTGCCCTTTGCGTTCCGGGGGCGCGGTATCTCTTGCGAACAACCCGCAGCCAAATCTGTGCATCGTGGTCTGCTATAGGTGAAGGAGTATACCTACATGATACCTTTTGACCACCTTTTACTTTGTTGACCAATGCTTGAATGTCATGTTTTGTGTGGATTTTTTGTTGGAGATCCTAAATAAAGATTGAAAACTACTTGACCTACAAAGTTAGAATTTTGTAGGTATATATGTAGGTAGGAGATGACAGCTAAGACCGGATTTGATTTTGACTTCCAAGGGAGCTCTTTCTGAAGGAGCTAGTCCGGGAAAGTACGACTACCGTGTTCCAGTTTGAGGTTTGAAGGGTATAGGTGCCAGTGTAATTACAGGCACATGAGGCGTTTCAACCTTGTTCCTGGGATGGTAAATTGGTAATGCATTTGCAAGGCCTCTGGTATTGCACATGTCTATAGTTAGCGGTAAAATCAAGTGGACCGTTCGGCTTGTTTGCCATCCAATGACATAAAGAAAACGAATCCGCGGACAATAGCTAGTCTAGAATAAAACTTCAAGTTATTTCTCATGCCCGCTACACGCTTGTAACAAAACCACCTAACGAATGAATACAAAATATATAGCAGTTTTTACAATGTTTGTCTACAGAAACGCGTTCGTTGACATAAGACATTGCTTTTATTGCACTTTATAGGACCAGGCTGTCGGCAACGGGATCCCGGCGTTACATTGTTGATATTATTTGTTTTGTTGCTATGAACAAAGTGCCTTTACGTAGTAACAAAGTACAGGTAGTAGGTACTACAGCAATGTAGCCAGTCGTTGTGGGATTTACTCTGATTGATGACTCTTTTGTTGCTGGCACGAATTTTAATCAGTGATAGTGGACGGATTCTCCGGAGGTCGCCCGTCGAGCTTCTGGTGGTTGTATTGAAGGATTTTATGTTTGAAGTAGTCTATGGATAAAGAGAATTATGAATCCTATAATGAGTTTCCAACGCATCTGTGCAGTGCCTTTGGTATTGCAGATGTATATAGGTGGCGGTTACCACTCAATATCAGGTGGGCCGTTGGCTTGTTAGTGTTTTTTTTTATAAATAGGGATTTTGAACTTTTTTTTTTTCTTAAGGATGGGAAATTATCAAATTCTTGTGACAGATTTTTACTGACTGAAATCCACCCGTTGTCCTCCTGGACCTGTGCCCCTGTGCGTTCCAGTGCCACGGTGACTCTTTCGAACAAATTCCGCAACCCTGGAGGGATTAGGACTAGGACTTTCTTCTGTATCGTGTGTTTATAAACATAGCGACTCATACACACAAACAACCAGACCCGGAATGACTAACTATAGGCCACGCCTATTAATATGTGTTCCGTGCTGAAAACTCGCGATGCCCAGGACAGCAGCCAATCACTCAGCCATTGCGCCGACCATGGCGTCAAACGTTGCTATCCAAAGACGTGAAAAAAATATCAGTCATAATAAATTCTTCTTATATTTGTTCCAGATGCTGCAGGAGAAGCGGCTGTGCATCCTGGGAGCCGAGCTGTCCGAGCTGGATATATTCGAGCGGCTGATGCGATTCGCTGGCTCGCAGCTCAGGCTGTTGCAGTGCTTCCAGGTAAAAAACATCACTTCAAATTGCATGTTTATTTATAATGTATTTTCGTCTTTGTAAGTTTATGTAGTCTTTTCATTCAATTGAACTTCAGCCAATCCACTCTCTCTCTATAATTAAATTATTAACGTCAAACTAAGCGACTAACTACACTTATTCAGCTCAATTCAGCTTTTATCTTTAGAAAACACCAGTATATTATAGAGATGCGTACGCATGCGTTCAGCTTTCCGCGTCTGAACGGATGCGATACAATTCTGGCATTTTCTATAGACAAAAGCTGAATTGAGCTGAACGTGTGTAGTTAGTCCCTAATAGCTCGGGTCTCGGTTCCACTTTTTGTAAAACTTTGGAATGTGTTTTTAACAAAACGAACCTTTTGTTAGAGATGTATTGAATGTAGTCTTGTATATTATGTAACCCACAATTCTCTTGTAAAGTTTGTTTTTTTTCTACATTCCTCCCATCTTTTAACATTTCAAATGTATAGTTTCTGGCGCCGAAACCTGTCGTGAATGGGTTCTGTACGTAACGTTGAAAGGAATATCAAAGCAGGCTGTTCAAACAGATAAATCTGCTGTCACGTACACTCGATAGTAAACAGTCTGTGTTTACGACGGACACAATGTCACGCTCATCACGTAGTGGTGCACGCCTCGCTGAACACTAGGGCTGGCAAATATATTTACATCATTTATCATTCTTATGTCACATTTATGTGAGCTATTCTTACCTTGGTTTAACCCAAGTCTTGTCGGGTTCCCAGTTCAAGTTTCCTTGTCACGTAATTCCTTCGTCACAATTATTTAAATCTAGCTTTTGTCCGCGTCAAATTTGACATATTATCCTACAGGAACCGTACATTTTTCCGGGATGAAAAGTATCGTATGTGTTATTCCACGCTACAATCAATTTCAGTGTCAAATGTCATCCAGATCCGTCCAGCCGTTTAAGCGTGGAAGAGTTACAAACATCCATCTATCCTCACAAACTTTCGCATTTATAATTATTAGTAGGAAAGAAAATAGTAGGATTGTCGCTGCAATTTTGTATCTTATCGCTGATAGCGCCAAATTATGATTACCAAAATAAAGAAATTAGGTGTCTGATAAAGAATAACATAATGGGCTTAATCCGTTCGTTAGTGTTAAGATAGTATTGTTTACAAATTATTCGTCACCCAACATATGAATCAGTGCTTTCGTTGCAGCGTTTACTATTTTAGAATTGAATCGTATTTTATTTTAATCCTATGAACTATTAGCATTTTTCCAGCGACTTCCAGTTAACACAACCCTTGGTCCCCCTTTGAGGGGTACTTAAAAAACACAAAGAACGTCAAACTTTATTTACTTAAGTTCGCATTCGTTCCCAATTTTCTAATTTAATAACTTGATTTTAGTTACAATCAAACTCTCCCTTTTTGCGTGCTTATTAGAGGTTGAATTTCCAGGAGGTTGATTTTGAAACCGTGTTCAAAATGTCACGTTCCTAGCTCCAGTAGTTCTTCTAGAATTTGGACAGCCCTGCAGGTAATAGCGATTGTTAGCTTAATAGAGCCCGCAGGGAAATCAATTCAGTTGTTATGCCATCAATATGGGACTATTTTAATACCTCTAATATTGTCCCGCTCAATGATAATGAGTTTAAAATGGGGCTGATTATAGGTATTATGCGCTTGTAGGTTTGAAGAATGTCATGAATGGTGATTTTTTGATGAAATAACAATTTCTTTAGATTGTCGGCGTTTGTTGGTGTATTTGTCACAAGCGGAATTGCTAAGCAAGCTTAAACCCTGGTCGGCAAAGTGTTTTAGTAGTATGAGGAACAGAGTGGAAAGTTCCTTATCCTCCATTGAGACCGTATAGATAGCACTCAAGGATAACGCTGCTTTCTATTATCGGGAGAACTTTCAGAATCGGACGTCCAGTTCAAAAAGACAGACATTAAGTCTTATAAATTCCTTAACTTTATGATATTACCATATAAATACGAATATTCATTTGCACAAAACATAGTTAAAATATGTATAAAACAGCTGTAGCACATTTGTTTTAATCAGAGCATAATAAGCGTGAAAATTACATAAATAATTAACATGTATTGTCAAAGAAGTCTTTGACACCATAAAAACTATTAATAGACAAGCATTCGTATAATTTACTTTTACATCGATTTACAAGTGCAATTTCGTATCAATATTATTTTATTTTGGTATTGGCAACATTTCTAATTAAAATTGTAGCTATAACATGTGTTGATAAATTGAATAATTATTTAAAAATACTTTTCAACTGTGTACTTATACAGACTTTATTTGTTTATTTGTGTTGTATAATTCTTACTGTTTGTTATTATAAATTATCATTATTATAGGAAATATGTCGCAAGCTACATGATTCGAGCCGATTCTTAGCATTGTTCTTTTTGTATGTTATTTTTAATTAATTAATAATTTACATAATAATAATAACGGCCTATTGTTGTCTCACTGCAGGGTCAAGGCCTCTTCTCATACTGAAAAGGCACGTGTATCGATTACAGTGTTTACTTACAGAAGACTTAAATCTTTTAATTAACTTATGTTGTGCAATTGAGAATATTATAGAGAGCTTTAATCAGCTTATTCAACGGTCTATTCTGTATCTTCTGTTGCAAAGGCACCAAGTTTATAATCCCATGTTCTTGTCCTCAGGCAGTCATAGAGCACGGCTCCAAGCTGTCCACAGAGCTGGCTATCAGCTACCTGGCCAAGTGCGAGTGTGGCTGCAACAGCAAGACGTCACTGATACATCTCGGACTCAGACTCGGTTAGTAAGTAGATAGCATTGAAATAGCCTCCTCAAGTGGCGACGTGTACAGGTTGATTTTTAATTTACTTTGCATCTTATAGGGGGTGAAAGTACTCATAACTTTTATCATGATACCAATCTTAAATTTAAAAAAAAAGAAGGCTGTTCCATACATTTTGTAAGGATCTACTGGTTCTTTTTTCGAATTTCAGAGTTTCTTCTATAGTTAATAAAAGTCGTTGGTATTTATGAGTACTTTCACTACCTTATATATATATGTTCTGTTAATGAAGAGTCAGCCTGTATACGCGAGGGCGAGGTTGACTAGAAGAAGCATCATCTACTTAGCCTTTTTCCCAACCATGTTGGGGTCAGCTTCCAGTCTAACCGGATGCAAGTGAATACCAGTGTTTTACATGGAGCGACTACCTATCTGACCTCCACAACCCAGTTACTGGGCAACATGATACCTCTTGTTGAGACTGGTTGTCAGACAAAATCAATTGGTTGCTAATTTAATTATATAAGTACTTTGTTTTGATTAATTATTTTTCTCTTCGACATTAATTCTACATTTGAGTATTCCTCACACACTGATTCTTTGTCTTTGAAATGTATAAATGTATTTAATATTACAATTAACTTAGCTTTCATTTCTAATTTGTGGCACTGAGTACGTATTGCAGTACTTTGAGTGACTTTTTTTAATAGATCGTTTTGACATCAGTATAATTTTATGGAATTGTACAACTTATTGTAATACATTTTTTTTTTTTTTTAAAAGAGTATGTATGGAGTTTCTTGCCCGTTCTTCTCCATACGAAACTACCTTTTGGAATGGGCAACTAGATTCAATATTTTTAATTTAACATGTGATTGACGTTCAAAAGTGCCTTTTAATGGTCTAATTGAAATAAATGATTTGACTTTGACTTTGACTTTAGACTTCCTGACTTCTGACTATCCGTAACGACTGTCAGAGATCTACGAATGACAGCCGGGACCAACTGCTTTACGTGCTTTCCGAGACACGGGTGTATCCCACCACCAACTTCCAAACTCCGGGTTGCTACTGAGCAAATCCTAATGGAAAAACCGAATAACACTTTTTGCCTGACCTGGAAATCGAATTTGGACCCCACGCTCATCGTCGCGCTTGCAACCACGAGACCAACGGGGCAGTTGACTAGAAGGGGCACTAAATGTATCTCGAAAAATAAAACAACCGAATTGAAAACTTTCTCCTTTTGTTAAGTCGGTTGATAAGGCGAGTACACTACACTCAGTCATTGCTACTGAAACCTACAAGTTGTAAGCAAACCATTCCAGTCACAAATCCCTCTTTTAGAAACTGTACGGAGTTTGCCAGTCTGCACAAGGGTTAAAATTGGCTGACCATGCATTAATCCAAGTAAATCCGACACTCACAGCAACCCACAGCAGCTATGAGGAAGCGAGACCATTAAAAATTGCACGTACAATAGTCGCCCACAGGAGATTACATCATGCACTTCTGAAATAAAGATTCGTAGGAATGACTGCTTTAAGATTAATGGTTACAATTCTGTTTCAGGTGGTTTCCTGAACGAGGCTGGCTGGTACGCGGACGCTCAGCGGGTGTTGCTGCGCTGCCGCGACCTCTGCCGCTCGATGCCGGAGACTACGCACTATAAGAGGCTCACACTAGAATGTTGCCATAGGTAAAAAAAGGATACTCAATCGTTATTTTTTAATTATATCAGATTACTACCTCCTAACTCCCTCCTCCTAACTGCCTCGTTGGCCTAGTGGTCCTAAACGCGACTGCTACACTAGAGGTCTTGGGTTCGATTCCCAGGTCGAGCAAAAAGTTTTATTGTGTTTTTCTTTGAAATTCTCAGTAGCAGCTCGGAGTTAGTATTTGTGGCAATAGGCTATTACATGGAAACTAAACACACCGGCGAACTGTGGGTGTACATTGTTACACCTCTGTCTAACCCTTCGGGGAATACAGGCGTGATGGTATGTAAATCAGATTAAATTGTATTGTAGCACAACTTTGTCAGTAAAGAGACGATATTCTCGAAAACGCCATCTTGTGCTCTCTATTCAAATGTGATCAAATTATATTTTGGTCAATAAGTAACTAAACTCGATAAAATTAAGGTCATTAATATCTAGGCTTGTGGTCAGTCAGTATTTCGTCGAAGATCTAATTTTAAAATTATACACGGTACCTCAAAAAAAACACAAATTAAGTTTTAAAACCTAAACCTAGATACCTAGAATCTAGTACCCTTAATTATCATCATCACATCAGCCGTAGGACGTCCACTGCTGTACACAGGCCTCCCTCATAGATTTCCAAAAGGACCGGTTGGAAGGCCTGCATCCAGCGGTACCCTTGTCCAATCCAAAAAGATAAATATCTAACTTATTTACTTATTGCCCCTAATATGATAGGACTGTTTTGTATGGAGTGCTCTATCAATACAGTCAATTCCAGTTGTAACAAACCGAACGATGCAATCTCACAGCCTTACTATACAAAGCATATTTGTAATAGTAGCGCTGTTATTTCCTAGCAGCCTAGTTATTCACTACAATTACTGAACTCTCCGGCTCGTGTAGCTGTGATATAATCTATACTAATATTATACAGCTAAAGAGTTTGTTTGGTTTTTTGAACGCGATAATCTATAAAACTACTGGTCCTATCCAATTCTGATAAATCTTTCGCTAATAGGGAGCTGCGTTATCCCTGAGTGCTACAGGTACTTTTTCAGTTTTTTTTTACATTTAAAATTCAATCATGACTTGAAAGAGATGTGGCGCCATCTATTATCATAAGAACGTTATTGTTGTTTTCGTCGGGGACTTTTTTCGGAAAAAAAAAGGTATATGCAACATTTCAAGATGATCGTTTTAGTGGTTTAGGCGTAAAAAGGTAACAAACAAACTCACTTTCACGTTCATAATATTAGTTCGGATAGATTACATAAAAAAATAGACGCGGGCGAAGCCGTAAACAAAGTCTAGTGTAGTCTATTCTAGTATAGTTGTAGTCGGCAGTATTTGCATAACTGATGCACATAATTACTGCTATGTAACGGTCAGAATGTAACGTAATAAAGCTCGCGTTTCTGTTTCGTTATGCTATGCACGTTGCAACGAATGTTTGAGAAACAATGACGATTTCCTCTTACAAACAAACTTACTACCACTTTATAATATTAGTATGCTAGTTTCTGTCTGCAATATCGCCCGTGTAGTTTTTTTACCCGTAGCAAGTTTCTCGGGTTACTGCTCCGCTCCCGCAGATCGATGCGTGATGTTATATATAGTCTATACTATTGCTTATGAATCGGGCTGTAATATACGAAAGGCATTTTTCCAATAAGGTGGTTCCAGAGATTAGCGCGTTTAAATAAACAAAAAAAAAAATGTCTTCAGCGATATTAAATTACATACCATCACGCCTGTATTCCCCGAAGGGTTAGGCAGAGGTGTATTAATGTACACCCCCAGTTCGTCGGTATGTTTTTTGGTCCCATGTAATAGGGGGCGAGCCTATTGCTATTAACCGGGCACAAATCCTAACTCCGAGCTGCTACTGAGAATTTCATAGAAACATCCAATAGCACTTTTTGCTCGATCTGGGAATCGAACCCAAGACCTCCAGCGTAGCGGTCGCGCTTAGAACCACTAGGCCAACGAAGCAGTCAAAAAATCAGGAAATTAGTATAGAAAATATTTTAAAGAAGTATAGATTTGTATAGCATAGGGATGACTGGAAGGCAAAGGGGGAGCCTTTGCCCAGCTGTGGGACAAAACAGGTAAAAAAAAAAAAAAAAATGTTTACTGCTTTTTACCTGTATTGGCCGTTTCTCATACACTCCCACAAACTCTCACTGATTGACGTATGAATTCTTGTTTCCAGGTTACTAAACACACAGTCAGCATACTGCTGCTTTCCCGCGGCGGCTGAGACGTATGCGCTTGCGCTGAATATGATCGGCATGCCCGACGACTCCCTGGCGTCGTGGCCCGAAGGACCCTTAGCACTCGGAGACGTCAGCGGCAACGACACGGAGCTACGGACAGAAGAATACAAAGATGATTCAAAGTATGCATCTAGTTTTAATATCTTATAATACATAATATTGTCCCTCTGCAGGGCAAAAGCCTCTTCTCATACAGAGAAGGCACGAGCAATGATCACCACACATGCTCAAAGTGGATTGGTGATTTCAGACTTACATTCATTGTAGTCCAGATTTCCTTACGATGTTTTCCTTCACTGATGCCAGAGATGTTCAAGATAAACTTAGAAAGTACTCTAAATGAATCAGGTAAATAGCACCATTAAACAATACTTCCAAAACGCAACTTCTCTAAAAAAAACACTTTATTTTACTCCTGAAAACCTGATTAATTAAAAAAAAATAGATAAGAAATCAATAAATAGTTAGTGAAAAAACGTGACGTCATATTTTAGTATTTTCATACAAAATCTTTGGCGGAATCTCGTTTTGACAGCTCATAAAAAGTTTGTCAATTGATTAGTGGTGTCATCTACCCAATTGTAAAAAGACGTATTGGTACTTGCCCGATATCGAACCCGCAACCTCAAAATAACATGAAATAAATAAATTATAACATAACATACCATCACACCTGTTTAGCCCGAAAGGTTACGCAGAGGTGTACCAATGTAAACCCACAGTTGGCAGGTACGTTTAGGTCCCATGTAATAGTAGGCGAGCCTATTGCCATTAACAAGGCACAAATCCTAACTCCCAGCTTCTATTGAAAATTTCATAGAAAAACCCAATAACACTTTTTACTCGACCTGGGAATCGAACCCAAGACCTCTAGCGTAGCAGTCGCGCTTAGGACCACTAGGCTAACGAGGCAGTTATAAATTAATTATAGTCACAGGTAAAATGAATGTAAGAAGTAGTAGAGCTAGGAGTACAAGATACCGACGTCATACAGCGATCTGGTGACGTGTGAAATTTCCCCAACTAAAATGAGTTGAGGAAACATCACAAATGTCTTTTTTGTTGCGGTTTTGCCAGCTCAATTAGGCGTTTTATTTTATATGGCTACTTATTATGCAGATCACACATTCCGATAAGATGTTTTAAATTCGTAGAAATGTAATTTATAAAATAATTTTATCACGTCATCTTTCCTTTGCCTCAGATGTTATTTAAGGCATGCAATGGTATGTTTTTTTTTTAATTTTTAAACCAGGTCTAGGGATAGTGTGAGCTGTTTCTGCCCCGGTATAAATATAGGCTTCGGTTAAATCATCTAGAACATTCAAGTTCTGCTCAATTTTTATTTTTTTCTGGTATATTTTGTTCACTCCAAAAATTTCTTTGTGAAATTTTCATTGGTATAAGCTAGTAATGTTTATGAGCGTTATGTAATACAGAACACTAACGTCTAGCGTAATAGAAGTCAAATATGTGGTAGTCTCGACTAGGCGTCTAACATCATACGCTAGTAGCGTGACAGGTATTTACAGCAATGAAGATTGTAACGGAAAAGGTTTTTTGGGCGAATTGGGTCGATGACACCACTAATCAATTGACGTACTTTTTATGAGCTGTCAAAACGCGATTTACTTTTTTTGTAATCTCAATTCATTAACTATTTATTAATTTTAAAGCAACCAAAAATTGAATTTAATAGTTATTTAAAAAATCATCGGGTTTTCAATGATAAAATAAACTGGTTTTTTATTGTGAAGTTATGTCTTGGAATTATTGGTTAATGGTGTCATCTACCCAATTAATCATATACGTTGAATCTGTCATGAAGATTGTAGAAATGAGTGTGTGTGACGTATCTACATGTGTGCCCCTTGCAGCGCGGAGGCGGCGGGCGGGTGCTGCGCGTGGTGCGGCGCGGGCGCGTGGGGCGCGCGGTCGCTGGGCGCGCGCGTGTGCAAGGAGTTCAGCGCGCTGTTCTTCGTGCGCTGCGACTACTCCGCCGCCTACGACTGGGCCATGCGCGCGCTCAAGCTGCTCACGCCGCACACGCCGCCCAAGTCAGTAGCATTATTTATTTAAACATATTTTGGTAACAAAGCTTTAAAAAAAAAAAACAACTAAGCAACACTGCTGCTGGGAAACGACATTTATTTTTGGGGTGAAAAATCACTGAAAATGGTTGAGCGAAACATGACATACGGATGCATCCAACAGTACAAGCGCCGAGGGGGTGTTGAAGGTTTAGTAAAACATTTCAAACTTATTTAAAATAGAAGTTGTATTGTTGACCTTCAATATCTCCGTAACTAGAATGTGTCCAGGTATGGTCCAGAACAAAAAAGATCATAATATTGGGACGCACGTGTAAGTTTCGGTTAAGTGCCGTTTCACACTCTCCATAACAAATGACACAGAATAAAAAAAGTAATAGCAAAACGTATAAAGCTGCGATAGAATGTTGACACAAAACCTTTTAAACCAACCTCTCGTCTCCCCAGGATCACGATCGAGGTGCTCCGCGCGTGCGGCAAGGCGTGTGTCGTGAAGCGCCGCTTCGGCTCGGCCGGCGTGCTGGTGCGGCAAGCGGTGGCGCTGGCTCGGCGAGCCTTCGGGCCGCAGCATCCCAGATACGCCGCAGCCCTGCTCGATCTCGGCTTCTACCTTCTCAACATCGACTCCATCGTACACAGCGTGGCTGTGTATGAGGTAATGTGACGTGACCTTCAGCAGATCACAACTGTATCATTGAGGGTGGATTTTTCAAACATAACATACCCTAACGCCTGTATTCCCCGAAGGGTTAGGCAGGGGTGTACCAATGTACACCCACAGTTCGCCAGTATGTTTAGGTCCTATGTAATAAGGGGCGAGCCTATTGCCATTAACCGGGCACAAAACCTAACTCCGAACTGCTCCTGAGAATTTCATAGAAAAACCCAATACCACTTTTAGCTCAACCTGGGAATCGAACCCTAGACTTAGAGGTCTAAAGGTCCTAGAGGTCTAGAGGTCCTAAGCGCGACAGCTACGCTAGAGCGTAGCTGTCGCGCTTAAGACCTCTAGGCTATCAAGGCAGTTGATTTTTCAATAGTCTGATAATTTTTATTCAAAGAGAAGAATAATTAACAAGTTTGACATATTTTCCAAATAAAATGCTGTCAAATCGCAGTAGTTATTCCTAAAAATTGGTGTTAAGTCACATTAAACTATAGCACAAACTCTTATTCTTATAGAATCGTTACTTAAAAATAATTAAAATTCAAGCAAAACAGCTCTTAAAAACCTTGCTCCCCATTCGTCTCAAACGCCACATTACCACCCCTCCGCAGGAGGCGCTGTGCACGTTGCGGCGCGTGTTCGGTCGCAGCAGCCTGCACGTGGCGACGGCGCAGGAGGACCTGGCGTACGCGCTGTACGTGCTGGAGTACTCCTCGGGGCGCTTCTACAAGGCGCGCGACCACGCCGAGCGCGCCATACGGATCATTGAGGTGAGCATGGGACCGGGTTGGGGTCCATACGCACGCAAATAGGAACTACTGACTAATATTTTAATAACGAACTCAATACCCTATTACATACCAACATACATACCATCACGCCTGTATTCCCCGAAGGGTTAGGCAGAGGTGTACCAATTTACACACACAGTTCGCCGGTATGTTTAGGTCCCATGTAATAGGAGGCGAGCCTATTGCCATTAACCGGGCACAAATCCTAACTCCGAGCTGCTACTGAGAAATTCCTAATGGAAAAACCCAATAATACTTTTTGCTCGACCTGGGAATCGAACCCAAGACCCCATGCTCATCAGTCGCGCTTGCGACCACGAGACCAACGGGGCAATACCCTATTCTCAAAACAAATGAGCCCATACGAAAAGGTAACACTTTATGGGCGCATATGAATGACTTCTAGAATCAACCTAAGTGTTTGAATACAAATATTTTCAGCCATAGGGGCAGTCCTCGTATTTTTAAGAATGTTCGAATCTATTAATTCTCTTCAAAAATAAAAAATAAAAGAGTCGATCTGACCAGATTTAACAGAATTGAAATTAAAATTCTTTCGTGTATAATTTCAGAACCTGGTGCCTCCGGATCACTTGTTGCTGGCGTCTGCCAAACGGGTCAAGGCCCTCATTCTGGAGGAGATCGCGCTTGACACTCCCGCCGGACAGGACATGACCGGTCAGTATACTTGCAACACCAATTAAAATTCAACCATTTTTCCTAAAATGGTGTTCTTCGATTTTGGTTTACTCGTGAGTATTTTATGGAGTTTTGAACTGAAATAGGTAACTGAAAGTTGTGAAAAATGAAAGGTTTCCAAGCTATTGAAGATCTTTTCAAAGATCATAAATAAAGCCTTGGTAATAATCATGTAAAAATAATACTAGCCCATTATTGTCCCATTGCAGGGTAAAAGCTTCTTCTTATACAGGGAAGGCACAAGCACAGGACCTGAGTCACTGGGCCATCACTATTATTAAACCTTCTTTTCCATTATACTCAATTAGAATCTATAAAATCGTAAAAATAAATACAAAATGGTAAAATTGTAATGGTTACTTATGAAGACGTTGTGGTTTCCAGCGCCCACCCTGCTGGAGGAGTCAGAGGCGCTGCATAAGGCCGCGTTGTCGCTGTCCATGATGGCGTTCGGGGAGAAGAACGTGCAGACCGCCAAGCACTACGGCAACCTGGGCCGGCTCTACCAGAGCATGCAGAAGTTCCAGGTCGGATTAACAGATATATTCATTTATTGCACTGTATAAGTTTTACAATAAACATCATTGAGTGAAACACACTAAGTAAGTGAAACCGCAACCTTGTAATAAAAATTTGCGTCGTGGCGGACCACTGTAGTACGTCCGTCTGATTGGGGCTCTCTGCCGCCTACGGTAGGGCGCTGCCTAGCAATAACCAATGCTTACAATCTACAATGGCTTTAGAAAACCCACGCAATATGTTTTATGTTTTTGGATGCTCAAAATAAATTAAAAAGTTGTCATTCGACAGCTATTTCATTTATTCATTGTTTGCAAATAACAAAATTGCCTACCTACCAACCTTCGAATTTGCCATTCCATTTATTCTATGGCGTATTACAAAACTTGCTGTAAACTGTAAATAATTTCACGTATCTTTACATGAATACTCAGGACGCGGAGACAATGCACCTGAAGGCGATAGCTATCAAGGAGGAGCTGCTGGGCCCGGAGGACTACGAGGTGGGGCTGAGCATCGGCCACCTGGCGTCACTCTACAACTACCACATGAACATGCACTGCGCCGCGGAGAAGCTCTACCTTAGATCTATTTCTATCAGTAAGTACTTCTAACTATCGTGGTCATACAATGTGGAAGCAGGACCTATACCTAGCGTGAATTACACATACAGAATCTGGTGCCGTCTTGCACTTTCGTTGTATGACCGCGAACGTTGGTGCTTATTACAAATAAAAGTAATATTGACATTATCAGTTATTGACAGATAAAAGAATATGTAGTGTTAGAGATTTATCTTTGCCCGAAATACTGTTCCTGATGTTTTATTATTTGGACTGATGTATGTGTGATAAACCATTGCAACGTTCTGCCAAAACGAACCCACCCACAATATCTCAATAAAACTTGCCAAAATAATTGAATCTTCCAAATGTGTTACAATACTATACAGCCAAATCTGTATATATACAACCGAAATATAGGCCTACAATAAATCCACGTGAAATAAATCTAAAATCATAATAAAAAAAAGAAAACATTATATTACTTTGAAAATGGGGATAAAATTGGGCGTAGGTTAGTTAGTTCCCCCAGAGCCAAACTCAATTGTCATAGCTCATATTAACGAATACATGACAATATTCCAGGTCTAAAGTTATTCGGCGAGCGCTACTCGGGGCTGGAGTACGACTACCGCGGGCTCGTGCACGTGTTCACGCAGCTCAAGCGACACGACCGCGCCAACCACTACAACAGGCTGCTGCAGCGCTGGCAGGGTCTGTATGATATCTGGTTGTTGGAATGCTACGCAGGGGCGCGCCAAGGTTGTCAGTGAAATTCAAAACGACTTTATCGCTATCTCCTACACACTAAGCGCGCCCATCCACAATGTTGTACTTATTACATCATGCTGCTCGTATTTATATTTAAATATGCCAAAACAAATTGTGAGTAATTTCTGTTTCCTTGCAAGGAAAACAGACAGGACGATGGCTCGATTACAAAAAAACAGTAAAAAAAAACATTCAGATAATATTTTTTATCTCTTAGAACTGCGAGAACAGTCCAAAGCTGAGCAGCAGCCGGCGCTAGGCGACGAGAAGATCATCCCGCTAAAGGACCTCCACGCCAGATTCTTCGGCCCCATCGATTGAGCGCGGGCAGAGCCGCGCGGCCTGAGACTCGCTCCCCGTCCACTACAGCGGACGTTAAACTGTGACGCCCACGGGACTATTTATATTTTAAGGCTTTATTGACTACACAAAATTATCTGTTTATCGTAGTGTTCCAATGCGAGGTTTCATTTCGTAACTGTGCCTAATACATAGTAAGACGCACATGCAAATTATTGTAAGTAAACTGTAAATTGACAAGTTTTAGCACAAGTGAAACCTCCGCCGCTTGCTAGACCCGGTTTTGTCAAGTTGGTACTGAGCGGGTGAACAGTTGGCTCGTTATAATACTCATGCTAGTTATCTCTGCGTCCCAGCTTGTATACTCATAGCGCCAATATTAGACATTACTCAGTGTATCGACGCACGCAGATGTCGGAGAAGAATGTTCACTAGTGAGGGCTGTCAACCTGCTCAATTTGTAAATACGTAAAATTTATCATTAACTCCGCTTTGCAAAACCTGATCTAGACGTCGTTAGGACCGAGACACATCGTAGTGTCCGTGTAACGCCAAAGGCTATAAAGCTAAGTCATAAATTGTAAAAATGCAGGCCATATTAATGTGATCGTGCCTAACTATTTGTCTGATTGTTTGCGATGCGTTATCATGAGCTATAGTGTGTACCGGCCTTAACATTAAGCGCGTCATGAAGACACGAGTTGTTACGAGCTAGTGCGAGAACTGGCGACTGTTCGGTAGCTTACTGAGAATGTTCCTCAACGTAACAGAGAGTTACTCTATCAAAATTATTTGTTCACATTTAACAATTGCGGCATTCACAACATGGATATTAAATATAAATGGCGTCAAATCCTGAATGTAAACAAAGAGGCTTTTAAAATTAAGTGTAAACAAATATTTTTGATACTGTAACGTCAGTATGTGATGTTATTGTGTACGTATTTCGTGTAAATTTACATTAGTTATTGTTGCTTTCGCGTAAATTAGATTTAGTGATTCGATGTATGTATGAATGTGCAATCTTTAGAGTTGAAATGTTGTATATATTGTTTGTTTTGCCAATGTTGCTAGTTGCGGTCACAGGATTAGCTGGGAGACTGTAAGGCATAGTCGTTAACAAGTTACTTTTTAAATTATGTATTACATTACGAATATTCTATCTGCATTCTAAAAATCATGATTTTAATGTCACTGCCGTATTATTCTAAAGATTAGTCTTGTATGTATATTGTATAAATACAAAAAGTTTAAGTAGTTTAGTAGGAAAAAGAAACATATCTATTTTCGCTTTGCAGAGAAGACTCGTATACAGAGGTCCCATTTGTCAACAAAATGCAGTGTATCTTGTGAGAGTGGTGATTCAGCAAACTTTATTTTTCCTACATTCACAGCTTGATGTGTTTACAAGTATTTTTATGGAAGTTTTTAAATATATTGTAATTGTAATTTTAGAATCAGTTAACGGATGGCTGTAACGTGCGAATGGCGTGCGATTAAATAAGTTTTATGAACTGTAGACTGTGTTTTTTTCCCCTATTTTACCTTAAATAAACATTAACCTTATTCGAAACATCAATAAGGACTTCTCTTCCTTAAAAAAAACTTACAATAAGAACGCTTTGAGGAAACAATATTTATCAAGAGCCAGTACCAGGCTGCCATAACACAATAGGAGCTTAACATTTGCGGGTAGCAATACAAATGCCGGGGGCGGGTAGATAGAAACTATCACACCACTGAGTACCAGGCTAACATGGCATTTGATTTTGTCCTAATAGTATTACTCAAGCAAAGATCCAGTACCAGGCTATCATAACTCAATAGGAGCTTAATATTTGCGGGTGGCAAGCAAATGCCGGGGGCGGGTAGGTAGGTAGAAAATAGAAGTGTTTACACGCGCTGACATTAGCTTTGTTCCATACACGTACCAGGCAGTCATAACTTGATAGAAGCTTAACATTTGCACGTAGCAAGCAAATGCCGTTGGCGGGTAGGTACGTAGGAAATATTAGTGTTGACATGCACCAAACTGACAGCTGACATTCAGCTTATGCCGAATAAAGTTACTACCCCACAAAATAAAACAAGCAGATACATCAAAAATGATTTATTCGTAAATAAAAATTAAAGCTACAAAGATTAAAAAGAAGATTCGAAGTGGAATGCAAACGTTCCAATAAACATTTTAATAAATAAAATAAATATTTCCAATTAACATTTTATAATACTATCGAGAAGCAACATCTATATAGAACTGACAAAAACATTGAAACCACCAATTGGTCACCAAACTTTATGTAACTACGTCAGACAACATTTTTACCCTATTACAGCGGCGCGCAACGGCAAGGTAAGGTTCTCTGAAATGTTTGGTAACCACTGGGAGAGAAACCGGTATTTTTTTCCAACTCAATGTTGTTTGAGTAGTGGATTTTTTACTAGGTGGATAGTTAAGCGGTTGGTTGTGTTCAAGAGTATTCAAAACCATGTTTATTTTAATATGCATACAAAAGATCGTAATAAACAAAAGGCACTGCTTAGGCAGGATCGTGTGCTACCATCTAATGTACTATTTCGTTCTAATTCTACTTGTAAGCACAATAAGCATCATTAGTAAAATCAGTCGTATTCTTTGGGGTTATCGTCATTATTGTTAGGCATTATTTCTTTTTATTCCCCGACTGTCAAGTTTTTCTGCTAAACTTCATTATTCGAGTTGGATGTTTGAGAGATTCATATTTATTGCACTTTAAAAAAATTGTAAATGTGACTTCCTTAACCAATTAATCATATTATTCGTATTCGATTCAAAAGCTGCCTATATCTGCTTATTTGAGCTTAAATTAAATTATGCACTACAGTTTTAGGTCCATCGACCGAAAACACGAAGCGATGCAAACTATCTCACGAGGACAACTTGAGTACACATATCTCTTATTCTAGCTGCACACGACATAAGCTAAGTTTTGCAGAATCATTAACAAATGAAGCGCTAAAGAGCAAGAATAGTCGGCAGAAATAATAAGTTGCCAAGATAAATGTCTTTCTACTCTCAAATACTCATTGGCTCGACAATCCTAACCCACTGTACGTCCAGAAGAAGCCCATAGGCAGTTACTTCAGCCACGTTGAATACCAAATATGCTCTTTAGCTCTTCATTTGCTCTTCTTAATCTTCTCCTTAAACAGGTCCCAGAAGAGCCACCAAGGCGCGCTTGTAGTCACCCGAAGTCTCGCCCTGCTGTCGTGTCGCAAAACCAAGATGGCGTTCGTTACCAACAAGTTCCATGGGTCGTCAATAGATGGCGTTGTGTTCAAGGAAGAGGTGTCGTGGAGCGATGCGCATGCGGCGTGCGGAAAGAGAAAACGCGACATGATTAGTATTTTTGTGACTTTTGTAGACCCGTAACCAGGATTGTTAATTATTTTTATCATTTTTGTTATCGTTACGGGCCGGGAAATTGTGGGTTATTTACTCATTATAGATATAGATAGGTATTTAGAATGATTTAATTAATGCGGCTTATACATAAATATCATAATCATAAATACGAATATAATATATATTTTTAGAAGCTTTTAGCTTTAATAGCCGTAAAGCTTAATGTATATATTTTTAAATACTCAAAACAAATTGTTCTCACCTCCTTTCCATTCACGTTGGCAAAGAGTTACAAAAAATGTGAAAAAATATTAAACCACATTACATACAACATAAAAGTAATGTTTCAATTCATTTAAAAATAACAATGAAAGCAGAAATTAGAATAACCAAAGAGAAAAAAAAAACAAACGGACATTTCATTCACTGCGCATCTGTCAGGAGATGAAAATACTTATAAATACGAACAACTTACTTTGGAACTAGCACTAAAATATTAAAAAAAAAAAACCCGATTCCATACAAAAATGCAGTACAACATGAACAAAATGTATGGAAAAGATGTCATTTTTTTTAAAATTTAGTTTTGGTTCCACAACTAAAGTTGCCCATGTACATGAGTACTTTAACCATTTGAAAGTCATGCAATAAATTAAGTCGACCTGTATACAGGACCTGAATAACTTAGGCATTCTTTCTTAGACCAAGAATATTTTCCATGCTCGGATTCATAAAAGTAAATAAATAAAGCATTACTTTCATGCATATAATGTGCTTTAATCATTATTGTGTTTTCGTTCCATTGAGAGTGATGCATTCAGAACCAGAATAGAAATAATATTTCACTATACTATGACATTTGCTTACTTGCACCACAAATCACTAAACACTTTTAGATATTCAATACATAACTCTGTTTCTGTCAACTTCAAGCAATTAGACAGGGATGCAGTGATGTTTTAAATACTTTTTGGCGCTTATGTATTTAGTGTTTCATTCTGCAAGTGCATCTAAGTTGAGTCAACTGTACTATGTTCGTTGGTTGAGTCGTCACCCAAATGAGAGCGACTCACGTTTGTTTTAATAAGGTTTTAGAAGACACCATCAATAAATTGAATTACTTTTGATGAGCTGTAAAAACGCGCACTGTAATATTTGCCAATTCAATTGATCTAAAATCAGAAGAAGTTGAAGAGAAGTTGTCTTGGAATTTTTGGTTAGTGGTGTTTACCGTCCAATTCTAATTCTATATTAAAATGGCATATCAAAAGTAACAAATTCCCCTTATCACTACTTTTAAAAATTATGACATGAATGACTAATTACAATAGTTCGAAATTTTTGATTATCATTTTTGATTCTGACTTACGGAACGTGTCTAGAATGTATAGCAAATAATAAGTAGCAAGTGTTTTTCTATAGCATAAGTAAGTGAAGTGCAAAGTTGACGCATCCGGCCATTACGGGGGAGCAGTGGTTGTCCCGATCAATATATGATTTCTAATAATTAATTCTGATTTGGAAACAAATGCACGATAACTCTGAGAGAATTTGAAGTCTCGATAATATCAATAGTATTTTAAACAGTTTGCATGTACCAGACCATTATTAAATACAATTAACAAAACCTGTTAAAGCATTAATTTTATTTATTAATGAAGTATTTAAAAAATAATTATTAATTAAAAATAAGTGTGTAAGAAGGCGATTTAAAACTGCATTATAATATTTGGTTTCCGTCACATAGACATTTGGGAAACACGTTTCTCACAATCGTACTAACTTGTCACATATAAATCGCTCCGAAATTTAATCAGGTCACAGACATGACTAGGACATCATGATGTTTAAATATTAATTCAGGAGAGAATGTCCAGCACTGCTTGGCGCGTGTCAATCAAAACCCCGTTACCACTTCATCGTTTCCAAATCAAGAATAAATATAAAGCCAGATACAAAATAAGTGACACAAAATTCCATCACCGCCATTATCACATACCGATAGATCGCTCTGGAGAGTCTTATCATACAATCTCTCGTACTCCGCCTTGATGCTGCCCAGGTCTACCTCAGAGCGGCCCACAATGATCCTCACGAGGGTCTGATCCTCGGTGCCGGCGCCCTGCATGGCGTTGCGGAGCCTCGTCGCGAACCAGGCGGGAGCATTCTCCACACACTCCACTGAAATTGAAGGAGCAATCGTATAATACGTACCCTGATCTCGCTTTCCAAGGTTTTATCGTAAAGTCTTTCATATTCCGCCTTGATGGCTCCCAGGTCGATCTCGGAGCGGCTGACGACGATCCTGATGAGCGTGCGGTCGTCTGTGCCCATGCCTTGCATCGCTTTCCGGAGGCGCGTCGCGAACCATGCCGCAGCGCTTTCTACGCATTCCACTGAAAATATTTGTGCGCCGAAGTTTGGTCATTTGGTGACAGATAGTTTAATATGCCACACATTTTTAAGTCTACAAGGAAATATTTGTTAGTTTTAAACAATAACATATACAAGGTAACTAATAATTTTTTAGTAATCTGTCAGTGCAACTTTATAAATTTTTGTTTTATTTTCAGAAACACAAAACAGAATGCATTCTAAATTTTGCACAAAATTAATAAATTTTGATAACACAAAGTCATCATCTGTCTAGACTTTTCCCATCTATGTTGGGTCAGCTTCCAGTCTTACTAGATGCAACTGAATACCAGTGTTTTACATGGAGCGACTGCCTATCTGACCTCTATTACTCAGTGAATATCTAACACGGTACGCCTTGATGAGATAACAAAGAGTATTATTTGAAAATATATATGTGATATATTCTTTTATTTTCATGCACATGCAAAATGCAATAGTTCACTACGTTTTTGTATTATTCTCAAAGAATTCGCTGTGTGGGAGAAGTCAGCAGCGTGCAAGCTACTATGATATAACTTGGCTCAAGTGCATTCACCCTGCTGTAAATGTGTGGCAAGTATACTAATTAATGGCGGTCATTGCGGATGTTCAAGTCTCCTTATTAGCGCGGAGTCGTTACGTCAGCCTCCTAGGAATTTATCATTCAAGTATAAATTTGTCCGATATCAGAAGTTTAAGACATCTCAGAAAACGTGTACAAAATAGAGTGTCCTGGACTCCTCGTATTCATTTATAGAATTCCGTACCCAAAGAGTGTACGGGTACAGTAAACGGGACTCTCTTATTAAGACTTAGCTGTCAGTCCGCTCGTCTGTCAAAATGCTGTATCTTTTGAACCATAATAAATAGACACTTGTTTTCACAGAGCGTATTACTATGTATGTAAAACAAATTAAAATTTAAATACATGTTAAAAATTAAAACGGGTGTCCATACAAGATAACGTGATTATTTAACTAAATTAAAAAAAAAATATTGCGTTAAGCATTGTACACTGGTACAGAACCCTTCGAGTGCGAGTCCGACATACACATGCCGGTTATTGAATACCATATCTAGTTTAGCTGTAAAGTATATAAATATCATAAATAATAATGCAAGCCCCTCCATTCATCGTTGTTCGGCTTCTAAAGAGTCATACAACAACCCAACCTATCTCAAAGCTTGTTAATTCCCATACAATATCTTTAACAGTCTCCATCCGTAGACGACGGCGCGGGTGTAATGCGGCACACAATTGTCTTAATGACTCGCTTCTAACGCGTACGTCGCGGTATTGGCACGCGGGCGCCGCTTATTTTATTAATAAACCGATCAGAATGTAGTTGAAAAATGGTTTTGTTTAAAACAAAATATGTGATGGTCGGTAATTTTGTTAATATAGGCCTGTGTTTATTTGAACTATAGATGAACATATTGAACAAGAAGTATAACTATTATTTCCTTGAATCAATTCTTCTACTACATACTTTAAATCCATCTTTTTTGTTTAGAGAAGAAGAAAGGACACTAGACGTTAAATATAATTCAGTATAACTAATGCTCAACACATGCCCGCTACGCGAAGTAAAATAATATCAGTATTTTGTTGGCCCAATCCAAGGCTCTTCACATACAGAGAAGAGCCGATTCTAAAAATTCTTCTGTTAATAGGAAGCCACATCATCTCTGAAAGGTCATTTATCATTAAAAAAAATAGGAATCGGTAAGATTTACGCGGACGAAATCGCGAGCGAGAGCTGGTTTCAGTCCGGGTTTCCTCACAATGTTTCCCAACACCGATGTCAACGATGTCCAAGATAAACTGAGCAAACTTTCTGGTCTAAAATCTCCATAAACTAAATAAAAAGGTCACCGACCGATAGCCGACAACGCTTCCTTGAGCTCGCCGCCGATCTCAGCCTTGATGGCCTGCTCGATGGTGCGCCCCGCGATGTTCTTGTACTCCTCGAAGATCTGACGCAGCTGCGCGAAGCTCTCGTGAGCCAGGATCTGTGAAACATGGTGAGGATTTATAATATGCTGTCTAGGATGTATAATGTGCTGCTTAGTAGTAGTAGAGCTCTTTGTGAAGGAGCTCGCCCGGGGAAGTACTACCATCATACCAATTTCTACCGCAAAGCGACGTTGCTGAAGGCTGGTTTGAAGGGTATGGGTGCCGGTGTTATTACAGGTTTCAACTTTGTCTCTAGGATGGCAAGGCATTTGCAAGGCTTCTGGTATTGCAAATGTCTATGGGTAGCAGTGACCACTTAACATCAGATGGGAAGTTGGCGTGTATGCCATCCAATGATACAAAAAATCCGTCGAATTCCTCTAACTTTCAAATTTTGACTTATAATGATGGCCTCACTGAGCAATCACGGCAACCTGCAACTATAAATTAGAGAGAGGCGGGCGGCCTCTTATGTATGAGGCTATCGATTCGATATGGGGCAAGTAGGTACTAATATGGAAACGAATAATAATTGGTCGATTTCCTTTAAGGATTCTCCTTTGCCTCTGGCCTTACTGTCTACTCACCCTGTTGAACACCTCCTCGTCGGTGCCCCACTTGGCCTCCCCGGCGTCGAACAGCGCCTGCGCATCCTCCCGCGCCTTCTCCGGGTCCACGCCGACCTCCTCGTCGCGGGCGCCCTGTCGCACAGACTATGTTAACAAGTAGCCAATGTCCTTTGTGATGCCCCGGGTGACGCGATCAGTTGATGTGTTTGTATTGTGTGATAATAATCGAAAATTCTACTACTATTACAAACACCACGCCTCGTGCCTAGTGGTCCTAAGCGCGACTGCTACGCTAGAGGTATTGGGTTCGATTCCCAGGTCGAGCAAAAAGTGTTATTGGGTTTTTCTATGAAATTCTCAGTAGTAGATCGGAGTTGGGATAGGCTCGCTCGCTCCCTATTACATAGGACCTAAACATACCGGCGAACTGGTACACCTCTGTCTAATCCTTCGGGGAATACAGACGTGATTGTATACATACATACCATCACGCCTGTGTTTCCCGAAGGTTATAAACGTGTAAGTTTGAGTGGTTGGATGTTTGTTCTCTTTCACGCTTAAACGGCTGAATGAAATTATCTGGGCTAACATATAGATGTTGATCTAGCTTAACATTCCCGTTTTTCTGTTACAGCGAAATAATTTAGGACTTTTGCTTAATTCAGACGAAGTCACAGGCAGAAGCTAGTGATAAATAATATAATGATTATTATACATAGTTCCAAGTAACAAGTTAACTATAGCTATCCAAAGTCATAGTGTTATATTTTTTGTTTCCATGTTCTGCATTATTTCCGCACTAACCGGGGGTTGTCCTTGGGTGCTGTATGGCTTGCATGGGTTGTCTGTATTTCCAATTTAAAAGTTTATATAATTTTGTTTAGTGAAATATTGTACATAATATTATAAACAAGCTACATATAAGTTGCTTACGAAAATAAATTCCTACAATAACGCCTTCGTATTTAAATGCCAGACAGTAGTCAGACATTACCTATATTATTGCAGACCGCAGAAAGGCTCAGTGACCGCCACACTTTATACGAATTCATTTCATCACATGACAACAGATAATATTTATAGAGTTTGTTCTAACTTAGAACTAACGTTAGCGCCTTTATTCATTTATTTTGATAGAGAAAACAAACAGTAGTATAGTAATAGTTGTACCTACTGTTTGTAGAGTAATTAAAAATTCAATATTTATATCTACCTACTAGAACTTTCACCTTCAACAAAAACACATGCAAACTCATCACGTAAAACTTACATTACAGGCAAATATCAATACAGCAACAATCAATAAATCACACAAAACACAGTATCGTCACGCCATTACTGACCACGCCACGCCAAGGTCACGGAAATAGAGCAAAAGCAAAGTCAAAAGGAAAATTAATGGTGCGTGCATACCGAGAGGTTTTACAGGACTCGCCCTTGACCCTAATAGGCTACAGAGAACAATGGCGCCGATTTGTTTTATTGTGTTCACTTTCATTCAAGAAACAACAACAGGAAAATCACTTTCCCCACTTCTTTTTCATTGTACATTTAATGGTACCGCTAATTTCTATATTGTATTTAACTTTCATAAGTTGAACTGAGGCGAGAGGTGGTCCCCCTGCGACTGCCTTGTATGAAATCGAGTCCCTGCCTCATATGTTCCTAATATGACACCGAATATTATGCTTACTTGTAAGACAGTTGTAAGAATTACTACAAATCAAAACCATAGGCGCACTTAGGGTTGCCAGATCCTAAATTCGGAAAGCCGAACCACCAGCTAGTTAAACCAGACTTTTAGGGGAAAAAAAGCCGGATTTTATGTCTGAATTTTAAAATGATAACATCATTGTATTTAATATTTTCGATACTTTATCGTGAAATTACTTCTAATTAATTAAATGTAAAGACTAACAAAAGCCCGACAAGCCGGACACCGACTAATTCGGCCGAAGACGTGGCTAAAAGCTTGTCTATGTCCGGCTTTATCCGGACGCATGGCCACCCTAGGCGCAATATCGTTACAACATAGTGTTACCCCTCAGTCTAGTAAAGCGTTACGTGCAACAGATAACACCGCCAAAGCTTTATCTAAATACATTCCATACAATCACTATATTACGGGAGTTAGTATTAGTACCATTACCAATGACAATTTCACATGCTTTGATGGCGACCACAATCTATGATATTGGATTGAATCACTTTTTTAACTTAAATTAGTTTTTATTTGGTTTTCACTGGTCGCTTTCACTAATAGGAAGCTACGTTATCACTTGAGTTATAAAAGCTATATTTGATTGTCTTAAAAATTAGGAACCAGTAACTAATTAGAATTGAAAATCGCGGAAAAAAACTAATAAACATGTAAAGAAAAAAATCGTAAGAATAAATATTTTTTGTGGCATTGCAGGTATTCACATTTGAAAAATAAATGGTCAGCTTTATAATCAAAGATGGCGACAGAGTAACAATAGCCAACAATTACCGTTGTTTGCTCGAGATACGTTGGCAACTGGTTTATTTAGTTTTCATGATGCTTGCGACAATTTATTCCAGTTACTAGACGAGAATCTACATAAATTGTCTGAAAGTCTGATGTGATATACATATAACTGCCTCGTTGGCCTAGTGGTCCTAAGCGCGACTGCTACGCTAGAGGTCTTGGGTTCAATTCCCAGGTCAAGCAAAAAGTGTTATTGGGTTTTTCTATGAAATTCTCAGTAGCAGCTCGGAGTTAGGATTTGTGCCCGGTTAATGGCAACAGGCTCGCCCCCTATTACATGGGACCTAAAAATACCGGCGAACTGTGGGTGTACATTGTTACACCTCTGCCTAACCCTTCGGGGAATACAGGCGTGATGGTATGTCCAGAATTCCAGATAGGGTTGGTCGCTAACATGAGGTTAAATTACAAATTAGGTTCTTATTACCAACGAACTCGGGGTTAAAAGGTAACCTCGCCTGGTATAAACGCCCGTAATAATAGGTACCTATAGCATGCTAGTTTGCCAGAAAAAACTAAGTTTACTTCAATACCAACCCCTCCATTTTCCGTTTACTTAAAAATTTTTGCCTATTTGACTCAAGATACGAACTCAAAAACTACTATATTCAACTAACATATCAAATAAGATTCCCTACTACATCTACATAAGGCGCCAATTCTGCCAGAACGATGCTACCTAGTTCAAAATTTCTCCCTTAATCCGAAGTAATTTTAATTGTATTTTTAGCATTATTTTTGGATGTAAGCACATTGTACTGTTATGACTGGCTAGTAATGTAATTTTACTTATGAAATAAGTTAAACCTAATTAATTTAATTATGGCGAAATTGTGGGTTATGTCGCTTTGGCAGAACTACGCTCCCACATTATATTAACACAAAATAGTACAGATTGCATGCGTTATGGCAATACTTAACTTAATACTTACAGTCACAATGAGGGTCAGCAGACGACGGAAGTCGCCGGAAGTCTCGGAGCACATGTGCTCGGCAAGAGGGCGGTCGTACACTGTACATCGAAAATATCTTATGAGCACTTTCGACGTAACTTAGTTTAACCACTGCAAATCCAAATCTCAAAAAAAAAACACAAAATTGAAAATTATAAGTAACCCCCGACAGAAGAAGTATATTGCTACCGTAGCTTACAAAAGAGCTGATAACTTTGAAACCGCTGAACCGATTTCCATCAAACAAAGCTAAGAACACTCCCGACTAATTAACCTTTCAAACACAAAAACAAAATCAAAATCGGTTCATGCGTTCGGAAGCTACGATGCCACAGACAGACACACACATACACAGACACGTCAAATTTATAACACCCCGTCGTTTTTGCGTCGGGGGTTAATAATATAGAACAAAACCGCTTCCCGCCGTCTACACGCTTAGATCTTTTAAACTACGCTACAGATTTTAATGCGGTTTTCATCAATAGATAGAGTGATTCAAGAGAAGCAAAGACGTAACTGAACCCGCGTGACACCGCGGCATATATAGCTAGTGTAGACTACACTGTCTACGTTTAAGCAGGGTCGTAATGGATTAGTGACGGAGGGTAAGTTTTTTAATCTCAGAAACGGCTGGACAGATTTTAACGGGTCTTTTACTGGCAGATAATTGATGTTATAAGGAGTAACTTAGGCCACTTTTTTGTTAGAAATATAATAATGGTTCCGTGCAAAAATTTAAACCCTGCAGATAACCGAATCCACGTCGACGAAGTCGCTGGCAAAGCTAGTTGGGTATAATAAAATAACAAATGACTTCCTATCAAGCAACACTCACTCCTCTCATAAGCCTGCACGATGGACTCGATCTCCTGCTTGGTCCTGGTGCACAGGATCTCGACGAGTGTGTGCTCATCAGTGCCCATGCCTTCCATGCACTTGTGCAGCTCCTTGCACAGGTACTCTTCGGGGGGCATCATGAGGGCCACTATCACGTCCTCGAAGTGCCCGCCCAGTTCTGACTTCAAGTCCTCAATGATGTCCTAGACGGGAAGGTAGAAGAAAGGTTACATAAGAATTACTGTTCATGGTAACGCGTAATGACAAAACATTGTGCTTATAGGTGTCTGCAACAAAGTTTAATCTCTACTAATATTATAAAGCTGAAGAGTTTGTTTGTTTGTTTGAACGCGCTGATCTCAGGAGTAGTTCCTGAGATCAGCGCGTGAATAAAAAAAAAATATTTTTGTGTTGGACAGTTATTTTTTTTGGAAGGCTTTAGGATATATAACATCACGCTACGACCAATAGGTGCGGAGTAGTAATCAAAGACGTAACCCAATGCGGGTGAAAAAACTACGTGAACGAAGTCGCTGGCAGAAGCTAGTTACATATTGTTAAAAAGTTGAATCTTTGACCTTAAATATCTCCGTAACCAGAAGATAATAATAATAATAGTTCGTTTTGGAACAAAAACAAGTATAGTAAGAATCCGAGGTACGATCTAGAACTAAAAAAAAAGTAATATTGGGAAGTCTCGTTAAAGTGTCTTTACACCCGCAATGTACCTGTAAAGACCCTGCTTCGTTATCTGACTATCTGTACGACAAACTGTAATTAAATACTGTTTGTAGAACAAAATCGATATACAAGTGTTTTCCTAACAACGACAGCCTCTCATATTTTATCTTGACCTCGAGAAAACGTACAAAATTACCAAAACAAACACCTCAACAATACACCATGGCGCGGTAAGAAGCATGACTAATGTCGTGCCGGAGTAGGGTTACCACTAACTAACTTTTTGAGGCCGGATAAAAACTTCAACAACCCCGAAAATTTGGCTGAAATTGACGTTTTTTCCCGAAAATATAATCTCCGGACGCCCTCTAAACTATGACAAATCCAGGGAATCCAAGTAAATAAAAAAGTAAACGATGTGGTGGCGATCGTTTACATGATTATTTCACCAACACTATCTTTCTGTTATTCAGAAAATTGGTGAAAATGACAAAAGTGTCCGGGTTTCGCCCACGTGGATACTTTTTGAAAACCCTTTTCAGACGACCTCCGGGCGCCCTCTACCTCTAAACCATGACAAATCCAGGGCACCTAAGACGGACGGCAGCCCTATGTCGGAGGTATACACTGAGAATAACCTTGATAGGTAGATTACGTGTATCTAGCGCACGAAGCCACCGCACCATGTAATATGCATGGAGACTATAATTTTAAACAGTTCGTCATACGTTTGAAACAATCAATAAATGTTACCGTCGCAGTGGTATGGGGAAACTAAATATGGATCAATAATTTTAAGGAGTGAATGAACTTTCTGAGCCGACTGAGTTTTTACCTATGATAGCGCAGGTCCTGTTTGTAGGTGTTCACTGAGTGCATTTGACCTCTCTCTCTCTCTCAATAGGAGAGGCTTTCATAGGATAGACTGTTATGATAGCCAGGCGACTGTGTAGTAATAATAATATTTTGAGATATTTCTAGGATCCCCCCTAGAGGACAGATCTTTTCCTAGTCTAAGTTGTAAGCCAAAAAGTTAGGATCAAATTACTAAAAAAAACATAAATAAAGGATAAAACCAATTTAACTAACCCACGGATTGTATTTAAAAAAATACATTTAGTAGATTTTGAAATGTACTTCGCATTTCCGATGTATTCTTAAAAGTTTTCAAGTTCTCGCCTTAATAAAAAGCCTGTTAAAACTTGGTAGCGGATATGCGGGCGATCTATAGTCGAAATATCCTACAGCTATGTTGACTCATTTTAGTTACTCTCGGTTTCTCGTCTGTTCTCACGATTATCTTATAATTAATCAATATCAAAGTCTGATACCGTATACAGGGTCAATGTTATAACATATTTAAAAATTATACGAGGTTTATAACACAAAAAAAGGTATTTCGTGGGTTTTTGGACGTGATTCTTGATTATTCTCTGTTTTTCGAATAAAGAATTAATGTGACAAATTGTGAAGCGCGCGTAATCTGCTGTCATTGGTGGACTGAATTATTATCTACCAATCACAGCACAGAAACCGGGTGGATATTACAATTTAATTGAAAATAATAAGTCCCCAGTTGAGTTTGATGTCTTTATCATTACGATTTCAATAGAAGTTACAACGCATAATAGATTGCTCACTATCTATTAGCATAGTGAATGTCTTGATATATATTTGGCTATGATTGAGAACAAATGAGAATGCGTAACAGTTTACCCGCAGTAATTTCCTCGAAGTCTAGATAATGATATTTTTAGTGTATCTGTGTGCTGCACCAATAGTCGTATTTGATTTTAGACCGATTTCCAAAAATAAAAGTCCGAGGATTTTATATTTGGTATTATGTTTTATGTGGGCCCACATAACCCAAGTAGCACAAAGCTGGTATCCTAATACAGTAAGACGGGCTTATAACAGGCCACGATGGAGACGGCAGGTTGAGCTGGATGAATTCCTTCAAAACTAGAAAGATTTACCTTGGAATCGAGAAAGATGGAAGGAGTGGATAGAGTCCTTTGCCCAGGAGTGCGACGGAAGAGGCTTATAAAAAAAAAATGAATTGATTTGATTGTTTTTTTGTGTTATTGGGTTTTTCTACAAAATTCTCAGTAGCAGCTCAGAGTTAGGATTTGTACCCTGTTAATGGCAATAGTCTCGCCCCCTATTACATGGGACCTAAACATACCGACGAACTGTGGGTATACATTGGTACACCTCTGCCTAACCCTTCGGGGAAAACAAGCGTGATGGTATGTGTTGATTACTTACCCTGCCATATTCATGGGTGAATTCCTTAGCGATGGCCTGTCGCTGAGCGTTGGAGCGCGTGGTCAGGATGTCGATGATGGCCTGCTCATCAGTTCCGAAGCCTTTCATGGCAGCCCGGAGCGCCGCCGCATCCTCCGTCGCGTTGAAGTTGGGGACGCCCACGACAGTTGGATCACGCTGCGTAGGAAAATAAGCTTTTTGTCACAACTTGTCTGTGTGAATGTAAGTTATTGCAGACGGCGAAGACGCGGGTTAAAGAGGAGCTTATATCCTTATTGAGATCCCAAGCGTTGGTTTTGCCATAGTGAGGTGACAAACAAGCAGACAGACAGAGTTACTCTCGCATTTAATATTACAGTGTATGTGGATAAAGGGCCATGTCTAATTGCTGAAGTGAGCCTGGAGTTTTTTGGATCATACAATCTGTGTAAGTACCTTGGTTTTAAGATCAACATATTTTAGTGTTATCCTTCCTTACTTGAGGATTCAAATAACTAATTTAATAACTTAATTCACTTAATTACCTTACTAATGGTAAGCCTAGTGATCATTTCTATTCCAGTTTGTTGTATTTTACGTGACAATTCAAACTAACCAATACTTAATTTGAATTAGTAAGTATGTCATTCAGTCATTAACCTGAATTTTAAGGACCCCACCTTATTGTGTGAGTAATAGCCTATAATTAGCCCTTGGGAGTTTTGCCTCTGTAATATTGAAAGATAAATAATGGCTGAATTTATTACCTACAGCTACAGCTTTGCCAGATAGAACAATCTAAAAATCTAATATAATAAACCAGAGTTTTTTATTGTTTTAACATGCTAATTTCTGGAACTAACAGTTCATTAAGTCTCAGTATCTGGTAGTTTCCTATCTGTACCAATATTACAGTCTGGTCAATTAAAACATTCCCAAATTGTTGCACCATTTTGACTGCATTAGTTACTAATTAATTAAGGAAAACAATGCTTCTTTTGTGCATGTAATTACTAGCCCATAAGCACAAAAATCATGTCTTAATTCCAATACAAAAGAATTTGTTACTGATGACTCATATGGCATTGGGTGACATGGGATGAAAGGACTAAGGGCTAATTTTTCAATAGTCAGATATCTTTTATCTAACAAACAAACATGGCAGTTTGACATATTTTTCATACAAAAGCTGTCAAAATGTCATATTTATTCCACAAATAAAACTTATCAGTTGATTATTGATTGTTGTTATGTTGATTGATCTATATGTAATATGAAATTTTGTAAGTATCTCTTTGTAACACTGTTGGTTTTATAAATAAATAAATAAAAATAAATAAATAAATTGAAAAATCAGGCCTTAAAGGGTTATATGAATATAAATGTAGAGAGATGGAGAGGAAGATGGAGGCCAATAAGATAGATGGATTGTGTGAAGTATGATATGAAAGAGAGACTCCCTTCTCTTTGCTGTGCTGTAACAGGGTCCATAACTGTACTTTTAGCTTTAAGTCTATATGTAACATCCTTAATACACATTATGATGTGCAAATAAATAAATATGAATAGGAATATGAACAAGTGATATCATGACAGTTGACAGGAGAGAAATGGAAGAAGAAAATGTGTTGTGCCAACCTTAAGTAACATGGAATAAGGGCAGGAAGATGATGACATTGCCAACAAATTAGTTTAATGATCATTTAAGTTTGAGTAACACTGCATGGTCAGTGCGTCCAGTCATAAAATTATGTATGAATCATTGGCATTAATATTCCATTGACATACTACTGAGCTAGTAAGTAATAAATCTACTAAGAATCGTTTATGAATGGAATTCATAGTGTGAATGGAATTATGAGTTCTTTAACATAAAGTGTTTATGTGTGTTGTTTTTATTGAGTAGGTACATACTTATTAAACTTTATATGAACTATAAATATCTATGAACTATCTAAATGAACTATTTGTTACCTACTTTCACTTTTTAGTTACCTAATTAATAAAAAAGATCATATCAAGAGCTTTCATTTTCTAATTGGCTATTATGCAGAATAATACCTTTTTTAAACAGTTTTTTTTAACATAGTTCTAAATTTAAACGGGTTCTAGTTTCCAATGAATGTTTACACAAGATCTTTGATATGTTTGTTCATAACAGATAACTACAAATTCAGAATTTACTCAAGGTAGCTGTTATAACAAAAAATAACACATATGCAAGGGTATAATATTTACCTAAGTACTTCACATATGCTTTTTTTAATGATCCCAATTCTAATATAAAAGGTCAACCTCATTAAGTTCTGTTTATTAAATGTACTTACAGTCATAAAACTCAAGAACGATTATACAACTGAGGGCCAATTAAAACTGGTTCTACCGGCCTTTTTTTAAAATAAAAAAACGTAATCTGGTTTTGCAATATTCATTTAAAAAAAAAGAAATGAGTCTAAGGTGGCTGACAAAAAAGAAAAAAAAACTATTCAAATCTAGGGTGAGCCCCAATATTTCATTTCGCAAATTGTTTACTAGACAAACGCGCTCGGGTCAAGGTTAAGTACATGTCCTACCCTACGCCCTATTTCGTAGTCTGATGTCACCGGGATCCGCCCTACGCCTACAATTACCAGGAAATAACGAATCAAGTAATCGAATACTCACTTGGAACACCATTTTATTGTTGACGTAGCGTTTCCTCGTCTCACAAAAAAGAAGCAATCACGCAAATAGACGATAATACGTTTTTTAACGGATCTTTCACTGACACTATTTCAATGGATATCTGTAAATTAAATCGTTAACTGTAATTAACTTTCACGTACACCTAAATATTCACGGGAAATATATTAATTAATAAAATTACGAGAGCTCGTAGCGTAGCACTACCACCGTAAGCGCACCGCTTAAAACGAAACTGTCAGTGTCAAACAGTAAATATCGACTTCAGTGTCAAATACCCATTACAGAGGTGCGCGATCTGACAAGATAGTAGAGTCGCATAATAATTGTAATGTAGTCGACTAGTATACTCTGGTAACTCAATTTTTGAAGCAACATTAATATAACAAGTCTTGTATTGGAGCCTATTGCTACAGTCTGCAATAGGACAACAATGATGGCAATTTTTGAAACATTCAGTATTTGTGTGTTCGTTTTGACACCATTCCGACTTCGTCTTTAACAATCCTTACCCACTTTCACTGATAAATGTACGAGACGCCATAATAGTCGATAAGAGTTTTGTTTAACCGTTAGTATAATTAGAGGATTTAACTAAGAGGGAGGGAAATTCAAACAATCATAATTAATTTTCCATGTTTTATTGATAAAAATATCTTAATTACGACTTACAAGTCTAATATATAAAAAAATACGAATATTTCTATACTTACTTCAATCAATTAAGTTTTACCAGCATAACAAGATCGTAATTGCAAATTAAAATCACATTTTCTTAAAAATAATTCATTATGGCGGATAAGGTAGTTAGAAGAAAACTCTTTTTATTTGAGTTAGCAACCACTAACACTAATTTAAATTTAAAATACTAATTCACATTTGTAAAAATATGCGGTTTTTTAGTGGATTTTGTCTTAAATGTACCTTGACTCTTAAGCTACATCTACACGGACAATATAAGTATGAAAGTAAAAAGTACATATTAGCTATGAAACTGTAAAATTATATTGTTTTCGTAAAATGCCCACACAACACATACAATGCACATGTAATACATTTGTAGGTTTTTATGAATGACTAACTTCTTTCCCTCAAATTTTATAATTTTGATTAGCGATTTCTGCGACATCGTATTAAATAAGGTAGATAGATAGATACCTCTGTACATACTGTACTAGTTAACTGCTAACAAAAAAAAATAGACTGGGTGCATTTTCCACGCGAGGCGGTCGACCAATCAGATGAAGCCACAATATAATCAGTTTCATAATTGACTTGATCGGCACGAACGTACCCAAATGCGTGCTTTAGTCAATAATTTATTGCCACACAACGATCCGGTAGTCTCGCTCGACACTGTCTACGTAGTAGCCATTCATGAACGGACTCGGAAGAAACTCGCTCAGCTGGAAAGATAGATGAGAATTGAATATTTCGGATTATGAATAGAGCGTGTAGTGCAACTAGCGCGTGTGACGCATGCACTAGATGTATGAACGTGATCGAAACAAAAGGAGTATCTACCAATATAAAAATCGTAGCAGGTGGAATTGGGTAGTTTTTGTGTGTATAGCTCTATGTATAATTGAAACAAAGCCTTGTATCCATCAACAAGAACTTTTTTTTGAAAATAATGTGGAAGTAGTATTTACTCGAAAGGCTGTGGAAGCCGACGGGTCATGCTTGCACAAATACACACGCGACGCGTCGACAATATCGAACTTATTTACTACATGATAAGGTATACGCCTATCACTGCAATATACGATGATTTTAATGTAGTAAATAAGTTACAATGTCGCGTTCTTAACATGTGGACGCAGGGTCGTGTCGCGCCTAGTTTTGAACTGGCCTTTACATATGCAACTCTCGACTCGTCTAGGATTATTACAATAAAAGTTTCATTTGTGTATCAAAATTTTAATTACGTCAATATTTACAGCCTTCTCATTAATTTTACACTATCTGCTTAACTTATTTAGAGTCATATTTCAGATGACTACAAATAAAAAAATACATCTCTTTATACATAAAAAAATAACCTATTTTTTATTTATCATTCTTATTTTAAACATTCAACAACGCATAAGGGCGTTTTTTCCAAAGGCAGGCCTGGCAACAGCACGGCAATATGGCGGCAAAATGGTTTGAATTGTTAGCACGCGTGTTCCAATTCGTAGGGCGTTTTTCGATTGGTACTGTGCCAATCGAATAACGCCCCAAGTCACGTGGCGCCGCGTGCTACCACCTCCTATGCCAGTGCTTTCTCTTCAGGCCAGCAGATGTCAGGGACTGGGGAAGAACGTTCAGAAGTAAGGACAGATAATTTAACTTGCATACAGAATTTTATCCAAGACCATATCGGCTTAGATAAGGCATTGTGTAGCGTAAGCCAATTTCAGTAGAGTCGAACCTACGCTATTGGGTGCGGTTCCATTGATCGATGCTGTGACAGCAAAGCCAACAGCACGGCAATAGTATGCGTTTCAGTGCAGTGCCCATTGTCATGCAGCCTAACAAAAGTCCATGCATTCTGACAAGATTCGGTCAACTAACCTAACCAGAAACCATTGCATAATTTATTTAAATACCCCAGTCCATGCAATCCACCATAAATGAAAACAATTCAAATTATTAATAGCACAAAAAAAAACAATTTACAATCACACAGAGAGATAACACACCACAAAAAGCGTTATTTTACTCATTCCTAAAGAGGAAGCTAAAAATATCCCAATCATTGTTATAAAAAACTCAAGATACACAATACGCTATTTCACATTGCGAAAAATAAAGTGTCAATTACTGGAATCAGTATGTATTAAATGACTTTAAAAATGGTTATTTCTTAACGGAAGTTGAAAATAATAATTAGTTTATGTAAAAATCCATAAATAAAAATGATTTTTTTTGACGTTTGTCACGTGACACAAACCTGATTGTTCGGTTTAAGAGAAACTTCACTGGCCAGTAAACCCCGTTTTTTGTTTGCAACAAATGTATTTGGCTGACATTTGCCACAGATCATAGCACTGGCTAGTGACGTCACCAACGCCGTTGCAGCATCATAATTTATAAAGTAGCGTTTTGGCGCGCAATTTCAATATAAAATTTTTAATTTGATATTTTTCAGCATATATGTACCAGAATTAAAAAATACAAGTTTTACTGAGTTCCTTAAACTCTACTAAATAATATAAAATGGATTTTAAAAACCACTCAAATAGCCTATTACCAATAGTAGATTATACCAATATGATAGTGTCTTCAATATCAAAACAAAAAACAAAAGCTAATCTGAAACTTAAACCAATAGACAAAATGAGATTGTTTAACAATACAAAAAAGTTTTTTTTTTATATAAAATCAGTATATTATTAGAAATAAGCTGTTCTTTTGAGAAACATTTTTTAAATATGATTTACAGAATGGCTATACATATAATTAAATTCGCATATAGGTACTTATATGTAATAATTTAAATGTGTTAATATATTTTTTATTAGTAATCGATAGTTAATATCTAATAAAATATAAATACAAGGCTTTGTTTATTTTTATTACATAAAATATATAATTTATTAATAAATATTTATTTATCCAAACAAATTGCAACGTTTTCAACAAATTGCAATAATTATAATATCCCATTTCATGCGTGCACATTCATCAAAAGTGTGAAATTATACTAAACAACATTTGCAACACAACATGAAAAGCAACAAAGTTTGTAACAAAACAGAACGCCACTAGCGAGCTTCTCATTTTATGTTGCAAGACCCGTATGGGTACTTCGTCGATTCACACCACGCGCGATTCGGACCATGGTGTGAATCGCACAAGAATCATTTTTGAATTGCATGATTCACACCGTGGTGTGAATCGACGAATCCTAAAAAAGTCTTTCGGCGATTCACACCATGGTGTGAAAAGACGAAAGACATTTTGCGAATTCGTCGATTCGCACCATTATAAAAAAGTTATAAAAGTAATTACTTTTTGGTACTGACTGGTACAAAACGGTTATTGAAACAAATTATTTATAGGGATATAATATTTATTATGCTAACATAAGAAATTAAACATAGCATAAGTTTTTACAAGTATGTTAGATTATTCATATTATGTAGGTCAGTTATTCCTATGCTTATGATTAATTTAAAAATCACATGTTGTTCAACTTGAATAAAGATATTTAGGTATGTACAGTTTTAACTGTAAATATAAATCACAATATTGGTCAACATTAATAAAGATCTAGGTATTTATAAAAAAATAAAAAACAACTATAAATAAAATCACAAATACAGACTGAAAGATTACCCTGTTACTTATTACTAATTACAAAAAATACTTGTCATCAACATCTTTAATATAAAATATTCACCTTAATAATAATTAAATCACATGTTGCACATTTTGACTTACGATTTATTTGTCAGTAAAAAAAAAGACTAAGTAATACCTACTTTATTACTATAAGTAATTTTAGTTACTACTTATATAACGAGATATATCCAATGACTAAAATTGCTTGTCGTCTTCTTACCTTACTAATTAAGAGTGTACAATAGTACATAGTTTTACTATATCTAAAAAAAAACAGATTGAATAGATTACCCTTTTCTTTGTAATTGGAATCACAGATTTGTTTGGTTATATGGCTGTAATTAATAAAATAATATAAATTAAGTTAACGTTACTTATAAACAAGATTATTGTTAATTATATAATGATGAGCTACCAAAAAATAAATCAGCATAATACGAAAATTAGATTTTTTTCAAAATCTCAACTTCTCCAAGCAATGGCCAATACTTATTTGGTTAGTCAATAACTCATCTATAGTGTTATTAATTTTTTCATTAACTTGCACGCTTACTAGTTTTCTTTTTGAAATTTTAACGTCACCCGGTAAATTTATTTTATTATAATAAAAGTGTGCGTCTTTGTCTACTCCATGAAGAAATTGGGCAATATTTGGTTTTGATGGAATATTTTTTTTAATTCTAGCATTCCACGATTCAACCATGTTATTTGTTTTATGACTTTCATTGTAAGTACTCCACGTATTTGATAGAACTGAGTGTTGGAGCCATGTTTGGACAAAATAATCATTAAAAAGCGTAACTTCTGCGGTATTGGGACTTTCTCCCATAACATACAGCCAGCCATCATCCAATAAGTTTTGTGGCAAATGTGTCATAGCTGCGCATAGGCTTACATGGATCCTGCCCAGTTTAGATTTGGTTACTCCAAGCTTCTTAGCTTTACGCCATAAGCAGCGGATGAAATGAAAATAACAGCCAACTATTTTCACATCTGGAAACAACACTTTCAGTGCCAACATTGCACTTACTTCAAAGTCCATTGATATATGTGTGGGCTCCCATTCTTGAACTCGGCTTTTAATAATTTGGAACATAATCTCATAAGTTTCTTCTTTTCTATCTGGAAGCAAAGCATATAGCACAGGAACCACATTGACGTATTCTTCATTGCTCCCAATATCCGCATGAATAGTGTATACTTGATGAAAGCACTTGACGCAAATCTTAAATGTGCCATCGATAAAAAAATGTTTCGACTCCTTTAAATATTTTGTAATTTCGGTCTTTCCAAAAATTATGATGCGCTTGTTTTTGTATGCGTAATCGGCGAACAACAGATGATCGTATTTTTTTGGCACTTCAAGATGTGTGGCTTTATTGAAGATAAGTTTATTAGCGCCTATAGCTTTATTTCTTTGATTGTACAGTTTATTCTTTACGTTATTGAATTGAGGTAACGGTTTCGTTAGATTAATTCCTTTATCTGTAAGTACATCTATTGAATCTTGAAAAATTTGTGTGACTGGCTTATTGATATTGTTTTTAACAGTTTCGGTACATATGTGCATCTGCTGGTCTATTTCAATCGCTGTTTGATTCTTAGGAGCATGGTTATGATTAGTTTCACATAATATTGCAAATGGAGACGGGTGCATTTTGAATATTGCATTGCATTTGCTATCTTTTTTGGTGCACCTCCAGACCTCAGAACCATCTTTGTTTATACGTTTCCAAATATAATTGTATCCATTTCGACACAGCATACGACGACCTCTCTCGGTTATTTGAAACTCCATATTTTCAAGAGCATGTGAAGTTGACGCATCTTCAGACATTTTTACACCGAGCCTGTTCAAAAATAAGGAAATTGGATTTTAATATCTAAATATAATTAACATTGTAAAATACTTTACTTGCTTAAAAAATATCGATTTAGTTATATTAACTATCTAAAAATTTATTTACAAAAGTTTTATATTAAAAGCATGCAGATAACACTCTCCTTTCTTATTATTTTACTTATTTACATTTCATAAAGCTTTAGATAGGTATTGAGATTAAATAAAATCCAATTCTATGATTACAAACACCACAAGCAATGACTAAACAAAATATTATAATATAGTATACTAAATTATTACACACTTTGGCATTATGGTGCAATACTTATTGAAATCAGTACCTACACACTAAAGTAAAATGGCGGACAGTCCGCCATTTTGTTTTACGCTATTTTAAAATATTGTATTCAATTTCATCCATAAACAATTAATCCAAGATTAATTGTAAACCAGATTTTGAAGTGCTAAAGCTAATAATGCAGATGCACTGTTAACATTGACCAATATAAAAATTAATTAAGTATTATAGAATAAAAATAGCAATAGGTATCTACCAAGTAATGAAGAAGACAACTTTAAATATTATGTTTAACATTAATTAATTAATTTTGTGCCTGAGATAATTATAAATTTTTTAATTTTAACAACATATTGAAAACTGTACTTACCAAAATTATATTTCACTCAAAATATGACAGTCACTTCACATGTACCTACAACACTACTCTCAGGATAGAAATGATGCAATTACGTTTAAAATTAGTGCATTGTGGTAGTTCAGAAATTTTCCATTGTTTACAAAAGGGTTGTTTTTTACCTGAGAATATTGGCGCGTACCTACGCCGCGCACTGTTTAGGCAGGCGCACGTTACTGAATTTTTAAATAAAATTGATATACAATGTTAAGCTGATATTATAATATCAGATTGCATGTTTTATCATTTTAATTATTAAAAAAAACCCCGCAGGAGTAGTAGATAGTATTATTATAGTAGCCACAGAACTCCTAAAGTGGTGGCACTGGTTCACTCATAATAGGTACTTACTTAATATTTTTAATAGTATTTCGCTAAGCACTTGTGTGCTTGCTTGTTAATTAATAAGAAAGAACCGTTGGTATGAATCGGCGAATTGAAAAAGTGTCCTTCGGCGATTCACACCATGGTGTGGATCACCGAATGACTTTTTTGGGATTTCTCGATTCACACCATGGTGTGAATCATGCAATTCAAAAATGGTTCTTGTGCGATTCACACCATGGTCCGAATCGCGCGTGGTGTGAATCGGCGAAGTACCCACCCGTATACGTTGTTTCGTGAAACCAGTAAAACATTGTCCCCAACACCACGTTAGAGTTTTGCGAGATACGTGTAGCAGTGTTGCTTACGACACGTCAATGTTCCGAATTAAAGATAAACATAAGTTGTACAACATTGTTTTCAGACACATTTGAAAGCAACAATGCTGCGCAACTGTTTCTGAACTCTCTTCCATGTTTTCAACAAATATTTGGCATATTGTGTACGATAAATTTTAATACTAGGTATGTTCAATAATTTCGACAGTCTTTTTATTTGTGTCTTGACAGAAAAAGGCAACACTATACGCTGGCTTTGAGTTAGAAAGAGAGTAACATACCGCGCTACTCCATAGAGTGCCATAAATAAATAGAGGTGCATTTTACCAGAAGTCCAGTAAGAATAAAACCTCTAACTCACCATACTTGTGTTAGATTTACTTGGCGCCTGTTTCACATCCGGTTTAACTTCGTCTTCGTCTAAAATACATCCTGAAATAGAAAAAAAAAAGATATTTAGTATGAGGATGGATGGATGCATGTCTGTTACTTTTTCATGCAAAACCTACAGAATAGATTTTGACGAAACTTCACAGTAATACAGTTCACACATTATTCATGTTTAGCTTATTTGGGTGAAGCCACGGACTGCAGCTAATAATTCATTACATAAACTATTTTTATGGATAACATTATTTGATATTGATATATTTTTATTCAGCCTTGCCGCTCCCGGACGTTTTTAATTAATTTCCGTAGAGGTTACTAAGCACACAAATAAATAAAAACAGTATCAACACTTATCCATTGGTTATCTAAGGTCATAATATTTTGTCTCAGTGACTTTCCGTGTGCACGGCCGTATTTAGGGTTTGCCAACCTACTAAAGTGTATTTTTAATTCTCGGAGACTAGATTGGCAGTGTCATACGTCACACATGAAAAAAATGCTTTATGTTTATGTACCGAAAGCACATAACTTTTACGTTCAACGTTTGAAATTGTCAATTAGTATCATTGTCATAAGTAAGAATTTTTGAGTTTATTACAAACAAAAATACAAATATTTTCTCTTTACAATATTAGTTTAGATATAGTTTGTATGTCTTTTGTTACGACTTTTTGACAGACAGATTTAATCATTTATCAATCACATATTATTATTTTGACTACCTGATAAGAAGGCATGTTTTCGGCAAGATTCAAACCGAAAATAACATAAGTACCAAGAATTTAAAATAAATTTTTATCAGTCTCTTGTTTGTCATCTTCTGAGCCTGTGTAGGGTAGCAAGGCGTCCGGATAAAGCCAGATATAGTTAGGCTTTTTGAGTGCGTGTACGGCGTGTCCGGCTTTTGTTAGGATTTTTACTTGTGATCAGACACAAAGTAGGTAGGGGGCTGTGTTTGCAAAGGAAATAAATCATTTGATTTGGTACATTTTGTGGATTTGATATCCATGCTGACGAAGTCATGGGGAGTAGCTAGTTTTCTTTATTTTGGTAGACGGATTAGGAATAAAGAGGCGCTGCTGCCATCCCCCCGACAGGTTAGAAATACAAGAAAACTTAAAGGCACGACTGTAACAAAGCAACCGCACTCACTTTGATTAGGTAACGTCAACCAGAACTGATTCTTCAACGTGTATTTCAAGCCAGGTGGTAGACCGAGGGCCTTGTCACCGTGCACGGATGCTGCTAGTATCTTCGCCGCGTCGACCAGAAGCGACGCTTGCCAGGAGGCCGCGTAGATCAGGCGCAACGAGGACTGGGCTGCCGTCGAGCAGATCATCGGGTAGAGCGCTTGGTGGCGGCGGAGATTGTAAAATGATACACCTATAACGAGATTTTGGAATTGGAATAGAGAAAGAAAAAGAAGTAAAGGTTTCTCTAATAAAAATACAAAAAATAAAACTTAATTGTGTGCCTCACAGCTACGCCAAACAGGTTCAGTTCAGTAAAAATGCCAGACCACTCGTGCCTAGTGTATAAAAAAGAATAGGGTCCATTTGCGCTAAAACCTTTATTCAAGAGTTAGCAATTAACTCGGAGTTAAAATATAATCTTGGCTGGCGCAAGCCGGTCTTCATAATAAATTGTCCTGATTTAGTACCTAAATGTAGGGATTAATCGGTGAACATGTTATGGTAACCTGAAGTGCCGATGTTAGGGATTGACAGTTTACCTCAAGCTCTCTTTACCTAAATTCACTTTGAGGTGTTTTTCTGAATAAACCGGCTGTTTTATCTTGTCCCTACACGTTTAGTGTGCAAATACCTTTACATAAGAGGTAGATTCAACTCAACTGCCTACTTATAATAATAATGGCACCAATTTTTTTTTTCTATCTTAAATGTAATTACTTTTTATATCTGGAAGATAAGAAATATAAAATGACTAACACATACTTATGCACTTACTCATGTTTTTTTTTTAATATCTTGTACTTTTATAATGACGTACAGGACACGGCACCGATATTGTAAAGTCATTGTACTAGATTCATCATAGATTTAATTGTGTTTATGTATCAAACATTATCATTTTCTAGCCAAACTGTAAACATATTATTTTGATTAAATCGGTCAATTGTGATAATAGACAATCTAGATTTATATGGTGCTATTAAGGTATTGGATAATAGAAAAAACAGCACTTTGCAAACCAATATCTTGGAATTTTTATTAATCCGACATTTGCAATAAGACATTATGTAGGTACAGATTGCTTCATAGTTGGTACATAGCTTTCACAAGTTGCGATTTGTCAGTGTTTGTACGCCCAGGAGATTTATTAATGCGGACCTTTTTACCGCTCTTTGGACTTCCAAAGCCCGCCGCAACGTGGAGAGTTCATAAAATAATCTATATTAAGTAAATAATTATGCACCTTTACCTCGCACGATTTTTTTTGAAAAGGGCGTTACAAATTCGCGGCTCGGTTTAAAAAAACGCGTTAAAGAATCACCCGTGCGTACAATCGCTTTACGTACCTACCGTATTGATTGGAGTGACTGGCTAAGATTTTATCCAGCAATGCTTATATTATTCATGCCAAACATACCAAATTAGAAGAAATAAGAATTCTCAGAAACCTTCTTAAAATAATGTCAGACAGTTTAAAAGTCAATGTATTAGATTATTAACTCGACTAATTAAATCCTTATCTTTCTTATCATGTCAAGTATGTTGTGGTTGTATGACATGTCCCTTATCCGACAGATAACAATAAAATGGAGATGTGGATAGAGGTCATGTGCCGACCGCAGACAGAGTAGCAGTAAGCTCCAGCAGTTTCAATTAATTGATAATGAGCTAAAAATTGTCAACAATAGAGTTGAATATGAAATAACTACGTGCAAGACCACAAATGCAGCGATGGATGTTAGATGATTATCTATATTAATATTATAAAGAGGAAAGATTTGTTTGTTTGTTTGTAATGAATAGGTTCCGAAACTACTGAACCGATAAAAATTCTTTCATCAGTAGATAGCTACATTATTCCTGAGTAACATAGGCTATATAGCATCACGCTACGACCTACAGGAGCGGAGCAGTAACGAAAGACGTAAGTTAATGCGGGTAAAATAAGCCACCCGGACGAAGTCGCGGGGAGGTCGCTAGTCAATTAATAAATCAAAACCTAATAGGCTGCTGTTTGTGCTGACCTTTACATACAAAGTAATATTAGACTAAGGGTTACGTGGAGTTACACATAATAATCAATATGTGTTTGTTTGTCGGTGTATCTGTTTGTATGTATTTTATATTCAAACCAGCTTACCGCGACTTTGTCCGTATAGAAATCAAATCTTTACATAATATAAAACAAAGTGGCTCCCGCTATATGTACGCTTAGATCTTATAAACTCCGCAACGGATTTTAATGCAGTTTTCATCAATAGATAGAGTGATTGCAGAGGAAGGTTTATACGTATATAACATCACGCTACGACCAAAGACGTAACTAGACACCGCGGGGTGTACAGCTAGTACACCACAAAATATACCCCATCGCACTCAGTACTATCGTAGCTTCCTATTAGCAAAAGAGACTTTTTAAAATGAGTCCAGCAATTCCGCAGATAAACGCTTTCAAACAAACAAACCCTTCCAGTTTGATAATATTAGAATAGTTTATCGCGTTTTTTTAGAATAGTTTATAGTTATCGGAGTTGTGCCCGGTTAATGGCAATAGGCTCGCCCCCTATTACATGGGACCTAAACATACCAGCGAACTGTGGGTGTACATTGGTACACCTCTGCCTAACCCTTCGGGGAATACAGGCGTGATGGTATGTTTGTTTGAGTTTATCGCAATGATGGGAAGTCAATGTAACTATTGGCTTTGTTAAGTGTGTTTCCACACCTGTTAGGATTACGCAATCAGTAGCTACGTCATATATATATCACATAACGCCATTCACCTAAAGTGGATACTTCAGATAATAAGGAAAAAAAACAATACATATATTCACACTAGTTTCTGCCTGCGACTTCGTCAGCGTTAAAGTTAATATACATATTATCCCTCGAGAACTGTATTTTTTTTCAGGATAAACAGTATGCCTAAGTTCTATTTCAGGTTGTAATCAATATCTGTGTCAAATTTCATCCAGATCCGTTCAGCCGTTCCAGCGTGATTGAGTAACAAACATCCATCCATCCTCACAAACTTTCGCAATTATAATACATATTAGCAGAATAGTAGGATTAAGGATAACGTCATCCACGTGAAGTAGGGACTTCAGATAAAAACAAACAAAATGTGTACTTATTTACATTTAACGTCATAATGTTGTGTCGATTAAAGTTTTTTGGCTTACGAAGATTACAAGAAGAGAAAACCGGTTTTCGCCAATCTACACTAATATAATCAAGATAAGTATTTTTTATTTATTTGTTTGTTTAACTGCCTCGTTAGCCTAGTGGTCCTAAGCACGACTGCTACGCTATAGGTCTTGGGTCCGATTCCCAGGTCGAGCAAAGCGTTTATTGGGTTTTCTATAAAATTCTCAGTAACAGCTCGGAGTTAGGATTTGTGTCCGGTTAATGGCAATAGGCTCGCCCCCTATTACATGGGACCTAAACATACCGGCGAACTGCGGGTGTACATTGTTACACCTCTGCCTAACCCTTTGGGAAATACAGGCGTGATGGTATGTGCTATCGTTGAGATTACTCGGTCACAAAGAACACAAAACGATTAGCAACATACTATCGTTATCAGCTACTGATAAACTTTAATCAAGAGTAAACAAACAACAATTACAATAGCGAAAAGTATAGAAATGATTTTGACTGAAATTATAATTGTTTAATGTATTATTGATTACAATGTTTGGGAAAAGCCCAAATTGATAAAAAAAAAACATACATACATACATACCATCACACCTGTATTCCCCGAAGAATTAGGTAGAGGTGTACCAATGTACAACCACAGTTTGCGCGTATGTTTAGGTCCCATGTAATACGGGGCCTATTGCCATTAACTGGGCACAAATCCTAACTCCGAACTGCTACTGAGAGTTTCATAGAAAAACCAAATAACACTTTGCACGACCTGGGAATCGAACCCAGGACCTCTAAGCGTAGCAGTGGCGTTTAAGACCACTAGCCCAAAGAGGCAGGTTATAAAAAAAAAAAATTAATAAGAAAAATACAAAAAATAAACATTGTGCCCTAAGTACTGAGTGCGCATACTGTCCAACAAATTAAGTAATATCGAGCATAAATGATTGCTGGGGAAAGACTTTTAATTTAATTTCTTAGTGTGAATTAGATGGTTTCATTGAGCTGGCCCGAAAAGGGTGATCAACAGTCATCACAGAAGACAATAGGGCGTTGAATTCATTCCTCATAATCTAAAAAGAAAAACAAAACGCAACAGCACTGTTGGCTAGCTGAGCGATTGGCTGCTGTGCTTCGTGTTGCGGGTTGGATTCCCGCATGCAACAAATATGTGTAGGGCCTACAGATAGTTGTCCAGTTTGTAGTTGTTTGTCTATGTATATTAATATTATAAATGGAGGATGGATGGATAGATATTTGTTACTCTTTCACGCTTAAATAGCTGAACGAACTATAGTGTGGAATAACACATAAGCTACTTTTTATCCCGGAAAAATGTACGGTTCCCACATGGCATAATATATCAAATTTGACGCGGACGAAGCCGCGGGCACAAGCTAGTGTGTTTACATGTTCGTAAATACACTACCGATACGAGAGTACTTCCTAGAGCCATGCAAGGCTTTTTTAAGAAAAATAGAAAGCATATATTCAGCGTATATTTTGTTGTTTTACAATGGTCCATGGTGGAACCATCGATTAAGTCAACCAAAGATGGTGAGGAGATCCTCACCATCTTTGGTTGACTGGTACAGAATGCTTATGGCATTAAGTCCGCTTTTGTACTTAGTGTTGCACAAAGTTTAAATAAATAAGAACTTAGCAACTCACCTTGTGATTTCCTATTAAGATAGAACTCGAGCGTGCCCTGCCATAGGTCCACCTTCACACCGATGATGCTGCCCTTACAAAAACCCGGGTTATCTCGACTAACTGAGGCGTTGTGTCGTAGGGCGCCCGTGTAAGACAGCCCGTAGGACTCCCCGTCTCGCCCCAGGAAAGAGGTGAACGTGAACAGGGAATCCGCCATGTTCACTTTGTTGGTACCGAGGCCTACCATCTGGGAATAAAGATTTGGTGGAGTTAGAAGTGGGGAATTTATGGAAATTTGATAAAATAAGGTAAGATTGTTTTTTTTTTTGGATTTGTAGTTGTCTTAGAGATTCCATGTGCCTTTGGTTTTGGACACGATAAAGGCACATTTATTGTTTGTAGTTGGTGTGGTAGTTTTAGGGTTCCGTACCCAAAGGGTAAAACGGGACCCTATTACTAAGACTCCGGTGTCCGTCCATTTCTCTGTCTATCTGTCCAGCTGTCACCATGCTGTATCTGATGAACCGTGATAGTTAGACAGTTAAATTTTTACAGATGATGTATTTCTGCTGCGGCTCTAATAACAAATATTAAAAAACAGAATAAAATAACTATTTAAGGGGGGACCTCCAACAACAAACGTGACTTTTATTGCTTGTTTTTATGGATCATGGTACGGAACCGTTCGTGCTCGAGTCCGACTCGCACTAAGCCGGTTTTTTACAGGAAGTGTTCAAAAGCATAATCTTTTAGCGCGAATTTATCCGAGGAAGCACAAAGTTTATATTGTACGTTCTGTTTTTAACGAACAAATTAACACATTGCATTGTAATGTTATGAGCATGTTCATAAAGTTCGTAAAAGAGATAAATCTGACAATATAATGGATTTTATTATGATTTTATAGCTGCGTAGGTCATTTTACACGTACATAATCAACATATTATTTATTATGTAAGTAGGTAGTATGTATAGTAAATTATTCATACCTCGTTGCTGATATCGGAAGTGAAACAAAAGGTCAAGGGTTCTATTTCTGATATATTTCTAGTGAAACAGTACACGTTCAACACATTTGTCGGGACCTGTTGATTACCATTGACATTGTGGCTCTTTGCCAACGCGGAAAATGCTCACAAAGCAAAGATCGACTTCAGACTCCATTTGATAAGCTTCATTAGGGGGTTTGTTGAATACGCATTTGGTCTATCTTCAATTAACAGATCTTTCTTTATTTCAAAAAAACCGATCTTGTGCTGTGTATTTACCGAAAATCGGGGTGTAAAGAGACGTAACATAGCCCTTAACTACGCATGCAAATGCAATTTTGCTGGGAAAATAATTTTATTTTTTACGTGTCTGTGGCATCGTAGCTCCCGAACGCATGAACCGATTTTGATGTAGTTTTTTTTTGTTTGAAAGGCGAATTAGTCGGAAGTGTTCTTATCTATGTTTGATCGAAATCGGTTCAGCGGTTTTAAAGTGTGTTTTGTTTGTTGTTGTTTTTAAAAAAAAAAACGTTTCCCCACACTAGGAATATCTCCTGTATCGTGGGTGCGTTTACAAACATATAAACTCACATACACAAACAGCCAGACCCGAAACAACTATCTGTAGGACATACAAATATTTGTTCCGTGCGGAAATCGAACCCGCGACACGTAGTGCAGCAGCCGATCGCTCAGCCACTGCGACATCCGTGCCGTCAGCAATTATCAGCTCTGTTGGTAGCTGCGGTATTGATTTTTATGATGTGATCAGTTGGTACCGCGCAATGTAAGGCAAGCAAAGCTTTATGTTTATGGGTGCATGCAATAGTGCTGGGGTCGTGAGTGTAGTTAGAACATTTATAACTTGTATATGTGGAAAAACGTAAAGAGTTGGATTTTTGACCATAAATACCTCTGTAACAAAGCTTCCTTTGTATCCTCAAAACTAAAAAAAAAAGATTGTTAAGATAGGAAGAACACGTACAGCTTTATTAAGATCTTTTTACATCCGTTACTAATCTTGTAGTTAAATGGCATTTGCCTCCTGCAGAAACATACATGTGAAGTCGTTGTATATCATATTATAGACAATTCTAAACGAGGCAGTGCATCATTTGTTTTGACAGCTGTTCCATAACACGCCGCTCGAGGTATCACGTGTTTGTATTGTGTTGGACGATGAGAACGTCACTCTCATAGGCTTATGTAATCAATGGCTGTTGCTACTTGACAACAGTACCTAGTAGAGTCAACAAATACATTTTTAGGGTCACAAGTGCGGTTAGACTCGCTCACAAGGGTTCCTTATCAACGTGTAATATTTAACACTAATTACAAAAAAAAACGTTTCTTGTACGGAGACTTTTTTATTTTTAACTACTTTATTTTTATTTTGGACATAGTAATACGTGTGTATCTGTCAATGTTTTAAATGTCTACCTATTACGGTTTATAAGATACAACCCTGTGACAGACGAACGGACATAAAGCGGAGCCTTAGTAATAGTTCCGTTGGTTACCGTTTTGGTACGGATCCCTAGAAACGGTATCCGAATATTACTTTTTGTCCGTATGTCACAAAGATCTATGCAAAGTTGTGTTTGAATTTTTGTACAATCTTCAATCTCGATAACACGCACACATCGCCAGTCAAAAGTCCATTTTTTTTTTTTAATTATGATGACTATTACTTTCGTTTACAGTGCTACTGCAACGAGAGGGCACCAAACTGACGACCACCTACTCGCCGTTGCCACTCAGACACTAAGCTTTTGGCCATTGGCAAATTACCTCTAGCCTAAACACGCTAATAGGGATTCTGCTCATTACACATATTAGCATAGCACGGTTCAATCTAGTTCAGGCAAATATAGAACTGTTCGATTTTAAAGGTTTTTTTAAACATGAGGTTATCCAAATAAATGATTTATTGGTAATTTATTTATATTTCCTTTTCTCGGGACCTTACGGCAAAAAATATTTCACTGATAGAAAACTGCTGAGTGTCATGGGATTTTGTTATACATGATAGTAGTATAAAGATACAGTTAAATATGCATAAAATGATCACAACCAGACAGTCAATGAGTCGTACTAAAGATAAGACATAACGATAAGATTTTACGATTGAATAATACACATTTGTACACAAGACATGTCTTGATCGGAGAATATTAAAACATAAAAGACTGAAAGAGCTACCGCAGTTGTTATCTTCGTAAATATTGTAAATGTTTCTTGGAACAGGGATAAACTTGACTCAGTGCTGAATTTTTTCTGTATTGCATTTCATATTTAAACCTAGGAGGTTGTCTACTGCTTATCAGGCTTACCTGAAGATGCATTAAAAATTAAGGCTTCCACATAGGGCTTAAAAACTTACAAGTTAAGCAACACCCCGTGTGGGGTAAGAACCTTGGCTTAGGGCGTCCCTGGGGGCAGCAAGAGGGACAGGCTGGATCTATTCATGATTATTGCTATTATTAGGAGACGAATTTAAAACTACAGGCTCAGCGGCATGGACTGGCTCAAGCAAGGGGGTGGCCGTGCTGAAAAGGCTGGTCCACTGTTTATAGGACAAAGGACCGACATATATAGAAAAAAGAGAGAGAATTAAAAGAAAACTATTAGGTATACTCACAATATCAGTCCCATACGGCTCTGTCAGCATCTTCACCTCCCAATAGTAATGGTAGTCATGAACTAATGGTGTGTCACCCTTAACCGCAGCGGTACCGGAGCTGTAGAACGGGTGGAAGGTCACCTGCTTCTGGTTGGGACACATCATCACCCAGCTGGTGCCTGTGCTGTCCGGCATCTCCCATCGCCATTCACTTACTAGAAGGGAAGGAAGAAGAAGGAAGTCACTTTTTTACTATATTGACTGTCAAAATATTTTTTGTGCATAGTTATTGGTTGCAATATAGGATGTATTTATTTGCAAAATAAAATGTATACATTCGAGTTTTCTGTAAGAAATAGTTTATGTAGGTATTTGTATCTATAAAGAAATATGTAGTATAACTATCTATGTCATTAAAACTTCCTTTTTACATTGTGATGATAAACTTACGCAAAGGTTAACTTATTTTTGTTGTAATGTAATGTTTTGTTAATAACTATTGTGTATTGATAGTTAATCTATACTAATATTATAAAGCTGAAGAGTTAGTTTGTTTGTTTAAACGCGCTAATCTCAGGTACTACTGGTTCGAATTGAAAAATTATTTTTGTGTTAAATAGTCAATTTATCGACAAAGGCTATAGGCTATATAACATCACGCTACGACGAATAGGTGCGGAGCAGCAACCAAAACGTAACCGTAAACGTAACGTAAACCACGCGAACGAAGTCGCTGGCAAAAGCTAGTTACATTATAATCTGAATGAAAGCTAAATGAAAAGCATTGCTAATATGTGATTCAATTTTCTATATAAATCCGTTTAATACTCATTGCTTACATTGACATATTTATTTTATTCCTTTTAAGAAGGCTTACAGACTAATAACAGAAAAATAGGTAACGAAAATATATATTGAAGTTGCTAATTATAACCCTCCACAGATATATAACAATTGACGATTAACTAATGCTTAAAGTTGAAGTTATGGTTTCTTATTTTTTTATATAATCATAAATCAGGCTGTTAAGGGGAAAGTCTCATAAGCCTAAGATCTCAGTCTCAATGAAAATTGCCTTTAATTTACCTACATTTTTGACATTGATTGATACCGAGATGTGATGGCAACAAGGTTTTGAATGTTTTAGTAATGGGAATTCGCCTTCTGATATACATACATCTTCAGTAATTAGGTTCCTACTGTTAGTGGATACTCCTGAGCTTAGCAAATGGGTAACCAATTAAACTGTCTGACACTAATTGAAATGCTTTATTGAGCATTTTAACTAAACAATTTAAGAATTTACTATTTACAGAATTGGTATAGTAATCGCCAAGAGTCATGAGCACAAATGTCAAGTCAATTTTTGGGTTAGTGAGTTCCTTCCTGGGTTTTTTGGGCAGCCGTGGCTGGATACGATTGATCCGTCAATGGGACCGATCGCGTGCAGCGTCGGTGACCCAATAACCCCGAAAGAAACCCAAAAATTAACTTAACATTTGTGCTTACGACTCGTGGCAACTAATATACTATTTTTTTTTTTGGGAGGTGGGAAATCATCAAATTACTTCTCCCGCCCTGGGCGGGGCGGGAGGGAGTGTCAGACTTTTACTGACTAAAACCCACCCATGTTCCTTCTTGTGCCCTTTGCGTTCCAGGGGCGCAGTATCTCTTATGAACAACCTGCAGCCCCGGCGACTAATATACTTGCTGTAATCTCAAACAAAAGTTACATCATCCATGGAACAATTAATTAACAAGAATTTAATGATCTATAACTTTATAATATGATAGCCTTTACAACTTTTTGCCTATTGATATTATTCACATGGCAACAAGTGGGTGTGTTGTTTTTTTACTACATAATTAGGCCATTACGAATCAAACGGTATAAATCCTGATTTTAAAACTAGGAAGCTATATTTCAGATGTTGTTGTCATAACAAGAGTGCCGAAGACTGATCCAAAACAAAATACTACAAAAAAACATAATATTTCACCTATTCAATAAAATGTCATTAAAATGTGCACAAATTCTAGTTAATGATTACAGTGTGAACAATTTTGTTTTAAATAAAGCTTTTGTCACCAAACTATCTAAGTGTGATAATACATTGTGCTGTTGATTTCCATTTTAATTTTTTATGTCTATGTGTTTCCTGGTTTGTGCAAATAATTGATTTTACAACTAACCTAATTGATTTTAATGAATATTGTCTAAACTTTAATACTTGTCGTATGTGTTGTGAAAGTTTATGGTAATGAGTCCTTGAAATTCTAACTCAGGTTAAATAAAACGTTCTTTGGATGAGATAAATTATAAATCAAATATATTTGTTCGATTATATCTCATTATTCCCCCTTCGATTTTCAAAATATCGTTGACGATAAAACGGAATGTCGGTTTGGAAATAGTTTTATTTATTTGTTTTGTCTACTTACTGTTTGAGTGTTCTCCACATGCGCAGCCCCCAGTGTGTTCCCATGGTGTAGGCCTGCTTTCACTCCAACACTGGCAATAAGGCTTTGCTGATCTCTGACGATCGTCACTAGTCTTAAATCTTGATGTTAGCATTTTGTCCGCATAAAATCACGATACACTGATAAACTAGAAACTTTAAATTTACTAGTCAAATATCACCGAATCCAACTCAACATATCAATATTTTTACTTAAAATCGCACACCAGATTCAAGAACGGAATCAAAACTTGTGAGTTAAATTGCGCTGCCGTTGTTGATCACGAACACGATCGGTTGTGGTTGGTCATTTTTGACAGATTGATTTGATTTTCTGTGGAGGAGGGGGTATATTTATAATATTTTGATCGTTCAGAAATACATCTCAGGCTTAACCAACGCAAGCTCCAGCTGAAAAGTTATTTCGTTAAAAAACTTAGATAATTGAAGTTTGTAGTAATGTTTGTAGTTATCAATAAATAAAATATACATAAAAGATAAAATACAATATTCCTTACCGTTTTCAACAGATTAATTTATATTTTATGAAAGCCAGCATTTTTAAAAATATCATCACATGTTTCTGAACGATGCAAAAATGAAGAAGTAGAAGTTTCCGGAAATTTCCACTCATTTGAGAGGTAAATTTAAACAGCAGTAATAAATTATTAAAACTAGTTATACAAATAAGTATTTGCATCATTTAAAAAATCAGAATTTTTAATACAAAACATATACAATGTTCAGAAAGTTATAGAAATTATATTAAATCGTCAGCATAATAATTAATAGTTCAGCTACATAGATCATTTGTGGGTTTTAATATTTTCCCCATATTTGTAAAACTGAAATTTGTTTTTTGTTCTAACTAGTATTCATTATTTTTAAGGAAAGTTTACATAATGGTAAAATTAATAAAGTAAATTGACCAAATTAATACTATTGATTGCGAAACCATGGTGAAGTTGGTAGTTCTGATTGTTTTGCTAAGCGCGCGCACCCCGCCCACAAATGGCTGTCAAGTGCAAATGTGAATTGATGGTTTATTTTAATAAATTTTAAAAATATAACAACGTAGATTTAGTTTCTAGTATATTACAGCTATGTATTTAAATAGTTTATATATTTTTTAATAAGTGAGAAGGTTTTATATTGCCGTGTCCGTGTGAATATACAGTGAAAATAGTCATGAATGGATGTATTATTAGGTGTATATTTGATAATTAATTCCCAGCTGATCTTAGCCCGTGACCTCATTTTTAAGTGTGAACAAGATAATTAGAGAGGTAAAGTATTTTTCTATAATTTCAGATTTTAAATTATATCCTTCTATTAGACTTTAAATTTGATTTCATATTGGCCAAATATTTTCGAAAATAAAAAACCTAGGTGTCGATACAGGAAGAAAATATTATTTTATTTGAGACTATTATAGTTTTCAAAAATTAATCAATATTAGAACTTTTAAATCTTCGACCTCCTCTAGTAATAATGGGTCAGGAGATCACTAAACAAACTTGCAATAGTAGGTGTGACAGATTTAAATAGGTCACTTAGGTCAGGCCCTGTCACCCATTGTCTGCAATAGCAAAACACCTATTATCATAATTACTGTAACTCACAGTCGCAGCTGATTACTATACCCACTTTTTGCTTAAACAATAAGTAATTATCATAAAAGAAAACATTTGTAATTATAGAGACCACCTGACAATGGCTCATTTACTAACATGTTGATTATATTACTAGGAACCTCTATCTTGTAATATCTGGTGAGAATTCTGAATCTTCTTGTCAATTATCATTGACCTTTGAACAATCCCCTGTGGTACTACTCCATGGTAAAGCAGAGTAAGGTGGGTTATAAGTAATTATGATGATAAGATAATAATATACTCCTATTTATTGTTTTCATAAGATATGTATTTTATATGTAAGGATATAATTATGTATATAGATATATTTTATGTATATTATTAGTTGTAGTATATACTTATTAGTATGTATAGTTTTAGTTATGTTGTAGTTTTGTGCAATTTTTTTAATATAATGGCATTGAATTCTTTCTTTTTTAAGTATCAAATTTTGTTTTGTATTGATTTTATAATTTGCACCTGCCATGTTATCTCTTTACCACCTTTTTGGTTGACTGGTAGAGAATGTCTAAGACATTAAGTCCGCCATTGTACTTTTTGCTGCTTAAAGTTTAAATAAATAAATAGATACTTGTAGCAAGTCCTATACCAATTTTGTCCACAATTAAAAATGTTTTTCTCAGCTCATCAGAACAGTATTCCTTTCTTATTTTATAAAACAGTAGGTATTATTGTTATACAGTAGTATGGTCTTCTCAGATCAAAACATCTGTTTTATGTTAGGAAATATACAAGCAACATTTATTACATCTATGAGTCAGGCATACTGGGAGTGGAATTCAGTCTGCAAGAAAATAAACTTTATTACTATCATCGTAAACATAACTATAGTTCTGAATTATTATTACTAAGTATATTGTTCTTGCAGCAAGTACGTACAATGATCCGATGTGCCGTACACTGAAGGCATTGTACGGCCACTGATCTTCCTTCAGCAGCTAGCACAGAGGCGTTCCAATGCATTTTTGGATAGATAAACGCAGCCAGTGTGCCTACACCGGCCGTCATCGTGTTCCATCTTCACTTTCTGCCGGTATGTGCACCTTATACTTACTGATTTTCTGAAGTTGTGTATAGTGAGAGCTAGGGTTCTTCAAACTGATAGAGTAGAATGGGTCTAGAAGTACTAATAAAATGGGTATTCCAGAGTTTAGAGCACTCAGTATATGCACTGGACAACATGGGAGTATTCTTTGGATCATTTCCTTAGTACATTCAATTATGAAGAAGAGCAGAGGGAATATGTACCACTACCAACAAGCTATATTAGTTCCTTCTGTAGTGTCGCATTCATGGTGCTGTGTTTGGTGAGTAGATTATAGGCGTGTTAGTAAGCGTCCAGGTGTCTGCGCACAGGGCGAGCGCGGGGCCGCGTGTGCGCGAGCGGGGGCGGGGGCCGCAAGGGCATGGCGGCGCCCGTGCACCGCTTCGCCGCCGTCGACTGCCCGCCGCGCCGCCCGCACCGCTCGCATCGTCATGCTGGGTATGTCAGCATTTACTCGTACAATTTTCAGTTTCGTGAATGAAGGCATGTAAAACATGGCTATGTAGATCCTCTAGCCATGATAGTGAGCCTGCTGACGGTAGCAGACCCTACCTCATCGTCATCGACGTCTGTCAACGTTCTGTATGACTACAAATAATCTGTAAGCAAATGAACCGGAGAATAAACCGTTATGGCTTCCATTGTGGTCCAAAAATTGACTAGCAAAGTAATAATCTCGTAGACCTCCACCGATGCCGGCGGTACATGCAGCGCGGCGGCAGAACGATGAGCCTAGCCTATACGTGGAGATACCAGCGGAGCCGCCGCAGCCCACAATAGCCAGCCTTGCAGCCGCGCGCTCCGTCACCCCTGACACTTTACTGCGGACCGCAGCCCTAGGCCTCCATCACTCGCCTATGATGGCTCCGCACCTCAAGTTCGGCATGCTGGTCTCTTTCGCGCTGGCTACCGTGTTCTTGGCCGGCGCTAAGTACTACTTTGACCGGCAGGTGAGCGTGAGTCTATTTTTATATTGTTTATTTAGATAATAAGGTACATTAGTAAGATTACGCAGCGTGTGTAGCCCCGCAAGGTGGATCGACCTGGTGAAGGACGCGGGAATCTACCGGATACGAGAAGCACAGGCCGTCTTTCCGCTAAATGATTATGATGATGGGATGGGAGTCTGGTTTGTCGATCCTAAGATTAATGTGAATTTTTTTTATGCGCGCGTTTGATTTTATAATTACTCGACTGAAGCCTTGAATTATTAAAAAAATATATATTCATTTTTTCTTATGTATAGCAGCTTAATTATGCGTACTTGACAATTTGTTTCAATAATTTTTCGTTTGAGAAGTCGCTTTTTAATCATTCAGCAGTAGTGGATGAAAAATAATGTCTGAATTTAGCAAAGATTTTAAACAAATAACTCGAACCTGGGAATTTAACCCAGCACCTACCTACTGCCATAAATCACCATGAAGATTGGAGCTGCAATTAAGCGAAAAACAATAAATTAGATCAGCCAATGTAAAGATAACTTGCAGAAATAGTACCTAAATATTTATATTTCGCAAACAAATTAGAGTAGGTACGTAGTCTATGGACGTAGTTCGCCTATTCTCTAAATAACCTTTTAACCTGGCGAGGCAGCATGACTTCGTATCAAGCTAAGAATCAGTATACTATAATCGTGTTGTTTGTCCAAATCAGAAAGATCACATTGCGTGTTTTTCGGTGAAAAACGTACTCACCCACGCAGGACACGTATAGCGTGAACTTTGGTACGATAAACGCAAACTTTAGGTTAAATGGGCCAGTAGATAAATCACGGGGGCGATTCCCCTAACTTAAAGGAACGATCGCAATCTAATCTCAGTCTCAGTCTGTCAAAAAGCCCGACTACGACAAAAACATTCATAGATAGATACCTACACACAGATGAACATAATATGTACGTACATATATTGCTGAAATCATAAACCTTCTTTGGCTTTACCGTCGAGTCGGATAAAAATGCGTCTATCTTACCTACATTTTTCGACATGATTGTCACTGAACAAGCATGTTGATCAATGCTCGTGCCTTTTCTGTATGTGAAAAGGCCTTTGTTCTGCAGTGGGATAATAATAGGCTGGTAATCTGGTATACATTATTAGTACCACGTATGTACCTGTACGCCCACACCGCAGGTGATCCGCGACCGCGGCGGGTCCGGCGGCGGCGGCGAGGCCAGCGTGGTGTGCGCGGCGGTGGCGTGCGTGTGCGGCGTGGGCTGCGCGCTGTCGCTGTGCCGCGCGCGCCCGCCGCCGCCGCTGCCGCCCGACCGCGTGTCCTCCACCGCGCAGCGGGACCGACACGTCAGCATATACGTGGTACGTGCTAAGGGGATTATATGGGGTGAAACAGGATGCTACCCTCGTTTTTCTCCAAAGCTGGGACAAGTTGCCTTAAACACACAATTTTAATGAAGGATAGATGAGAACATGAAGTAAGCCTATGGGTTATTCAAGAGACCAAAACATCTCTTCGTCGCTTTGTTGAATATCGGGTATAAGTTTGTTGAAGTATGTGGTACCCTATGGTGTTCTTGATACAATGTATTTCGTTCCTCCAGCCACCACCATCAGAACCCTCGGACGACATATCGCTCGCGACCCTGCTACAGTCATCAGAGCGATCGCAGCCTGCCACAGAGTCACCGGAGGCGCCGCCACCTTACAAGATCGCGGTGCTGATGCCTGGCCGCGACGCTAGCCCTCCGCCGCCCGCCTACAGCTCGCTTAGCTAGCTAGCGGCGCCCGTGAGCCAGGAGTTCATCATATAGACTGCACACGCGGGTAAGGTTTGACTATCACTACGGTTTTACAAGACACCAATCAATAATTCCTGTTTTACAGAAAGCTACTAAAATGGTAGCAAAATTTTGTTCGTTGCCAATACTATAGAAATTTGTTTAAAAGTGTTGCCAGTATATTTTTTGGTAGCTTTCTTTAGTAAAAAAATAAGATAATGAAAAATTAATGAGTTGTGACTAGTTTGCGATAGCTTGGCAAAAAGAGCCTATGCTTTGAGTGCATTTTTAAGCATGTGAAATTAAGAAAATGTGTTTATGTGGCTTCCATCAGTATAAAATAACAAAAAAAGAAGCCAAATATTTTTAGGTGAAGTTGCTTCGAAATTCTCAGTTTGCCAGAAGAGTATGAGAAGTATTTTGCATTACATATTTTTACACGTAGTTTCAATATACTAAACACAATATTTTAGAGCAAATATCTTCCCGAACCTTACCCTAGACTAGTCTATATGTAAAAAATCCTGACTCACGATTATCACCATTTAAATCACAAGAATGATCTTAATATCTTCACGATCACCTTTTCGAATTTTCCCACCCTTTCCTATGATTCCAAAGTACCCTCCCCGTTATCAAAAATTTGGCACTGTTCAATAAATAAAATTCAAGAATTGGTAGTGTATTTTTAACTTAAGAAATTAAATTTAAAATAGTCCAGTTTGAATTCTTAAAAAGTTTTGTTAAATCTCATAATGGCTTACATTTTGATGGGCGTATAACTGTACTTCTAAGATCTTCAAACCTCCAAAAAACAAAAAATAAATAAAATAATACTAAACTAATTTGACAGCTTCAAATATCTTCTGTCTCACTGTCAGAGGTAGCAAAGTTCTAATTTCAAACTAAATGTGAGCCATTTATCAAGATTTTTATCTCATTTAATATTTTAATGTAAAGCAAATGCATTTTATGGGGAATTTTAACAATATTAGTACTGGTATGATTGTAAGTTGGTATTTTAAGATAATTATTGATGATCGTTGTTATTAACCTGTGCGGTTATGGTAAGTTATGAAAGAAGAGTATGCAAAGGTAATTATATCGCCTTGCTTACTCCGCTGAATTCCAGGTAGGACTTAAGATAGGGTATTTAGGTGAGAGAATAGATTTCTTAAAATTCTCCATAAAAAACAAGCGATTTTCGACCTGAAATCGATGAAAGATTAAAGTAACAGAAGTGAGAAATGTAAACGAATGAATACTAATAAGGTTGGTTTAAAATGTATGGTGTAATATCCATAACGGCCAGTCGATATTTATCGCCGTTATTTTGGCTTATCATAACAAGATAACTTTCATCTGTCCGTAATTGCTACACCGATCTCGATGTCACTTACGTCATCTAATAGATTGTAATTTAGGAGTTGTACCAATCACCACGTCATGGTTCGTAAGTCGATTTTAAATGTAAATAACAATAAATACGGTGTTCAAGGATCGGCAAAAAAAAAAATATTGAAATATTTTTAGAATTGATTCGGTAACTAGTTTTGTATCGCATATAACGATAGAGAGATAATCTTAAACCCCATTTATTCTGTACATGTTTAGTATAGTAATTATAGTTAGTATGTCTGTGGTACGCAAACATGTATTTATATGTGCTGATGTTATTGCTTACAGACGTCTCAGTTTTATACCCAATTTGCGAACATTTCTAAGGAATGCCATACTATCTTACTTCAACTACCAAATAGTCCTGCCAAATAAATCGGGCAGTTCGGGTGTAAATATAGGTGATTGTGAGCATCCATGCCATTAAAATTGCACGGCAGTGCACAGCCAATGTCATTAATAAAAACCTGCTGATACCACAGGGTTGTCAGAGGCAGGCAAGTTAAATGCTGCCAAACTAAAAAAAACCCTACGCTTGGTAGTTTTTCGAAAGTTTTCATGCACCATTAATTCAAATTATTTCAACACGTTATGCATGGTATAAAATAAGAAGTCTGTCTAATTAGGATTATATCGAGAAACTGAATTTAAACTCGCGTAAATTACACTCTGGCAACCCATTTACTGATCGTTACATCGGCAGGAAGCATTTGTATGGTTCATAAATGGTGAATTGATAACAATATGGTAGCGGTGTTTCCCTTCTTGTATATTTTGCGAATATTTGTACGATTGCACAGGATAACCAGACCTATTGACTAAGATATCGACGCACAAAGAAAAGTTATCGTTTGTAGTTCTGGTTATCTTGTAAAGTGTTTATAGTATGGCGAGGAATTTTTATATAACGGTAATAATATACTGGGTTATAAAAAATCCAGAATCCAGATAACTGTTTTTATAGAATTCAACAATTAAGAGGGTTTGGAAAAATAGGCTGTCAAAGTCAATCATTAAAAGTGTTAATTATTCCAATTATATCATTGAAAGACACTTGAACATCACTTACAAGAAATGATTTGACTATAAATATATTCGGGACAGTATACCAGAAGTAAAGCACTGCTAAATAATAATATAATAGTAATAAGTCTAGTCATGTTAGCTCTAATGAATGTGATGTTATTTAGTTTAAACGTTTTACTTTGTTGGCGTTTGCAACACTATTGTTTTACAAGGAATTCTTTGTAGAAAGGAACTGGTCGGTTCGTCTTTTATAACAGACGCTTCGTTATTAAAGATTGTATATCTGTGACTTTATTGTTTTATTTACACGATCCTTCAGATGGGTGCGCGTGCGCAGGTTCTTGGTTAAATAACAGAACCTATTGCTACCAACCAATTTCTATTGGTCTTATGGGATATGAAAGTCAATCAGGTTTAACAGTATTTAATACTGGATTAATGGGTATCCACTCACTATAGCAATATTACGCAGGCACGGCAACGGAATCGCCTAGAAAAGGCGAACAATAGGCTGCCAGCTAGCCGCCCGCGAACCGTCACCTTTTTATCTTGTCATTATTATAAATAAATTAGGGTACATAATTTAAAACCTCATCTTGGATGGCACATGATTTGCTCTATCGGAGCCATGCAGTAAGGGTCAGATCACACCGAGACGCGACACGACGCGACGCTGCGCGCACATCGACTCAAAATATAACTTTATTTACTACACGAAAAGATACACATTTCATTGTGGGAATTCGGTGCTGGATAGAGCTGCGTCGTGTAAATTCTCACAATGAAATGTGTATCTTTTAATGTAGTAAATAAAGTTATATTTTAAGTCCATGTGCGCGCAGCGTCGCGTCGCGACTCGGTGTGAGCTGACGCTTATAATTAGATATGACAACTAAAAAGGTTTCAATTATACTCTGCAAGTGAAAAATAAAAGAAAATGGCCGAAACTGAATAAAATAAAGATAATAATCACACAAGTTATACGGTAATCAGGAACATGTAAAGAAACGTTACAATGTCAATGCTCACATTATTATATATTTTCTATTTTACATAACATTTAAGTACAGTGTCAAATAAATTATTAAAATTACAAATTACACTAAAAGCGGGCCGCAGTGGAATCTGCATTCTAGTTAGAATAATGTACTCCGAATACGAGGCAAGTTTGAAAGTAATTTCGGCGGCTAGACTGACGAGTCCATGAAGCCATTCTGTAGTTAAATATATTCGTATACCAGACCAATGGTGTGTTAACTCAGACTCGCCTCGTGTACGGAGCCCACAGAGAAATATACTAAGAAATTCTATTAAAAACTTTCTTTGGGTGAGTACTAAACTGATCAATTTCATTAAATATATCTATGGGGACTTAAGAGCTTTATTTGTACACACATTTAATTTTATATATTTAATTTTATATACTTCTTTCCTTTAATTAGAAATATTAGGTACACTCAACAAAAAAGACTAACCTGGCTTGTCAAATGCAGTTGGAAGTTTTTTTAGAATCCAATGGATATCTAATATTTTTAAATATTTATTGGTTTCTAAAAAACTTCCGACTATATCTGGCGAACACTTTTGCTGACCGTACATTTAGTTTTAACGTATTCTCTGATTGAAGTGGTCCACTAAGGCCCCTATTAATTTACATAAGAATTATAGTGACAGTGCACTGAACATGACAAAAAATGCCTACTTCACACGACACTTCGATAAGCGCTATGTACAATCGCGGACAATGGCGGTTTAACTACTTCACCCTTAGTAATAAGGTTGTAGAGTGGTCAACCACCACTGTCCTCGGTTGTACGTAAGTAGCACACGGAATGATTAAGGATTGTGACATCATCCAAGGCTACAGGACAAAGTACTTCGATAACCCAGGTATGGTAGCCACCGCGAGTCGTGAGCACAAACTTCAAGTTTACCAAGCGCGAGCAGCGTCGGCGACCCAAAAAACCCAAAAATGAACTTACGTCTGTGCTCGCGACTTGCGGCGGTTACTATACCCTTGTGGAGCAGAGGTGTACTTAATGATCTTCTCAACTGGACGCAACATACGCACTGAGCCGCGGAGTTGCGGACACCAGCCCGTTATAACACGTGTCCTTTTTAGAGGTTTGACATTCAAAATGAAGTAAAACACATTCAAATAATGCTAATGTCTATGAAATTGACTTTTTTAAGCCATGGAGCTCATATGCCTGAAATCATATTCTAACACAAATGGCATAAAATGATCTATTAGATAAAGCTAATTTCATAGACATTACCATTTTTTAATGTGTTTTATTTAATTTTGAATGTCAAACCTCAAAAAAAAAAACACCCTTTACAATACTACGACGTCAGTCAAAATTCACGTTTGTTCATTAAATAAGTTAGTAATTTAGAGCACAAGAGTCGTGTGAGCCGGCCATAATGTAACGTAAATGCATAAGTATTACTATAAGATTTGGTGATAAATTCGTATAAACTATTTTATACTTTAATTCCATAATATTTTAGACATCCCAGTCAATAATAAAAATAAAACCATCACATGGAATGTAGGTACATCAATAATTGTAATCTCTCATAAGCCTCGTTTACTCGTCATAATATAAAAAAAGCATTCAAAGAAAATATAATTCGACGTTCACAAAATTTTCAAATAAACTTTGCATAACTATATATAAAAATATAAATTTTGTAGCGATATCTATGTTTTGTATGTATTCGATTTTAAAAGATAACATTTGCACTACCATTTTAGCTAAATTAATTAGTAGAGCACAGAAGTCATGTATCCATGAATATGAACTAATTCTATCAAAATTGTAACAAGCTCATCTCATCTGTTTATATGTAGCTACGTCTTGTGTCGAGTACAGTTTGCGCAGGAACTTGCAGTGTAAGCGGAACTTGCAGTCTGAACACAACTTGCAATTCGCGCAGGACCTTGCAGTCTGGGCAGAACTTGCAATTCGCGCAGGACCTTGCAGTCTGGGCAGAACTTGCAATTCGCGCAGGATCTTGCAGTCTGAGCTGAACTTGCAATTCGCGCAGGATCTTGCGGTCTGAGCAGGGCTTGTAGTTTGCGCCAATGCAAGTTTAGTATAGTTTTCTTTTTTAATTAAAAGAACTGGGCAAGCTGTACTTTAATCGTTCACAGACGTCACATTTAAAACGAAATCATTAATATTGACATTTCAATGCTTTCTAAGCGTTTACATATACAAAATGTAACATTGAAGGCTTTGAAGGAAAAAACACGCATTCATTTAGTAATTCATCAAAGATTACACAGATTAAAAATTATGACTAGCCGTCAGCTTTAAGTTAATAAATATTTATTTAAGTAAACACGTAAAGCGCTCATAAGACATGGTCTGTTTCATCTGAAATGATTCAATTGACTAAAGTAACATCAATATGTGTCCAGCATTTTGCTGTCACACACATTACAGAAAATAGAGGCTAAATGAGCTTAGTTCTGCCAAGATGAATCAACCACAAATTAGTTCAATATTTCAAATGTGTTGCATTATTATCCAGCAATAACAGTTCAATGTACCTCACAAAATGCTTTGAATATAATCATTGTTATATATAATATAATATGTGATTACTATGAAAAATGCGAGAAATTTCGATGTGGGTTGGTTCATTTAGGTAGAACAAACCCCAATAGTAAATAGCTATTTAATTCATAAGTATCTCTTTATATGAGAAAATATATTAGTTGCATTGAAATTATTTTTTTTAACATTTAGTTTGTAAAAAACATTTGTAATTTAGAAGATTATTTTAATACTATTTATACACTGGAAGATTAGTACGCAATGTACAGACAGCTGCATTAATACGTTACCCCCTTTTCAAAGATATTTAGATGTGCGAGTGTCATAACAACTAATGCAGGCGACTGTACTTACAATATTTTATAAATAAATAAAAGGATCTAAACTGGCTTCAGTTTATCAAATAAATAATAATATAATTGGGTACTAGACACCATTAAACAATAATTACCTTAGCCCTGAAAACCTGATGAATTTTTAAATAACTATAAAATTTAATTTTTTGTTGCTTTGAAATCAATATACAGTTTAGTGAATTCAGATGACAAAATAATGACGTCATAGTTTAGTATTGTCATATAAAATCTATGGAAGAATCGCGTTTTGACAGCTCATAAAAAGTACATCAATTGATTAGTGGTGTCTTTTTTACCCTATTCATAAAATATGTTTAAAAATAGAGTAGTTTCTTGGTCTTTACCAACATACATATTCGAAAGAGGCAGAGAGGCATTTGAAACCCTTTACGCAAAGAAGAAATTCTAATTTGGAATTTGGAACAAATACACAGAGCAGCTGCAGTGTCCAGTAAGAACCAGGCTGCTAAAGTTGTGCCTAGGCCGAAATATAGTTCTGGGACTAATATTCGTTAGTTCTAAAAATACACGTAATTTTTTACGTATACGGTCTATCCACGTGTATGTGCTGGTTTAAGGCCTTTGGGCCGTCTGGGCTCATTTTGACATTAGAGATGGGAAAAAGATTGCTTGCATACATTTTGTATGAGCTTAGGCCCAAATGGTCATAAAAAGTAAGGGCTCTAAGCTCTTAAATAGTGATTTTTCTTTACATGTCTAATTAGCAAACAAAAACAACGAAATCCAGTACCGCACCACGTGATGAATTACAACAAAATGTAGTACAAAATAACCATTTAAACAAATATTAATAATACCAGCTTATTATTATCTCACAGCTGCGTGAAGGATCGTCACGCTTCGCTTGCTCAACGTAGTGTCGTGGTGGCCTATTAGTTAAGGGCACCGGGCAAGTACCAATGTAACTTTTTCAATTCATATTTACTGTATAAGTCTCTTGGACATTACTGACATTGGTGAGGGAAACATTAAAGTTCCTAAAAATCAAAATAAATCATATTCACACACACCGAACCTTTCGGGGAATACAGGCGTAATGGTAGGTATGAATAAATCATATTTTTATACTAAATAAGACAAGTAAACAAACATACACTTTACTTAAAAAAAGCCCAGATGGCCTTGACCCAGAACATTGTAGACAGAACTTCAATAACAAAATCAATTGCACCCTATCAACCAAAGATTTCAATACAATCAAAACTAATTAAAACATTAATTAACTAAAAAAAAAAACAAAATGTTTTTACCAATGTTTTGCTCAGGAGATCATCACGCGGTTGTTTTAAGGGGTAATTGTATATTTATGTCGCCGGAAGTCGCAGTAGTTATACTCGTTGTATCTCGAAGAGTTTCACGTCCGTATCGTACCATATCGGTGGGTCCACGTTGCTGTGGAATAGAAGCAGATCATTCAAATCTAAAACAATCATTTCAGTTCTTTTATTTCAATTAAACCATTTACAGACACTTTTGAATTGTCAAGGAGTTAGTCAGAAAATTGAACCTAGTAGCAGCTAAACAACAATTAATGATATTTAAAAAATCCTAACTAATATTATAAATGCGAAAGTAAGTTTGTTTGTTTGTTACCTTTTCACGCCTAAACTATTGAACCGATCATCCTGAAATTTGCATATACGTTGTCAGGCGTACAGAAACGGACATAGGGTACCTTTCATCTAGAAAAAAAGTACTCATTCCAGCAACAATAACGATCTTTTCATACTACATGGCGCCACGTGTATTATGATTGAATTTTTAAATATAAGCGACATTTACGCTAGAGTTTTTAATGACAAATTGAAAATAAACTAGAACACTGCAGAAATTAAGTTGAAAATCGCGTAAACCTCAGACTCTTACTGACTTAAAACCAACACGGTGTTCCCTTCCTACATACGCCGGATATCTCGGGTCATTCGCGATCCCCGACTGGTGCTAGCCTCTGGGGGCCTCCTCAGCTTGTGTATGAAGTTCAAAAGTGCCTTTTAATGGTCTAATTGCAATAAATAATTTGAAGAAGGGGAGTCAGTGATAGCATGACGGTTGACAGGACGGCATGAAAGAAGAAAACGTTTTGCGCCGACCCCAAGCAACATGGGATAAGGACAGGAAGATGATGATGAAATAAATGATTTCACTTTAAATTTGGTCAGGAGAGGGGAGTGAAGGGTTTAGCTCTCCCTGCGCACCAACCTGTTCTGGCCTGTCTTCTGGTGAGCGAATCAATGAACGTACCCTATAGCATTAGCTCACTTACCGTATATAAATAACGCCCCAGAGGTAAGTCCTGAACCAGGCGGCTGTGCCGGCGTTGGCTTGGTACTTGCGGATGAGGATCGGGTGCGGCACGGGCAGTAGACCCACTAGGGTGCCGTGCTGGAGGAACCGCAGGATTTCTGACTCATCTGTTAGGCCCCTGGGATATTTATAAAAGAATGGTTAAAAATTACTTGTAAGATACCCTCCTTTTGGGCTCCGCCGATTGCGTTATTTCGATTGAGCAAAGTTCTGTCAAAATGAGCCAATTCACATCATCTACAAAATAATCAGCTCTTTCAAACAGTATGATTTAGATCATGTAGGTGTTGCACTTTTGTATTGAACAGCTGTTTTCATTTTTAAATAAAGGACGAGATATTTCATTTCTGGGGTTCTAGAATCATGTACTGAATGAATTCATGGTAAAAGTTTTCGATATATTTTCAATTCAACACTATTCTACTTCCTACTATCCTACTAATATTAAAAATGCGAAAGTTTGTGAGGATAGGTGGATGTTTGTTACTCTTTCACGCTTAAACGGCTAAACGGATCTGGATGAAATTTGGCACTGAGATAGATTGTAGTGTGGAAACTTTTTATCCCGGAAAAATGTACGGTTCTCGTGGGATAATATATAAAATTTGACGCGGATGAAGTTGCCGGCAAAAGCTAGTATTTAACTATATTTTCCAGCTGAGCGAGGTTCTGCAGAGTATCGAGTTGGACTGACGGATTGTGGACCGGAAATAATTTATTGACTAGAGTAACCCTTCCCCCCATAGGGGCATAGGCGTCAGAATACTTACTTGTCGATGCATATCTTCTCGACCTGCGGCACCAGCACCTGCAGCAGGCGCATGATGGTCTGCAGCGGCAGCTTGCCGCGCCAGCTCGCCACCCAGTCCGCACTAGCGCGCCACTCGCCCGCCGGCCGCGTCTCGCGACCCGCGGTGCTCACCTGGATGCTGTTCCTCTGCAAGAATAGTGAGAAAGAAGTTCCAATTAGTTTTTTTTTTGTTTTTTGTGTACATAATACTGTGGCCAATAAACTTATATTGCTTCTTTTGGTCAAAGTAAAAAAATACTGGCTGTAAGTTTAAACAAGGCACATACTTTAAGGGAGTGTAGTGCTTACGAAAATAAACGGCTTTCACTATGAAATATTTTTTTTTGAAATTAATTAATTTACATGTTGTCGAGTTATGCGAATATAAATATATGGAGTAGTTGATATTTTTTCTCGATTTTACGGTTCGTACTAAAGTAAAAGTTGTTCATTTTCATGAGCTTCAACAACCTGTATATTTCGATAGTTTTCCTTTCATCCCGCATTGTATTATACATTAACCACTCACATGCGCCACCGTCCTCTTCTCAATATCATCCTCCATATCCACATCGTCGGGTCTATCCTCCCCATCCGGCCCCGCCCTCTGCGGCAACAGCCTATCCCGTGGCTCCCTGCTGTCCCCGTCGCCGTCGTGAGACGTGTTGGTCGTGTCGGCCGCGTCGGACGTGTCGGCCGGCTCGATGGTGTCCTCTAGTCGTTGGGGCGGGGGGTGCGCGGACTCACGTTCAGTCATGGTGCTGATTGCTGTGTATGAGAAGGCTGTTGTTCATTGATTTATTGATGGGGGATAATATTGTAGTGTGCCTTATACATAATTATTTTAGTTATTAAAAAAACAGTTCATAGAACTTGCGCCACCTGCACTACAAACATTATGTCTCGAATTTGTGTCAAAGACGTGTAGCGTCCATCTAAACAGATGGTGAGGGTGACACTGTCCAGAATATCAATACTTTATTGTTTTCCAATAAGTATATGCTTAGATGGTAGGTATTTATAGTTCATATGATTATATTATTTAATGTAAACAGACAAGAAACAGTACCACATACAGCCTGTATAAAAATTTCATACAACCTACATTACATTTTGAGTACATAACTATAATGAGAATGATTAAGGACCCTGTCGGGCACAGCAATAGGGAAGAACACAGGAACCTATGTTTTAAGAAAATCTATACTTAAAGATTTTTTTGAGAGACGAAATATTTTTTGTTTGTTTGTTTGTATCGAATAGGCTGCGAAACTGCTGGACCGATTTTAACATTTTTTTCACCAATAGATAGCTACATTATTTCTAAGTAACATAGGCTTTAAAACATCATGCAGCGACACACGTAAGCGGAGCAGTAACCAAAGACGTAACTTAACGCGGATGAAATAAGCAACGCGGACGAAGTTCGCTAATACTTAATATAATTATTTAGAACATCATATCATCACGCCTGTATTCCCCGAAGGGTTAGGTAGAGATGTACCAATGTACACCCACAGTTCGCCGGTATGTTTAAGTCCCATGTAATAGGGGGCGAGCCTATTGCCATTAACCGAGCACAAATCCTAACTCCGAGCTGCTACTGAGATTTTCATAGAAAAACCCTATAACACTTTTTGCTAGCCTGGGAATCGAACCCAAGACCTCTAGCGTAGCAGTCGCACTTAAGACCGCTAGGCTACCGAGGCAGTGGTATTTAGAACAAAAAGGAGAAATAAGGGACATAGCTTGTAAATTTTTATCCTTTTAAACCAAAAATTGTTAAAATCTTCCCTGTGTTCATAGCAAGCATGCAAGAGAGAATCATAAAGTTATTGCGTTGTTACCGGGAGTCTCAGCGAGTGTGGGGTTGAGTGTGCCCGGCTCAGCAGGCTGCGCGGGTCGCGAGCCTTCCATCGGAGTCTCCGCCACCGACTCGGCGCTCCGCGACCTAAGGGTTACACAACGTTGTTACTTTGTTAGTACATCAGCTGGTATATTGCGAAGCAAATTACTCGAAACATTTAGTCTACTCTCTGAAGGTCTTAACAATTCTAAATGTATGACGTTCGGGTTCATAAATATTTTGTACGGAGTTTCTTACCCATACAAAATTACCTTCTGTTAGGCACAGCTAGATACCTACAATGTATTTTTCCTGTAAATCTTGACATTCAAAAGTGACTTTTAATGTTCTAAAAGAAATAAATGACTTTGACTTTGAAACTGGGAGTCCTTACTCCGAATGAGAACCCAAATTTACGCCATTAAAGTTACGGCCTGTTGTACGCGCGTCTACATATGAAGCTATAAGATTTCCAGTTTATACTGATCGCCAATGGAAAGCTACGTTATCCTGAATGCATTTAGTAACAAAAAATTGAGATCCGTAACAAAATTCACTCGGACAAAGTCTCGGGGAAAAGCTAGTCTCGTATAAATTGATAACAGTAAAGTTTAGCTTAATTGTTAGGGTTAACAAGAGAATTTTAGTGGTTTAGTAATGTGCATGCTATTAATTTTACAAGAACATGCTATAAGTTGACTTATACGAACAGCCAATCACATTTAAAATTGAAAAGACTTCAAAAAATTAGGCATTAGTCTCACGATTACAAACTCAGACATATTTCAATCATTTATCTATCTAGTCTTAACAAAAGATTAGCGGGTGATGAAGACTAAAATGTAGTACAAACATACATAATGTTGTTGACCTAATGGTCTAAGATCCCAGTGTCGTCAGATATACGTTACTTTATCATGGCTGTAATTTTAAGGATCTATAGAGGAATATTTAGTTAAGAAGGTATGCGCATTTGCTAGTTAAATATATTAATTTTAAGATATAAAATAAAACAGGTGAAAAACAAGCAGTATCGTAGCTTTTGTACCTTATACCTAAAAAAAATGGCCTAGCATTGAAACTAGCAAGTATGCATACTTTCTCAACGACATATCTTCTTTCTCTATCTTATAAACCTGACGAATTTGTTTGTTTGCTTAAACGCACTAATTTCAGGAACTACGGGTCCGATTGAAAAACAAATCCTTTTACATTATATATCCCGTTTATCGAACAAATTCTACATACGGGAGCGGAGCAGTGACCAAAGACGTAACACAACACGAGTGAAATCGCGGTGAATAGCTAGTTCCTCTAAATATCCCCAAAATTTCAGCAATATTAATATGACGTAGACACAGCGACTCTGAGATCTCGGTCCAATATCAATGAAAGACGATTAGCAGAATGAATTATTATGGCGAATATCAGTGCGGTATGGGGCGCCAGGTCCTAGGAACACATACAAAAACGTCAAGTGCGCAGTAACAACCGACCCACGTGTACAAACGAAGACAAAGCATAATGTTCCAGAATCTTAGCGCGTTACTTGCTGCCTAGCCCCATAGGCAAAATGTGTGTACATGTATGTGAATAAGCCATCGCACACCAAAATAGCAAAGGTGTGAGACGGCCATTATATTAGTGATTAGCTATTGCGCGTAGGTATACTAAATACCGCAGTCGTTCCACGGGCAGCACTGCTTTGGAGGTATCTCCGTTGGGTATTGGCACTTCAAGGTGTAGTGGCGTTTGGTCAGCAGGGGAGTGCCGTAAGCTGGGTAGGTAGACAAATCATTCTTATAGTAATGGTAGAGAGATGGCGCCACTGTTCAGGGTCGGGACTGTTACTGTAACAATACTCCGGCGATGGTGATAAAACAATAAATAAAAACAAAGTGCAGTTGTGCATCGTCGTCAAATTTCTAGAGATTGTCATAAAATACAAAAATAATCAAAAATTACGACACCTAGTCAATAATTAATAAGTACTTGTTTTTTTTTTGTTGTTTATGTTTGACAGTATTTCAGAATACAACTCTTTCAGAGAATAGAATCGCCCCGTTGCGTATGCAGTAGGCAGTGTCACACGACTATATCACTGTGTGCGTGCGGGTTCATCACCCTGTCTGTCTAAACACAGCGACAAGATGACTTGTTCAAATTCGAAAATTACCCACAGAAAAAAAAAAGGGAAAAACCTATTTATTTTATTACTGATATGTGTTGAGACCCACTAGGTACCAATGTTATCTCTTTGAATTCGGCGAGGAGTTTTTTATGGTATTGGATGGGAAACTGCACCTTGTTTATAAGGAAAAAGGAGGAATCATGCGAAACTATTAAACTTAAGCTTTGGGTATATGACTTGTATCTGGGCGTGAGTTACTGAAGCCTAATACCTACTAAAAATATAATAGCTCCGATGTGCTGATTGTGTGCGATCTCATTTAGGTTGTGTAGTTTGTGGCGGATTAGTCCCTTTATAGAGATCGTAATGGCGCCGTTTTCGTGTTTCAGATTGGCTAGATAATTAGAAGAATCTCACCTGAATTGTATAGTCTTGTGGCGCAGTAGTCCCTTAGCAATGGCGCCGTGCTTTCGTCGAATCTTGGCTAATTAATGTGAGCTATCTCACCTGGATAGTGTAGCATTGTAGTGTACGATTCCCTCAGCGATGGCGCACCAGTCCCTAAGCGATGGCGCCGTGCTATAACGGTAGCTTGGCTAGTTAATGAGTGCTATCTCACCTGGGTAGTGTAGTCTTCTGGTGCACGAGCCCCTTAGCCCTGCCGGCCGCTAGCGAGCGCGCGATGGCGCCGTGCTCGTGCGGTAGGTTCGCTAAGTTGTGGAACACTGCTCGCTTGCGGATTATTGTATACACTAGGTTGGAGTTACCTGAGAAAGAATAAATAATCATCCAAACCAGTCCATGATTAACGGAGTTACGCCCGAATATAAATAAAAAAAAAATACAACGGAATTCCGAACTCCCTCCTTTTTAAATTTGGTTAAAACTGGATATTTATAATAATAAAATACAAGAATTCTGAACTTTTTTTAAACGATGCAATATTGGTTGCAATAATGGCTACGATAAAAGCTCAAGTTTCAAAGCTTTTTCGCTCAGTTTTGTATACATTTATAAAAGGCCCATTTAATAAAAAATCAACGGAAAAATTAAAATACTTTTGACATTTGATGGCAATACATCTTTATGTCCTACAGTGGACGTCGCTCGGCTAATATGATGATGTACATGTACTTTACATAAACAGGTATCTCACCATCAAACTGGTACTGTATCATGTTGTTGAACATCTCCAGCAGGAAGAACACGAGGTGGTGGTGGTGCGCCTGCGAGAACAGGAACCACGGCGTGCTGAACGCCTCCAGCAAGTGCAGCAGCTTCGTCGACGCCACCATAGACAACGTCTTCAGGTACGGAGACACTGCAAGAAATACCGGGTAGTAAGACATATCACATAATCGATAACTACGCATATTCCTGAGAAATTTTGTGCATAAATCATTTATTTGGTGTCATACATCACCTTATGATAGCGTGTAATGTAACGTATGTAAAACATTGTGCTTGTAACAGTACGGAGGCGTTGGGTAATTTACGTTGAACATTTAAAACGTATAACCTGGAATTTTGAACCCAAGTAATGTAATGGTTTCAGTAACCAAAAGGTACGATAAAAAGTACAGAAATTAGAGACGAAAAGTGCATTATTGCGTGTAAGGTAATAAATACCGCCCGTAATTATATTTCGCACAGAATTTTTAACTGTATTCGTCATCATTTTTAGTTCAATATCAATTAATAAATTAAAACTGCAAAAGTACATGTTGCTCTGTTCACGTTACACATAAAGGAAACACTGACCATTGACAAGTATAGTAAGCAGGCAGTCGAACAGCGGCTGCAGCCTCTGGTGGCCGGTGGTGATGATCTTGTGGAACACCACGACCAGCAGGTCGGCGTGGGAGCCGGTGAACACGGGGATGTCCATCGGAACGGTCGCCGTGTACGGCTTGTTGAGCCGGACGCCCAGGTTGCGCTCGCCGGACAGCAGGAGCAGAATAAAGACACCGATATGCATGAGGCCTACGCGTGCTGTTATGGATAAATAAATGATTATTGCAATAACTTCAGATAGAAAATAAAATACATACATACATACATAAACTCACGCCTTTTTCCCATGGGGGTAGGCAGAAACCACAGATCGCCACCTACCACGATCGTTACATACTTCTGTCGCCTCGTCCACGTTCATACATCTGTTCATACAAGCACGAGTTACGAGTTCAGTGCACGCGACCTTTCTGATGAACCCCACCAATAAAGTCAGGGTAGGTCTTTCTAGGGCGTCCTCTCCCGGCGTTGCCACTCACATCTGCCATATCAATCCCTTTTGTTAGTCGCTTTTCACTCATCCTCTCAACATGACCGAACCATCTAAACATACTCTTTTCAACCTTCCAACTCGAATGAAGTTCTGACAAAATGAGTGAAGTCACAGTTTCTCGTAAACTCAATTAACTAAGCCTAGCTAATGCAATAAGCCGAGTGTGTGACATTACTATCTCGCAGAAACAGGTACATGCATTTATGCATAGAATAGATTTTAAATAAATAAGCGTGAAATGTTAAAAATCAGCCACATCAAGAAAGTTTCAGGGGTGTACATTGGTACACCTCTGCCTAACTCTTCGGGGAATACAGGCGTGATGGTATGTATGTATGTAATTATTTTTCTTTATGTTTTACGACTTAATTACTTTTTCTTTATACAATGTAATAGAATTTAGAGTATTTTTACAATGTTTACTTACATTGGTCTGCGCGGGAGTCGTTGAGGTGATACAATATGGGTACTAGCACTTCAAGCACATCGCTGCTCTTCAGAACGTAATACATGAATTTCTGAAACAAAATGCAACTTGATAATAATTATGCAAATGATCTCCCATTGAGACCTTTGAGTAGCTTTGTAAATTGATAACTAATATAAAAATTCGTTCAACGAAACCGAACGTCACGTGTTCTTGTATACAAACATATAACACGTGCTGTGCCAACTGCCAGAACCAACCTGCTGGCCAAAGCACCTCTCACGCGAGCAATTCGTACTGTTAGCGGAATTCAGAATAGGTTGGACATTTTTTCGTGTTACTTTAGTGAACTTTAGTGCAAAAGCAAGTTTATAAATATGTTACGAAAGCAACAATTAGCGTAATTTATGTTTATTCTTTCTTTTATTGTAACTGCCTCGTTAGCCTATTGGTCCAAAACGCGACTGCTACGCTAGAGGTCTTGGGTTCGATGCCAAGGTCGAGCAAAAAGTGTTATTGAGTTTTTCTATGAAATTCTCAGTAGCAGCTCGGAGTTAGGATTTGTGCCCGGTTAATGGCAATAGGCTCGCCCCCTATTACATGAGACCTAAACATACCGGCAAACTGTGGGTGTACATTGTTACACCTCTGCCTAACCCTTTGGGGAATACAGGCGTGATGGTATGTTAAAATAAACATACACAAACAATCAGGTCCGCGAAAACTACGTCTAAACTACTTATATTTGTTAATTGTTTCGTAAACTTAAAAGTCGAGTTAAAAGCACTTTTTCCCGATACAGTCAAAAACTTACCTTATTATAATCACACATCTTCCAAAATAAAACAAGCAACTCCTGATGCAGGTTCACCTTCTTAGCAGAATTAGGCAGATAGGTTTGCGCTAATGGATTGTTCAGGAGCCGCGTGACTCCTCGGAGGATGAACTGGAAATCCTCATCGCGATGGATCCGGGACAAGTAGTTGATAAACAGATTGTCTGGGAGAGTCTGCAAGTTAATTTTGTTGTTTTTTTTTATTTGTGTTGAAAAGGGTGCGTCCACACTGCGAGAATTCGTCAGCGAGCGATTGTGTTGTACAGTCGCGGTCAGAAGATGTTTACCACCTTATGGTTCATAGTAGCCTGCACACATCTATGTTACAAGGCCGATATGTGATTTGACTAGGCATAGAGCATAGATTTTTATTAACATGAAGATCGGTCGCTCAAAGAGGTGAGTTACTGGAAAGGATAGTTAAAGAAAATCTTTTTTGATAAGGAATCGAAATTATATTGTTTAGCATTATAAGTTGTATGTTGCAACACAATGCAGACAGATTCTGTAAAACTCTACATCTTATGAATGAATTGGAAATTAATGACTGGCTCGAAATAGATTTTTTACAATTCACAACCACTTGCTGGGTGCTCAATAACGGAATGTTCACGGTGTGGACACACCTTAACGTATTATTAAAAAAATATTTTTAATTTATTTATTAAGTATATTTCCCGGTCATACCGTAGACATCTGTTTCATAGGTCCCAGCTGTGGCTGGTAGCACAAACAGGAATGTATCAATCAATACAAAATATAGGAAGTACCTATCACTCTTATATACATTTTATTTCTGATTAAATGTAATTTACGACTTATTGCTCTGAAATACACTCTTATGGAATCGAAAGGTACCTTGGAAGACTTACAGCTACACATGACAGAATAGAAAATAGCAAATGTAACTGCCTCGGTGGCCTAGTGATCCTAAGAGCGACTGCTACGCTAGAGGTCTTGGGTTCGATTCCCAGGCGAGCAAAAAGTGTTATAGGGTTTTTCTATGAAATTCTCAGTAGCAGCTCGGAGTTAAGATTCGTGCCCGGTTAATGGTAATAGGCTCGCCCCCTATTACATGGGACCTAAAAACATACCGGCCAACTGTGGGTGTACATTGGTACACCTCTGCCTAACCCTCTGGGGAATACAGGCGTGATGGTATGATTGTTTTTTTTTAAATGGGCATTAATAAGCTGTTTAAATACTTTTTTTTTGATATTTCGATATTATGACTAATGTGTATACAGAACTTCATATTTATTATAATTAATGTCATACTTTATCGAAGCTCTATCTATTTGTACTTACTTCGTCAGATTCCTCGTTGATAGCGTTGCTTGTGTCATGGTCCAGAGTCACGATAAGTACTTGGAGAGCCACCTGCAAGAAGATTTTTATATGTTTTGTTATAACTGCCTCGTTAGCCTAGTGGTCCTAAGCGCGACTGCTACTCTAGAGTTCTTGGATTCGATTTCCAGGTCGAGCAAAAGTGTTATTGAGTTTTTCTATGAAATTCTTAGGAGCAGCTCAGAGTTAGGATTTGTGGCCGGTTAATGGCAATAGGCTCGTCCCATATTACATGGGACCTAAACATACCGGCGAACTGTGGGTGTACATTGGTACACGTCTGCCGTTCGGGGAATACAGGCGTGATGATGGTATGTTATTGTTATTAAATTATTTATTTAAGGTTTTTGAAAATCCCATAAACCCAGCAAAGGACTGAAATCTATTACAGCCTACTTAGAATTTACATAAAGCGTTTCATACGAATATAAGCTTTATTCATATAGAAAAGGATAGTAAACAGTTAATGTTTTCAGTCCTGTAAAATGCTGTATATCACTTTCGCTATTACCGGCATAAAAATATGGTTCACATTCGTATGAAATGCTTACTGCACTTAAGCAAATGAGGTGTCCCTTTGGTTATTTTGACTTTAGTCTTAAAAATGTTGCCTAAAATTATTTTTTGGTTTCAGCCAACATGTCTACCAAGCCTTAAATTTGAACATAGTGTGCTGACAAGAAGGTATACTTGCTTCAACGAGCGGCTCCAGGGTATCAGCGAACAGCAGGTGGTTGTAGGGCAGGCCGAGCCCCACCGGGTCGTAGGAGCACACGGTGTTCACCAGAGACGTGAACAGAGGCAGCGCGTGGCGGTTGTCCGGACTTGTTAGGTAACTAGGTGACGATAAGCAGGCAATTAATAAAAGATCTGCATGTTTAATAACTACCAATCAGAAAAAAGACAAGTAAGTTTTTATTTTATTTTACACTTTTTAGTTAAAAATCCGCCATTTTCATATGTTTTTAAGAATTTCATGTGACCAGTGACATTAAGAAGAATCTAATGACTAATGATGATGACGAATCTATTAAAATTGGTTAAGCCGTTGAGTAGTTGCGAGCAGATATAAGAACAGACATACATTCATGCACGTCTAACCATGAAAAACCCAGTTTGGTAAGACCATTTAGGAAAAACCCTCCTTCTGGCGCAAGGTTAAAACACGGATTTTGGTCAAAAACCCATAACCATATTACAACTCACGCAATCCACTTGTTATGATGCGAGGCAGCATGCGAGGCGGGCTTGTATATGGTCTCGCTGAAACACGTGAGCATCAGCCGCAGCAGCTCGGTCCTGGCCGCTTCGTGGGTGGACACGCGAGGCGGGGACCGCGCGAACCCCACGCCGCCTGCCCAGATGTACTCGCAACTGTCCAGCGAAGATAGCTCTTCGGCTCGTTCCTGAGTCAAAGGATAAAGTGTTTTTTTAAACCTTGCCCAATACTTGGATTTTTATTTTGTATTGTTATTGCGCTTACAAACACATACATTCATATGTACAAATAAATAGTCCTTCCGGAACAACTTAGGTCATACCAATATTTATTTCGTGTGGGAACCCGCGACACGCAGCGCAGCAGCCAGTCGTTCAGCCACTGCGCCAACCGTGTCGTCCAACGTAGAGATGGTTTTACTAATTGCCTTAGTATAATCATTCTCACTCATTTGACAGTACAACATAATACATTGCTCCGTATATTTCACAATGTAAATAATGCAATGAATTTTGTTGAATTGTCGAAATGTAAGGGATTGAGTGTGTTGAGGCATTAGGTAGTAGAAGCAGATTAAGTTCACACTGTAAAATAGTCAGTCTCTGACATTCACTATGCGACATGAGACCGACAGAAATGTAAATTACATGTATGCTAGTCTGGTGTAACCTTACAAACAATTCACTTTCCCTTTTTTCTTGTAATAAAACTCTTGTGACCGAAAGATTTAAAAATAAAACGTAATTTTCCTATATGAAAAAAGAAACGCCAGTCTATTTCGTAGTTATTCGTATTTGGTCTTGGGTTCAATTCCCAGTTCGATCAAAAACTGTTATTGAGTTTTTCTATGAAATTCTCAGTAGCAGCTCGGAGTTAGGACTTGTGCCCGGTTAATGGCAATAGGCTCGCCCCCTATTACATGGGACCTAAACATACCGGCGAACTGTGGGTGTACATTGTTACACCTCTGCCTACCCCTTCGGGGAATACAGGCGTGATGGTATGTATGTCTATTTCTTAAAAAAAAACCAAATCGAGATGTTAAGGATTGACAGCACTTGTCAAGCTCTAAGCAACTATTTTTAAGTTGTCGGACAACACGAGTTTAATAAAACTCTTAAATCAATATTAAAATCTGCATGAATATAAACTACATTGAACTAACAATCGGCCAATAACATCTAAGAGCTGAAGGAGTGACCTTCGCGAGCCATTGTTAATGTAACTGGACCTTGTTATACCTACTCCTAACTATTGCAATCGTTTCCTTGCCGATTTCGTTATACGTGGACTGAAATATAAACTGCTTGATTATAATTGGGTAGGTTACACCATTCAACAATGATTCTAAGACACAACTTCCCTAAAAAATCACTTTATTTTACCCCTGAAAACCCGATTAATTTTTAAATAACTATAAAATTAGATTTGTAGTTGCTTTGAAATCAATAAATAGTTAGTGACTTGAGATGTCAAAAGAAGTGACGTCATGGTTTAGTATCTATATTAATATTATAAAGCTGAAGAGTTTGTTTGTTTGGTTGATTGCGCGAATCTCAGGAACTACTGGTTTGAATTGAAAAAATATTTTTGTGTTGGATAGTTCATTTATCGAGGAAGGCTTGAGGCTATATAACATCACGCTACGACCAATAGGTGCGGAGCAGTAACCAAAGACGTAACTTAATGCGGGTGATAAAACTACACGTACGAAGTAATATAAAATCTATGGGGGAAACGCGTTTTAACAGCTCATAAAGAGTATGTCAATTGATGTCATCTACCCAATTAGTATCGTGCTGTGAAATCTAGAATTATGGACCACTAAATTTTTCCCGCGACTTTGTCCGCGTAAATGTCCGTTATAATATTGAAATGCAATCATGATTCGTTAGACACGTGGCGCTGTCTATTATTATAAAAACGTATTGGTATTTTCCTCTGGATAAAAGTCGCCCTATGTCCGTTTCTCTACACCTGATAACGTATATGCAATGTTACAGGATGACCGGTTTTGTAGTTTAGGCGTGAAAAGATAACAAACAAACAATCCAACTTACTTTCGCATTCATAATATTAGTTAAGATGTCTTAGGTCCTAGCCCAACCGCCCTTCTATTTTCAAATTGTCCTGGGCAGAAGCTAGTCTGTTAAAATGTTGCCATGGCAACCGGACTGGGGCTTTAGATCTACGTGATCGTGTCCTGCCCTCGCCCTAGTACGCACGCAATAGATAATGTATATTGATAACTACAATATTCTATGGGAACTGAGGCAGAATAAATCAGTGTTCCGCCCACGCAAGTTACTTATTTAGATAATTTTCCTTTAGTTTCATATTAAATGGTGTTTGTGGGACAAAACTGTAGGTTGATTTACATGAATAATAAATTCATGTCACATTATGTTTGAACCTGGTTATGGTAACCGGCACGAGTCGTGAGCAAAAATTCATTCATTCCTTCTAAGAGACCCAAAACTTAACTTGAAGTTTATGTTCACGACTCGTGCCGGTTACTATACCGGTGGAACTAAATATTTATCGATGATTATCGTGACGTAAATATATAAATTGCCACAAAAATTTTCATTTTGCTGTGGATTCACGTTACAATTCCGCAATCGAACACAGTTCAAGTGAACACTAGCGCCCAAACTAGACCGAGTCTGTACGTGAGGCATTAGAAAAATTATCACGCTATCTGCTTTGGGGGATGACCAATGTCGCATTATGTCTTATTCTTCTGCAGATTACGACGGGTTTACAAAAAGATGAGACAAAATATAATACTTTTGATAGCTAGGGATTGAACTGCTGAAATAATTATCATCACGCTATACCTTCAGAGAGCTAAGCAGTCAATCATGGCAAACTAGAGAGGTTATTTTACAACACTTTCTATCGAAGTATTTAGTCTAATGGTTCGATCACCGCTTTTACTTCGATAACCGTCTAAGTTCGGGCCCCATAAACTATTTGTGTTTGTTTGTGATATTTTAATTATTATCCTCAGACGTGTACACTAATATCGATAAATAATTTGACCTCCCCTAGTTGGCCTCGCAGTGCGCCAAAGCGGAGAGATATCTCACCGCTTAGCTTCAAAGCAATATCTACAGTATCCTATTGGCTGGTTCAAGACTTCTCCTGTCCTCTCCGCTTTACTTACCGTACACATGGCTCATTGTATGGGAATCCTATACATTGAGAGATCAACATAAACTGGAAATGTATAGCTTGATATGTAGCTTTGTGTACATTCCCCTTACTACTGATCCGGTCCTGGGCTCGATTACCAAGTCGGGTAAAACTTTATTGGATTTTTTCATAAGGATAATTTTAGTTTGTAGCCCGGAGTGTATATCAGTTCCCGCTCGGCAATAAACCGCCATAATTGTCAGTAATGTAAATGTACTACACTTACACCTCTGCTTGAACCTTTAGAGTCAAGCAAGTGATATGTATGTTAATTATTTCGAAGCGAACAATATCAATTGTCTATGTTCATCGTCTTATGCGGCGACGACGACAGTATTCGATTTTTAATTTAATAATGCTATGAAGCTATAAGCTCAATGAGCACTTGCTAATTCCCTATGAGCATGTAGCTGCCAAAGTGGTAATAAGCGTCTGATTCCCCATGGGCATATCCCCGCTTATCTTGTATATTAGCTATGGCCCGCGACTTAGTACGCATTTTTTTTTTTTGGGGGTTGGGAAATCATCAAATAACTTCTCCCGCCCTGGGCGGGGCGGGAGGGAGTGTCAGACTTTTACTGACTAAAACCCACCCACGTTCCTTCTTGTGCCCTTTGCGTTCCGGTGGCGCTGTATCTCTTACGAACAACCCGTAGCCGACTTAGTACGCGTTGTGGTTATAGCGGACTGAGCGCGTGGCTTATTTCACCCGCCTTATATTACGTCTTTGGTTACTGCTCCGCTCTCCTGGGTCGTAGCGTGATGTTATATAGCCTATGACACTCACAAATAACATGGCTCTCTTTGGGTAAAGGAATTTTGAAAATCAGTTCAGTTGATTCAAGGATTACCCCCTATAACCTCAGGAACTTTACCTCTTTATAATATTAGTATAGTGTCTTACGGATCCCTAATTTGCTTGATAACAAAAGATAGCCTATAGTGCCCAAGGATAACATAGCTTCAAATAGCGAAAGGATTTTCAGAATCGGACCAGTTCAGTAGTACTTTATAATTACTAGTGTAAGAGAGCGATATCTCGAAAACTACTTGACCTAAAAAGCTGTAATTTTGCAAATAAGAAGTATAAACTTGACTTCTACTTAAAATCAGTTCTTAGCTGATGTTTCCTATAATAGGAAACCTCAGCTAAGAACTGATTTTGACCCCCACGAGGACAAAATCGCGGGCAAAAACTAGTAAACGTATAACTATAGTTCATTGCCCTTAAAACAAAAGGTCAAATTGGTTTGAATGTTCACAAAAATAACGTTTTAAAAATACATATAACCAACCACTACCTTGGTAGCCTAGTGGTCCTAAGCGCGACTGATACGCTAGAGGTCTTGGGTTCGATTCCCAGGTCGAGCAAAACGTGTTATTGAGTTTTTCTATGAAATTCTCAGTAGCAGCTCGGAGTTAGGATTTGTGCCCGATATTATGGCAATAGGCTAGCGCCCTATTACATGGGACCTAAACATACCCGCGAACTGTAGGTGTACATTGGTACACCTCTGCCTAACCCTTCGGGGAATACAGGCGTGAAGGTATGTATGTTATATAACCAACAACACAGCATGAATATTGAAATTAAGAAGACATGTTTAACCAGCCTTACATACATGTTAAACTTAAGTGCTTTTGTGACGTCATAGAAACTATCTAAGTCCATTAGCACTTACGGCGAAAAGGCGGTACTGTGATTAGATAAAACGACATATTATCTATGGATCGATACTTACTGGGCCTGCCCGCTTCGTGGTAGCCACTGTGAAGTCCGGACAGAACAGCAGATCCTGTGGACAAACATTATAAAATCATATGATACCAAGTATTAGAACAATTTTTATCCTGCAGTGGGATAGTACTGGCTGGTTAGACATAGACAACTATGGATGTCATCTTAGTATAAAAAAATATTTAAATTAGGTTCTGATGTGTCCTTATAATATTCATCTTAATTTTAGCAGAGATAATTGGTTTCAAAAATATGATGACTCAGATTTAGTGCATTTGAATTGAACTTAATGCCTAATTCTGTCATCTTTAAAGATATTATATAGTCTAGAGTGAAAGTGCGGCGCGAGCCGAGCACGTCAATGACTTTATAAATACACTAGCTTCTGTCTGCCTTCTGTCTATGGCTACTGCTCCGCCCCAAAGAGTCGTAACGTGATAAAGCCTATATTGTTTCTCATGAATCAGGCTATCATATACAAAAATATTTTTTCCATTAGTAATTTTTTATAAGTATAGATGAAGAAACTATGTATGGGAAATTTGTTAAAAAATAGGAGCTGTTGTCATGTACACCAACGTAAAAAGGCTTATCTCGTTTTGGTTTGGCAACTACTGAATTAACTAGCACTATAGTAGTAGTAGTTGCCTAGACAACCAAAACTTTGATACAAACACACAATCAGTATGCAAATTATACAAATATACATTATGCAAATTATATCTACACTTACACAGACTGCGTTGATAAGCGACTGAGCGAGGGGTACTGACTCATTCTCTGCGGCCGCCGGTAGAGAAGACCAGAAGAAGCCATGCCATTCCGGTTCCTCCAGCATGTATGGCAGCACTCGAGTTAGCAGACGGGCACAGTTTAATGCTGAAATTCATAAAGGCATTAAAGATTGTTTTTTTGATAATGATAATATATTTAGGCTTTAGGTTTTAATATTAATTTATTTCATTAAGTAGAGGAAATGTATACTCAACTTTAAAAAAAATCCAGAGCAAAAAGTTTGTATGTAAGATTTATTTATTGATTAACAATTTCTTTTAAATCAATAAACTAGGAAAAGGAACACAAATTCGAGTAAGTAAATTTAAAATTTAGAGTTTCATTGTAAGGCTAAGACAATTGGAGAACCTGGAGTAATGTATAAATAAGTACATGCTGTCTCAGGCCCAGTGTACCAAGATGAATAAGGCAAATGTATGCTGATTAAAACCTTCTTTGTATTAAATATAAAGTTCAAAATAATTTCTAAGCAATTGTTGTCTATGGTCTATTATAATTTTAATCCACTTAATCATTCCGAATACAAAATCTTTAATGTGATAGATAGGTTTATGGTAAGGCAGAAAATAATTATTTACAGATACTATTGCATAGGTAATAATTAAAATCAACTGAGATTTTTATTAATTCAAGTAAAAAAGAAACAAGGAAACATAATTTTTTGTGTTTAATATTTAGCTTCTACTGTCTGTAATGATTCATGGTTATTGTTTACTTTTAAAATTACGTATACAACACTTAACATTACGTATACAACATATTTATTATTTGCTCTGAATCATAAAATTATGAAAAATGATTCAGTTGCTAGAGGTGCTTTACAGGATATTAATATTAAGAAATCTAAGGGGGAGGCCTATGTCCAGCAGTGGATGTCCTACGGCTGATATGATGATAAATATTAAGACCTATGGGCCGTTTTGAAAAATGTAACAACAATTCCCATTTATAACTCCATTTCCATCATCCTTATAACATTGCACAAAAAACTAATGAAGACTTTTTTGATGCCCTATGACCTTCCTTTTGTTGTACACTGCATAGTTTGTAATTTAATTTTCATTTATAAATAAGTTTTATGTGTGAAAAATTAATATGATGAAAAATATAGACCATATTAAAAGAAGTGTAGGATGTTATGTGTTTCAGTATGCTATGTTGTGCATATCATGAAGCCATACCAGTCTGCTGTTCCCTCTGGGTCCTGCAGCTGCTATCCACCATCTTCACAAGCTTTTCTACAGCCTTATAAACTAGTGTCGCGAGATTGTTAGGAGATTCTTCACGTAAAGCGCGGATCTCCGCACCAGGCACCAGGGCGAACACATCCTGAACGTTGGTCACGCTTTCTGACCAGAATTGGTCCCAAAAACTATCGTCCGAAGACTCAATAGGCTAAAACGAAATTATTACATCAATAATCTAACATGAACTTCACAAATATATTTTCCGCACCAGATTCCAAACACTTACCTGAGTTTTTGAGGTAAGCTGAACAACAGCTTTCCTAAAGTTTAGTTTTGTGTCAGCGTTCCCCATTATTCACGTTTTCTAATTGTTTAAATACAAGAAATCCATTTCAACAAGTTCTCCTAAAAACAATGAAAAATGACAAACTGACTGATAGTTGAAGTTGATTGACAGAAGACGACGTGTCAAAGACAAATATAGGACGTTTTTTATTTATTAGGGTAGGGAACTAGCTTGGGTACTAGTATTTCAGTTTCACGAAAAACTTACTCTTGATCGGTTTATTGTAAATAATAATTGTCAATAAAACATATTTTATATCTTTAAAATTGTGATTTGATAATTTACTTTTAAAACGCGACCTGGTACGTCTAGTCTTTGGTCTGTTATTGATTGTTCTAGGTATATGCTGTGCTCTCTGCTTTTCGCCCAGTGCTGTCAGTTGCCTTTTGTCTATGAAAAACTAATCATTATTTTCGAAGTCAGGAAAATGGCTGCTGCGAATATAGCCCGCAGTGCTCTTAGTGGATTATTACGAAAATCCACAACCATTAGGACACCGGTAGTATGCCGGCTCTCGACCGTTGCCCTGCAACAAAAATATAGTTCAGTAAAAGCTGCCATAAAGACAAACAACACCCAGATCCATCTGAATGGGGTAAGAGTCTTATCAGTCAATACAACCTAATATTTTGCAAACTGTGTCCTAATTAGGTAGGATTTGCGCTAGTGAGGATACTAGGACTATCGACAAGACCTAGCTTCTATATAGATTAATCTTTGTTAAAATTATAACCTCAATCTTATTGCATAACAAATGTGTACCTACAGTGTTCCCAAATTGTTTAGGTACAGCGAGCACAAGCGTACTCCACAGGTGGGCACCACAAGCCCACCCCAAAGGAAATAGAGGAACGAGTGATGAAAGTTTGCAAGGCATACGACAAACTCAGTTCTATCAAGGTATATACATAACATTTATTTGAATAATATTCTGTTTCAGACCCAGAATATCAGTGTCCGCAACTACGGCCATGGACCCCCGCTCTCATTAGAACTTATTAAAAGTAGGGTACTACTTGTACTTCAACTTTATGACAAAATTGACCCTAAAAAGGTAGCCATTACTGAAATTATTTGTACTTATAGAAATACCTTCACGCAAAGTATTCTGTCTGTCTGTGCCTACTTACTATTTTTTAATTTTCTAAAATAAAACATGACTAACAGTAACTTTTTTTTCAGCTGAGCTTAGATGTTCACTTTATAAACGACCTTGGTTTGGATTCCCTGGACCATGTGGAGGTCATAATGGCAATGGAAGATGAATTTGGTTTTGAGATCCCTGACGGGGATGCAGAGAGGCTGGTTAGACCTAAAGACATAATCCAATATGTTGCAGACAAAGAGGATGTTTATGAATAAAATTAAAATTAAAAACAGTAGCATTGTCTCTGAATTTAAGCTCAGTTTTGTGTAACCCCTGTTGTGAATTCAGTTTAAATGTTCAATGCTTTTAAATATAACTGGGTTGAGATGATGAGACATTGAGCTTAGTGTTTAGTTTGATTTATTTTACTTGTAACACAAACAAGAATGAACAATGTGAATTGTGCTGATCCAACATCTATCTCTGAAGATGTATAAAGTGTAAATTCTGTTTTTATTGATTATATGCCTGTTAGAGTAGATCATTTGTTTTTCATTTGGTCAATATCAATACCTGAATAAATGGTTCCAGTTGCACTGAAATTACTTTGTGAACTTCATGAAAAGCAACTGATGTAATAATATGTATTTGCTATATTTCTATTATTCTTCGTAGTAAATCTCTTTATGTTAATAACATCAGTCAAATAACATGGTGTAACAGACTTTAAAAGTTTTATTTATGAGATACTGGCGACTTGCCTGCTGCTTCGTCCGCGTGGCTTACTTCACCCGCGTTAAGTTACTGCTCCGCTCTCGTGTGTTGTAGCGTGATTTTATATAGCCTGTTACTCAGGAATAATGTAGTTACCTTTTAGTGACAAAATGGTTACAATCGGTCCAGTAGTTTCGGAGTCTATTCCTTACAAACAAAAAAAAAATCCTCTTAATCTATAATATTAGTAAAGATGTGCATCTGAAAACCTACTAAGACTAAATAATTGTTGATAAAAAGAAGAAAATTTTTGGAGTCGATCATCACCATAATCTTAACAAATACCATCACTATTGTGAATTGCTTTTCCTATTTAATTTTTTTCGTCCCTGCTATCTGACCTTTGCTATTGTAAATATGATAATGTTTTGTCGCCAGCAACCCAGCTAAGTAAATAACATTTTTCGTTACGTATCAGTTTATAACTAAGCGTCTAGATGGCGTTGTTACCAATTTGTTAACGGAGATTTCTGGAGCATTGTGTTGGGATTGATTCGTTCTCTGGCGGACTAGGGGCGGTCCGTCTTTGGCCCTGGCCCTGGGGTGCCCCACATCACAAAAAAAGTACAATACGGACGGAGTTATATAATATCTTAACTAATATATAATTATACCTTTATATTATTTATTTAACCAATATCAAGCCAATTCTGAAATTTTAGTTTATGTGTTTTGATCTTAGAAAAGGAGAATGAGACAGTTTTCTAGCAATGCGTAATGATTATTGATATAGTAGTCCCGTGTGACGAGAACCACGCGAAAGCTGAGAAACATACACAAAATTAAATATCGTGACTTGACTCGCAAGGTTGTTGACAAGTGGGATGTAAGTATCAACACAAACAATTTTATCCTACTTTTATAAAAATATTTGGTCGCCCTTTGTTCCCCACTGTTGAGTCTAGTATAATCATTTAATAATAGACTAGTACCTAGTCTATGCTGTTGACTACTGTTATTTATTTATTTGCCATTGTTTAGCAAACAACTCAGTATCATTTGTCAATCGTCATGGTGACCATTGGTGACACAATTATAACACGAAATATTTTCGACAGATTTCTTTGTCGGCGAGAAGAAATCTGTCAAAAATCGGTCGTGGGCTGAGACAGAGCTTGATACAGCTAAACTTAATTACTCTAAATGAGGAACTTTTAGATTTTTTCATTCATCGTATAGTAGTACGTAGTCGACTACTACTGTATACTGCATGGGCGGAACCCGACCTTGATGCGTCACGCATCCGCAGTATGAAAACTCCGATTATTAGCTATGCTGTTATTTACTTCGTGATTCAATCGTTGCTTATTAGTTTGTTACGAAATTTTCAGATGGCGTTGTTTCCAATAGTTTATTGGATAATTCCAATATGATAAACATTCTCTTACTCATATTCAAAGTACCATTTAAATTTATGTAATAACATCTAATATCTTCAAGCTTTCAATATTTTGTCGTAACTAACAAAGCAAGTTTTTGCCCTCTTGACTTCTACCGTGATAAGTAAGCATCGTAGGGTAGGTGACAATTTTCGATCGCCAACAATATTTTTCAGATATTACTTACGAGCTGCGCTTCGCGTTCAAAGGGTTAAACAAGTGCAGTTTTTTTAAATAACGCACAGCGCAGCGGTCTAAAATAACTATAAGGATGACACTACGCGGAGACGAGCGAAAGGGAGAGACTTGCACGAATCACCACGTCTAATCACATCATGTTTCCGTCCCGCATATGTGATTGGTTGAGCCCAGCATCTCTTCGCTCCACTTATCTGTCTCGGTGGAGTGTCACCCAGCCCCTGTTTCGCACCGTGCCCTCGGAGCATTCGTATGTAATAAAAGTTGGACTACTGCGAGCAGATGACGTGAATGAAACAAGTAATTGAGAATCATAGTATTTATACATCTTTATTTTATTTTGATGAAGTTTTACAACAGATAAAGGAGATGGGTCCAGAAATACAAAATAGTAAGTGTCAGCAAAAAGTATTATCAGGTTTGACTAGTTGGTAATGGTAGACATGATACAACATTGAGATTAAAAACACATTAAATATCTATGGTTTCTATGAACAGTAATAATTATTTCCGTTATATTAACATTTAGTAGTACATAGGTTATTGATTGAAATGACAATTATTCCTGCATCTCCATTTATCTTTAGTAAAAGAAAGATACTTTCTAAGCATACAATAATAACATTTATATACAGACTAAGCTCGCGACATCTACGCACCGCACTGTTCTTACACACACACAACATGCACGAGTCCACAGTTTACACATTATATTACACAACTATTGTACACTTTTATCAGAAGTTCGCAGCCTCGAGATATATTATTCTTTCTTAAACAAAAAAAAACAATTTAAATACTGATACTTCCAGTTTTCCAACTGCCAAAAATGGCCAAGTTCATGCTGACACAGACAACAACAGCATATTTACAAAATAAATAACAACAAAACATAACCCTTGTCCTCGGCGAGGAGTCTATCGTAGCAATATGGCTACAGAACGTGATCACAACACTACTGATTGTTCGACGGTAGGTTTAGAACGAAGTCCACTGGTTATAAAGTTATCGTTGTTTGGCTCGGCGGCACGGCGCGCTGCGCTACCTGAAGCGGTTGGTGCGCGCGCGGCCCGACGAGCGCAGGCGCCGCGCCGCGCCCGGGTCCACGCGCGCCACGCGCACCACCGGCTGCATCCAGTCGCCGCCCAGCCCGTGCAGCGCGCGCTTCTTCTTCTTAGCTTCCTTATCTTCAGTCTCTGAACGCAATCTCCGTTCCTCTTTCTCCTCAGCTTTTTCCTTTTCCGCCGACGCCTTCAATTCCTGCAATGACTTTTCTTTACTATTAGATATTGTCTTATCTTTACTATCAGATATGTCCATTGGCTCACATTGCTCTTCTGTTGGATCCTCAGTTAGAGTCTTATCTTGCGAGTCACTTTCTGATTTAGACATTTCTATGATAGTCTTATCTTCTTTTTCAGTCTCTGATAGATTGGTGTCCTCCTCGCTGATGGTGTCCTGTGTGGTGTCGTCGTCGGGCGGTTCTGCTGACGACCGATCTAAACTGCTTTCCACTTTGTTTTCTGACTCAACGCTGTTTGTTCTAGAGCCTTTTTTAGTATGCTTCTTTTTATTCGGCCAGCCTGTACGGTTCTTCTTTTTGAATTTGCCGCGCTTCCCTCTAGGTCGGTCCTCCGCTTCCTTGATCTCATTTCTGATTAGATCGCAATTCTCGCACTCGGACACTAAGCTGGATACGTCGGGTACATTGGTGGATGTTGTGACGGCAGCCTCGCCGTCCATCACGTCGTCGGACACGTCGTACTCTGCTGCGTCCTCGAACACTTCAGATAGAAATTGTTGCAGTCTTTCCGATGCTTCCCTGGTCGCAGATATGACAGGATCAATTTTGACCGCGCTGTGCGTGTCGCTGACGGTGTCTTCTGATGCCGTGGACTTGGTGTCGTCCTGATGTCTCCGCCGGTGGACTAGCCCCGCAGAGCCGAGGATGGCGAGCGTGGAGGCGTGCTCCCGCGGGGACTTCCTCGGGTGTCCCTCCAGCGCCAGCAGTGTGGCCGTCCGCTTCCTGATTTTCTGTTTCTTCATCCCCCTCGTCCCGTAAGACCGCGACGGTCCTGGCTTACCTTCTCGTTTCACTAAGTCGCTCAATGGACAGCAATTTGGCTTCAAGGGCGGTAACTGACCGAATTCATACGGTAACTTTGGCGATTTTGAGTATAGAGCTGTAACAAACAACACAACATTGATCAAAACACAATTAAAATAATAAATAAATTATTAATTATATTTTATTTCACACTACTTACCAAAATACTGTGGTATATTTTTGGCGAGTACTTTGTCTTCATCTTGTCTTTTGAAGGTTTCGAACCATGGTTCACTATGTGGCACAGATTCAAAGGCGAACTCCAGCTGCTCCACAGCAGGGGTATACTTAAGCTTCCCATCTTCCCACTTCATACATTTCTCTGCAGGTTCTTCTCTCAACGGACTAACTTCAGCGTCCGGTGGTGCCGGCGGCTCTGCAGGCACAAGCTGCTCCACGATCTCGGGCGGTTCCGGCGGTGGTTCAGTGGTCTGTGCTCTGCAGGGCACTCGGCGCGCCCGTTTGGCGACGGCGGGAGCTCTTTTCTTCCGCCTGCGCGTGTCCTCGGGCCAGACGTCTTCCTCCGAGGACTCCTCCTTGAGCGCGAGAGGGCGCGCGAGTCTCCGGCGCTCGACAGAAGGCGGCGGCGGCGGGGTGATCTTGCGCCGCGTGCACAGCTCCTTGTCGTCGTCGGAAGACGTCGAGCTCGTTGAACTGGCGCGCTTTGGGAACATGAATTGTTCGGCTTCGTCGCTCAATACCGACAGTTCTGAACGCCGCACCTTCCTGAACTTGACGACTAGAGGTTTAGTGCCGTTACACGCTGGCGGGGAGTCTTTCCTTTTGTTAGCGAACCCGCCACTCGACCTTAACTTGGTGCTGACGCCGACTACCTTGTAGTACTGCCGGTCTTCGGACAGCGCTTCGCTAGCTCGCTTACTACAGCGAGTGTTATGTTTCTTCTCGTCGTCCACGACTCCGTTGCGCCGCGGACTCAGGTTGCCGTTGACCGTGGAGTCAGGTGACTGCGATCGCTTCGACCTTTTGTTTTTGGGCTGGTCGACGTCGCCGTTGCACATCTTCCTGAGGGAGCGCCTCTCGCCGTTGATAGGCGTCGCCTTGTCAAGAAAGCTGGTGACGTCAGCGCCGGCGCCGATGAGCGAGTCGAGCGCGAGGAAGTTGGTGTGGTTGCGTACGAAGGCGAGGTGGTGCGGGGAGCGCCGGTGCAGCGATGCGTCGACGTACTCAGTGTTGCACATCTCACAGTAGCCACCCTTCGCCTCTTTGTCTTCCCGCTCTTTGATTCTAGGACGACTTTTCCTCGTCATTCTGCAAAACAAGAAGATTGTTCACTATGAGAACTAGTTGAGTGAATCCAGTAATGACGTCAACACAACTACTACTTACTTCTGTATGGCAATGTCTTTAATGTTTTGATTAGTGGTGGTGATCTTTTCTGGTGTTTCCTTCTTCTTCTCTTTAGGTGGGTCCGGCTCTAGTGATATCTCAGGCCATTCATCGAATTCCTTGTAGATAGGTCTGCACGGCCTGGAATGTTCAAAATTTTTGAGTATTTTGGCAGTCAGTGAGTGATAAGACATACGTTTATTATAAATGTTATTTCATACTTGTCCAAAAATTCAATCTTGATAAAATGTTTAGTGAAGAGCGTGACATGCGCTTTGCGCGACGCCGTGAAGAATGTATCATACAGTTTATCCAATAGACTTATAGCCTGAAAGATTAATACATATTTTGTAAAGATATATAATAAAAAAGCGCCTTTAAGGTATAAATAAATATAAATATTAGAAGGAAAAGGAAAATTGTTAATAATTTTAGACAGAAAGTGGCATGCATAGAATAGGTAATTGACTGCAGCAAGCTCTATGAAGACCTACATAACGTAACAAATAATTTTCTGTTACACAAACTGTATGAATAACCAACAAACAAACAATTTAATTACTATAATTTTACAAGGTATCAATTTCATGGATATGAAGCAGCAAAAAAAGAATTTCAAAGCCCCTATAGCTGAGTGTTAACATAAATATACAATGTGTCTTGATTTGAGCTTGGACTGTGAGTCAAAGTAGTGCCACATGTTATCCATCAAACTAGCACCTTTGCTTATGCTAGTGGGTGCAGATGTGGGGTGTGGGGTATACCTTCTGCACAGTGAGCTGTATGTACTTGTTGTTGGGCGAGATGTGTGGCGGGTCCGGCCGCACGCGCTCGAGCATGGCATCGGCGCGCGCGCGCCCCTCACGCCGCGGCCATCGCGCGCCCCCGCACGCCCACGCGCCCCCGCCACCCGCAGGACGATCGCGCACCACGTGCGTCACGCGGGATGTTAAGAATACTTCTTGTTGCTGGAAGTAAACACTCCTGTTTATCAACAAGCTATTAAGTTCACATGGAACTACTTGTGCTATTCAGATTACTGCTATAATTAAAATGTGTTGTATAGACTGTAGATCATTACCAACCAACAAATGTGGCTACCAATGTGCCTTTTCCGATTCAAATGTACTGTCCAAGTTTATCTTGGACATCACTGAGATTGGTGAAGGAAAATGTTATACTGGACTTATAATTTATATAAGTCTAAAATTGCCAATCCACCTAGAGCAAGCGTGGTGATCAATGCTTGTGCCTCCTCTGTATGGAGAATAGGCCATTGTCCTGCAGTGGTACAATAATAGGCTGGTATTACTAAAGACTATTGCAAAAGAGAGCTGTTTATCAACTATTGCTGCTCATGGAAAAAAGAAGGCTTACTAGGTGTTGCATACTTAATGACTGATAATGTGTAGTGCAATAATTCTATTGTAACTGCCAATGTCAGTTGACAGCTACTAATTGAAAGTAGGTATACCATAATTATAATGTTAGAGCCTCTTATTATCAACGGATGGTGTTAAAAGTCACCTTTCTCATCAGATATTTACTGTAATAACTTCACTTTAGGTAGATAATTTTCCATGAATGGAATAGATTTCCAATATAGGCTATAAGGCAAAGTTAACAAATAAAATATCTTTTATTCTTATTACAGGTAAAAATAAGAGGTAAATTATTTGTGGATATTATATAGGGTACAGTCACACTTATATATCATGGGGTTTTTGAAGTTGGAAGTGCCCCTGTGTGACATTGAACATAATTTGTAATCATTATACTGATTATGATACAAGAAGTATTTACTCAAATTCATGTTGTCTATGACCCTAGTCTTAGTTAACCTTCTTTTTCGAAAAGGAAGATGTACTAGTAAATACTTTTAAAATCTCGTACTGTTGTTGTGAATGTGTTAATTATTCATAATGTTTGTGTACAGCAACAGGTTCATTTAAAAATGCGTGAGAATCTGGTGGAAAATACATTAATTTAAGTCAATTTTGGGATAGTCGGATAACTTTAAATTAAAAGAAAAAAAAAATTGACAGTAGGATACATTTTTCATACATAAGCTGACAAACCGCCACACTTGTTGATTTGTAAAGAATTTTCCGACAATTGAAAAATGGGCCCCAAAACAATATGTCAGTCCAAGTAATAGTGAAGGTTTTAAGGAATGGTAGGTATAGGATATTTATAATAAGTTGTGATCCATCTAGATTAAAATAATGGTTATTTTCAAAATAGGCTCTATTGCGAAAGCACTAAAGCACTGCTTAAATACTTTTCTCACAATCTACATGTCATTTATTTGTAAAAACAGTACCTAAAACAGCAAATGAATTTATAATGAAGATAACATATGTTTGCAATAAAAAATACTATTCACCAATATTATTTTGCAATATAATAAACCTAATTTGTGTTGCATAGAATTTTATGCAACTTCAGCAAATATTTACAGATGATGGATATGCAACAAGTTGCACTGAACTTTAGCTGCATAAGTGTTTTTTATTTAATAACTGCATTTGATTATGTAGTCTTGCTAACATTGCAATTAACAGGTTATTAACAATAGCCTCAACAAAGGTTTACTGTCAATACATAATTGACCCGATAAGTGCATCTGTCAGAATGATTAAATACCATGATCTATATATATGTACAGCAGATCTAGTAATTATTTGTAGCATTTTTATCATACATTTACATAACAGACCACTCAAATATATTTAAAACTATTGATACTTAACATAATATCTTATTTGCAAATCAATAAAAAGCTACTGATAAAACTACTTACAATGTATAATATTTCAGTTTAATGGCTTAATGTTGCCAGTATTAAATGATGAGTAAGAAAATATAGTAAAAATGTGGCAACTCTTATAAGAACTTGTGTCAGCAAATGTTATTGTTTAGGTAATGCAGTGTGCAGTGACAATTATGTGAAAGTCAGCATTGCACCAGGCTGACCTAATACGCGTAATGTATGTGTCGCAACTGCTGCCTACTCGAAGTGAGTGTCGGCGTTTGGTCAGAGGGCATTCTTGGAATATGTTATTGAGCGATGCATGCGACGGCACAAAGTAACGGGGCGGGCATCGGCGCCGCGAGTATCGACGCGCCGGAACACACATCGGCGAGTTTTCCTTGAAATACGGCCGACACAACGAGACGACGCCGGCGGGCCGCGCCATCGCGCCCTCCACGAATCGCGCCAACCGTCCCGCGCAAAAAAATAACACACTACACTACCACACACAAATCTCACCCTTAAGACTTTACACTTAAGACTCACAACCCCTTGAATGCATGAAAGTAATATCAACTGTCAAAAATTAAGCAGACACACGCGTAACCCGAAGGAAACTACATTTTAAACGGCTTTTAAAATGGATGTAGTGCAACGCAACGCGAGAGAGCGCGCCGCACGGCCTCGGCCCGCTGCATTTCGCGGTGCGGCGGCGGTGGCTCTAACGCGACCGTACAAAAGATGACCTAAAATTGAACGCTGGCTATGCGACCCACTAGCTAACAACCAACTGTTTTATATCCGTTTTCTAAACAATTCTGACACGATAGTCGTGTCGGTACGCACGTGTGGATAATATACACTGTATATACTTACATAAAAGCCGTCCGCGAGTGCCCCACGCTCCGCTTATCACAAAAATAAGTAACTATATACTAGTCACTCAGACGACCACTATGTTCGTCACTCATAGATTTACCTTCTGTTGGTAAATGCTTTCAAATTGTCTGTAGCACTCATTGAATTATGTGATTGTGGATTAATTACGCAACGTTTGATACACTTTTTAAACGTATTTATACACAATTAATAAATAAAATCGAAAAACTAACAACAAACACAAATCTGTCATACAAGATGGAGATATTTCACGTTAGTTCTTGTTTGTGACACTGGGGGCGCTGTTATCAGGTGGAAGGGGAGACACTTCTCATTGGTCCGTTCAAATTGCGTTCCAATTTAAATAGAAATCTTTCGTTTCTACTATGTTTTACTAAAGTGAATTTAAAACAAATAAATCAAATCAGTAAGAAAATTACAAAATAAATGATGAATTTGCTACTACAAGATTCGGAATACACTTGATACATCGATCATTTTGTTTGTAATGTATGAATTACGTGTGTTGGACACTGTTAAAAATATGAAACAGAACGTGAATAACATGACCAAATGCAGTTAGCCTGACTATAAGCCATACAAATAAAAAAATACTGTTATCCCTGTTTTGGTCACACTATATTTTCTAGGTACATAACCAAAAATTATGTGGCAACGTAGTTATAAGTATAATAATGCTACTTCGATGAATAACAATTTTGGCGGTAAAAGCCTTAGAGTACTTACCAAACCCATGTCTTGAATCCTGCGAGATATGGATCTAGCCAAACCATGGTCTTGAATATCCAAATAAAAACAGAAATTTCTCCTCACTGCAACACACCAATAGTATTACGATAAAACCGAATAATATAACTATTGTTTCGGTAAAATAGGTCACATTGAATATATGACGCACGCACCTCTGTTATATTTTTCGTCTAAATTCAAAGTTGATACCATTTTTCAAGGGTATGAAAAATTCACTAATTTTGACGCCACATAATCAACGTACATTTATCTCCATATGTATTGCTTTAGTATTTTTATTGAAATAATTATATAATTTTACGATTCGACGAAGAAAATTAGGCAAAATACATTTAGTAAAATAAGTTTCGAACGTCGAAATGTCATTGACAGCTGTGACGAATAGAGAAAAGACTTTCTGTAGATCTATGGTAAAAAATCGATACCGCAATCGATAACATTATTTGAAATTTAACAAAAATAGTAAGTTGTTGGTCCATGGCAAAAAGAGCTAAGGTAAGTACAGACATTCTGTGAAAATAATTAATAATACGTCTTGATGAAATATTTGTTGGATTTATAAGTCTTCCACAAATATAACTTTTATTATTAGTAAAACATACAGCTGTGTGTCGTACAATCAAATTTTATTTAAAGTAGAACATAATTACTAGAGAAACAGCTCATATTCTAGTTGCAGACACAGAACCCTTACTCGCTAAGAAATAAATTACATCTATTCAAAACATATAAAATCAACTCCATTCGTTTCCATAGCCGCCGTCCGGGACGCGTATAGGTAGGCTTCGGCAGTACATGGCCGTCTATATAGTATTTTATTGATTGCTCACGTGTTTGTATGTAGTCGTGGACGTTCATGTTACATAGTTATCTAGGTACAGTGGATACGTCGGTCGGCCTGGCTCGTTTATTTTGCACTGTAAAAGCTATGTAGGTCGTCCGGATGTTTACCTGGAATCGAGCCTACGTAGTCCTGGCTGCATAATTACGCATTTTATATCTACATGTAAAACTATTCAGCAGTTTTTAATATTGCTACCTATACATTTCCACAAGCTTTAAATAAATTCTCAGCAAAAATAATAATTCTGACGAATTACGGACTAATGGACTAGAACAAAAACCTTAACTTATTTAGAAACACTTTATTTTATACCTACACCAAATAATGACATTTTCTAAACGGACAATAATACTAGATTATCCCATAACTCAGAAATAGTTGATTGATTCCCATCGTTTTTTGCGGCCGAATCTAAGATAGGTGATTTTTTTCTAAGGAACTATCTACCCACTAACTGTAATAGCTTGAAGCCATCCTTAAAACAAAGAAACACCCAGTTTGACGGGCGGGAAAAGGCTTTGTTAGGTGGTACTGGATAAAGATGCTAATTATGAATGTTTAGTACTAGCTGTTCTGTTTCTCGTACTTTGTGCTTGCACTGTACCTATTATTATTTATTATGTAGTCATAAGTTGCGAATTTGCGATGTGTCCTGTCTGTCTACAGGTCAACCGTGGTTCGATATTCACTCAGTCCCAATGGATCGAACAAGCAAACCTCGGTCCGCTTCAGGATGCAAGTCACGCCATCTAGTTGCAGGGTGATATAACACTAAGAATAGGAATTTTCTATGACTTTTCTGTACGTGAACATAGATAGCGCGGCCACACAATTTGTTGTTTTTTAGTCCCAAGTTTTGAAATCAAATCCTAAAAGTAGAAATATTATATCTAGTTTTCTTTTTTATTGTCCAAAATTCACTGTTCAACTAGCATCTGCCCGCGACTTCGTATGCGTCAAACTTTGATATATTATCCAACGGGAAACGAACATTTTTCCGGGATAAAAAGTATCCTATCCACTACAATCTATCTCAGTGTCCATCCCAGATCCGTTCAGCCATTTAAGCGTGAAACAGTAACAAACATTCATCCATTCATCCTCACAAACTTTCGCGTTTATAATATTAGTCGGAAGTAGGATGTCCAGCCTTTGATAGTCTATTGCAGTACCTACGTGATATTGGCAAATTGTGTTGTCTCTTCACCTAAAACCAATATAAAAATTTTAAGTAACCCCTGACAAAAGAATCAGAATAGAAATTCCTACCGCAGCTATCAAAAAAGAGGTGATAACTTTGAAACCGCTGAACCGATTTCTATCACACATAGCTAAGAACACTCCCGACTAAATCACCTCTCAAACAAAAAAAAACAAAATCAAAATCGGTTCATGCGTTCGGAGCTACGATGCCACAGACAGACACACACAGACACGTCAAACTTATAACACCCGTCGTTGCGTCGTGGGTTAAATAGTTGAAGTTAAAATTATTAATTTGATTGTAGAACTGTTTTGCCACGGCATGTATGTGGTGGGCTAAGGGTAGACCTTAAGTTTTATTGAGATGTTGAATAGATTAAAATGATGACTGTGTCTTGGTGTTTCCTATCTATGATAATCTGTGTGACAGGCAGGACGTACAAGTGGGGTGACCTCGGGGCCTTGTGGTCCTAGTGGCCTCGTATCGCGGGCCGCGATACCGTAGGACGTCGCCCACGTTTTGCACTCTGCTACGCACTTTCCGCCATGTCTACACGGCACAGGCGGCAGTCCTTTTGCGTCATGTGAGTCACTCAACATATCATGACACATTATTTGGATTGACTGCGAAATATTTAGTCCATGAGCCTCATGTGGCTCTTATATCCAAGTATAACAGGGTTTAAAGTGCAATGGCTAGTGTGCGTTTGTAAAATACATAGTGAAATGCAAATTCGAGTAGTACAAAGGGATAGTCACACAATGGAACTCTTTCTTAAACCTAAATATATACTATGGCCGATCCATACATTTATTTATATTCGTTTATCTTGACAAAAAATTATGTATATGGATAGATCAGCTAATTGTTTTCGCGATTCAAACTTAGTCCCACTGTAAAACTAGTTCAAATGATGAGTTCAATGACCCCTTGACGGTCCGGACAGAGATTTTTTTTGCATATTGGTTAGATGGCTATAATTGTACTTAGAGTAAAAGACGCCTACATTTGAGGTATCTGCAATATTTCGTTGATGATAATTATTTCTATGAATTTTTTTTGGGCACACTGGCGGTGTCGACATACTTATTTAGTTAACCTATGAATAGCTATACTTCTGTCCTCCTAAAACTATAATATTTTTTACAAATGGTAAAATAAAACACAAGGACCCACTTATATTAAACTTATATTCAAATAAAAGTTTATATTATAATTTTACATTTAATATACATAGCCACTTTGTAAAAATTCTTATGTATAGTTAAACATTATTTATAAATATGATAGGATGATAAGAACTAAATAAGACAAAACGAGATAACTTACAAAAATATATAAGCGTGGGGCCGCACTATCGAGAACTCGCGCTTCTTTTTTTATTATACGCTGTACTTGCGTTTGACGCTAGTAAGCGTTTAAAAGCGCTTTTGATAACAGCTGGGCTGTGCGAATTACGTCAAACGAAGTTTTGAAAAACTGCGAAAGCATTGCAGTAGTTACGACTTTGATACTTATTTACATTTATAAAAAAATTGAAGCGACCAGTTTCCAAATGTTTCATCGTATTTCTGTCAAACAAAAAATAATTGCTGATGTTGTGACCCCACGCCGACTCTGAGTGAACGGTGATAAACGGCTAAGTGTATGTGAATGTATTTTTAGGTATGTTCGTATTGTACAAAGACAGTAACACGATTTAAAAATCTAAACTCACTTAACATCAGTCTCAAATTCGTCGACTCAACTGATTGCAGACAGTCACAGATAACCTCAACGATACGTTTTTTTTTTTATTTTTTTACTCGTTCACACAGAAAAAAAATACCCAAATGTCATTTTTAAAATCTAGAATTTTTGAACTAGCATGGGCAATGTATTTATTTCATTAACTAGGTTCCTTTACATAATGTTAATGCGATTGGCTTTCCTCGCTTTGTTCGCCGTTGGTTTCACCGTTGAGGACGGGTGGCATTGGCGTCTTTATAGGTGGCGCTGGTATCACCTGCGGAAAAAAGACTTACTTTTTGCAGTGTTGTTTAATCACAATACAGTGCGCATCTGGCACGTGCAGACAATACAAAAAAAAGACTGTGATTTAGACAATGATGGCACAAATACACATTACTGTACATACTTAATACACGTATGGACACGCTGGTTCATTGGTCTTGTAATAATTAAAAAGTGCCACCTTGTTTTTTTTTTATAAAGGCTCTATTGGACTCGACTCTCGAATGGTGCAGTCAGCAAAGAATGTCGAATAGCATTATTTACTCTTACATTTCATATTAACTGGTAGATTAAACTCGAATATACCGCTTTTAGTTAATACATTCGTTTATCGACTTTCGTTGCAGACTGTACTATCAAATAAATTCTCTAGATTCCTGGCGTTGCCGGAAAACGCTATTAGGCTACTACTACTATTTGAAGGGAGCCATGTAGCGACTTCATTGTCTTATAACCCGAACTTTAACCAAGTTAATCAGGTCAGATGAATTTGAGAATACGTACTATACATATATGAAATAGTTGTTAGTTACCTACACGCATTACCCAATGACATAATGTTGTTAGTATCTATAGGACGTTGAGTTAAAGGTAAAGACCGCTTTTAATTTTTTAAGGCCAGGCCACACACTCAGTTTTTCATACTTTTCCGCGTACCTACTTGGAAGAAGGTAATATGGTACTTGTAATTCTGTGCATATAGAACACAGCAGTTTTGGTAGGCTCAAACTATATTTTGAAAGAACGTGAGGTTAAAAGTGGGGCCAGGTCATGATTACACCATATCTATGTATTTTCTTTGTTATTGTTTACAAACGAACTTAAGGAATTTCTCTATTACATACGACACCATGAAAGCAATATATAAGGCATCACGACTTTCCCCCGTAGTAGTGGTGAACAGAAACATTAGAACGCTACGGTCCTAACATATCTATCTACTTATTTAATGGAAATAATCCATGCACTTATTATACAAAATACAATTTTAAGGTTCAAACACTCAATGATGGTTAGTTTCTCTAATAAAATGTTTACTATAATTACATTTTTGTGTTTCACATCTATGATCAATTAATCATTTTATGATTATTTATTTTATTGAAAATTTCTCCTTCTCCAATCCAACGACCAAGTGCTATAAATACGAATTTCAACAGATCTGACTTGCGCTGGTATCACGAAGATTTGCTAGAACCCCAATAGGGAAAGGAACAGGGATAGAATGGTATGGTGTGGCACCAATATGGGGAATATTGGCACAATATAAATCACCTTTACCAATAAATACATAAACGTATAAATATCCATAAGAATAAACACACATGATTTTGAACGCAACAATTAACACGTTTTTATTTGTAAAAAAATATCTCCGCCTCCGCCACAAGCAAACACACACACAGATAACCACCACCTGTCAACTGTCACTTTTCCCGCCAAGAAAAGTGTCAATCATGTTGCTGTAAAAATCCATAATTCGTCGCGACAGTGTCTGACTAGTTATTATGCGAATTAACAACAAGTTCAAGCAAGGACAAGAAGATAGAGGTCGCTTAAACAATATATTTTATCTTTAGATAATATTGCCAGCCGGAAGAAATATCACATGTCTGGATACAAAACCTATAAAAAACTTAATTAGGGCCATTAAATCATTAGATTTGTATGTGAGGCCCAGAGAATCGACAAGATCACAGTACCTTCATGGGAACTGGAAGACGGCGTGTGACACGTCAACTCATTAAAAAATTGCAGAATGAAATCGGATGCCAGCAGATTTAATTCTTAAAAAAATGATCTGCTTTGTCCACAATTTGATACCACCACGATGCAAACAGATACTAAATCTTAGAACTATTGACTTTTCCATAGTCGCACTTCGTGTGCGACGTGTGTAGTGCCTTGTTTATTGCGAGATGCGACTTGCAAAAAAAACAGGAGATGTAGCGTCGAAGATCTGTAAAATATCTGTAACATTAATTGGTCCTCCCAAATAATTAACATGATCACTAGTAATTTCGCGATAGATTACGGGTTTTCACAACAACATCTATACTACACCCATGCTATCTATGCTATGCTAGCTCATGCTTCAAACATTGCGTACTTGGACCTCAGCCGCTTCTTCGTCGTCCTGTCAAATAAATTGCTTTTTAATATTTTAACACGTTTTTTTATGATTTTTGTGGTCTGAAATTACTATTTACAAGTAATTCAGATTTATTTTTATGAAAAAAATATTATGCAGAAGTAGTGATCAATAGAATTTTATGATTTTTATGACGGAAAAAAAAACCTAAAAAGTTTAAAGAAATTTTTAAGTTTAATTTTGTAGAATTTGAACTTTTGTATTTACAATTCGTATTTTTTCTTTCTTTAGAACTCGCATTTGTTTATGAGTTATAAGGTCGCATATTATTGTTGCATAGTTGACACTGTGTTCTAACAGTGCGATAACACATGATTGTGTTTACGCGCGCCGTCTATCAAGCAGGATTAACTGCCAATCTATTCTATTATCGAGTGTATAACCATAGGTACCTATTGATTGTTATTGTGTGTCAACCTTAATAACATCTAGAGTGACGAAATCAACATCCCAGCTAGGATTCATCTTCGTTAAGACTATTCTGTTTTGGTAGTTCCACCATAAATATTTTTTGTTAATTACATACATTAATCACTTATTTTCATTGTAGATTCTGTGCCTAATTAAGATCTAAACGACTAATTATTTATCTATAAATTAAACCTAAATCATATAATTCGTTCTACGTCCTCTGACGAGGTCAAACTATTTCGTTCTTAGTACTCGTATGACGCTTATCTAAATCAGTTTACGTCCTCAAATGAGGTCTACCTATTTGTTCTACGTCCTCAAATGAGGTCTACCTAGTTTGTCCTACGTCCTCAAACGAAGCCTAACAAGGGACATTCACACTTGTTATACTTACAGAAGGTTTAGGCCGGTGCGTGTCGACGGCGGGGACAGACAACTTGATGTGTTCCTCGCGACAGCCGTACGCGACCGGCGTCAGTTTGATCACCGTGTGCAGGGGTACGTGGAGGTATGGAAGCTCTTCTGTGGGCCAAGGAAATATTAGGACTATCTTATAGCATTGGTGAATAAAAATACTGGACTTTAAAGCATATTTTTTAATACGGGGTCGAAGGAACATTGTAACGAAAACTTTTATCATGGACCCAGTACATGATTGTAGGGTTGTACAGCTGTTTCATAGATTTTGACCATAATATCTTACGAATAAATTCATAGCTGAGAGGCATGGTTTCAGTATAATCATAATTATACTGAAACCATGGCAAAAGTTCCTTATGACTTCCTCTATATTCGCGCTGTATAACTCAAAAGGATTTTTACAAATCGGACTGGTCCGATAAGCTAACTCTTCTAGATAGGCTTGGTTAAGTTGCACACTGTCGAGGTCTTACCAGCAGACTTGTCCAGGAAGTAAGCGAGCAGACACCTCATGACAGCCTGATGCGATACGACTAGCACATTCCCCTGTCTCTCAAGCTCCATGATGACCGGCTCCAGGCGAGCCACCAGGTCCTCGTAGCTTTCCCCGCGGGGGTAACGGTATGCGAACTTGTTGGCGTCGCGCGCGTTAAAGTCCGATGGGTATTTCTGTTGGATCTCTGCATATGTCATCTCTTCACATATGCCCTGGAATTGGAGATGGAAAATGTGTTTATTTCACTTATAAATAGCATTAAAAAGAAGAGTCAAATAAGTAACATAAAAAACAAATTTTCATTAAAACAGTATAACTAAGTTCTTTAGTATGTTTTTTATACGCGGGTCGACCGACGGCGCGCTATCAGCATAGTATTATTTTTTTTAAACCGCTGTGTTTGGCTTTATATTGAGATTTTAAATACTTTAGGTATTGTTTAAATACATCACTTATTGAAACAATATTTTCGCCCATAAAGATGAACTAATGAAAAGATTAGTTAATTTACAAAAAAACCTAAATTCATTGTTTACAACAGCATTATAAATTAAAATAAAATCTTACCGCGTCAATCTCATTGAGCGCCTTCCACCTCTCCTGTGGAGCTTTTACATCCTTGACGGTCTGTATGGCTCTCTTCATCCACGAGGTCCAGACCCTGAGCCCTGGGATCTGCTGCTGGTCGATGTAGTTCGCCAGGGCTTTGGCGTACTGTCGCCCTCGGCCCGACAGGTCGCTGTCACCGCCTATGCGACCTACTATGTTGTGTGTACTTTCACCATGCTAGAAAAGTCAGAAGGTATGTTTTGTATGAAGTTTAATTTCATTATATGTATATATATATATTTTTAAGTTAAACTGTATAACAAGGTGGTAGGGGTTCACGATCACTTCCCAAATACATTAGAATTGACGACGACCACAGGAAGACGCTGGATGCAGGCCGCTTCCAACCGGTCCTTTTGAAAATCTATGGGGGAGGCTTATGTCCAGCAGTGGACGTCCTGAGGCTGATATGATCATGACGACAACCTACATTATTTACTAGTTAGTTAAAATAAAACCGCACCGAAAGTCATGGTTAACTTCAAATCGGAAGCAGTTGAATACCAATGTTTTAAAGGGGGCGATAAATAATTAGTTCAAACAAAACATAACATAACATCACGCCTGTATTTTTCCGTAGGGTTACGCAGAGGTGTAACAATGTACACCCACAGTTCGCCGGTATGTTTAGGTCGCATGTAATAGGGGGCGAGCCTATTGACATTAACCGGGCACAAATCCTAACTCCGAGCTGCTACTGAGAATTTCATAGAAAAATCCAATAACACTTTTTACTCGACCTGGGAATTGAACCCAAGACCTCTAGCGTAGCAGTCACGCTTAGGACCACTAGGCCAACGAGGCAGTCAAACAAAAATTCATCTAAAACCAGGATCTAAACTCTGCTTACCCTGGTCAAATAGATAGTCCTTGGCACGATATGTATGTTCATCAAGTAATAGACGATCCTGCTCTGTATGTGCCCCTCATGTTTGTGCACTACCACCTTCTCGCCGGTGTCATAGATCTTCATGTAGCTGTATTCAGACTCCATGCTCTCGTCCAGGGGCTCGTACTTCTCCTTGTAATGCTCTATTCGTAGCAGGAAGTCGTTGAGAACGTTGTCTGTGTTTTGTATGTTTGTGTAATCAGGACTGCTTACTTTTACTTCCTAAAAGAGGTGAGTATTTATTTAGTGGTCATATGTCGAATTTTCGCAAATTATTGTAAAACATTTGTTTATGGACTTTCTTGCTTATTCTTCTCCATACATACAATCACGCCTGTATTCCCCGAAGGGTTGGGCAGGGGTGTACCAATGTACACCCACAGTTCACCGGTATGTTTAGCTCCTATGTAATAGGGGGCGAGCCTATTGCCATTAACCGGCACAAATCCTAACTCTAAGCTGCCACTGAGAATATCATAAAAAAACCAATAACACTTTTTGCTCGTCCTGGGAATCGAACTCAAGACTTCTAGCGTAGCAGTCGCGCTAAGGACCACTAGATCCTAATCCTAACATAGATTCTTCATACATAGATTTAATATTTTTTCTTGTAAGAGACGGTCAAAAGAACCGTTTAATGGCCCAATTAAAAAGGTGATTTCATTTTGACCCGGAAATAGGAATCCTGATCAAAATGTTTTCTAAAAGCAATAATGCAGCAAAATAATGTACCTAAGTTGTATAAAAACATGACTTATATTGAAGGAGCAAAGCTGTATTCACAAAAATAATTAACAGTGTTTCCAAAAACAGCATTTTCCGCCCGCGATTACATCCGTATAAAAGTTTGCATATTATCTCACGGGAACACAAAAACGAGATAATATTTTTGTTTCTTATACCATATCATTGTATGGCAAACAAGCCGACGGCCCACCTGATAAGTGGTTACCGCTACCTATACACATCTATTAAATTACACCGGCTTCCATACCCTTCAAATCGGAACACAGCAACGCTGCATTGCGGCAGAAATAGGTATGGTGGTAGTACTTTCCCGGACAAGTTCCTTCACAAAGAGCTCTACTACTACTAAATAAATAATATTATTTAATCGATTAATTTAATATAATTTAATTTAGATCAGCAAATAGCTAATTCCGAAAGCGTGAAAGAGTAACAAACATCCATCCTCACAAACTTTCACGTTTACAATAGGATTCTTTTTCAGTTAGCTCGTAGAATAAACCTGCCTGTATCATATACCTCACCATAATATTCTGTTCGATAATCCTAGGGTCGTCACATATAGACTCCACGAAGAAGAGCTTGAAGCCCATCTTGTGGACCACGATGTCACGAATCATGCGCCGCCGGTCGAGCGTCGAGTTCGTCGCGTCAAACACCTGGGGAAAAGAGACTTTGTTATTATTGAGATTCGGTTCAATATTCCTTGGCAAGTGACGTTGAGTAGTCAATTTAATAATCATTTATAAGTGTTTGCTAATAAGGTAGTGAATGTCATGGTCATCATTCTACGCAGTCGGTATAGCGTAATATCACGCTTACATTCCGAGAAAGGATAGCCAGAATTATTTATTTCATGTATATTGGGGTAAGCCTTTGGACTGGACTACTGCTGAAAAAATAAAGTAATACACCTAGGCCCGTTTACTACGAGGACGTCAATGTCAATACGTTTACAATTTTTATTGGTTTTAAAGAAACTAGAAGCGAAATTAGATTGGTATCCAAAACCAGCGTGTATAATTAATCAATGTTATTGAAATGGACAACTGATATCTTAACATTTTAAAACCTGTATTTGAGCTAAGATAAACGACATTTATTGCACTAAGATAATAATTAATTTGAAAGACAAATCCATAACATACAATAAGCAAAAAAAACAGACTAGTAACAATAAATTTGACTGACAGCCATATACGCATTCAGACGAAAATACATACATACATAAGACTGCTAAAATCATAACCCTCCTTTGGCATTGCCCCTGTCGGGTAAATATCGAGACACGCATATAAGTAATCCACTTCATAATATTTTGTCCTGTGACAGTTTGATACAGAAACTACTACTGTGTGCTGTGCAGTTTTTATGCTCAGGAAGACGCTGGATGCAGGCCGCTTCCAACCGGTCCTTTTGGAAATTTATAGGGGAGGCCTATGTCCAGCAGAGTTAATGAGTTGGATACTTACAGCGACCTCGCCGCCTTTGACCAGCCACTGGCAGACATCATGCAGGGCGTCGAGCGCACACTGCTGCCGTATCGCCATGGCCTCCTTGTTGTCTGCGCGGAAAAACTCATGGCTTGTGTATGCTGTTGTCGCGTGCCGTCTGTATTCGCCTAGGTTGAATACTGCAATGATAAAAGAGTACTGGTTATTAGATGGAAAGCAGTATAAATATTATTTTCCGGACCGAATTTCGGTCACGGTGATCAAGCTGAAAGATGACTGGCCAATTACGCAGGAAATTTTATAGTGCACAAGTGTGTGCGCAAATCGCGTGCACTCCCTCTTCCTTCACTTTCATAGTCCGATGGGACTTTCAAATGGCATCACTTTTACGGACGAGCAAAGATGAGGTGCAGGACCGATGGCTTAACGTGCTTTTCGAGATACGGGGTTTTCAACCGCCAACTTCGGCAATTTCTAAACTCCGTTACTGCGAAATTCCTAAGAGAAAAATCCAATAGCACTTTACCCGACCAGGGAATCGAAACCAAGATCCCCAGGCATAGCAAGCAGTTCATAATTGTCCCCGATGATACTATTCAAACTGGAACACAGCAAGGCTACTTGTTGCTTAGCCACAGTTACAGGTAACTACGAAATTGGTAGCTTCCTCGGCTGAGCTCTTTATTCAAGGAGGTGTAAGTACTACTATTGTTTGGTTGTCTATGCCTTGTGAAAAGCAGTAGAATTTTTTAATCCATGGATCGCTGTCATAACGCCGAACAAAAATCTATTTTTCAACCTAATCTATACTAATATCATAACGCAGAAGAGTTTGTTTGTATGGTTGAATGCCCCAATCTCAGAAACTACTGGTTTTAATTGAAAAAATATTGTGTTGAATAGTCCATTTATCGAGGAACGCTATAGGCTATATAACATCACGCTACTACCAATAGGTGCGGAGCAGTAACCAAAAACGTAACTTAATGCGGGTGATAAAACTACGCGAACGAAGTCGCGAGCAGAAGCTAGTTATTTAATAAGTCCGTTAGTACAATTGTATTATTTATATCTCCGCTAAGTTTTTGGCAGCAAACTGCATACAAGCCACGTGCAAGATTCCTCCATAGCACAATAGTAACACAAACACAATTAAATTAAGGCAATTGTTGCCAGTACAAAATTAAATAAAAAAATGTGTATTACGTAATGGCGGGCAGGGCGCGCTAATTTGAATAAATTGAAATTAATCAATTAGGTATGCCTTATTGTATTAAATTGTCGACAAGTAAAGCGTTGATAGCGAAGATAATTAAAATGACAATAATTATACGATCGATACAAAATCACGCAGACTTCCCCCCCCCCCCCCCTTTTCCTCATAAGGTTGAGGGCACTCTTTGCGCAGTAGGTACATAAGTGATTGGCTGCTGCGCTCTGTGTCTCGAGTTCGATATCCGCCCGAAACAAATATCTGTATCGCCTACAAGTAGTTGTAGTGGGTCTGGTTATTTGTGTATGTGAGTTTTTATCTTTGTAAACGTATTCATGGCAATGGAGAAATTCCTAATGTAGGACAACGTTCTTTTTTCAAAAGAGGTATTCGATTTTATTTTTGAAAAGGACCATGGGTACCGTTATATGATTCTTGGGCTCACTTTTATACATTGCTTAACAATGATAAGACACATATCATATGAAAGCTTTTAAGGAGTGCTCCATTTCATTCAATGGCTGCTAACTTCTAATCCAGCGCGAAATTGGTGCTTTGATGAGTTAGAAAGAAAACAACATGTTTGTTAATTAAAAAGGAAAAATTACTTAACTGCCTCGTTAGCCTAGTGGTCCTAAGCGCGACTGATACGCTAGAGGTCTTCAGTTCGATTCCCAGGTCGAGCAAAGTGTTATTGGGTTTTTCTATAAAATTCTCAGTAGCAGCTCGGAGTTAGGATTTGTGCCCGGTATTACATGGGACCTGAACATACCGGCGGATTGTGGGTGTACACCTCTGCCTAACCCTTCAGGGAATACAGGCGTGATGGTATGTATGTATGAAAAATGGCTTTAAGACATATACGAAAATGTTCCAAAACACCAATTTCGCGATTGCTTTGAAACTAGCTGCCATATAATGAAATAGAGTATACTTTATTTACCCTTAGAGCTTTCACATGACATGGGTCTCATCACTGTTGAGCAATGTTGAAAAGTGGGTCCAAATTGCCGCATGCTCTTTTATGAAAATAATTGAAGTTCGTTTTATTTTCTTTCTACCAAAACTCATGGTTGAAAGGTGTGAGTTTATGAGTTTACCATAATATCGATTTGTTTATGTACCTAGGTACATTTAGCTTTGAAAGTACATATGTATATATACTTAATTAGCCAGTACTACGTCAATGCAGGTAAAAACGTTATTGTTAATACAACAGAGCATGACGGAGTCTGCTCACTACACCGTGCCATACCATGACCGTGCTATAAACGTATGAGGCACGGAAAGAAACATGATATGGGTAACTGTTTTTTTTTTTTTTTTTGTGGGTGGGAAATCATCAAATAACTTCTCCCGCCCTGGGCGGGGCGGGAGGGAGTGTCAGACTTTTCCTGACTAAAACCCACCCATGTTCCTTCTTGTGCCCTTTGCGTTCCGGGGGCGCGGTATCTCTTGCGAACAACCCGCAGCCCCGGCAGGCACGGGTAACTGTTACTACAGCCACTAGAATGTATCACGCGACGGTGTTGGCCGGTGACGAAACAGTCTAGTGGGCTTAGGGTAATACTTCCCAATATAAAGAACTAGCTTCTGCTCGCGACTTCGTCCGCGGCAAGTTTGATATATGTATTATCCTACGGGTACGGGAAACTTAATTTTTTCCGGGATAAACAGTATCCTATGTGCTATTCCACGCTACAATCTATCTCGGTGCCAAATTTCATCTAGACTTATTCAGCCGTTTAAACGTGGAAGAGTAAACAAACATCCATCCACCATCCATCCATCTATCTCCATACTCACAAACTTTCGCGTTTATAGTACCTATGTATTAGCTGAGTTTACAATATTAGTAAGATAATGATTATAGGAAGCATTAGTAGGATATAGGAAGAAGCATGTTTTTTTGCTGGACACGTTTGTAGTTGTCATGGTATGCTACGGTGTAGTGGGAATACTCCTTTAGGTACTCACGACATGGCTCGTGGTTGTGAATTTTTAATGTCCTTCAAATTATATGTACACCAACGTTGTGTAGGTACCGTATTAGACATCGCGTGACTGCATCACTGCACAGTGTGTTAGGGCGTCAGCGTATATATTTCAAAGAGTTTTTAATTATAAATGAACTAGCTTCTGCCCGCGAGTTCGTCAGCGTAAAAGTCAAGGTATACCATAAAACTTAGGTTAGGGCACCGGGAAATAGTGTAGCTTTCTATCAGGGAAAGAATTTTTGTAATCGGACCAGTTCCTTGTTATGGTCTCTAAGAGAGAGATAATAGGAATATTAATGTACCTGTACAAATTATTGTAAATATTTGGAAGGACTTGGAGGTCTTTGCCCAGCAGTGGGACTATTGCAGGCTAGATAAAAGAAAGCTAGATAAACGAAATAACGAAATTACATTTTGTTTTTTAAATAAGGTTTTAATGAAATAAATGATTTGACTTTCTTTTACCAAATTGTAATTAATAATACCTCTTTGGCGAATGTTTTCACCGTGTTTTGACTACTAGAAGCCTGAAGGTCGCAATACATTACCACCGCGTTTGACTGACAGTACACGTACGTACGACAGACATCGGAGAAATGATTGTCAAACAAAAGGCCATCAAGTTGAGTAATGAAGACGATACTATATTGTATTAAACGTGTGCGTAACGTCATCCGGTCGGCAGGCTGCCGGCAGCAAGCATTGGTATCGTGTGGACAAAATAGGGGAGTGGCTAACTAGCACACTTCCAATTAGGTTCAATAGAAAATAAATAAATAATTCCTCGATATCGATTCCTTCTACGGAAGAAAATGATGACACATAAAAGCGGTGAGGTGCCGTCAAAACGCCGCAACACACAAATATGCGACGTGTTTTTTTTTTTTTTGGGTGGTGGGAATCATCAAATAACTTCTCCCGCCCTGGGCGGAGCGGGAGGGAGTCTCAGACTTTTACTGACTAAAACCCACCCATGTTCCTTCTTGTGCCCTTTGCGTTCTGGGGGTGCGGTATCTCTTACGAACAACCCGCAGCCACGGCAGGTATCGGCCCTCAGTGGCCCCTTCCTTTGCTGACATCTCTTTGAGGCGCGCGTGGAACACGAACGCGCCGTCGACACGGCCTGTCGTTACGCAACGCAAGGACGGTGAGCTACCCATTGCTCACCGTCCACAGCCCCGTATCTACGGTGGCCGGGAGTCGTCTCGCGGCTCCCGACGTCCGGAGCGTCTACCGCGGCGGCTGGGACGTGAGAACCGCTGTCTCAATCGTCCCGCCGCCTCCTTCTCTAGCATTACTGCCTCACAGAAGGAGACGACTGCATCCCATTCCCTCTCGCTCCGGACCATGGCTTGCACCAGGGCCGGACGCGAGTTTGCCGCCGCCGATGGCCGCCACGAGGAAAATATGCGACGTTTGACGCGCATTTCGGCGTGGTGACGTCACACATGCACATGTGGTCTTTTTCATGTGTCAGCCCAAAATGCATTAAACATACCATACCATCACCATCACGCCTGTATTCCCCGAAGGGTTAGGCAGAGGTGTAACAATCTACACCCACAGTTCGCGGGTATGTTTTTAGGTCCCATGTAATAGGAGGCGAGCCTATTGCCATTAACCAGACACAAATCCTAACTCCGAGCTGCTACTGAGAATTTCATAGAAAAACCCAATAACACTTTTTGCTCGACCTGGGAATCGAACCCAAGACCTCTAGCGTAGCAGTCGCGCTTAGGACTACTAGGCTACCGAGGCAGTTTAAATGCATTTAATTGAGCTATTATTAAAGTTTCGGTGAGTTTCCCAACACCTTCAGAATCTCGCTATTTACAGAAGACGAGGGCATACGATACGCCTCATTTTCGAATGTTTCTGGTATGTTATTGAGATAGACATTGTAGATTTTATGGAGCACCCTTTAGATAGGAAAACCAGTAAGAAGCAGAAGGAGAACTTACCCCTGGTATTAATTCCTATCCAGTTGAGATATCTGGACAATTTCTTGGAGATGTAAGTCTTGCCGCGCGCCGGCAAGCCGACCATCGCAATCACATGTGGAATATTCACATAGTTGGCGCGTTCACCTGGGGACGAAGGAAATATCACTTTAAAAATGGTTCAGGGACACAAACGTCGAATTAGAAAAAAATATTTTTTATATGATAGCCAGATTCATAAGGTATAGACAGCCTATATTACGTCACGCTTGTTTTTTTTTTTTTGGGAGGTGGGAAATCATCAAATAACTTCTCCCGCCCTGGGCGGGGCGGGAGGTAGTGTCAGACTTTTACTGACTAAAACCCACTCCTGTTCCTTCTGGTGCCCTTTGCGTTTCGGGGTCGCGGTATCTCCTAAGAACAATCCGCAGCCCCGGCAGGCATCGGCCCTCAGTCCCCTTCCATTTGCTGACATCTCTTTGAGGCGCGCGTGGAACACGAACGCGCCGTCGACACGGCCTGTCGTTATGAAACGTAAGGACGGTGAGCTACCCATTGCTCACCGTCCACAGGCCCGTATCTACGTCACGGTATATTACGTCACGCTACGAGTCACGGGAGCAGAGCAGTAACCAAAGACGTGATATAACGCAGGTAAAAGAAACTACGCAGACGGAGTCGCAGGCAGAGGCTAGGGCTTTTATACATGGAGTATATAGGAAATGGATAATAATATGCATTATGACTCAATTATTATTTATTACTTTATTGCTCTATCATGAACATACATTTACGAGTAGATAGGTACTATATAGGAAGTTAATTGATTAAGAACAATTGGGCAGTTGATACCAATAACCAATATGTAATTCCAAGACACAACTTCTCTAAAAAAAACACTTTATTTTAACCCTATTAGTTTTAATTAATTGAAATTAGATTTTTAGTTACTTTTACGTCAATAAAATTTTTTTTTTTGTAAAACGTTGCCTCTACACTATAGGAATTTCTCCTGTGTCGTGGGTGCGTTTACAAACATATAAACTCACATACACAAACAGCAAGACCCGGAACATCTATTTGTAGGTCATGCAAATATTTGTACCGCGCGGGAATCGAACCCGTGACACGCAGCGCAGCAGGCAATCGCTCAGCCAATGCGCCAACCGTGTCGTCAATAGTTAGTCAATTGAGATGGCAAATGAGTGACATCTCAGGTTGCTTTTGCTATACAAACTCTATGTAGGAATCGCGTTTTGACAGCTTTTAAAAAGTATGTCAATTGACTCTTGGCGTGTATTACCAAATGATTAAATACATAGAAGAATGATAAGTACTTTTCACACGGCACAACAAAATTATCTACTAGCCAATAATTTTAATGATTACTTTAGCAATAATAATTATTATAGTAGACATAATAATTATTCTTCTTAGATAGCATTAAAATCCTCAAGCAAAACATGATTCACGTAAAATGGTGGCCATTTTTATCTATTAATAAAGTCATGTGTACCTAGTGTGTTTACAAGCAAACATGTGATACCTCTAGGTATCACACGAGGTTATCATCAAATAACAACTTGTTTATGCTTAGTTTTATGATATGCTGATAGTCTATGTAAATGTTTTACTATCAGTATTGACTGTTGGCATCATTACTCCTTGATTATGTAAATTTTTTTAATACCCACTGATGGGCAAAAGTCTACAACATCTATTTAAATTATTCTTTTATTATAAATGTCAAAAAAGTGCCTGTTTAATTGGGTAGATGATACCATTAAACAATTATTCAATTTCTAAAACACAACTTTACAAAAAGAACAGAGTATTTTAGCTCTGAAAATCCGATACATTTTTTAAATACCTATTTAATTCGATTTTTAGTTGCTTTGAAATCAAAAATAGTTAGTGAATTGAGATGTCAAAAAAGTGACGCCATCATCATGTATCGTCGTACAATATCTACGGGAGAATCGCGTTTTGACAGCTCATAAAAAGTACATAAGTCAATTGATTAGTGGTGTTATCTACCCAATTAAGAATTTAAAATACAACTTTTTTATTCAAAGCTATGTTAACTAGTTTTCATATTAAAAAACTCGAATATTCTCTAGGGCCATAGACTATGAAATTAAGATTACTCTAGAATGCACTTTCACAAAAAGAAAGAATCATCTGTAAGTCTGGTTGCGGACTACTTCACAAAGGATTACTCTGTAGAATGAACTAGCCATAAGTTTGATAACTTTGATATAATGATTGCTCCATTAGTCATGAAGGAGCAAGAGTGAGATTGGGGCCTAGGTTAGATTACCAAGTTGGACAGTGTTACAGGGATTTTATATTAGGTCCAGAGTTTAAAAAGAGTGTAAAGTCGCTGGTCTTGCACCATATTTCTTCTATGTAATTGTTTCATATTACAATCCAATCTAACATCGACAGTAAAATTTGTGGACTAGAATATGTCCTGGGTATTTGGTTAGACCACTCTAAAATTTTGTTGGGAGAATATTATTATAATGTCTGCTCTACCACATTGCTTATTCATCAACTGAGCATGATTATGAACATGAAATCAATGAATATATGAACAAGGTCAGTGAGCAGTATCATAGGTCATAAGTTGAAAACAATATATTAAGTGGATAATAAAATGAAATTGATTGGAACTTGTCTATGCTGCCAGCTTTTGTTTATCAGTGTTTTAGAGGCTGAATGTGTTCAGATCTGTGCCTCTTATCATAGAAGAAAACTTATCATTTATAAAAAAATTACTGCTATTGTATTACTTGGGTCATGAACCTGCAAGATAGTTTTATCTTTCCATTATATTCAGAATTATTCAAGATTGAGAACCAACACTGCAATGAACTTTAATCTTTTAATTTATATAAATTAAATATTACTTATCATTCCATTTTTAAATAATTTTGGTATTATATTACACATACATAACATGTATGTGTGACACAAAATCCAATTGGATTATCAGCTTAGGATTTGCTGAAGTGTTTAATGAGTAGTTTGAAGATCTTGCTATCTGACATTTTAACTCTTTAAAACAATGTTCTGTACTCTTCTAATACAATTTACGCCTGTCGATAGATATGCTCGACACGTTAATTCGATTAAGACATTTATCTAACTGATAACTATCCATCACTACGTAAAATTAATTGGTTAACTAACACCCTAAGTATTCATTCATTTTCAGCAGAAAACCTCGTTATGATACAAGTTCTAATAAACTGGATGTTGAGATTTCGTCGCCATAGGAAATATGTGTGGCCTTGTGACGACGGCATGTAAACTACTGCTAAATTCTTCAACGGAATTCGCAAAACAAGAGTTTTCACTAACCATCACCAAAATACTGCTTGTTGAGGTACTTCCAACCTTCTGCGCGATTATCTTCCGAGTCCATAGTACGATGGTTTTTATACTATCACTGTTAGTACAATAAATACGTTTTTAATTAATAAATTTAAATTCAATTCGCACTAGTTCAGCTCCGCCGACGGCAATACGCGAACTGTCAATGTCAACTTGAAATGATATCGATTGACATGTCAAGCCTGACAGAAGATTTACCAGGCATAGCCAAGAGCCGTTTTAGCCACTTGATAATAGCAAAACTCGTATGTTATGCTTTTTAGTTTATTTTTCTGCAGTTTTTTACGCTAGGGTAAAAAAGGTTTTTTTTTAACCTATTGTCCTTCTTTAATTTACAGTTCGTAGTTGTTCCAAAACATATCGTCGGTATAAAGAGGACGCAGCATAATAACTTTCTAATTTTATGAAATTCGTTCTTATTTAGACAAGGCCTTTTAGAACACCTAATTAGTGATGTACATAAGATTTATATTATGTTAAAGATTACGACAAATGTAACCTCTGTAATATTGTTAGCGAGAGAAATGCGTCAGAGATCACGCCGTGTGTTGATGAAGCCAGTTGACGACATCCAAACGATAACCTTTACACAAATTGCATGATAACGATTCATAATATTTCCACGTCGACATAATAACTAATCGTTCCTAAGTCCACCTAAATAACGCATTTGAGTAGGTAGTTGGTAAGTTCAGTTTGTATACAAATAAGTTATCATAATGTTTTCATAGATGTCGTTAGTGATACTTAATAAAGGAATTACACTAACGTTTTATGATTGTTCCGAGCTCTTTCTACTTTTATTAGTTCCGGGTTAGTCTTACCTAAATTTCTAGAATATCAGTGTGTCATTATTTTTTTCAAAATGGTCTTTCTTTATTAACGGGGATGTTATTCATGCTATGTTTTGCCATAACTGAACCCTACTTTACCCTACTTCAATTCGCAAATCGTGTACCTTGTTATCACGGATTCACACACATACTCAGGTAAGGTCGTAAGGAGGTACATAAAAAAAGTGACAATGCGACATAACGAAAATGTGGCCTCTGTGAACAAAATTGGATTTGAGATTTATTGCGTGCTAGATGATCTTTAATCCTTGCGAAAATTGGTTTAGGCGCGAGACCAGTTTAGATCGGCTTATTATCAACTTTGTGTTTTGACAAGCTTCAATCTAAAAATATCGCACTGCGTTAAGTAGTTGTAGGTAGTCATCAATAGTTTTAAATTTGGGGTTACACTTTCCGTGGGCCATAAATTTTTGGATCTACCTTTTGGAAAGGGCAACTATAATAGGTAGTTTCATTTCTTTTTCTTCTCTCATTATAGGTAGTTTCATTTCTTTTTCTTGTTATTGACGTTCAAAATTGCCTTTAAATGGTCTAATTATTCCATATGACGTAGTAATGGCGATTCCGTCGAGTTCCGCACACATTTCCAGAGGCGTTAAGGTGCGAATTGTTGTTTGTTTACCAATACTTTGTGACGTCACATGTCACGACTGGTCTTTGAATGAAAGTGAACGATGCTCGGTGGGTGGGACGCGCTAATTTAGCTCACGAGTTGGCTACGTCATTGTGTGCCCTTGACACTGTGTCGAAGCTTGTTGACTGTACCTTTATAAGTCATGCATGAACAAAAGATGTTCGATTAAAATTCCGAAAAGTTTGATTTATTTGACAACTCATTAACGATGGGCACCATTTCGGCTCTTGTCGTAATAATCCCTTTTAGTGTGGGTGAAGGGTCAAAGGAGGCAGGATTTAAAATTACTACGTACGTTATTGTTGAGATTGGTCATCTCTTAAGTTTAACTGCCATAGCTTACCTATATCATTTGACTATATTCCTGTCCATATCTTTATTCTTTGACTGCCTCGTGAGCCTAGTGGTCCAAAACGCGACTGCTACGTTAGAGGTCATGGGTTCGATCCTCAGGTCGAGCAAAGTGTTATTGGGTTTTTGATGAAATTCTCAGTAGTAGCTCAGAGTTACGATTTGTGCCCGGTTAATGGCAATAGGCTCACTCCCCATTACATGGGACCTATACATACTGGCAAACTGTGGGTGTACCCTTCTGGGAATACGGGCGTGATGGTATATATGTATTCTTTTAATTTTGTTTTATATTTCTTTTCACCTACATTGTTTTCACACATCAGAAGCAACAAAAATAATGTTACCAGGTTTTGGAGAAACCTTGATAGAAAAGAGTGGAGTTCGTGGAGTTTCTTGCTCGTTCGTCTCCATAGAAATCTCCCTACGTTTTGAAACGAGCAACTAGTTTCAACTTGACGATTCAAAAGTTCCTGTAAATGGACAATTACCTAAATCTTCCAAACAGGGATCAGTTAAGTACTAAAAACTTTCTACTTTCAGTCTTGCAGGTCCAGCTGACCTGCGTATCAGAGAGATTTTCCAAGTGACGTTGGCCTTGTACGTAGAGTGTACCTATAATATTATTGTATCTAAGAAATAATGATCAATACTAATTGACGCACAGTTGTGATAAAAATAGTCTTTCAATAGTACATTCAGTTTTCGGCAAAGCCACACCTTTATCTCTTGAATATTCGCTCTCTCTGCCAGAGAAAGATACGTAATCGAGATTTAATTCTATTCACCTGCAGATATATGTGTACCTAGCTGGTATAATTAGTACCCGGTATCGTTGTAAAGGCACTTACCGGCTTCACCTTATACAAGGCGCAGTACTGCATCCTTGTCAAATTCAAGGATGTAACTGTGTGAGTCTCAAAACGAATAAATAATAAAAAAAACAGGTTTCAATTTAGACAGCAATGCTAGGTTTAGACAGGTGGGGTGCTGAACCCACGCGCATACAGTTATCTGTAGTCGCAAGACTCGCAAGACACTGCCTACCGTATACACAACGGTGCTATTTTGTCATTTGTAGGAGGTGTATTCTGAAATACTGTCAAACATAAATAACTAAAAGAACTTGTATCTATTTATCAGCTGTAGGTAGTAATTTTATTTGAATAAACTTATGTCTTGTATAACAACCTCCTGAAATTTGACGAGGATTGGAAAATGGAACCTGCATATAATTGTGTAGTGGGGTAGGTAGTCATGTATGCCGCATGCGCGTTACCCCTTTTGGTTATTGGACATCTCGACGTTCGTAGCATTTTGATCGTGAAGCTATTATACTTATTAAGGATATTAGGTACATAATTATTTACAACAAGTGGTCACCCACTGGTAAAAATTTAGCTGAAGTTATATTTTTTTAATTCTAGCTTACTGCTATCCTTCTCCATATAAACTTATACTAAGTTAAATAAAAGTTTTCTCTACATGTATTTAAATATAGATTACCCGTGCGATAAATACATAAGTTTATAAACAAAACCTATCATACCCGGACACAGTGAAACAGCCTGAATCGAAAATATCATGTTGAGTGGCCGGAAATATTTGCCAGCAATGAATGGGATCATCAAGGAAATTGCAACCTACGTGCTATTACGACGTCCTGTCTCTATCATTTGACTGAGTCATCTAACGCTGTTAACGATAAAGATAGTAAAAACAATACTTGGGATAACTTTACAGACCTACAGGTTAGTTTTATTTTATCATCGTAAAGCATGAAGCAAACCTCTCAAGTCAATTCTTTTCAAGCTCTTGGGTTAGGGAATGCCCCAAGGCATTATTTTGGGACCGTTGCTTTTTTTTATCAAGTCTTGTTTTACATACGGACTCGTTAAACGTTATGGGTTAGGAATTAAGATACATTTCTTAATCTTTTTTTGTTAATGTTTTCTTGTCTCTCATCCAATCCAATCTCACCGCTACACGCTTGTAAGCAATGCTTTTTGTGGTAAAAACACGAAGTATAGCCATAGCTAAGTATGCTTAGTCAGAACTTCCTAATTTTATAGTAGGTACTAAGTAGCAGTTATGAATTTGTTAACGCGCTACAAAATGAATAAACTAATGATGAATGAACTAATAGTTATACAGATTAGATAATACTTCACAATGGTGGTATTTTTAGGTTTTTTGAATCTGCTGTAGGTACCTAAGTTAAGTGACAGTTAAAATAATAATTTGACAATTTATTTCTCATCACATTCACAAGTGTTGCATTGAGGTCCAATAAGTGCTTAAAGTAATATCGAAAATATAAGAACATTTGTGAGAGACTGATGCCCGAGAAAATGCATTGAATACCTATGTAATGGGTCACCAGAAAACGTACTTTTAATTATTATCAGTCATCAAATATATTAGGAAATCCCGATTGAGGTATTTTTTTAGACATTAATCTTTTTCGCCACTAAGCGCATCGGATAGTTTCCTATTAATTTGTTTTTAATTTAAAATACTTAGAACCGATAGTGATGTCATCAACTGATTGTTAAGGGGAATCCAGTTATTTCCGACTACTTATTATTGTTTGAGTGATAACGAGAAATGTAGTCATCTCTATATTTTGTTGTTTCGATATAATATCTTTTGTTTATTTATTATTGTCGTTATGTTTTATCTTAATCAGCTTTTTTTGTAGACATTCGAGTGTTACTTTCTAGGTAATTAACAGTTACGCGGTAATTTCGTTTAAAATTGAGACTAAAGACAGATTCATTTTTGTTGCTATTTCATTAGTAGTTTTTACGATTTTATGAAACGGATCGATAAAACCAAAATTATGTTATCATTTTTGTGTCTGGCTTTTTTAACCCAATTGTAATAAAAAGTTGTAGTAGGGAGGTAGGCCTATACATTCTTACATATTTATTTCTTCATTTTAACTTTGTGCATGAAAGTATAGCAAGACGGACTTGATGCCTTAGGCATTCCGGTTCAATACTTTGGTGAATGTATGGACTTATGGAGGGGCTTAAAATAAATAAAAAGTGTTCCTTAATTACAACCAGTAAAAATGGAACATGCTATTTTACACGCTAGATTTTGGTCCTCCTGTCCAAAATGTGGTCTTTCTCTCATAATCCCAAATGTCGACTCAGGATCAACTTCCTGTATTGATCTGTACTTAGATATCATTTCTACCACCCAGGTGCTCAGTCACACAGAGCACTTGACGACCGCCACGCCACCGCCGATAAGGTTTTATAACGCACCTGATATCAAACGATTGTAACCTATTGTAAATCGTTTACACGGAGTTTATTGACCTAAGCGTAACACATGCCAGGCTCTAATGTACAATGACTCCTTGATGAAGGCATCTAACCAAATGTTTTCTATATTTACTAGTTTATGCCCGCGACTTGGTCCGCGTCAAATTTAATATTTTAAGCCACGAGAACCGTACATTTTTGGGAGAAACAGTAGGCATGTGCTATTCCAGACTAAAATTGAGTATAATTGACTGATTGATTTAACAAACGTCCATTCATCAAAACTTTCGCATTTATAGAACATCGCGGGGAGTATAGCTAGTATGTATAATAAAAACACATGCTGCTACTATTGAATCTCAATATTAGCAGCATTGACCAATTACCTAATGAGGCTAATAATTTTGTTGTTTATAAATGTAATCGAACAATAAACCGAACTTTGAACTCGGAAATATGCAGAAATGCACAAATTATTCCGCAGTATCTAGTATCTATGTACTTTAAACTTAACCTACAGCTATTTTCTGCCATATGTAGTTAAATATGGCGCGTTAATTTGTTTATATGATGCAGCTAATCTAGACAAATAGAGATATCTTGAACTATTTAAATGACCTGTGGCTACGCAAATTGAAGAAACGGTCGCTCTAGAGTATTACAGACTGGAAGGAATAGAAATGTCTACCTACACCTTTGATTTTGATTGTTGGGCCGTGAAGAAGACGGATGAAAAAAAGATTGCATGTTGCGGAGATGAGAATGTTGAGATGAATGTGTGGACTAGAATAGATAAGGTAAGGAACGAGTATATTAGAGGAATTTTGAAAGTAGCGCCAGTGACAGAAAAGTTGAAAAGGAACCGTTTGTCTTGGTATGGGCATGTGAAGAGGAGGGATGAGACGCATGTGACCAAAAGAGTTATGAATATTAATGTGGATGGGTAGAGGGGAAAAGGGAGGCCAAAGAAAAGATGGATGGATTGTGTGAAGTATGATATGAAAGAGAATGGAGTCAGTGCTAACATGACGGTTGACAGGACAGAATGGAAGAAGAAAATGTGTTGCGCCGACCCTAAGTAACATGGGATAAGGACAAGAATATGATGATGATTATATCTCTTGAGGAATTAAAACAGCGATGGACTTGTAAAATTTGCTTTATAAATAATACAAAGTGTCCCTAAAAGGACCACTACAGCTTCATGGATTAGGTAGGCACGAAAGAAAAATTGGTCCTTTATTACATATGTGAAAAGTTAATAAATTAGAGTCTTAAAAATTAAGCACCTTGTTTTAAGTTCTATAAGCTTGAATAAAAAGTGAAAGACTTGTCCTTAAGATACTTGTGAATAAATAAAAAATATGAAATAAATTGCACGTCGACGAATACTCATAATCCGTCAATTATTTTTAATAAAGGTCACACGAAAACAAAAGTGGAAATCCCAATGTCTCGACACTATTACTTATTGATCGTTATCTTAACAATAAAGATAAAACAGCACAAACGTTAACATGGAGAAACCTTTTTGCGATATTGAATTCTAGAAAGTAACCTTTTTCCTGGCGGAATAAAATTTTCCTCGTATTTTCTTTTGTCCTTTGCCTTGAAGAGGCTATCGGAAAAAAGTTACATAAGAAGCATGTTTAAGGATTTTCTTTTATAAATAAAAAGTCACAACCTAATTTGAAATTAAAATATTATAAGTAAAGTGGGTACCTATATGGTACGTAACGAAAAGTTCCGTTTTTATATTTTAAATTGCTAATCCACCTTGAGCAACAGCACAACTTTTTTGTATGAGAAAAAGTCTTTCCCAAGCAGTGGGGCAGAAATAGGCTGGTACTTTTATTACTATTTAATCAGCTTACATTTCTTAAATAAATTTTTATGTTTTGAGCAAGTATGTATACTATCTAATATTCAACATGGCCTAACGATATTTCCAGCTCAGTTTTACACATAAAAAAAGACACCAATGACTCTATGCTTGGAATGTGCACGTTTTTCAATCATGACAGAAGATATCACTACACAGACTCGTATAATGTACAGGCAATAAAATGTCCATGTACCTACACATCACAGTGTACATAACGACGGCTCATCAACATCTATATACAACGTGATTACATGTATATTAAGATAATAAAGTTGGAGTTTTTGTTTGTTTGTTTGATTAAACAAGCTAATCTTTGAGCCTACTAGTTGGACTGGAAGAAATCGTTTTGTAAATCATAGCCAGATTCAAAAGGAATAGTATAGGCTTATATAACATCATGCCACGACGGACGTGAGCGGAGCAGTTACCGGAAACGTGTAAAAAACCACGGACGAAATCGCGGGCAAGAGTAAGTAATTGGTATATTTTGTGTCTACACATTGTACACCTATGTGAATTTTAGAAGTTAAACCTGCATTATAAGCTTTTCACATCTTGTCATCTCTCTCAATATTACCTTGCTAGTTAACTGTCTCACGTGAATTTTAAGAGTATATACTTATGTATAGTAATTGAAACAATGACAAATAAATAATTATTAAATTGGTATTGCTGTCACACGTTCGCTCTTACTTAAGAGAGCGTCCGAAGGTCGTCCGGGAAATCCCGATTAATTGAAAGATAAGCATAAATCTAAAAATAAATTGCTGTCAGTTAGTCTCGCACAAGTTCAAAATTTAGTTTACTGATTTGAATAATTAGTTTTTGTTTTTTTTCGCCTTAATACTGGGGTGGTTTAGGAAAAAAGAAAATGATGAATGAACTTATTGGTTCATTGGGTTTTCTAGTTAAAATAATAAAATGTAAAAGACGCCTAAATCTGATTAAAATATTAGGCCAAGTTTTGATCCTATATGTATATTTTACCTAAAGACCATATTTTTCAATTTTTTCGTTTTTGGTCCTTGCATTCATGTTAGAATAATTACAAATAAATAGTTTAACAAATATGATTGCCATCGAGTAACACCTGTTTGGATGAGAATAATTGTTACTTGCATTTGGCATTGGCAATCACACTGACAATGAGACGCTCATCCTGATTGCGTACAACAAAATATCTTTTTAAACAAACATTAAAGCAATGTAAACTTTTAATTTTGTTTCTTTTTTCGTGCCTTCTTTTCATAGTAACCTCACAGTCGTTATTTTCACAAAGTAATCGTCAAGACATTTCGAGGTTAAATAGGTTTAGTTTTGCTAAAACGATCTAACATGAGTCAAAATTTCTCTCGTTCTTCAAAGTAATTGTTGATTATTTTGATTTTAATTATTTGAGATTTATTTAACGCTGGTTAAAAATTTGTTTTAAGCATAAGTTTTTGATGTAAATTGAATTATTATTGCTGAAAAGTAATGTAACACATTTGGCGTACCTATTATTTAATAAGTTTCACGTAATTTTTTTAATATGGATTGACTCGTTTTGTCAGAACCAAATTCAATTAGGCACTAGAACAATACACGTCCTGTCCCAATTCACGCAGTGTCATGCGAAAGGCATGTGACATAAGTGGTGCAGAAAGTGGCTACATCCAGTGAAGAGTCGTGACTCGTGATTCATTGCACGTAGGACAGCGCGGGATGCAACCGGTTCAACGACTTGCAAACTTTAGACCAAGGTCGATTTTGAAAATAGAATTTATGATGATGACAGTAATTTTTACAAGCCACAACACTAGCGATTGAGTAATGTCGCCAGTGCTAAAACCGTCAATTATTATTTTTAGGGCTGTTTACAGCAGACATTCCGTATGTTTTTTGGATTATTAGCTTGCCAATATTTTCTGTTAGAGTTTCTATTGGTAATGAAAGTATTTTTCAGCACTGAAACAGCATACTTAGTATGGATTTGCAATCATGCGCCAAGTGGTCACGTTTCATTTTTCATGAGAAGTTAAGTATCATTTTTACAACCATACATTGCCGAGAAGGTATGAAAAGTTTGTATGTCATTCAGTAATTATAGAACAAGACGGTTATAAAAAGAAAGAAAAGGCCATAAAAATATTAAAAGATTATCGTAAACTAAGCAATAGTACTGTCTAACATCAGATAAGTACCGATCAGTCGGTATAGTATCTCTAGGATTATTATTGTACATACTTTTATTTGTTTATTATTGTTGGAGAATACTCTGCAGATATGTTTAGATAGCAATGTTTATTTGACGTTGACCTTTACATATGATAAGATGGAAGAAAAAAATGGCTACTGTAAATAATAAATATTAACAGTCCAGCGTCCGGCTGTCTGTCTAGTGTTTTATAAACAAATAGGTAATTTAAAAAAGGTGTTCAAATTCATTTACAAATAATAAAATTCTTGTCAAAGTGTAAAATTGCGAGCTTTCGACGAGCATTAAAAACCGAACGTTCATTGAAGGCTATTTTATGTAATTAAGGAAGAATATTCAAACAACATTTCGTCTTAATTTCATCTCAGTGACAATCAATGTCAAATAAAATTGTCAAAATGTAGATATATTAGAGGCATTTTTGACAGATTGAGGCTAAGATTAGAATGTTAACGATCTTAATAAATACGAGAATTGCCCCCCCTGTTCTTCGAATACGAATATTCGTAAAGGAATTATAATTTATCGTGCATGCGTTGTGGATCTACCTTTATAAAAGAAGTCTCGCAAAATAGAGATACCCCAATCTCTCTATTTTTAATCACTAGTGTTGTACCCGCACAAATCAGAGTTCATTTACCTACCACCGTTATTTCGAACATATCGGTGGAACGCGTAATATTTAGAACAGTGACCTCTCGGAATTAGTTTTTATTGGTGTGTTTACCAGACACAATTCATTACATAATGTGAAACAGGATTAATTAGATCAATTCGATTTTACTTTACTAATTTGAGTGTAGAAAATGAAATACTTGTATCATACGCGAGTGAACCGATATTCGTTTGAATCTGTTATCTTGTGACAGGCGTAAATTGAACAGGTTTTGTCGTTAACTATCCTTTTGTATACTTTACTTCTCTTTTCTCTACTTCTTCATTTTTTCCTTTTTTTTTTGTTTTTTGTATGAATACTTTGTTTTTCCTTATTAGAAGGTTTTTATTAACTACAAGAGGAGATTATATAAGAAACTAACGTTACGTGGGTTACTACCAGCTTTCTGCTTGTATAAAAACGTTTAATGCCTCATACGTTTACGTAGTCGTAGACAAACATTCCAAATATAGAAAATAGTTCTTATTTGTATTTGAAAACTTCAACAAGGCATGTCTGTAGGTAGTTTGATGACTTCAGCTTAAAAAAACAAAGAGCATGTTCTGGTCATAAACACGTATATTACGAGTTTGTTATGGCAACGGTTTACGTTACACAATTTGTTGTGTAGTTATCTCCGTCGGGCCACGCGCTCCACTCGTGATTTTTCACATTATTATCAGCCAGCGCAGCTGCCCGGGTGAATTAAATACCTACATCATTTATAAATACAGGTTTTTCGTATTCTAGGCGAATAACCGTCTGGTCTTTTACTCCGTTGGCGTTTTAGGAATGCGAATTACTTACTGGGTCAAGGACGCGGAGCGGTATTTGGCAAAGTAAGTATTTATGTAGATTGTGGAGAATACTCAGAGGTAATAATAATGTAAAGTAAATTCTTCAACTTACGGAATAACGTGAATGAAAAGTGACGAGATGGTAGTATTTCAGTGTCTTTGTAAATAATTTAGACGATACCTAGAAACTAAGTGCCCGCTCAAGTCATAGGAAGGAACTAATATTGTAATTCGTATTGTTTCAATAGCTATTTACACGACATCCCGAGAAACTAGTTTCGAGTTGCTTCTCGGAACCTGTCAATTACACAGTGACTAGGTATGTTGTTTTTGTTTCTGGGCCATAGGTAAATTAATGGTTTAGTCATTAAATATGAAAAGTAACATAAGTGCATAGAATGATAATTGAGTGTTGATGTGTCCTGTATCAGCCTGTATGTAATAGTCGCACCTATTTGTTTACACGTTCGTGATTTTATTAACCTTAAGAAGTCATATTTTTCGCGCAATAGGTATTTTTATTACCTTTGAATGTGAACAACAATACGCGTCGCTTATTATTGCAAAATTAGGTACCTACCTTTTAGAAGATTTCCTTAAAATTACAAATATAATGACTAATTAAGTTATTAATTGATCAAGAGGAGTCGATTGTTTTTTTTTCTGTAACTTAAATCGAATTACCATTTTATTAATCAAAATAGCATTTATTTATTCTTGAAAGAATCAAGAATTTAACTCAGAAAACAGCATCTATTATCCTTAGAATAAAAATGTGACGGAAAGAGGCAAAAATGGCAAGAGATATATTTCAAGGAAACTCATAGTATTGATTTAGCTCAGAAAAAAAAATCCCATTTGTCATTTTTATAGCTGGAATCCAAGAGCTAGCTAGATAAAAACACTTCGTTAGAATTTTGATACGGTTACTCTTCTACAGCATTATTAACGTTGAGATTAGTAGCATAGCTCTCTTGTCTTGTGACTTGTAGTACAAACATCATACTATTATTTATTATTTTAGAGAAAAAAAAAACAAGAAATGCGAATGAGATAAGTGGGCATCCATATTCAAAATAAAAACTGAATTGTAATATTGTTAACAATATGTAGTATCCGGTTATTTAGGTTTGCATTGCGCTGCCGTCGTGCTGCTGACGTCGCCGCTAAAAAACTATAAAATCTCGGCTATTTGGGTGAACTTGACATTAATTCCCGGGCGCCCCTGAGAAAAAATTGTTGCAATACAAATGAAAACATAGGTAGTTTATATATATTTTTTAAATTAAATATTTTAATTTATTTGGGATTTCCCTGACACTACACACCCATTCCGGACAACCCCCTTAAATCCCTTTATACTAGAAAAAATCCAGGGAAACCTGAATAGATGGCAGCTCTAGCTTTGCATCTCTCCGACGTAACTGCCACGCTGCTTCACGTGTTAACCTCATGTCCATCGCTCAAACTACGAGACGATTAAGTTATTAATACAACTGTTAATTTTAGAACTGTGGTCACTGCCACTGCAAGCGGAGAGATTTACTGTGTGACTTCACGAATTGTTATGGTTTATACCTAATGGGGTTTGAAAGAGAATATTTGACTTTGTCTTGATAAAGTCGAATAAAGAAACTCTTGATTATAAATATATGGGATTTAATGCGAAAGACTGATTCTCCTTACTGTGAAGTGTATCATGAGATTCAATATGTCTATTATTGATTGAAATATATTAAATGTTGAAAGATTGGTAATTTACATTATTTAATTATTTTGATTATCCCTGAACTACATTCTATTGATGGCGATTAGCTTTTTTTGTGGTCTAGAATAAAGATAGTTTTAAATTAAAATCCATGATGTTTATGCACCATTAAACTATTCCATTGAATATTATTGTTCATAATCATTATTTGCTTGGATTCATGCCAGCTTCAGGGCTTGTCTAGTGTCTACCGTGTTGGTACCTCTACATATTTTCTTTGGCACAATAAACGTTATTTTATTAAAATGTTTACCATTCCATACCATGGCATAGTTTCCGTTTTGGTTTTATTAATTAAATCCAACAATTTTTTTATGGTTTCTGTGGTGTGGTAACTGGTAGTAGTAACACTCTGTTGACCATCTGACGCAAGACATATGAAAGAGAGAACTTAATTTTCAACTTGAACTTGAAAATTCGTTGGATGAAAAAAAAAAGTGAAGATTTTTGTACCAGTTTATTACCATTATTATTGGAATTACTAATCTGTCAAGTAAACATAGATCATGGCAATGTTCTAAATCAATTTAAGTAAAAATGTTTTTTGAAGAGTTAAATGATTTCGAACGCATTCTGAAAATAGCCAGGTAATAATTTCTTCTTCTTTGTCTTGTCATATAATTTTGATACCAATTACTTAATCTAACAGTATACAGGTGTCTAATGCAGAAGCGTCAATTAACAACACCTACTCATTAGACACAGTACCTACGCGACTGTTAATGAACTTGAACATTTGCCGTGACCCTAAACACTAAATTAGTCACAATGAATGGATAATTAATTAGTGGAACAATGTCGTTTCCGCGAAATATGCTTAATTAAAAGTAGCTTATCAAATTGGGTACAATAAAAGATATAAATTAAATTATTTTGGAATCAATTTTTAAAAAATGAACTTACTATACAAAAGTTTTTTACTGGTCCTTCGAGTCGGAAGAAAAAAAATCACAAAATTAAAAGCAGACTGTTTAGAAATAGGTACGTTAACACAACATACATTTATTTAGTAAACACCAAACAAATATACATAAGAATGTATTTACATCGGTACACAAGGCGTCTTGGCTCAGTTCTACGCCAAATGTAGATTATGCTTATCGCGTATTTCCGTAACTATACAATGGAATAGACTGATCACCTGCTTTCCTGGCAATGTTTAAAGGCGAAAGTAACAGGACAGTATTCATTAACAAAACATCACGCTAAGTAAAGAAAAAAAGGTAGTAGGTAGTCCTGCAAGGACTACGTTAATTAAATCTGTCATTTATATAAGTAGTTTGTAAATCCAGGCTTGTTCCAAATTAAGTAAGCTAACCCACAATCTCCCAATAGGTAATTAATCGATTACGTCAAACTAATTCATCAAGCCTAGTGTGATACATTACTATGCAGCAATACCAGTTCAATGTAATCCCAAATGTATACTTGGAATAGATTTTAAATAAATAAGCTTAAAATCAATACAATTACTTCGAAATATGGAAGAAATTTTAACGTGGGCGTTGGCACTTTGGCAGCATCAAATCCCTAATAAAAATAATCATTCTAATACTTCCAAATCAAGTACCCACACATTTACAAATCTAAACTACGATAAAAATTACAAAGACAAAAGATTTATATTTTCGTTTGTAATGGATAATATTATAAACACTTATCCGATTTAAAAAAATCTTTCACCTATGGAAAGCTACATTAATAGCGAGTAACATAGGCCATATATATATATATATATATTTATATTTTTTTAAATTAGAGGTCCGTAAGAAAATGTACGCGGAAAAAGCTAGTAAATTACCGTAAAATTTTTCTTTTTTAGTTCAATTAGCTCGAGAGGTTATTTCCTAAACCTTGAGACGGCTTTCATGTAAGAGAGGTCTTACAACGAGATAGCTGAGTTGTGACCTTCATAAAGCCGGCGACATTGCCTCGCAGGATCGATATTCAGACGAAATTTCTTTACTCTACATTAACAAAGCTCGCAAAAATTGTTTCGGTACAGACTGATCGGAGCTGACATTCTGGAATTTTGGCAATCTCAATTAATAAGGTGGTCATGGAAAACTGAAAACATCAATGAATAGATAAAATGTAGTGTGGGGGTATTTTTTACGAGCTTATAGATTTTTTGAAACATGTTGCCTTTTTTTTTGGCCCCCACACTAGGAATTTCTCCTGTATCGCCGGTGGATTTACAAACTCATAAACTCACATATACAAACAGCCAGCCAGCCAGTTGGTAAGTTGTGGACGTAAGATAGACAGTCGCTGCATAGTTACGAAAAGGCTAGGTCGATGACAATTTAGATTTTTTGAACACCAGTATTTTTTTATTTATACATGGATCACTTTCGCTTTTCGTGTAAGTATAATGTGATAACTCTGTCTACAACAGAACCAGTTGGAAATGACCGGATACTAATAAGCATAGAGTGTCTCTCATTGCTTTGTATGAGGTTAAGTTTCACTACTACGTCAGAATTGAATGAATCGTGTATGAACTGGACTGCTTAAAGAGTAGGTACCTATAGAGTTTCTAGCACATTGTTGTTCATTCCAATCTACCTATTAGAAGGGGCACCTAGATTCAATTCTTTTTTACTCTTGTGAACGAAGATCCAAAGTGCCTATTAATGATCTAATTGAAATAAAAGATTTGACTTTGACTTCCTCAGAGCTCCATTGATTAGCATATTTACTGTTTTCTTCTTGTTTTTTTTTCCTTTTAGAGAGCGAAGAAAATTGCTTTTCTAACATTTATTTTGGGTCCCAGGATAGTCCCACGGGACACACCTAAAATCATGTCCAAATATTTTCATAAAACCTGATTTTTTTTTTTCCCTTCAAGAGCAGGAAGAAAAAGGTTTTTCCTACTTTTGTATTGGGTCCCAGGAAAGTCCCTTGGGGCACACCGATGATCATATCCAAAAAATTTCATAAAACCTTCTGTGAATAAGGTAGGAATTAAAAGTTAAGGAGGATTTCTCTAGTACATAACCAGAGTCAAGAGAAAACCAATAAAATTTTCTATATTGGCTGGAAAATAGTTACTAGAAATAGACAACTCGATTAAACGCGTAACACACAATTTGATTGCAAGCGAACGTTCGCGAATTCGTATGATTGAAACAGCTGCGGCCTTTGGAAATCAATTTTCCAAGAAAATTGGTTTGTTAATGACAAGTGGGGCCAAGAGAAACTATCAGTTGTATGTGTTTATGGTATCAGTAGCAGCAGATACCATCATCACGCCTATATTCCACGAAAGGTTAGGCAGAGGTGTAACAATGTACACCCACAGTTCGCCTGTATGTTTAGGTCCCACGTAATAGGGGGGGAGGCCGATTGCCATTAACCGGGCACAAATCCTAACTCCGAGCTGCTACTGAGAATTTCATAGAATAACCCAATAGTACTTTTTGCTCGACCTGGGAATCGAACCCAAGACCACTAGCGTAGCAGTCGCGCTAAGGACCACTAGGCGAACGAGGAGGCAGTTTCAGCTGATATTCTTTATAACAAACTAGCTTTTGCCGTCGACTTCATTGGGACGTAAATGTCGGTTATCGCGGACGCAAATAAAAGTCGCGGAATAAAAAGTAGCCTATGTCCTTTCTAGGGGTTTAAACTTAGCCCGTACCAAATTTCTTGAAAATATGTTATGTGGCTTAATTGTGAAAGCGTAACTGACAGACAGACAGAGTCACTTCTGCATTTATTATATTAAGTATGGAGTATGAATAAAAGCTTAAAGTCGATTTTCGAATTGGAAATACGACTATCATAAAGTATTTTGGTTTAATTTTATGCGATAAGCACCATTAGTACCACCATTGATATGAATAAATACATATTATTTGCGAAACTGGTATTTCCAATTTGAAAATCCATAGAATTTACTTTATATGTATATACTCCGCGCGTTTGTAATAATAATAGACCTGTGGACGTGGTATGTATACCTTCTTTTTAACTCCTCAGAAACGTTTGATGAGAAAACAAATTTATTTTTTGCCTGCGACTTCGTCCGAGTGGTTCTGTTCACTCGCGTCTTTGGTTATTGCTCTTATCCCGTGTATCGTAGCGTGATGTTATACAACCTCAATATGACCTATATAACCTAAACTATTGGTTCCTCATAAATCTGGCTACCACATACAAAAAGACTTTTCCAATCCGTCTGGTAGTTTTAGAGATTAGCTCGTTTAAACAAACAAACAAACTCCCCAGCTTTAGTTCATAGACGGAAACGTTACTTTTAGAAGTTTAAAATCATCCTGCTCTGGAATATTTATGATGGATTACGAATTAGATATGGTGAATAAAATATTAACATGAAATGTACCTATTGGTCTCTTATCTTTATGATGCACATATCTAGGTAGATATGTGCACATACAGGTGTATGTGGATACGTGCAATCAGACATCTACTAAATAAAGATTCATTGAAATGAAAATAGCCGTCTCTTCTTTATCTTCGTATTATCAAGCAGTTGTAAGAGTTGGATTATTTCAGCCATTATCTTGAGTACGTTGGAAATTATCGTTAGTGATAAAGTTTACGTCATTGATGAGCCTCGTGACGATTGTACGAAGTGGGGCAATTGTCTAACATTATGAAGTACTAGCTTTTACCTGTGACATCGTCCACGTAAATGTCGTTTTGCCGAAGCCGACGAAGTTACGGAATGTCAAGTAGCCTTAGTCCTTTTTTGTGGTTCTGTTGTGAAAGCGTAACAGACAGACAGACAGACTTATTGTCTTTTTGCAATGTCAAAATAAATGAAAATTTACACTACTTATTAAAAAAAAAAAAAACTTATTTTTGTCTGATTGATCCAGCTGGCCTCCGAAACGGCTAGACCAATTTTGACAAAACTTTCACTGGCAGGTATCTGGTGTTGTAAGGAATGTGTAGGCATTTAATTTAGAAAAAAAAATAGGGTTCTGCGCAAGAAAATAGCTAGGTATTAATTACATGCATGATCATAAAATTTGGTTTAGTTCTGCAAAAACCAATTCACGTCATGATTTCTCCCATTTTCAAAATAATTGATGATTTTGGATATACATATAAGCTGATTAACTATTTGAAATCTATTCAAGTACCTACATATAAGTTTCCGAAGTAAATTGAAATGTTCTTGCTGAAACGTAATGTTATTGTTTATTTGGCATATTAAATTGGTTTCATTAATTGTATCATTGGTTGGCTCGATATGGTAGAACTAAGCTCAAATCAGAATGACAAATTATTTATTATTTGTAAAAATTATAGGCCCGATAGAACAAACAGAACATTTTATTTATCAATCAAAACAAGTCCGTTTATTTATCAACTACTTAACCATTTATAATCTATGGGTATTTTAGTCTACATTCTCGGTGTGTTTTCGAAACTCTCGGGTAGGTACCGTAGATACTTAGTTATGTTTTATAAAAGTTAAAAAATAAAGACGATAGAAGTCTCGTAATCATAAAACAAGTACATACTATACAACGTGTTCCTGTTTATTTTTTTATTATTTTTGGAATGCAGTTCAGTAACGTGTCTTGCGGGCGTTAAGGACTGGCAGAAATCGTCACGTAAGAAAAAAGCGATATTATGCTCCAAGCGATCTTCCCTCTCTATTTTTTTGCTATTTTATTATGCACTAGCGACCTGCTCGCGACTTCGTCCGCGTGACTTATTTCACCGGCGTCAAGTTATATCTTTCGTTACTGCTTGGCTTCCGTGTGTCATAGCGTGATGTTATATAGCCTATGTTACTCAGGAATAATCTAGCTATTTATTGGTGTAAAAATGGTTAAAATCGGTCCAGTTGTTTCGGAGCCTATTCGTTACAAACAAACAAATCTTTCCTCTTTATAATATTAGTATAGATTAGTAATTGCATAAAAAAGTGAGCATTTTTATAAAATAAAAAAAAGCCTTGTTACTACAGTGGGATATCAGCAGCATTATCCTCAACAAAATTGAATCATAAACACTGTACACTTATTATGTATCACAGAAAACAATGCGCTGTGATGCCATAAATAATAGAGTTCACTTAGATTTAATACAAGTAGACATTTTCTTTAGAAACAAAGACAAAAGAATGAATTTAGAAAATAATCATGACTTCATTTACGAAGCCTGATGGTTATGTAGATAACGAATCCACTTTTAGCTATAAATAATAGAAATTAACATAAATAGGTACCTTGAATCTCTCATAAAGCTTAAGTTATGCTTCTTCTAACTATAATATGACATTTTATGTTTATGATAGATACCAAGAATTCTTGACCACTACCATACTACCATAGTGGATTTTGGAATAAGTTTGTCCACGAAATTGTAGACAGTAGGTACCTAACTATTGTAGGTACACTGATTCTTCTAACAACACAGGTATTTGTTTGTTTGTAAGGATTAGGCGGAGCTGTAATTCCGTTTTCTAATGATTATACCTATTCTTAGTTCAAAATCGTACAAAATTGAACGAGACAACGTCAAACGATTACCTCTACATTTTACGAGTTCCGTGACGAATTAGGAATTTTATTTTAATTAATAGGTATTGTAATCATGCGCGCTACTGTCCCGACTATCATATCTCTCGTGCGTAATATCGCTGTTGTAAATAATAATACCGCAACGTTAACGACTGCTAAGCTGTTTATAATCGATACACATTACAGCTCCGTGAGAGGGAATAAAATATGATAGGCCAGTTCCGATGTGAGTACATTGCAAATTGTCGGCAGTTTAGCGTCCGGGTCTCCGGGAGAAGAATGGACCCGGACGGCGAGCGTGCAGCTGTCACAAATTCGCGCGTCCGGCGTATTTTTAGTCCGACACAACTATTATTCTAGAGTAGCTGTTATAGTTACCTCGGATAGGGAACGGCTTCGTCATGATAGTCTCCGTCGTCGGCGGCAGCAGCCGCTGAGTCTCCGGCGACATCACACTCGGACACAGATTCAACTCATGTTTTTTACTATCACTACTACTGTTCACGCCGCCGCGAAGTCGCAGCGAGGGCGACCCGTTTGTCACATCCATCTGTGGGCGCTATCGAAGCATGACTGAGAAACGGAATCGAGTTAGGCCGCGCGCGCTCGCAATGTGCGAGCTGCACAGCTGATTGCGCGGCTCTATGGAGGTGTCGGGTGAGACGGCGATATCGGTGTGTTTGTCTGTGTCTTGCATGCGCTGTGGGGACGACATTCAAGTGCAAGGGCGATCAGGCGAGCAGGGCGCGTCACGCACCGCTCACGGGGAGATGGGCAGCGTGCCATTCAACTAACGTAAACACTTCCGAAACGCTGTACTCTGTATCCCTGACAATGTGCGGGATGACACGTTACGGTCTCGCTCGGAGTCGCTCAATGAGTCGTGAACGAAGACTTACAAGGGGTAGGGGGCGTTGGAAGCCAAGAAAATGAAGTGAACAAAGAAGAATAAAATAGTTGAAGATTGTCTATAGTATGCTTCGTGAAAAGCGTACTTTATTTTGTATCGTAAATAGATTATTTTTATAGATAGGTGTGTAATCTCGGGTTAAAATATTAGGTAGGTAATGTCAAGGTGTATCGGATCGTCATCGCGTTACGCTTGAACAAGTATTTATGATCAAAAGGTTCCGGCCGTAGCGTATGCTTATACAGGTATACCTAATTCATCACATTCAAAACTATGTATTAATTAAATTATTTAATTACTTTTTGAACGTTATGAAACTGACTAAATATTAAACAGTATGTTACAAATAATTTTTTAAATGAGTGTTTACCAAGACATAAGTATTATCGGAACCGGGTTTTTTTCACTCTTTATTATGAATTACTATACCTATTTATAAACATTTTGCACGATTCTATATTCTGTACTGATGTGTTAATGTTTTCAGCTTTTTATTCCCATAAAAACCAGATGCAAATCCGATTTTTCCCGAAATTCAATAATATTCTAAATCAACGAAAGTCGATAAAGACTTCAATTGTTGTAAACATTATTAAAAAAAAACAAAAGCGATTTGTACAACGATTAACATCTTAATTAACTTAAAAGCAGGACATATTTACTAGCAGTTTATCGAATAGTTTTGTGTCAATATTTACATAATACTGCAATAAAAGTAACATTGTTAATCTTGACCCCGGCGCGGACCTTGATCCAGGTTAATATCTTACAAAAAATAAACAACACTTATTACCTAAAATAGCTCGTACTATAAGGAGTTTATCGTGGTATTCCCAAATTATGATGTAAAACGTTCTGTCAATTACCTATATCATATAAAAAAAACTATTTACATACGTTTTGTTTTTCCGCAAATAGAGACAAAATAGGGCCGGGTGAATTGGTACATTTTTTTCTTTGGGATTTCCTCATGTCTCTGTTTTTAGGATGGCGGAGGTGTGTCGGCCTTCTGTCCGTTCCTTCAACTACCTTTGACGGGGGTACAGGGGTGGCTCAGAGCGTTTTTCCGCACCCTGCATAAATAGGTACTAACTATAATTCGCTGTCTGGAGTTATTTTTACCAGATTTACCTACCTATTACTATTTCTTAGTAGAAAAAATAAAACAGGAAATAAAAGATGCTTCTAAGTATTTTATAAAGTATCTAAGCCCTTCCCAAATTTATGTGTTTAGGTAAGTAAGTAACTCTACATTTTAATGATTCAGTATGATAACAATAATTTGCTCCTACAGTGTTATTTCTTCACCACCTTTTTGGTTGACTGGTAGAGACATTAAGACATTAAGTCCGCCTTTGTACAATTTTTTGTTGTATAAAGTTAAATAAATAAAAAGATATGATGAAATGTAAGGACATGCCTTGCGGATCCCTATTATGACTGTCGCCGGTGTAATAGCACGTCGCATTTCGCTAGCTATTCTACTGTGTTATATTCTGTTACTAAGAAATTAACTTGACTTCGGCTGCCTCGTTGGTCCTAAGCGCGAGGGCTACGCTAGAGGACTTGGGTTCGATTCCCAGGTCAAGCAAAGTGTCATTGGGTTTTTCTATGAAATTCTCAGTAGCAGCTCGGAGTTACGATATGTGCTCGGTTAATAGCAGTAGGTACGCCCCCTATTACATGGGACTTAAACATTCCGGCGAACTGTGGGTGTACATTGGTACACCTCTGCCTAAGCCTTCGGGGAATACATGCGTGATGGTATGTATGTATATAAAAATTTAACACTTAAGTATTTCCCTCAATCACCTCGACTACATTTCAAAGACGACATATAAAAAAACAATGTAAAAGATTGTATCACGAAGGGTATTCCCAGAAAAAAGATCATTGTTTTTTAACTGCGTGTCTGTCTGCATGTCTGAGTCAACAATAGGTGGTGTAACCATCATTTATTATTGGTTAGGTGTTTATCATTGTTTTCCGAGCCATATCGGTCAATAATTGCAACAATAAAAGCAAGTCCTTTTGTCCTTAAACCAATGCATTATATGGTCGTACGACTTTATTTACTTACACTGTTTCCTAACTGAGCCGCTAATAAATACCTATTTACTATTGTTTTCCAAGAGATATCGGTCAAAGTATATTACAATAAATGTTTCACGTGTCCTTTTGTTTTTTAACTAGGTATAGGTAGGGATGTATATTCATCATATACTGCACAATAAAACTTTAATTGTTCTAGAAAATTCAAAGTCTTATGATGAGAGACCTTGAGAACAAAGGGCATGAAAGACATTAAAGAAGCCGAAATAAACCGTGTACATATTCTTTCCATCATCTCTGATGATTCGGGCTTGTGGATGGTGAGCAATGGGTAGCTCACCGTCCGTACGTTACATAACGACAGGCCGTGTCGACGACGCGTTCGTGTTCCTCGCGCACCTCTAAGAGATGTCAGCAATTTAAGGGGCCACCCAGGGCGGCCTGCCGGTGCTGCGGGTTGTTCGAAAGAGACACCGTGCCCCCGGAACACAAAGGGCACAAGAAGGAACATGGCTGGGTTTTAGTCAGTAAAAGTCTGATACTCCCTCCCGCTCCGCCCAGGGCGGGGGGAATCATTTTATGATTAGATCCGGAACAAAAAAAATCTCTGATGATTTTTATTTGTCAATGAAACATCATAATTTTTCCATCTGGTAATTTTTTTTATTGAATGTCAAAGTTTAAGACTTTTTTTTATGAAAAGCAGTTTGTAAATAAGTTCTAACTAAATATTAAACACCCTACACCCGCACCTATTGGCACACTGTTTTGCGTTACATTGCGCGTTATCAAAATATAAGTATGTAAGTAAGTACCCATATTTTAATATTTCAATCATCTTTTTAATCCCCGACGCAAAAACGACGGGGTGTTATAAATTTGACGTGTCTGTGTGTGTGTGTCTATCTGTGGCATAGTAGCTCCCGAACACATGAACCGATTTTGTTTTTTTTGTTTGAAAGGTGAATTATTCGGGGGTGTTCTTAATATGTTTGATGGAAATCGGTTCAGCGGTTTCACAGCTATCAGCTGCTCTTTTGTTAGCTACGGTAGTGATTTTAATTTTTCTGTCGGGGGTTACTTAAAATTTTTAATTTTTATGTTTTTACCTTCATTGCACAATTACCTACTCTATTTTCAAATCAAACTATTTTCAAGTAGTTTTTGACAAACAAACATACTATCACGCCTGTATTCCCCGCAGGGTTAGGCAGAGGTGTACCAATGTACACCCGCAGTTCGCCAGTATGTTTAAATCCCATGTAATAGAGGGCGATTGTATTGCCATTAACCGGGCACAAATCCTAACTCCGAGCTGCTACTGAGAATTTCATAATAAAACCCAATAACAGTTTTTGCTCGACCTGGGAATTGAACCCGAGATCTCTAGCGCAGCAGTAGCGCTTAGGACCACTAGGCCAGCAACGCAGTTTCAGTAATTTTGAAGTCAAATTATTGAATTCAATTAGACCATCAAAAGGCACGTTTGAGCGTCTTGTACAAGAAACAAAATAATTGAATCTAGCAGGTCCTACTAAGAGGTAGTTCCTTACGCAGAGTATATCGCTAACACATCAATACCAACATGTCCTCATCGACTGGTAGGCTAGGTAGATGCGACCAATTGGCTATCGCGTTACTTAATAGTTCTGAACGTGGGCACAATGGATGCGTTCATGCAACACGACACGCCGTAATCATGTACCTACGATACAGAACAAGTGACTCTAATAGCCCTAATAGACACAGCTACTTTGTATCAATATCAAACAATTGATTGATAGATGATTGCTAGTAATTGAGCAAGGAAATAAGTATGGTGTTTATTATTTAGTTTATGGGGACGCGAAATGATCAATAGGAAGGTAGGTGCAGTAGTCGTATAAATGGCGGAAGTCCGCAAGTGTCCCTGTCCATTACAAGTGCATCCAATGGAGGACCAGCAAGTCGCCAAGCATTCTTATCTATACTTATAATAAATCTGTAGAGAGGTCAATTCTGTACATGAAATATATTTCCAAAATAACTATCAGGGGGTGATTAGGGATCGATACTGATGCAATAATGATACTGATGCAATGCAATAAGTAAAATTTTTGTCTGTCTGTCTGTCTGTATAACCGTTATAGAAACAAAAACTACTCGACGGATTTTTACAAAACTTGGTACAATTATTTTTCATACTCCTGAGTTGGTTATAGTATACTTTTCATCACGCTACAATCAATGGGAGCAGAGCAGTGAAGGGAAATGTAGGGAAAACGGGAGAAGTTACTCCATTTTTTAAGCTTCCGTCGCGTGTGCAACCTTAATGGTTTAAGGTACACAGAAATCATGTATGACGGAAATGTTCTCCTTAAAATTATATAAAAAATATCACACGATAGTATATGTCTATCTTTTATGGTTGACTCACAATATCACGTGTAACTCCCGATAGCTTAGCAGTTCGAAGCTCTCTGATTATATTTGTCTACTCTTACTACACGCTGACGAAGACGCGGGCACAGCTATTAACAATAATATTGTGCGGTTCCGTATTGCGATATTTTTCAACAGTATTGTAGATTGACATATTATATTTCCCTACTAAAATATGAAAGTTAATCTGTCTGTTACATCAAAACCACTGAACCGTGAGGAAGGACATAGGCTACTTTTTTTACGAGAAACGATGAAAACGCGGACGAAGTCGCAGGCAACAGCTAGTCTTGAATATAATCCTTTAATTTGTAATAATTGCTTATTCGCAATCTGCAATGTGTGTATGTGGCAATGTGGTTGCCTCGTTAGCCTAGTGGTCCTAAGCGCGACTGCTACGCTAGAGGTCTTGGGTTCGATTCCCAGGTCGAATAAAAAGTGTTATTAGGTTTATCTATGAAATTCTCAGTAATAGCTCGGAATTAGGATTGGTGCCCGGTTAATGGCAATAGGCTCGCCCCCTATTACATGGGACCTAAAAAAATACAAGGGGACTGTGGGTGTACATTGGTGCATCTCTGCCTAACATTTCGGGGAATATAGGCGTGAAGGTATGTTGCTTGTTCGCAAAGTGTACTTTAAATATGTTTTTCTTTCATTTAATTTTAATATATCACGAGGCATTTTCTTGCAATATTTAACACAAAAAAGATATATTTACTTTAGACAAGACATGGTTGAACTATTTTATGTTTAATTCTGGAGTTAAAATTATGTTTAACACTTATTTCTTTAATTAAAATCTCCTAGACGCTGTACTCACAAATGCGCCACCAAAGGTTATGTGGACGTGTTAAGATACAATTTCAGGTTCCAGACGGATTCGTCGATGGGGAAGTGGTTTTAGTATAGTGTCTACTTAGGGACTTTTTTGTAGCAAACAGTATTTGGCCATTGTGGAAAATTGTAAATAACTTGCCCATTAAGAAGGCTGACAATTCTCATGTGTAACGAAGTTCTATTACCCGGAACACCTGGTCTTGAATAATGATATATGTAGACGTGGTCGTTTCAACGGCCAGGAGCTCAACCAAAATAATTCCTTTCCATCCGACATAAGTAAGTACATCATTCCAGCGAAATTATAGCAAACGTGTGCTTCACCTTGTAGCAGTCGCGTGGCAACCATCACGTCGCATCGAACCAACTTTAAACATTATACAACAGTTCCTGGTAACCGGGTCACCTATCGCGGATATACGTTAGAAGAGACGCGTTTCTACGCAACGTCTATTCTGAATAGTTTCCAAGTGTGTTATTCTTGTGTCAGTGATCCCTAGGGACACCTCGGACGGGTAATGACAAGAAGTTACAGCTACTACTGGAGACGTCCTTACTACTACTGGTCCACGTTAGATGATGATATCAACAGAAGAATGTACATGTTTAAATCAGTACTAGACTCCATTCCAAAGAACCGTTCTGATTACGTGGAAGATCTGGAGATCCCGGATATAACTCTCAATCCTTATGTGTGGACTGAGCCAGAGGACTACTACTATAATTTGCGGAGGAACAGTTACCTTACTGACACTTTGGCGGAGCTGGACAAAGCTACCATTAGTACTGACTCCAGTCTAGCGCTGTCCAGGGCCATGACTGATTCCGAGATTGACTATGGGTTTTATAAACGGGTAAGTGCGTTATTTAAATAGTTTAAAGGCACCGAAAGGACCACACTAGACTTATTTCAAATATTTTAGCTAAATCTTTGAGTTTGTGGTAGTGTAAAAAATATAATATTACTCTTTAACATAGGTATTTTTGATAACTCTTGTCTTCCAAACCTTACTTTTTTTTTTATTTCTGGTTATAAAAACATGGTAAAGTAACCCGTTATTATGACCTTTCAGCGACAATATCTTAATTACTAATGGACATTATGTTGTCAGAACCATTGTAGGCACAACTAGGTATTATATTTTTGAATGAAGAACTTATTTTTACTTAATTTTGAGATAATCGATAATTGCTACTTATTGAGCTACATGTGCCATCGCGCTTCAAATGTTGTTAGCGTCTTAATATTTAAGGGGATGACCTCTTATGGCCTTTTGTTTTGTCTGAAAGTTACATAATTTAAAAATGCCTTCAGGAATCCTTTTGCCAAGCATGGATATTATAGTTTAGCTTATTATACTCCACTCCAAGCTTGCTGAAGGCGTATTAGCAATTTTAGACTTGTATTTGTTACAAGTCGAGATTTCCTCACGACGTTTTCCATCAGCGACGTCAGTGATGTCCAAGATAAACTTTGAAAGAAGATACGAATTAGAACAAAAAGCATTGGAATTTGCTCACGCTCGGTTGTAGACCCACAACCTCGTGCATTAGAAGCAGGCGCCACCACTGGACCATCACGACAGACTCATCAAGATAGACCTTTTGATCCGCGTTTTCATCTGCGGTAACCATAACCGACAATCGTGCAGACTAAGTCGCAAAATTAACTAGCTTCTGCTCGCGACTTCGTCCGCGTAGTTATTTTCCCCGCATTATGTTACGTCTTTGGTTACTGCTCCAATCCCGTGTGTCGTAGCGTGATTTTTTATAGCCTATATCCTCGATAAATGGACTATCCAACACAAAAATATTTTTTGAATTGAAACTTGTAGTTCCTGAAATTAGCGTGTTCAACCAAACAAACAAACTCTTCAGCTTTATAATATTAGTAGATTATAATTATATTATATAGTTTAGATTATTTTAAGAAAATGGTTGTTTGCAGTACAAGAACTACAGCGACAAGTGGGATTACCTGCGCGATGCGTATCGCGCCTTCCCAACGGGTTATATTGATTCTCTTAACAGGTGCGAGTGAATTGTATAATATAACACTTAATTACTCATCAGAAGGCACCTAGTCAACGGTAGTATATTCATTAGGAGAAAAATACTAGGCATCTCTACATGATAAAGTAATAGTACTGTATTCGCTGTACAATTGATCGAGGTGCCGGGCATGCGTGTGCGGGGCTCAACTTATACTTGAATAGAACGGCACACTTTTCTTAGTCCAGTAGGTATGAGACTCACCATCCATACCAACACACCTGTATTCCCCGAGGGGTTAGGCAGGGGTGTAACTAATGTACACCCACAGTTCGCCGGTGTGTTTTGAAGACCATGTAATAGGGGGCGAGCCTATTGACATTAACCGTGCACGAATCCAAAACCCAATAGGTGACACTTTGCTCGACCTGCTCTAGCGTAGCAGTCGCGCTTCGGACCACTAGGCTAACGAGGCATATATTCTCATTTCTCATATAGCAGCCGAGGTCGTGGACTCATCGTCTTGTCTCGTGGATGATGGATGTATATAACACTTCATTCAAAATCTATTTACGACAAATAAAAAAGGTTCTAACAAAACGACCAATTAAATTTTGCCTCTCCAACTATAGGTACATCGATACCTCCACAAACGTGGACGAGGCGCTACTGAACTCTGAGCTGCGCTATGCCGCCGAGCTGGCTGCAAACCGGCGCCGGTACAATGAGGAGAGGGCGCGTCGCTTGCGCAGGCAGTTCAATGAAGAGTGCTACAGTTTGTACTCTCCAGGCGACCCCAGCCTGCTCGAGCTACAAGACGCCATACAGAAATTAGACAAGAAGGTGCTACGCTTAAAAGTTTGTAATAATACTTATACCAATATCTCAATTTGAATAGTTTTGTAGAGTCATCATTATGAAGAAAATTTTGGACTCAGCCGTCATCAAGTGCAGTCCTCAATCAACGGTCCTGGGCAAATTCCTTGTGTGAGAATCAACATGATCATTCTCAAATACCCACACACTCAGAGTACACATACCACACGATTGCTGCATTGCTCTATCGTATCGTGGCAGAACTGCTTTGTATTCTCCGCTAAGAATAATTTCTCCATTACCGGTAGCCAATCAATAAGTTGTTCCTTACCATTTTCAAGATAACGTTAAGTCAAACTCAAATCATTTATTCAATTAGACCATTAAAAGGCACTTTTGAGCGTCATTTACAAGAAAGGAAAAAATAATAACATTGAATCTAGTTGCCCATTCCAAGGGTAGTTCATGCATGCAGTTTAATAATTATCATTTTTTGTTAGCAGGCAATGGAAGCAGACCTGGCCAGCATCAAACCACGGCCCTGATTGGCCAGCATCATACTTCAAATTCATTCTTGGCACTAAGTATAATAATAGGTTTTATTATATGCACTAACGCAATTTTAAGTACATGAATAAGCATGCAAATAGCATGAAAAATATTTCGAGAAATAAGAGATTCGAGTCGGCTTGGCGGCGTTCGGGAAGCTTCGATATCTTGTCACCTCATATCACAAACGATCGTCAGATTTGTGTGTTGCCAGTGATTACATACGGCATTGAATCTTGGACGCTCATACTGGTCCTGAATACCGTCAAACGGGGTGAATAGGGACGCAGGGGTGAATCGGAACGAAATTTTAAAAGGGATTTTTACTTTGAAATAATATAGTTTGTTACCAAAGAGATCTCTTCTGTTTTAACTAAATTACAATTTAAGATTTTAACGTCCTTGCTGGTAACAAACTATATTATTTCAAAGTAAAAATCCCTTTTAAAATTTCGTTCCGATTCACCCCTGCGTCCCTATTCACCCCGTTTGACTGTAAGCAATGTAGAGGGCTATACTCAGTTTTTCTATTCGATTGAATCACATATGTGCAGATTAGCAGGAGAACCAGTAGGGTACATAGCCGGAAGAATTGCCAACTTAAGTGGCAAAGTACATCAAAGATCGCGTGCAAATCCAATGAATGTGTGAATCTTTAGAAATGAACTAGTTTTTCTTTCTATGCTTTTTAATTGCTATAATAGGTTCCTACTCCTAAACTTATCACAGGCAGGTAACTAATACTAGACTCCTAATAATATCTATCTGTCATTTGGGTCCTCCAGTCATTCTCCTGGACACAGCAATAGAGAAGATGATTTACTACAAGTGAAGTAAAGTTTACTTCCGTTTACAATTGTGTGTCACCGACTGATGATATGTGACTCTTTGATTACTTGCAGGCACTGGAAGCTGACTTGGCCAGCGTTGGACCGCGGCTGAGAAGCAGATTAGCATTAAATCGCCTCAGACGCACTCTTTATTATATGTAATAGATTAAGCACAACTTTGAAATGAATTCAGTATTCGGTGTACGTTCCTAAAATATCTCTAGCACCAATACTTACATAGGTACACAAATAACAAATGAACACAGACTTTTTTAGGACACATTTTCTGAACGGTTGCGTATATAATATCTACGTATAATGTTTAGTACGCGTATTCCCACACTTGAGTAATAGAGAGTGAATCTTTATGCCATCAAGCGAGCACGAATTCAGTCTCCATTTAGGCACTGAGTACTCTCGGTGGAAAAACGATAACAATGTGTCCTATCTGGAAATTGAACCAAAGACAGCATTAAGTTTTAGCAGACGCACTTGCGACCACTAGACGAACGAAGAATTATATTTAAAAAAGGTACACATACTTAGCTTGTTGTCTCAGGTAGGAAATATTTTTATAGAAGCTAGGCTTTATGAAAGTAGAGCTTATTGTCTTTGGAAATAGGAAATCGTTATTTTTATAGATATCCTTCATGTAAGTAGGTTTAAATAAAACGAAAGTAATGTGTAAAATGTAGTTTTAATGGGAATGACCTCCAACATCAGCTACAACAATGTACTTAAGATTATGTACTACAACGGGCATCACAATTCCTATGTACTCAACGCAACCTTGCAATACTATGAAGACGGTGAAATAGTTGACTCGGGAAAATTGGCAAATTCTTGCCTGGCCACGTAGAAAATGTAGGTAATTTAATTGAAACATTAGCAAATAGGTGTTACCTACTAATTTGACTTGATTAATTTCGCTTTTAAAGTACCTATCTAATACCTTATACTCTATTTGACTAATTTGGTTAGACCAAAAGTTGGTTTTAGTGGAGCAATTTGACCATCACTCAAATAGGGTAGAAGACGCTATCGATCAATTGACATACTTTTTATGAGCTGTTAAAACGGTCAACAGATTTTGAATAGTAACATATAACGTCACTTATTTGTAAAGTCAATTGAGTAATTATTTATTTATTGATTTCAATGCAATTAAAAGTCGAATTTTATAATAAATTGGAAATTAGTCGAGTTGTCTGGACTAAAATAGTTTTTGTTAAAAGGAGCTGCGTCATGAAGTTATTTGTCAGTGGTGTTTACTACCCCATTGACTTAATGCCCATTTCATTATCGTTAGAGTCAACTATTTTGCCATCCACAATCACATAAAATATAGGTAATAAATAACATAAAACAATAAATGTAACCATAAAACTCATAATTATATTGCACTTAATTTGAGGGTTATAATGAGATTCACCGATAATTTTGTAAATAAAGATAAAGTTTTGGGTTCAACCACTTATCGTATCAGTCAATAGTGCAAAAATAAAAAAATTATACCATTTTTTAAAATTACATTTCCTTGTCATAATTCATTTTCTTCCGGACAACATCCGTTACACACTGATAAAAATAAAATAGGTGAGTCCTATTCCAAATATTTTTTGTAACATTGTTCACTGTATGGATATTTTAAATAAATAATTTTAACAATTTATTATACAAGAATCCTGAATTAGTTTTCGACAGTAGGTTTTTAATTTAACAACAGCAAAAGTGAAAAAAAAAAGAAGTAAAAAAACCTATTAATTCATAATAGAAACAGAACAATAAAGTAACAACGAACAAAACGTATTTTAATACTTGAAACCAATAAATAATATCGATACAGTAATTTCCCAATTATTAATACCAACATAAACAATAAAACAACAGATCGAAAACATTGTAAAATGGAATTAGGATAAAATAAATTGGTACCCTACTTTTTAATATTTTTTTATAACACCTGAACGTAAATTGATCCAACATTGAACCATAGACCATTTCGAGTGGCCACATTGTTTATAGCATTGATTAATGCCTTGAATTTTGAATAGGTAGGTTAAGATATAAATTACAGTGAACAATAACTACATTTATTACGAGCATATTATGATGAATACAAGTGGCATTCATTAAAATATCTACTGTCATCAATTCATCGTACATGGTTGGTGAATAATTAAAAGTAATAATTATCATCGTGTGCAGATCTATGGAATAATATAATATTCAGAATAACTAGTCTTACAATAGGAATGCGCATAAAACAAAGAATATTTGGTATCACATTGTCACAGTGAATTATACATGCAGAATTGTAGACAGGATTTAGGAAGGAAGACATCTTGATTCGCGGTATATTTTTTATTATTATTTCTGGATACATATTTTGATATAAAAGACATCAAGTCATTACAAGTCGTTTAATCGATTTAAATAACGGCACTTTGTAGTTTATCGATAGAATTTAGAATAAGTAATAAAATTATATCCTGCTTGTATGAATTAACTGTGACCTTACAATCACATAAACGCGAAGAACTAAACGATTCGCTGCCCTCACCAATTGGACGTGCTTAAATTGTAAAAGGCAATCTTAACCTAAGTAATTATTACTTTAATATAAAGTAAAGTTCGAGATATATAATTATATTTGTCGGAGGCGACGCCGATAGCTATGTGTAGAATTAAGCTAAGGATATTCAAACAAATCAATTTTATTATAATTACTAGATTTCTGAGATTTAATTTACAGAAGTTTGTACGGGTCTTCGATGGCTACTGGTTGGATATTTTGACATATTATTAAGTTGAACACTCAAATGTACTTGCACCATAAATCTTAAAATTTATTTAGCGGTAATCATATTTAAAACATTCCTTTATCCCTATCAAATAATTTGAAGTTGTTATACACAACACTAGTCAAGTGCTGCAAAAAGCCCTTACTTAACGCCGAAATTCGCTTAAAAAAGATTTGTCGATTCATTTACGTAGCTGCAATTGAGAGTTTTTGAGGGTAGTACAAACAGGGCATTTACGTAATATGTAATAGTTTTGTTAACATATAACAAATAGTACAGCACTGTGCGTAAAAATAGGTCAAGGCTTTTATTCATAAATATAATAGGTACCTATCAGAACAAATACATAGATCACCATTAGTTTTAGCTCTCACCTTATTATTCCAAGAATACAACCAAATTCAACTTTCACTGATATCCTTAGCTTAAAAAAACAACACATAAATACTCAAAGATTCATACAATTAGTATACGAATCGTTGCAATTAGCACTAGACCATTATAAATACAATATTATTACGTCTTTTGTACGAGAATTATGTCTACAAGTGCACAAACTGACAACAGACAGAATAACATGAAATCCACAAAACATATAGTTTGTTACATATATTTTCTACTCATGCATTGCTGTTTCACCGTACTCCATTAATCAATCGATTTTTGAACGATTAATTGAACAGGGCTATTTACGTTCAAAAAATTAGTTCAACTAAAAATGTTTGAACATTTTGAATTTTGACGGATCTAATCGATCAAACCGAACTGTGTTAATATCAGAATATAATCAAGAAGTGTATCATGCAAGCTATAATAAAAATAAGCAGGCTTGTGTTTTGCATGCAATAAAACCCACTGCAGACGTAAGCAAGGAATGCAATACAATAGCGGATACGCGCGTTTGGCAGCGGTCTGTGGCTTGTCCTTGCCTATCGACCCCCAACTAACTAAAACCAATATAAATTACATATCATTTGCTGCTAATAAAATCGATTATCATTCCACATTACCCACTTTTTAAAAATGCAACTTGCGTATAAAACACGTCGACCGAACTATTTTTATGACTTTTCGAAAATGAAAAATCAAAAGCGCTTTCAACATAAGACACCGCACACATTTGACGATTGCATCAACACAAAAAATCGTAAGACATAATCGTCACAACCATTTACATTTACACATTTTCACATTCTAAGATCACTTGTCACTTTGTACTCGAATTTTGGTTGTTGATGCAAAAGTTAAGATTTTTTTCTCAAGTTACCTTTTCTTGTCGCTTGGCAGTCTTGTAACCGACGTCCGCGCCCTCTACGCTAGCGTTCAACAACTAATCTAGGACAACACTTAGTCTAACAACCATTTATTACTATACTACACGCATTCATTAGGCGATCTTGTTTGTTGCGGCTGGATCCGGATCTGAGTTGATGCAGAATTTAATTGGGCTCATCATTCAAGCGGAATTTTATTAAATGATTTTAAGGTTGAAAACGGTAAAGGAAGCTTTAATTTAGTCATTGGATGTTTTTTTTATTTGCATCGGACAATATCGGGAAGGTCATATTGAGAGAATTAGCATTCTGTACTAAAATTCATTTGCTTGACATTTAAACCTCAAATAAATATTTTCTTTATTATTTAATCCAAATTAATTTATCTTTTTTTTTCATCACGGATCAATAAAATATTTGCGTCACCCCACAAAAACGATGAGTCACAAACACAGCCATTATCCAGCCAATATCTAAAATTACAACGTCTCACTACAAGCCGCTCTAAGTGTGTAGTTACACACAACTTGTAAGATCAAGTCATTCTCTTGGCGAACATTGAGATTCAAATAGAAGAAAAAGATTACAAAAGGTAGTTTTTTTTTTAGAAACGAGAGCATTAACACATTACCCCACAAGATTGTTGAAGGAAGAAGATAAGTTAGTTCTTGTTTTTATTAGTAGTGATGCAGTTATACGACTAAGAACTGCAGAAAATCTGTAATGTGCGCTCTCTCTTATATGCACGTTAGGACGGGTCTAGGAAAGACAATTTTTTATCATAAAATTTCGTCACTATTTTATATCATTAATATTTAAAGTAGTACAGTTTCTTGCGTTTCGTATTACAACACTTATTTTGTTGTAAATAATTGAATACCGTTTTCGATACAAAAATATGAATCATTTGTTAATAAATATAGGTACTTTGAAAGGAAGAGCATGGAGTAAAATCTGTGCGCACACGTGTGATAGCTGCGGTTTGTGGTTGAATAACAGACATTTATTTCATAAAACGAGTCAATTTAAATCAATAATAATTAATGAATTTCTATTTCTTATAGAATGAAACCTATAGTTTGGCCATATTATAATATGTACTCGTCTTACATCTACTGTTATATATTAAAATTATACACGAGGACGCTGGCTCTCTAAACGCAAGTTAAATCTTCCATTGGCTGCCAGAGTTCATTAAAAACACTGTTTTCCTTTGTTGCAATGTCCCGATAAATAGCAGCTTATCTTAACCTCAAAGTACATAATATACGAGTTTAATTTATGTTTTATGCTCAAATGGATACTACTTATACCAGCCACATGGAAGAGGCCTCTTCTCATACAGAGAAGGTGCGGGCATTGAAATAAAAAAAATATCACGTTATTTTTCAGTAAGGAATCCTGTAACTAAACCACAAACTCGCATTATATACTAGCAATAGTAAGTAAAGTGAGCGAGTGCAAGCACGAGACACGACGAACACAGGAACACGACACATAACATACAGATGCAGACAGTTACACGTAATTGACACCATAGCACATTAAAACGTGAGACGGACTAACTCGTTAGTTTGAGCTCCGAGCACACACAGAATAGATCATCCAACGTGACTACTTTTAATTCAATTGGCAATCTTTCAGGCGGTAAAAGTCACCATAAATATGATTAACTTTCACATTTGGTTCAACTCTGAAGTTCAGCTGTTCCATACAAAAATGCACGACACGTTCAAAATGGGAATGGAACAGCAGATTTTTTATTGAACCGTGTGGTGAGTGCGGAGCTCTCGGCTTACTTAAACACTATTAGTTTTATGAAGCGAGCACAACGCGGTAGGAATATTCGTTAAGTAGTGTTAATGATAGCATTTGAGTCACAAAGTTACGATACTAGTATAGTATTATGATAAATAACTGTAGTTTTGAATTTAAAAAAGGAATTATGCTGGTACCAAATTCTGTCAGTTACAGAAAAGTATTTTGTTCTCAAATACCATCAGAAACATAATTCTTTCGACATAGATTTTTATTATTAGTAAATATATACTTTTTAAATGTATTTGAGTGCAAGAACAGTATGGAAGGTAGTGAGAACACAGAAAGGCAATGAGTTGAGAAGAAGGAAACGTACTTGCACGCTTAGAACAACATCGAAGGGTCATCGCTCATTATACCAGTACAGCTCTGACCCAGAACAAACATTTGCGATCAAAGTTAGGGCTTTAAATTGTGTGCGTTAAAATATTTTTTACAATGACAAGATTAAAAGGTGACAGCTTGCTGGTGGCGCGCTGGCAGCTAACGGTTAGATTTTGAGAGGCGATTCCGGCTGGACCGTTGTCGTGTCGGAGCAGTGTTGTCATAATAAGCTATGAATGAAAAAGAAGGGAATCCGAGCACTGAATGAATATGTGCACTCTTGCTAGCTTAAGGCCAAATTGCACCACAAATTATTAAATATTTGGCGCTAAATGAATGTAGGACATAGTTCTAGTGCTGTCAGTCGTTAGTTGACAAAGACAATGATGTTTTAAATACGTTAAAGTCAAAGTCAAAGTCAAATCATTTATTTCAATTAGACCATTAAAAGGCACTTTTGAACGTCAATCACATGTTAAATTAAAAATATTGAATCTAGTTGCCCATTCCAAAAGGTAGTTTCGTATGGAGAAGAACGGGCAAGAAACTCCATACATACTCTTTTAAAAAAAAAAAAAAAATGTATTACAATAAGTTGTACAATTCCATAAAATTATACTGATGTCAAAACGATCTATTAAAAAAAGTCACTCAAAGTACTGCAATACGTACTCAGTGCCACAAATTAGAAATGAAAGCTAAGTTAATTGTAATATTAAATACATTTATACATTTCAAAGACAAAGATCATAACATAAACTCTTGATGATTAACGCATTGACGAGTGGTGCTAGTGAGCCGTTATTTTAAAATACTTAAAAACTTTCTTCTTTGCGAAATCAATCGCTAAGTGTATTAAAATGAAAGCCTTTTAAATATTCCTTTAAAAAAATATATTTTGTTTGAATTATTTTTTGGATATGTTTTTTACGATTTGACAATAGTTTGTTCAATTTGTTTATGGAATCAGTTTGAGTTAGGAACGAGACTGAGCGTGCAAGTACACAGATTGGAAGGAAGTTAAAATCTGTTTTATATAGTAATATGTATATATCTTTATATCTAAGGCTCCCTGATATGTATACAGGCCGTATACAAAAATAAACAGCTCTACACTTATACAACAATGCTATAATATCAATTTATTTCAATATCTGTCCTGGGGACGTTTGAAGATGTATATATTTTTTCTAATCACGACGTTTTGTGTTCCTACTGTGTAAGAATGATCGGGAACTTTACAGCTATTTGATTGACATTTCAAGTTAAATATAAAATATTTATAAAATAAATATTTTTCGCTATCAGAAATATATTGTTTTAAGGACTGACAACATTATTATTAAAAAGTTAAAATTTTAAGAATGGCCGCCACTATGTTGCTTTTGCTACTGCAAATGACAGCTGTCAAATACCAAACGTCAATTTGAAGCTGCAACGCTACCGATTGAGCTTACAAAGCGGGACAGTCTTTCGCATCATTGCCTTCGAGTGTCGCAGGACATAACACAGATAATATACAACCACTACCATATTGTCATTTATTATAACCTTCAACAAAGCAGTGTACCTTAGCTACGCTACACGGGGCGAGCCCATGAGTAAGCTTACGTTACGCCACTACAAATACTAAATATATTCCTCAATACCATTGCACCAGTCTCCGTACGATATATATCAATATATATATACAATTAACCCTTACCTTAATTACAAAAACCCAATTATACGGAAAACATAATAATCACAGCGTCCAAAATCACAAAAATTTGAAAATAAACCGACATTCTCTTATTAAAATGTTAAGTGTCTTAAATACATGAGATCCTCATTATAAAAATATTATCTAAAATATAGCAAAATATATATAATTAAAAATATACTATCACTATAGCTAGCAACATTAACAATATTGAACGTTAAGCAATATGTTTCCTAAAAAAGTTTCATTAAGATTTTGGGGTTGCCAGAAAGGAGATTATTTTATAAGAATGGTAGCAAATATCTCGTAAAATATTAGAGTTGGTCTGTCTGTAGATTACAGCTAGATTATTAATTCCCTTATTTACTTTTCTTTAGAATCTTCTTCCTATTTGTTCTTAATCAGCTATGTATATTACAGAGCTTACATCAGAACCAACCAGGTAAATGTTACCACTCTTATAAACTACAATATCAAATAAAGCGTCTGTATCAGACTTACGGCGAATACGTGTAAATGTATAAAAAGTAAATGCAAGCATCAGTTCTTACAAACAAATGTGTACAATATTATAGCGAACACTACGTATTTCTTATTTGTATATGGCAACCACCACTACGGTTAAACACGAAACGCTTACAAAACTAGAATTAATGATCTCTCTCAGTGATTGGATATAAGCTTATAATTTGCTTTACTGGCCTCTCCGTTTCTCTAAAGTTGTACAATGCATTTATCATAAAACGTTTTTAAATACATATTTCAAGGGATAACTTTACTACATTTTACAGACATTAATGTAAAAAAACTTCTACTGAAAATAATAAAGTTCCTACTCTTCATTAAGACAGCTGTCAAAAATGACGTCTGACAGCTGTCATTCAAACATTAATAATTGACATGCAGATTTACATATGTACAGTTAGTGTTTACGGGCATTATACAAGGGTATTATTAAAGCGAAGATTGTCACAACTTTCGAGAAACTTGAGTGCACTAAATAACCCGGCTACCCTATCGCTCCGATTGGCTAACAAACGAAATTCATGCTTTTTGATATGTCCATCTTTACCCTAGCGTTTGGAAGTCCCTTTCAAATATCACTGGAGGAAACTAGTACCAACATGTTTTCTTCCTGCAATATGTTTTCTTTGGTATCATTTTATTTTTATATTGCGGAAATGACTAGACGACATTGCACTAGAAAATTAGTCAGAAAAGCCTTTTTATGTAAAAAAGCATTTTCATAACTTTGGATTTGATCTTTTATTATAATATTAAGTATTGGTGTCATCGAGCGATATTTAAATCCTGACTCCCTTCCAACCAAAATGTACCTACATTTTGGTATTCAGACTGTGATGGGAATGAAAGCGTCATCAAAGCAGTGAATTGAGCTTTTCTTTGAATGAGGGCAAGCAGTGGTCACATACTTTATTCATTTCATGGGACAACCCACAAATGAATCCGATACTCTAATAGCTGTGACCAAAATGACAATTTTAAAACGTCGCTGTTCTGATTAAAATTCAGTCCACAGCTAATATTTGTGGCGGTCCGCTTCTCTCGTTCATTGCTTCGTTAGAAGTAGTCCAAACTTTAACGCTTTTATCAACCACCACAGTGCTGTCGTGTGTCGCCCACGATCATGACAATAGGCCGGAATCGGTGCGATAGAATATCCTAAGGTTAAGTATTGACGAGAATCAAACACGCCTCGGCTTCCCGGGGCCAGGGCATTCCGCCGACTTGATGATGGAGGACGCAAGGGGCTCCCGCGGCCTGATGGGGTCCATCTCCATGAAGCCAGGGTTCAGGATTATGTTAGGCACTAGTTCCATTACGTCTTGGTCTTCGACGTAGTCTTTAGGGTCTTAGGGAGAGGTCCGGATAGGTCGTGGGTAAAGTTAGTAATACATACCGTCACCAAGAGTGTGTGTGTTTGTTTGTTAGTGTGCGGCCCCGCAGTCCAAGCGTGCGTTCCAAGCGAGTGCGATAGAGGGGAAAGAAGAAAAAAATCTCGAATGAATAAAAAATTGGCAGATACTGGCGTTCTTCATTATTAAAAGATTATGCAAAACTCATGCGGATAGATCGAAGAGTGGAAATTCGCTCAGAATTCGTCTTTATCTGCATAGACTTTAGAGCGGTTTTCTAATGTCTACTTTATGGCAGCAAAATCGAAGAGACGCAGTAATACTCGACACATTTTGCTGTTACAGACGAATTTCATAATATTTTGAAAAGGGACCGTAATCCGGGGTAAGAAAATGTATGGAAATGGATATGAAATTCGTCTTTATATAGTCTATAGCACTTGAGCGCTATGCCAAGCCTCCTTCTCGATTAAAGATCGTCTAAAATCTCAAAAAATCTAATTACTATTGTTAATAAGCAAGTAGTAAGTCGGCATTAGGGCTCTATCGTATTGCTTTATCATTCGCTGTATTAAAGCGATATTCTAACAGGGCATTTGTATCGTACAAGCACTAAAAACAAAAATGGCCAGAAATAAAATACGTTTAAGATTCGGCGTCGAAATCGAGCACATGTCGTGCGATGTATTAATACAAATTGCCCTGTTTCAAAAAAGGTTTAATATCTAGTTATAAAACAATGTGTTCACGGATTTACTTGCGTGTGTATATTGAGACCTGGATTTGACCAGAGTCCTCGAAGACATAAATCGCTAGATGTGCCCCCACCGTACTTTTGACACGTAATAAAGTGGCAATACAGAAACTGTGCTCACGCATCCTGTTCAACCAATCGGTTGACCAGCATTTGACGTGGTGGGGGCCCATCTAAAGATTGCAATCTTAAGACCCTCTCACTTATTTACACATGAGTAAATCCGAATTATATACAGATAGATAAGTTGTCAATCTTAAAATATTATTGAATTTCAATTTATTTTTACAGTCTTTTATCGTGAATTTTAAGGAACTGTTTATTTTTAAATATTATAAAGCCTGTTTGAGGATGAAGTTTTAAATATAAAGAAAAATCTAAATTCAAACACTTCTGCTCTATTTATAAAATTAACGTATTTTAATAACGGAATTCATGTTATTCTGTCACTTAATTTATATTTTTTATATAGTGCTTAATTTTAGTATTATTGTGCATTTTATGCCATTTACTAATATATTTATTGCATCGTAAAGTTTCTATCGAAGCCTACCTAAGGCGCTACTGTAGTCAAAGTTATACTTACAAGCAGTAGATTTATAAAAGTGGTCCTATAGAATAATAGTAATGGTCCTACAGTATTGTAATGTAGTAAATAGTGGTCCTGAAGTCATCACAAGATAGTGCATTATATATTTATTGAAATTCGGTGATTATAATTATTTTATTAGTATTATTATTTAGTAATTATTTGAAGGCAAGATTCGTTATATAGTTTCAAATTTATTTAAATAGAAGCCCTTATGCAATTGTAATCGTTAATATAAACTTTAAAATTTATGTTAAAAATATAAAATAATAATTGTGTTTTAAATTATGATTGTTATACGAGAAATGATTTATATTATTAAGAAGATAACTATATAACAAAAGTATAAAAAAGACAGAAATGTAGTATAAAATGTAAAACAAAAAGTTTTGGCAAGAATAAATTGTAAACTACTTGGCGGTAAAGCTTTTTTATTCCTAATTCTATACGCTTTTCATACTAGAATATAATATACTTACTTTAAAATAGAATGAATGTCTTAAATCCTACGAAATATAGGACCGAATCTATATCCTCGCATGCCTTAAAATTGTATTTTATATATTTTTTAATTTTTAAAGAACGCGAATTGAAATATATTTATTTTATTAATCAAATATTTTAACGAGGTAAATGAGTTCTTATTATAATCAAATATCATTATTTTATAATATTAATAGGAAATTTTATATCAATCAATATATTTTTATTATCATCAAATATATGATACTAAATAAATTGCTATATTTTATAATTGAGATTTTTTTGCGTATTTTTGTCTTTTAATATTTTAAAGCTGCATAATTATTGCAAATGTTTATGTAAAGCGTAAGTTTTTATTAATATAACTTGTGTTATATGAACACAGCCTTAAATAATTTATTTCCTTTGACAAGAATGGCAAATAGTAAATGAAATTATTGTTAATAGTTGATATTAGAAACTGTATTTTAACTAATAGTATGTACCTACAGTTCTATTGTTATAATTGACGTCCTGTAGTTTTTATTGGTCCGTATACTAAAGTTCATTGGAAAGCACCCCAGTATTTCAACGCATACATTTTTATTTATTCCTTTGAGGTGATCTTTTCAGGTCATTTTTCTTTCAACATTTGCTTTATGGTCAATGTTTAACTTGTATAAATGAAGTAGAATGGATTACATTGAACAAACTTTTCTATTAAGTAATTGAAAATGTTCAAAATCTAGTCTCAATCTCATCTCAGCGATAATCAATGTCAAAATTGTAGGTAAATTGTGCAAGTCTCCCTCCCCAATTAAATTGATCAATTGATTTCTTGATCATGCAATTCTCGTTCAAAACAGTGCCTGTTATTTGTTAGTTCATATGAATGTTTATTGGGCATACTTTCCAACGTCCTAACTAATATAACTACCTACATTTATGAAGTATATCCTTAGCAATATTACAAACAGCAAATAGGTAACTATTTAAAGCGAGATTCAATTAATTGCTTTTTGGTATATTACAGTTTCATCAATAACGATATCTATTTGCATAGCACCAATCGCATAGCGTAAAAACTCTATTGAAAATGTATATTTTTGTACCATTTGTTTTTTTATTTTATTTTATAAAAACTAATCTATTTATTTAATTAATATTTTCTTGGAAGATTTTTGTTTATTATTTATTAAAAAATTGGCACTATGTTATATTTATATAATTTATATTTTTTATATTAATTATTATTTATGATTTGTAATTTGGAGCTGTGCGTCGAAATTGTAAAATTGTGCTTTGGAAGTTCAAAAAAATGATTATTAGGTAATTATATTATTTTGTTAGGCTCTTATTCAAATCTAAGCGTTTGTATTACAACAATAGGATAACCTTTATTCCCTTATATTAAAGAATTCGACGAAACTTTCGAACTTGGTTCGATTGGCGGCACTTTCGACCGCTCGACTGAGATTCTTATAAATATAATATTTTAATAAATTAATGAAACTACTTCTCTATTCATTAGACGCAAACATCCTACACCGTATAATAATTGATCACCTGACCGAATGATTAATTTTTTTAACATTATTATTGTTCATCTGTACTGGATACTTCTTATCAAGCTTACATCATAAATGCCAATCATTATTGCTAGCGGCTTATCATCAATTGAATTATTAAATCGATGGCTTATGATCAAACCGAACGATCAATTCAAATTGTACAATGCTCGCATGACCGATCAGTTAATAAATAATTTCTAATCTAATATTCAATTTAATTTTATCAATGGAATGAAAGTTCAATAAATTGAGCGCTAAAATTGTCGAGCTATTCGTCAGTCGAAAATCTGAACGTTTGTACCTATGATCAATGAGAGAATTTTCGATCAAACGATCAAATGTGCTCTAATGCGCAAAGTTACACTTGACCAGTGACCTTATAGTCGAATATACGATCAATACTGTTATAACGCGTGAACCAACACTTTCGATCAAACGATCAAAAATGGTTCAGACGTTCAAACACGCGACTGTCAACCGAACACTCGACGACTCTAAATCAGTCACGCTCGCATGCAATTCCGCGTCGCGGTGCGCTAACCCCACATAAAGTAGAGGCGCGGCAGCGGCTTGTGCTAGGGCACGGGCTCACCGTGTCGCCGCCACTCGCGGCACAGCACGCAGCACGTGCCCGCCGCCAGCACCACCAGCGTGCCCATCACCACGCACACCGCCGCCACCCACGTGCGTGTGTCGAACTGCTCCGCGCCCGAGAAGAAGTGCTTGTACAGCTCTGTAACGTCACGGGATGTTTCATTAAACAATTACTATCAGCAGACAATGACGATTTGAAGTTAGGTTTCTTCATGTTGATAAAGTTTATGACAGCATCTGAGAAATCCTAGTGTACTATTTATTACCCCTGAAAGATCATAAAATTGACTCAAAATATTTGTATAAGTATCACAATTATTATCCAGCCATTCGCTCAATATATTGGCGCCCACACTGGGCCCGCTGCGAGAGTGATGCACATTCATGTGGTGAACGGTACACCATTTTACTTGAAAGCTGTAGATTTAAATGCATGATTGCGTTACTCCTGTCTCACTTTATAAAACTAAAAGAACGATTAGACGGTTCCGTCTATCTGCGCCCAACTTGAGACCAAATTGTTGGGCGCCAATAGTTACCCAAAATTGGCTCCCAGATGGGACACTTTATTTTGGTTTATGTTAATGTAAAGTAAAGCAATGACTTACCAGCCTCCTGGTCGCTGTACAGCGTTGTAGCAAGCACTTCTACTGGCGGTCCCGGCCCCAGAGCGTTGGTCGCCCACACCCGAAACCAGTAAGACGCGTTGGTGTCTAGGTGGTACACGTCTACTTGGCGCTGGAAAGTTATTGTATGGAAAAACATAATTAAAATATTTTCTTAAGTAGTCAAAAACATTTCTAATTTCACGTTAGGCCGTCAGTTTTGTCCATTACCACCCAGCGAGGTAACTTTACAAACTATTAAGAACGATCGCAATCTAATCTTAGACTCAATCTGTCAAAAATGTCTCCAATTTATCTACATTTTTTACATTGATTGTCGTTGAGATTGAAAGTTTCTTATTTTTTTTTTCATTCAGATCTTCTGTCTATAATAATGAAATCTTCTTTTACCGAATTAGGACTGATATGGTTGGGGCTGATGGGCCTCCAAGCCTCCAGAGTGCCGTTGACAGGCGCCGCTGAACGATACTGTGCGGTGAAGTCTATAATAGGATGGCCGCCATCGCCGGCCACGTTCCACAGGATCAGCGCCAGGATGGTGGACGCGTGGACTGTCACGTTCACCAGCGGTGGCGGCTCCGCTGAAGACAAGAATGATGAAAAAAGATTATATAAAATACATGATTTTAAAATCACAGTACAAAGTGAATTGAAGTAGGTAGGTAAGTAATGGAAATAGGTATGAGATTCTATTAATCTGGGATTTTATTATTTAAAGGATCTATACCTAATGACAATACGTTAATCGCTGTACTTCGGTATTTGACGCAAAAATAAAAAATAAACATTTTTTTTGTGTTATACAAAGTTAACTGCCTCGTTAGTCTAGCGCGACTGCCATGCTAGATGTCTTGGGTTCTATTCCCAAGTCGAGCAAAGTGTTATTGGGTTTTTCTATGGAATTCTAAGTAGCAGCTCGGAGTTAGGATTTTTGCCTGGTTAATGGCAATAGGCTTGCTCTATTATATGGGACCTAAACATACCGGCGAACTGTGGGTGTACATTGGTACACCTCAGCCTAACCCTTCGGGGAATACAGGCGTGATGGTAGGAATGGTACGTTATACAAAGTTTAAGTATATCTTCAACAAGAGCAGTGACCCCTCAGCATATCCTATGATGTTCTTTTTATTCAAATACACGCTCCACAGTTATGGAATAAATATTGTGTTACCGTGATTTGCAATTCAAAGTAAGTTATTCTAGCCTCATTATAACAAAATAATTTAAGCGTATAAATTCTATGATACGTATTTACTAATGGCTCTATTCAAGTTAAGGAAGTGTATTTGCAAATCACAGAAACGTCTACATGCAAATCAAAGAATATGATTATCTCTACAAAAAATGGTGTTATCATCTCGTCAACACCAAACTAAACTGCCTGCTCAGCCAAGCGTGAAGAGATTATCTCACACGACAGGACGTCAGCGGACATGGAAAGATCACAGCTTCAACAGTGTTTTAACAAAATAAAATATAAATCTCCTGAAAATAATAAATATATACAAACTAAATATCAAAGTCGCTTCCCGCCAATAGTGCCTCTGTACGCTAAGGTCTTTTAAACTCTACAACAGATTATAATACAGTTTTGATCAATACATAGAGTGATTCAAGAAGAAGGTTTATACGTTATGATCATCACGCTACGACTAATGGGAGCGGAGCAACAAACAAAGACGTAACTGAACGCGGGTGACACCGCGGGGTATTAAATGTACTAGCTCCTGTTCGCGACTTCGTCCGCGTAGTTTTATCACCTGCATTAGGTTACGTCTTTGGTTACCACCTTTTGGTCTTAGTGTGATGTTATACCGACTACAGACTTCCTCGATAAATTGACTGTTATATACTACACAAAAATATTTTTTAAATTAGAACAAGTAGCTCCTGAGATTAGCGTGCTCAAACAAATAAACAAAACTCGTCAGCTTAATAATATTAGTATTAGCGTAATTTATAATGTATGTATTTCGAACCGCAGTTATTTGCATTAATTGCGTTGAATGTAGATTATACCCATTGTTTGGATAATTTAAAGTTACAATAATAATTATATGGCATATTTATCCGTATATAGTCTTATTTAAACATGTTTTTGTCACAAAGTCATCGTCATGTAGGAATATAACAACGATGAACCAAATTGACTGCGGAACGAGAAGTTATTTTGGGGCTGCAATAAATTACAATCAACCGAGCAGCGGCCAGGGCATCCAAATCTACAGCCACGTTTTATTATTTATACCAGAAAAGGAAGCATTCGTTACATATTCACAATACCGCGAAATATTCTAAACAATAACTGAGCGTGGCCTGAAACTTGGAAGGTAATCTAACTTCCTCTATGTAGCCAATGTTCAGTCTTTCCAAATGTATTTTTCGACCTAAGCGGGAATATGAAACCTTCTGAGAAAAAAAAGAGGGGTTCTTTTGTCTAAAGCAGGTCAATTTTAAAAACATACATAATCAGTAGTTTTGAACTACTTATCCTTTTATTTGAGTAATAAATAAAGTTTACATGGCGATAGGTAGCTAAAATAGCTAATGAAAATACGTTACTTTGGTATACCTACTAATAATAATAGTTGCCTGGTTTGCCCTGTGGTTAGGCAGTTAAGTCTTCAGAGGAATGTAAATTATTGTGTATAGTACATATAAATAAGTAGAATATCATTTATGGAAATACAGAAGATTAATCCTTTTTTTAAAGTTTCCTTTTTTATATTAAAAATGCATGAAGGACTCTGCGCACGATAGCTCTAGATTGCCAAAAGCGGGACGGCAACGCTGCCAACGTTACATAGGTGCTGCCGTCAACGTGATGAATGCTATCACGGTACACGAGTATCTCTGCACCGGCACTGATGTCCGATGTAATGGGGCAAGAGTGTTTCCGTCACGCTTGACAGTTTCCTATCAAGGACATGTTCAAATTACAACTAAATTATTCTAGGCCGGCAGGTGAATAGTGAGTTTTTGTATAGAATAAATAAAACGGAATCATTTTGTGAATGATAATGATATCGTGGAAGGTTACAGATAATAAATGAAAACAGACAGTTTCCTGAAAGCAACAAATGGTGGCGGCGGTGAGACATGGAAAAGATGGGGAAGACTTTTTTCTCTTAGAATGACAGTATGGTCTGACATAGACAATTTACAAAAATCTGATTTCATCTTGGCTTGTGCAGATGTCAGATTTTCAAGTGCCAATTAACAAGCACACACTGGGACTCCTTAAATATTTGGATGAAACCAGGGCTACGATGATGTGCCCAAAACGTGTAAATGTCCTCAAAACCGCACGTACACCAGTAAGTAATGACACAAAACCACGTCTCAGTGAGCAGCGTGTGAATGGGCTGCCAGAGATAAAATCTCCTACATTTTAATTCAGAGCGAAGTCAAGTACACGTGCACGAAGCATCCGTGCGCTGTTTATTGGATGCATACTGTCACATCGCATAGCTTCACTCTACGTTAACTTCAATGACCATTGTCCATCTTTCTGTATGTTGGTTTATTAGAGGGCAATCAAACTGGGTTTTATATCTGTAATATGTTGTACTAGCACCAGTCCACGACTTTGTCCGCGGGAATTTTCTAACCGATACCTATTTTTTGAGTAAAAGATAATCTATAGCACTTAAGTGCATAGTGCTTAAGTGCTATGTGCTATGTTTAAAATTCTTTGGCTATAATTTCATTTGGTTATAATTTGGCTAGAATTTTCAGAATCGGACCAATTAATCCTGAAAACATTTATAAAATCTTCAGCTTTCAATTATTAGTAAAGATAAGTGAAGTTGTACAGCAGCTTATAATAAATTCTTCAGGGAATGGAGACGAGCCTTACCCCTGCGGATTTCGGAATCCCGAAATTGCCATGTTGTTCTTCTCATGTTGTAACTGCCTCGGTAGCCTAGTGGTCCTAAGCGCGACTGCTACGCTAGAGGTCTTGGGTTTGATTCCAAGGTCGAGCTAAAAGTGTTATTGGGTTTTTCTATTAAATTCTCAGTAGCAGCTCGGAGTTGTGCCTGGTTAATGGCAATAGGGTCAACCCCTATTACATGGGACTCTAAACATACCGGCGAACTGTGGGTGTACATTGTTACACCTCTGCCTAACCCTTCGGGGAATACAGGCGTGATGGTACGTGTTACTTTTTATGTTATATTTTACTACCATTCTACAATTTCATCGAGCTCCAACAATTCGCTACCAAGGACGCACGTCTCCGGCTTGCAACCGTCGCAACTAGTATAAAATTATATTTGGCATTTAAACGGAATGCAGCCCACGAGTTGCCGCACAAAAGCCTAGTACGTGAGTGCCTACGTGATACGAAAACAGCCTGTTGTTTACCATTCCATATTATGGGAAAACCTAAAAGCAGTGGTATTGTAAATGGGTCTGCAAACGGTTTTGATTAAATGAATGAAAAGGTGAATGAATTCGTTCGTTAATAGGGAACTTGACAACACCGGAATAAAGACCAAGTGTACTATTGAATGTATTGTGAATTGTGGCACAAACTAAAAGGACTTCATTGACATTCAGGTGCCGACTGACCGCTTGGACAAAACCATGTTCGTGTAAATTGTCATAATCTTACAAAATTCAACTTTTGTTATAAAATTATTGTTCGAGGTGTAGGTTCTAGATCTAGGGATGAAATGTAATGATCATGATAACTTGATTATACAAAGTGTAACAAGACACCTCACATAGCAGGTAGCTACGCATTATACCCATCAAATTAAATCACTTTAGGCAAGGATGATTGCAGGGTTACGAATTTGTTTTGTGTGAAAATGCGCGATGGAACACGTTCATAAAACTGTGCTCATAACAGTACTCTCTAATATAATAACACTACAGTCTATCTCTCACTATAATCTTTGTAACCAGAGGGCCAGCAGCTAGCAGGTATTGTCTAGAACCAAAAAAAAATTGGGAAAACATGTAACTTCCGTCTACGTAGTGTTTTTATACACCCGATATTACGATTTCTGCCAAGTAGTAATAACTTTCCCACGACCTTTACACCTAGTACTGTACAGAGCCTCACTTAGTTCTAAGTGGAACCGTTAATTCAGCCACGAAGACGTTTGAAACTATTTTATCCCTTACATGCTGTGGATATAAAGGTAGCAATGGATTACAACCTCATACAAATTCATGAAGGCGGAATAATGGGGAAGGGAAAACTATTCATTTAGCTTCCTAAGAACCAAATGGAAGTTAGTTACGGATGAAGCATAGTTTGAATAAAGCGTTTTTCAAACAATCAGTCAAAATCTAGGTGAATGAGCATTTATGAGTAATCTAATTTATTTACTAACTAGCTTTTTCCCATGTATTTGTCATTATCACGGATGCAGAGGTAATCGCGAATTACAAAGTGGCCTATATCCTGTCTTGGGGTTCAAGTGTACACCATACCGTATTTCATCAAAATCTGTTCAGTGGTTTAGTCGTGAAAGCCTTCCAAGCAGACAGACATAGCTACTTTCGCAATTTATAATATTAAAATCAATATGGAAGTATGGATTTTAGACAATAATACATTCCATCTTGTTGGTGAATATACCTTATAACTAGTGTTATAATACAAAACCACAAATAACACAGGTGACATTGTGAATTAGGCCCGTGTTCGAAGCAGATTGTATAGAGAACGACCAAGCAAGAGGTTTCAGCTTCCTAACTGACCATTTTCTCCATAAAATGCCTCTGAATAGGGGTAGGTACTAAGGACACCGTGTCTTTTAAATCGATTTCCAAAATATCCACTAAATTAGTGAACAAGTTTAATAAATCCTCTAATGGAGACTATTATAAAAGTAAACAATTATATAATTTTATTGTTTGTTCTTGGGACCAATGCGACCTATAAACCATTTTCAACAATAGCAAATCGCGTGCAGCTAATCTCAACACGTTTCACCCTTGGCATAAAAACAATAAAATCCGGGCAACCCCAGCCAAGCCGTCTGTCGCGGACTCGCGGAGTGCGTCACGTAAAATACCTGTGGGTATGTATACTCAATATGTCGCGTGTTTATTAACACTAAAATACTACACGTGATATAACGTAACTGGCTGATATGCACGTCAGCAATATAGGGTTGGCAAGACGTGTAATTAACTCTACTTAACCGTTTTTTGACGATTTCCGTTTACTTTCGTTCGTTCTTGAGTTTAAGAGCTTTGTATTACACATATTAATTCTGTTTATAAGAACACTAGTTATGCCTCGTGGGTTAACCCGTGTTTAGTCTTTGGTTACTGCTGCGCTCCCGTGTGTCTTAGCGTGATGCTATATCCTTCCTCGATAAACTGGCTATATTCTGAAAAATATTAGTTTCATATCGGACCAGTAGTTCTGAGATTAGCGCTTAGCAAACTTTTCAGCCTTTTCTTTATTAAAAATCTCTCGTTACGATGTTTTACGGGATAAACTCCGGATCTCCAATTTTTATGAAATTTGGCCAAACATAAAAGATAGGATAGTTTTTAACCTGATTATTGAGAACTACTGAGCTATAGCAACGTGTGGCCCTGTCAGCTAGTCATTTTAATAAAGATTTCCATCTACATTGTGAGCGACTCATTCCAAGCTAAATATAAAGCTAATAATTATAAGGTAGGTACAACCAGCAACCGTGCAGTAAACAATTGCACATCGTACAATATTTCTGATTGTCAATTTACAGTTTCATTCGCCGCTGACACTATTGATTGTATCTCCTACACGCGAATTGGATCATTAATCAATAAGTACAGAGTCTCTCGCTTCTCTCAGCAATACTGTTATACAATGGGGCGTAGGACATGCTCGCTCAGAATCCTTAATGAGACAACAATGAGAGCATATTAATGACAGACAGATCGATAGCCGAAATAAAGATACGTTGAGATGAGAACGCGGTTATCTCTGAGAGAAATGGTATCTTATGTGTGGGAGGACAGAAGGGTGGGATATAATGATAGGTACTGAAGTTAGGTCCTATTTAGTGTTGACAATCGTCCTACCTTACCATTGTGTAATAATAATACCAGCCTCTTCTCATACAGAGAAGGCATGAGCATTGATCTCCATCTATCATGTATATCAAGGATTGGCGATATTAAAATATTGATTATAAGTCCGGGCTTACTTATAATGTTTTTTATTCCTTTACCGATAAGATTAACTTACAAAGTACAGAAATGAATTTAAAAAGTCACATTAGTAGATACTTGCTCGGTAACGAACCTGCAACCTCGTCAATGAGAAGCGGGAGCCTTAACCAACAGGACATCACGACACAGTTCCATAATGTGAATTTAAATAAAGAATGAAGGGTTTTGCAACCACAATCCGCTTTTACAGGGGTCGTCCACGTCGCGAAACCCTAATGAGTTTGTAATCCTATTAGCGCTCGGGCGAAGGTGTTAAAATAACTAAGTGGCTGAAGATTTAAAACATGAAAGAAAATCTGATCAACAAAGTTTTAAAGTAGATAAAATATTCGAGGGAGTATAACGTCATGAAGCCGGAACTACTTTCTGGAGAAAGATAAATCCAACACGTCGTTGGTTGCAATTGGTTTAGTAATTTTGTCCACAAGGTGAAGGGATAACTCGTAATATTATTTTCAAATTGATTTTTTAATGAGACTTTTGTCAGTTTGGACATGGCAAGTTATTTGATTGTTTTCGATTTTAATTGTAATTATTTATTTTTGACATACATTGTTAATAGTTAGATTATTTAGGTTTTAGTTAAATATTATTTTAGAAGTAGTGAGATGAATAATAAAGTAAGTGACTTTGTTAACAATTTTCATGTTCATTAATATAACTTGGTTACTTGATAATTTTACTCACGTACCTTTAAATGTTTGCATACCTAATTCAAGGTAGATTTTTTATTAATTAGTGATGGGTTTTCTCTTGACTCTAGTCTAGATTTTACAAGGATCAAAACTGTGTGAATATCTTTTGCCATGTACCAAGTATTTAAGCAAATAAAACATTTGCCATTCTAAGCTAATAAAAGTCTCATATCACTGTGGGATACAGAATCCTCCCTTTTGAAGTTACCGTTGCCAGAATGAAACCTACTTTACTTATATCAATGAAACCTGAGCGTGGGTTGTTTGTGTTGTAACCAAAATTCTAAGCGCCCCTCCCAATACCTGTGGTCCCCCAACGACGTACGAAAAGCGTGGCATGGAGCTGTGTTCACACTAACCAAATATTTGTCCAACGTAAGTCTGTTAAATGTAGTTGTATTGATGTGCCGGATAGGCTAGACATCCAATTAACATCGTAAACAAACTAGTGAGAATACGTTGGCAAATTCCGCTGGAGTACTTGATAGAAGCTAGGGAATTAGGAGCTTTATGAGGTTTATGCTAATGTGTAGTGAAGGCAGAGGATCAGTTTGATTTTGAGCAAGTTACAAGACTTCTAATTTGATTTTCGGTATCGATTTTACTCAGTTCGGTTAACAGTCCACTTGAAGAACATGGGTCTGCTAGAGTTCCATATAAACTCACATAATACAGTGTGTTACGGAAAGGGTATAATTACATATCAAAAGCACGGATTCTTTTGGGGTAAAGAGACCACAAAGCAAATTTTTTTTTATCACTTGTTTCCAATTGAATTCTACATATCACTACACCAAGTCAGCTGACCGGTGTCAACAACGACACACAAATAAATATCCGAAATAAAAAAATAAATATCCATTAACAAAGTTATTGCTTTTGAGCTGAAATTTTGTCTAAAGATTCAGTATTGGATACACTCTTCACCCCGTTTGTATGGATATACCCTTTCCGTAGCACGCTTATTGTATTTATATTTTTTGGCGACGCAGTTGGCGCAATGGTTGAGCGATCCACTGATGCGCTGCGTAGCAAGGGTCCGACTCCCGCACGGAACAAATATTTGTATAGCCTACAGATAGTTGTTCCGGGTCCAGTTGATTGTGTATATATGAGTTTATATGTTTGTAAACGCACTCGCGATACAGGAAAAAGTACTATGGTGCGGCAACGTTCTTTCCAAAAAACAAAAAAAATATTGTAAAAAAAAACTTTATCCCAGAAAAATGTACGATTTACGTGGGATATTATATCAAATTAAACGCGGACGAAGTCGCAGACAGAAGCAAGTTTACAATAATTACTCAAACCAAACGAGGGAGGATACTTCATAATACTAAGAAAAGGGTTTCCCCAGACCATTGCAATTGTAATCGCGTAGCCCTAGTTCAACAATACGTGTCATGAACAAGCACCATAATGGCCGACACGTATTTATGAGAAAAATGGCCAGCGACACGTCGTTACGTCACTAGGTTTAAACCACCAATAACTGTAGACCTGCCCCGCACTTCTATTGTGAAATGAATTGCACGTGGAACGGGGTGCACGGAGCAAGGTGGGAGGTCAGTTTGTGATGGTTGATGCGTAATGACAGTTATTACGCGGCCTTCGTGCGGCGTATGCGTCTTCAGTACTGTGGGGTGGCCACGTATGGAGTTTTAGAAGGAATTTTCTTGAAGCCGCTGAAGCATTATGCCGTTTATTTTTAGCCGGTGTTGTCCCACTGCTGGGCAAAGACCTTCCTTCTAATCCAAGCAATACGCAGTATTATATTTCTAGATTTTTTTTTAAATGTCAGGAAAAAGGAATAATAAAGTATTTTTTTCATACAAAACTTTCAGGCTTCGTGTGCCAAGATACTACTTCATTATTTGGAGAAGAGATAATTGGGTGTAATCCCTTATTCGATTTTCCATCTAAAAGACTTTCGATTTTAATTCCAACTCGATCGACAGAGGAATTAATTTGGTATCGAGTTAAAGGGCTTCGATACGTTATCCACGGCTTTAAATTGCCGTAAAACCGTTTTTTTGTTCTCCATTTTCATTTGAATAAAGGGCACAAGAACTTCAATTTGCAGGGAAATAATTACGTGTGATAAAGGGACACCTGTGACGGTATTGTGTGGTTTAATATTGAAGAAACAGGTGGAATGAGTAATGAAATGCTCTCTAGTTACTTTGTAAGTATTACATTTAATTGAGCCTGTCTGTCCGCGAGAAAAAAGCCTTTACTTCTGGCAAAGAATTTACTCAGACTTTTACTCAAACTCTATAATATTTTATAATTGTAAAGATTACATAGAATGGAGAAATTGAGGAGGGGGGGGGGGGTGTCAGTGTTCTGTCAGACTTTTCCTAACTTAAAACCACCCCGGTATTCCCTTCTCACACTTAGGGCGGTGATCCCGGGAACGTACGACACACCATTGTGATTCCTAATGTATCCCCGAAACGATCAAGTCAGAGCAATCAACGATCAATATTAGCTTCAATCACGTAGACTTGTCAAGTGAATTTGATCGTTTGGGGGATGCATAAGACAAACTTGTAACAAAATCAAATTCTGATTGAGCTGATAACATATTCCATTACATAAAGTTATAGTTTATGTGTGCTATTTTTAAGAGGAACGCTATCAATCAAATCAATTACAATGAACGTATTATTTCATCCCACGTATTACGTATTAATTAATTCATTAATATTCACTGAACTGTGCAATACATTAATATGTGCAGTGACCATGATCGCTTCGACGCCAATGTCGAGATTTATATGCAGAAATTTAACAGATTTTTCATCATTGCGATGCATCACACTTATCGTAGACCAAAAAGAAGTTCGATCGATTGTGTGAGGGATTGTATTTAAAAAAAATACTGATATTCAGCTGCATTTGGTAAGACAGGAAGCTGACTCCAACAAAGCTGGTAAGCCAAGAAATTTACATGTATTTATTACGAAATATCAACCAGCTAGCATGGCTGGTTGATATTTCAACCAGTCAAACAAATAAAGTATAATTTCTCCCAAAAACACAACCTAACATCGTCTCAAAGGGCAGTAAACGCCTACTCTTTGTGTACAGCTCCCTTTCCTGCACTATGCGTATCATTAGGGACGTTTCCGATGGGTAATACCATGACTTGAGGAAGTCAGGGGCAAACGATACGCGAAGGGAGACTTCGCTATGGAAGTTAACCACGAAATTACGTAACATCGAGACAAGATGGGTGGATCCCGCAGTCCCAATTTACGTACAAACTATTGTCCCCCTACTAGCCTCATTTTATCAGATTGCTATTTGTGTCGCCTGGATTTGTATTGCTCTCATTGTGTGTAACAGATTTCCTCCGGCACAATGCACAGTTTAAACTGTTCTCTAGGGGTGCTACAACGCGACTGCTTACTTTGAAACGATCGATTTTAATGAATTATTTAGTAAGATTTACACCCATTGTAAATTTATTGAAAGCAAAATTTCATTGTTTGAAGGTGTTCTTTTTTTTACCGACTTCTTCTTTCCAGTGTTTATTGGATATAAAATAATAATACCAGCCTATTATTGTCCCACTGTAGGGCAAAGGCCTTTCATACAGAGAAGGCACGAGCATTGATAACCATGCTTGCTCAAGACGCATTGGCGAATTCAGGCTTATATGCATTACAAGTTCCCTCACGATGTTTTTCCTTCACCGATGTCTGAGATGGCCAAGATAAGTTTAGAAAGTACATATGAAATCGAAACCTCGCCCGGTATCGAACCCGCAACCATGTGCATGAGAGGCGGGAGCCTTAACCACTGGGCCATCAAGACAGCATTTATTGTATATATCGGTCAATATAATGAGATACATATTACACTACAACGATGTTTATGCATAGATATGAAAATAATGGCTATACTTCTCTCCCTAACGAAGATCCTCTAAGAGAAGAAATTGAGTAAAACCAGAAGCTACGTTCCTGATCTTGTCGATTGTAATATAAAGTAATGAAATTAAAAAAAATAAGAGACCCCCAACAGAAGAATAAAGATCCCTACCGCAGCTAAGAATAAAACTGATAACCTTGAAAAGCCTGACCCGATTTTGATATAACATATCTAAGAACCATCGCTGGGAAACCTACTTTGAAATAAAAAAAACCGCATTCAAATCGGTTCACCCGTTTAGGAGCAACGGTGCCACAGACTGACACACAGACACGTCAAATTTATAATACCCCTCTTTATGAGTGGGGGGCTAAGAACGGTATGAACGCTTTTAGAAGCAATTTTCAGCGGTGGACGTTTCCCGGCTGAATGCTGAAAAATACATGGCTTTATTCGAAGTTAGAAAATTTACGGCTGCATTTGCTGTTGGAAAATGGAAGGCTAAAAAGATCCTTCGTGTGAAGTAGGCTCGCCTTAAGAAATTTCATAACAACATCGAGGTTAGACGAAGGAGGTTGATCTGAGGAAAAAGATTAGTTTGAATGCTGATTACGTCTGCAACAATGTTTGTCACGCGCTACGGTTACTATGTACTATTTATTGTAAAGGAAAACAATGGCCTGAATAATGTGATTTATGTTCACAGTTTAGTAAATGTTACAGCTGTTACGGTCTTCATAAATCTGTATTTTACATACCATCACGCCTGTATTCCCCGAAGGGTTAGGCAGAGGTGTAACGATGTACACCCACAGTTCGCCGGTATGTTTAGCTCCCATGTAATAGAGGGCGAGCCTATTGTCATTAACCGGGCACAAATCCTAACTCCGAGCTGCTACTGAGACATTCCTAATGGAAAAACCCAATAACACTTTGCTCGACCTGGGAATCAAACCTAGGATCCCATGCTCATCAGTCGCGCTTGCGACCACGAGACCAACGGGGCAGTTATATAATATATTGTTTGTTTAAATGCGCTAGTCTCTGAAACTAACAGTCGGATTGAAAAAAGTCTTTGTATATCATAGCCCGATGCATGAGGAATAGTATAGGCTATTTAAAATCACGCTACGACCTACGGGAGCAGAGCAGTAACCAAAGACGATACAGCCGAATAAAGAGGATCTTTGAGGGTTGACCACTATTATATCAGCTTATTCTGTCTAGACATTAATTGCAATTCCACTTTACGGACGCAAGCTGACCTAGTCTTATTTTTATCACAAATGTGGAACCTCACCATTCAGCAGAAACGGCCTCAATTACTCTTTTTTTACGGATGGTTCATCATCAATTGAATTGTCCCGCTCTGGGCAGAGCGGGTTTTAGACTCTTACTGACTATTTGTGTTCCTCCTAATGCCCTTTGCGTTCCAGGGCCGCGGTGACTTTTTCGAACAAATTCCGCAACAAATAACTTTAAAAGCCTATCGTAGGTTTACATCAGCTGGCCAATATAAACAAAGTTTAATTCCCAGCGCTTTAAATATCAGACGAAACACAAAACAAACTGCAATAAAAACCGCAATACCAGTCCAACTACAGTTAAAATAAAAAGTATTGCTCATATTTTCGTTCTGCGGAATAAAACAGCGCTTCAAGCACTGCTCCGCTTGAAGCGGCATCATTAATATGCGCTGCTGTGTTTAAACCTTTAAACATAGCATAATTGTGTAACAGGTGGCTACTTATTGAGGACTAAGTTCAACTTGACGCGAAATTGATACTCGACGGCGATGAGATGAACGGCGCAGCATGAGGGCAGGCTGGGGCCTATTGAAGCGTGGTTTGAAACAAGTGGAATGTCTTTGAAACGTATTGTGCAATCAATTTAACGCGGCGGAGATTAAGGCCCGTATAACAGAACGATATTTGATCTGCCCCACTTAAAACTGAAAAGAGTGTCCGTGGAGTTTCTTGCTTGTTCTTCTCTATTGACCTACGATTTAGAACAGGCAAGCAGCTTTAACTTTTTTATAAACTGACGACTCCTTAGATAACTCAAAAGTGCCTGAAATGATTTAATAAAAAATACTTTTTCACAAAAAACACCACCTTCTTCAAAAACTAAAAAGTCAAAATAACTTTAGCATTGGAAGTCAACGAGCTCAGGGGAGAAGTCATTAGATGATTTCCCATCCGGAACAAAAAAAAAAGCTTTGGAAGTCGGCGGCTTTGGTTCTGTTTGTTGTTTTGTATTGCCACCGACTTCTTTCTTTGTTCCGAATGGGAAATCATCAAATGATATCTCCCCTGAAACCCTAAAAAAATATTTGTTATTGACTCGATTCAACCAATCAAATGGCTTTAAATCAATGCTCAAGTTACAAAATCTGTGCTTGTCTAACTTCCAATTGCTGAGTGGTCTATTAAGGTATTCGGTAAAATATGACTTGCGTGTATACCTCACTCACGAAGGTAACCTGACAAGAGTGAGTGGGGTCTCCTTGTTAAATTGAAATCTGTCATCTTACTGTCAAAACTATTGTCATTTATTGAGCACATCCCATTTCAATCCAAAAGTAATTTCTGAGCAGATGTGTGCTTTCGATCAGAGAATTGAGAAAAAAAATATTTTCTCTCTGAAGGGGACATTAATGGGAGTGGTCCACTACGTCAATAAGACAATAAATGTCTATATATAATAAAGAGAAACTAACTGGCTGAAGTATCGCCACACAGCCAGAACTACTGGAACTAGAAACGTGAAATTTTGCACACGTTTTACTTATATGACGTAGATAAGCACTAGGAAAGGATTTTTGGAAATGCAACCCCTAGTGGGGTTGAAAGGAAAAAAATCGGTTGTATGAAAATTCTTAGTCTTGTGTTAACCGATAGGAAACTTGCCACAGTAGTGAATCTAAGTAAAAAAACAAAGCTTGACGTTTTTTTTTAACTAACCCTTAAACACCTAAGCGATGTTAAGTTCAAAAGGGAAGAGCAAAATCTACTAACTTTGCGGGTAAAGTGCTAGTAAACTGTAAATAGTACGAAGCAGTAGCGAAACTAGAACATGAGTAAACCGCGGGCCGGGATCTGAAGCTTCGGCAATTATACCGAACTGTAGCTCAAACTTCATTACTGATGCAGGATCGCGCCGAGCATGATATAGCTGGCGCTATTAAAAGGTTAGAGAATAATTAAAAATAGGTAGGGTTATTTCAGCTAACTGTAAAAGTGATGTATGTAAACTTTTTCATCTCTCTAATCTTTAACAGCACGATTGGCGCGGTAGTTGAGCGATAAGTTGCTGCGCTGCGTGACGCGTATTCGATTCCCGCATTTACTTTTTTACCGATAGGGCTTTATCCATTGACTCCCCCCTTGTGTCAGACTTTTACTGACTAAAACCCATCCATATGAACGCGGTATATCTTACAAAGAATCCGCAGCTCGATTCCCGCATGGAACTAATATTTGTACAACTTCAAGTGTCAAGGTATCTTAGTAAATGTTATCCTCATTATACTAGGTGGAACATACAGACATGTACCATGGATTCAGTTCGTGAGTTTACGTAACTTTGATTTACTCTAATTGGTTGGTGGTAGTTAGATAATAAACAGTAAGATTAATAAATAAATTAAATGCTAGCGTTAACACGTCCTCTGTTGGTACCCCAGGCCCCCTATTACACAACAGCTGAATTTATTATTTAACCTATAAAGCATTTCATTGCTGCAACTGTGTATTTACCTACATTTTTTTAAGACTTCCATGACTGACAAAATTTTGGGCAGAAGCTAGTGTTACAATAACATGGTACTCACTCCGCACAGTAAGATTCACTCTGTCTACATAAGCTGTCTCGTTCTCTACTGAACACTCGTACAGGCCCGCGTCCTCTACAGCCATGTTTTTGAGCAGCAAACTGCCGTCACTCTGCAACAATATAGAATAAATTATTAATTGATTATCTTTATCAGAATTACAGCTGTGAAGACGAAACAAGCTCCCGTCTCTTGAAAGTGGGGTAGGTTGCTGCCGAATGCCACCGACAAAAATTGCCTGACGTTGTGTGAATAGTGGGGACTAGTCACTAAGCCACGGTATGATGTCTAGTGATTCCGGGAAAGTCATTATTTCCTCCCCGCCGAATTAACCAAGTACGTAGGAGATATTATAGTGTGCGCAAACACAGGTGCACTCTCACTTCCCTCATTCTCATAATAGTCTGATGGGACGGCAATTTGATACGACCGGGGAGAGATCAGGCGCAGGACCACAACAACATCTTCAACCTGGTAATCGAACCCAAGAGCCCACGCTCAGTTGCCGCGCTTGCGACTATAAGACCAACGGGCGGCCTATCATAAACATTACATTGTTTTGGTTTTATTTTTGCTTTTACCGCTACATACAGTATTTCGTAAAATTGTCTCCAATATTGAAGGTACAAAAGCCAAACTTGACTTGGACTCGAGTTATTGTGTCGCTGTTGTATTAGGATATATTCGCTTCGCTTATTTCGCGTCAATATCCACTTGTGACCTTTGAGGTATTGCGTGATACCACAAAACTACTCGAAGTTATGATACATGGAGTGTTTATATAAACAAAGTCGCAATATTTTTCCGACCGGGTCGTGTTTTTCTGGATACAGAAAATCGCGGGCAATTCTTTAGACTTTGGTATCCAAGGCTTTACGGTGTGAAAAGACAATGGACCTTGAGTATCAGACAAGCAAGAATGTAGAATGTATCAGCTTAATCAAACCTAAGACCCAGGCAATTTATGAGAGGTAAACATTAAATAGTATCTCAAAAGTACAATTTATTTGTATCAAAGGACCAATAATTGTAATCTTTAATGCTTTTACTATTGCCGGAATGGGCTGGCCAGGTAGTATCCAATAACATTGCTTACGATAAGGATCAACTAAGGGAAATTGGTTAGTGCTGTGCCAGTGGGTGTTGGGAGTTGAACTACTGACCTATTTAATGCACCGATTTTAAAAACCCAGCGTGCTTTTAGATTCCATTGGCACGGACGCATTTCTTTATAACTCCGTATGTAGGCACCTTGGAGTTTTAGAAACTGCAAAGCTACAAGGTTTTAGCCTTGTAGTTTCGTTTCAAATATTTTTAACAATCTTTTGCCCGCGAGTTCGTCTGTATAAATGTCGGCTATCGCGAATGTAGATGAAGTCACGAAATAAAAAATAGCCTATGTCCTTTCTTGGGGTTGAAAATTACCCCGTACTAAATTTCGTTAAAATCGGTTCAGTGGCTTAGTCTTAAAAGCGTAACAGACAGACAGAAAGAGTTAGGTACTTTCGCATTTATAATATAAGCATGGATTGAGGACTGGTTATGAGATATGGAGACAAAAATTGCGCAATCTTTCATCGAACACTGGAAAGGATAGAAATAGGTCATTCGATTATCCCACGAGACGAAGATAAAACTTCCCAGAAATGGTATCTTTCAGCGATGGCAAAATTAGAAGTTAGATCCCGACCTAAATGAAGAAAGACAGACCCTGGTAATAGCCATCAAGTCACTAGGTCAAAGAGATTGTAAATTGATCGATCATATAAACCGACGGCTGTCATTTATTGCCTAACTTACAGCCTGACATAAAGTTGTAAGTGAACAAAGTAGAATATATATATACCATCACGCCTGTATTCCCCGAAGGGTTAGGCAGAGGTGTAACGATGTACACCCACAGTTCGCCGGTATATTTAGGTCCCATGTAATAGGGGGCGAGCCTATTGCCATTAACCGGGCACAAATCCTAACTCCGAGCTGCTACTGAGAATTTCATAGAAAAACCCAATAGCACTTTTTGCTCGACCTGGGAATCGAACCCAAGACCTCTAGCGTAGCAGTCGCGCTTAGGACCACTAGGCTAGGAGTAGAATTTACGACAAAAGCCATTACGTGATTAATACCCGTAACTTAATTCAGCCAAACATAAATATTGACGGCCGAACACCAATTTTGACGTCAAAGTTTAGACAGTTGACTGAGGGAATCAGGTTAAAGGTATTTATATGCAATACTGTGATCTGGGGTGCTAACTGATCTAAGACGTAACTATAGTGCTAACAAATATTATACATCGGACATTACCTTCAACGGAGGCTTTTAGCATACACTACACTGCTACAAATGACTTTTAATAAACAAAATTAAATCTCCAACAAAATAAAATCGTTTATTTGCAAGAAAATACATAGTTTACAAGGTAAGATCTTACAGTCGTAAAGTCATTGTATTCTGCCTGCAAGCAAGCGTACAACTGATTTGTGATTAAATGTTATCATTATTAAGCACATTATAATTATTATCACACATTAGTATTACTTACATCGCTCGAAGCTATATTCAGAAACCAAATACCTATACCAATCAATTTATCCGATAGAGTCTCTTAGCTATCTTCGGTGACATTCATCATTAGGGCTTTGGAAAACGGCGTAAAGCTTGAAAACGTCCTATAATATGCAATAGGGCATTAATCATTTCCATCATTGTTATGCTAAGCACCCTAAAATTCAAAGTACAAAAAATTACGTGAAACGCAGTCTGAATAATGCCGGTAACTTAACTTTGCCAAATGCCAATATTTGCTAAGGCAATTTTAGTGGCACCGGCACCGTTTAGGCCGAGCTTCGAATTATGTAGGCATCGGGCGGCCTTGGTTCAAGCCTTGAACTGCGATCGATATGGAGTGGCCCACGTCTGCCGGGACTAGGTATCAACAGTTGTAAAGGGTCGAAGGGACATCGTTACGGAAACTTTTACCATGGATTCAGTAGATGGTTCTAGACCCCATAGAGTTGATTTTTTTTTTGGCGGTTACAAAAATATGGGGGGTCTAGAATCATGAACCTGAATCTATGGTAAATGTTTTCATTGCCATGTGCCTTCAACTTCGTATAAATACCATGTAACAGCACATTGTCCACGGAAATAGTTATGTAAGTACACAGCATAGCTCGCGAGGGATACCAGCATGAATTTGTATGCAAACGAGTCCCTAGCCCTAGGTAAAATTACGATATTCGACCCATGCTTCAACTATGTGAGTCATGTTTGTTTTGACTGTCATTTATAACCATAACACTAATGAAAAAAAGTAACACAACGAGGACCAATTAATTAATGTTAATTGTAATCCGTGGTGCTTGGCAATCTGGGCTTTTCCCAGTTGTAAATGTCTCTTTGTACCTATTAGCCTAGTTCTGTTCTGTCTCCTACTCGTTTGGAAGGAATTGGAAATTACGTTTTTGTGTTACATCTCCGCTGTTCTTTTCTAATCAATTTCTTTGCGGGATCGAAGACAGTTAAGTGGACTCGTCGAGCTTCATTGTCTCGGCATTTTTCTGATTGCCACCACTGTTGATTCTAATTTTCAGAGGTCAGTAATAGAACGGCGGTCTTATACCAATTTAAAAAAAAAACCATAAAACAACATAGCAGATAAGGATAAAATTATTTATGGTTCATTCAAGTAATTTTAACTCATAAAGTATCCGAAATTCTGAAATGCTATTTATGTTTAAGGGCAAGTCAAGGTCTCCAACCGATCAAGGTTACCCGAGAAAAGACTTTGAATTATGACGGAGGACATCAGAATTCCTAATATACGTTCCGTCTTATTTATTTAACTGTTAATTTGCAACGGATAAACCAATTACAGTAAATCAATTTAGTTATAAAAAAACCAAGGAAATACATGTCCTTGGACAAAACAAAGGAAGGTATAATATTGCGTAACTATTATGCATTTCTCTCGGAGTACTTTCAAGCATTTTGTCAAGATTACCTTCCATTTATCCGCAAACACATCAAAATCCGACCTGCTGTCCATGCAGGAGAGCATTGAGCGTGGTGAGGGTTTGCAATACAGGAGATATAGCCCGAGCAAAGGTCCAGCCCTGTTACTGGGCAGCGATTATGAATGTGAACAAGATATTATCAGATATTACGTATCAGAAACTTCTATTACCTACGTCGTGTTTGCGAACACAGTTGTATAACCTTTCTTGTATGGCGCTTACATCACTAAAACCAGGTAAGTAGTTACATTGCACTCAAAGTAAGCAGTATTCTGTTATCACATCATGATTTGATAAGCAGTTACATAATTATCATTAGCAATAAAAATAAACGTTATATGGAGTAGCAGGCAGTAAACAAGCTCACAAAATCTGCTTTTTATAACTTGCGTGAAATGGGTTTGTTGGTTCAAGTACTTCTTAGACCATTTATTTCAAATACATTATTTATTATTTACAGACACTTGCGAATTTTCTAGAAGTCTGTCAGTCTGAAAGTTAAAGTTAGATGCTATATTCAAACAATAGTTTCCTATGGAGAGAAACGAGCAAGAAACTCCATGGGCACTTACATAAAATCAAAAAAATATTATTAGGAATTTTATAAAAACTAGTTTTATAAGTTATAAATATTAAAGCACCCCCACGACCCCAGTCGCATGCACCAGTAAGCACAATATCTTGCGTGTGTTACGTAACTCGCTACCGTAAACAGTAAATTTTCACGCCAAAAATAAAAGTCGTTTATTAGCAATAATTTTTGCTCACTGCTGCTTAGTTTAATGGGCAGTGTGCGTAGTTTACGACTATGTGATGTCTTTTGACACCTTATCTTTATTCTTCAGGATTTTTTAATGGCGTTAAATTTTACCATTCATTTCACATTGTACATTAACACATACTATTTAAAAAAGAATACGGCACAAAAGAGCCATAAGACCTTAAAAGATTCGATGAGCTCATCCTCAAAGGCTATTATCTGATTGGCGCAAATTGAGCGTCCCATTTCAAGCGCTCGACGATCTGATAAAATAAACATGGGCTTAGGATAATATTACCATGCTTAGGTATAGCTCTTGTGGAACAAACAGGTATAATCTAGGACAGCCAATCTACCTGGAGTGTACGCTTTACTGTCAAAAACACTCGGCAAAATATTGTCGTTCGACAAACATTGATACAACGAACGAAGTGTTGTTATTGGAGAAGAATGATCAAATTAAGCAGAGGAAACTTTTAAATAGAAGGTATTTTAAGAAAGATTTAAAAGTACATCGACACTGAAGAATAAATTTTATTAAGCCCGAAAGAAACGTGTTTCCCTGAAGTTTATTTACGTTGGACTTTAGGGTAATTTATGGTTGACTAGGAAGCATCGACCCGACAGCGGCTTTCCTTGCGTAAAATTAAAGTAAAACGGTTCTTTAAACCCGTTGCGAGCACCCGTGAAAATTGGGTTAGAGGCCATGCAGTGGGTTCCAACATTAGTCCCCATTTTAGTTTCAGGACAGTGACCTTTGTTGAGTTTGTTATTATTATTGAATTTCTCACTGGTCTCTTTGAATAACAAAGATGTAGAATTTCAATTTAGGGTAATTTGTATAAAAAATCCCTCGGTGAATTTAGCTTGAAATGTGCTGTTACCGTTGCTACGGATTGACAGCTTAACACACGCTCATTTCACCTAAACTGACCGAAGGAGATTATTAAAGAATAACACTGTAGGAGGCGTAGATATTGTTTGGAAAATCTCCTTACTGAGCCTCATCGGACGTTTCTAAGGCACTCGAAAGATGGTCAGACGCATTAAAGAAGTTGTCATACGTAGATCTTTGACAGTCGTTACGGATAGTCAGAAGCCAAGAAGTCTGACAACCAGTCTAACCAAGAGATATCGTGTTGCCCAGTAATTGGGTTGTGAAGATCAGATAGGCAGTCGCTCTATATAAAACACTAGTATTCAGCTACATCCGGTTGGACTTGGCTCAGCAGATGATGATGTCTGATGCTGCAATGCACCTGGCGGTTTATATCTCTAAAAGTAAAAGTCACATCGCATTTGGTCGTTTTCTCCAGCAGTATGAGAACGAAAAAGAAGAATGATCCATACCTAATCGTTACATGTGTAACTATCCACTGCTGATACTGATTTTCAGAAGTTGCAATGGTCGGAATGAGATTGGCGGGCTTGTCACAAGAAAAAAAAATCGTTGCCTTACCAGAAAATGTATAAATAAGCTCTCGCGATACATCCATATTAGTCAGTACAATAGGCGTTGGGAAAGGTAAATTACAAAGCAATTGCAAGGTGGAACGGATAATTAATCGAGGGTCATCTATTATGGGAAATGTTTGGCTTGCAGATTAATGGCATAGCGTCGATATTCGCTAATGACTATTCATTGCTGCTGGCTTATTATGGCTTTGTACAAAATTGCACATAGGATATAATGGGCATAATAAACGGTTCAGCAAAATTGATTCGCTTGGATTAAAGGGTTTGGCTAATATTGGACGGAAACACGTTTCAATTTAGTTGCTTCATCAAATTAAAAGGTACACAGTAATTGTTGGTAGACTAACTTTATATTATTTAATGCACCATGCAGTGGATAACAAAAACTAGCTAAAATTTCACAATTTTTATCTATCTTTTTTCCGTTTAATAGTTACTTTCTCTTTGTCAAGGCCTTGCAACATATCTAATATCTGTCGCCGTCTTCAGTAAATCGGATTTCTTAATACAAAGAAGAGATTAACATTATTCTAATTAAGTAACTTATTCATGTAAAGGTTTGAAGGTCACCGCAGTGCATAAAAGGGCTGCTATAATATACATTATTTTTCCGCACGTGAACGCGCTGGGTCTCGGCAGTACTCGGTTAAGCTCGGCATTTATCGTGAGTTATTTGAGGACGTGGTGTACTCCACTTAGAAGGTTAAACACAGGATGCAGAGAATATAACCCGCCATTTATTTTATGAGGCTTGGTTTCAGAAATAACGCTGCGGTACCTGCCACTGATTTGAATTGTTTTATAGGCTTGTTTACCAATCTAAACTTGAACCTTAATTTCCAACCCTCAATATTCACTACCAAGGAAAATTGGTGTTTGGAAATTAAGGCCAAGTTTAAACCGGTTGACGGGCCAAATGGAAACACATTATTATGTAACACGCATTGTAATAACAGCCTAATGAAAAGCTTTAACCTAACGCCCGGGCACCAAAAAATAAACCCACCATTCATAAATGAAACTGGTATTGTATTAAAACAAATGTTTCAAAATTTTAGAGAGAGAGAGATTTTGCCTTGATAAATTACTCCAAAAGATATAAAGAATTGTCACAACAGTCATAACTGTGGTAACTTAAAACCAGCCGAAATTGAACCAGAGATCCTTATTACTGTCTAGACCGAGTTTAATTCAATTTTCTCAGTTATGACGATGTACAGAAATAGCCGAATTGTTACCGGCGTTGCGGCTGAGTTCCACAATAAGCGGTCGTGCGACAACGTAAGGGTCATTGAGAAGGGGGATACTCTCGCCGACCTCGACGACGACGATCGATCAATTGTTATTTATTGCACTCATGAAAATTGTTTTTCTTACAGAATTGTTTTTGGAAGTTACGTATGACGTTACCGGCAATTTTGGAAGCATTATGGCAATAGAAACTTGTCTCGAGGGACCACGTATCGATATTGGCAAATTGAAAATGAATTTTGACACACATTGAAGTGGTATTTTATCGAAATAGTATGCTTACAAATGGTTTTCTCTTATAAATATTGAATTGGTCTTTAAAATAAAAGGAATATGTGAGGAACTTAAAGGAATTACCGTTGGTTCCCTAGGGGGAGACCACAGGGGAGCAACAAGAATACGCGCCGCCATATTGCAAGTTGGAAGTTATTTCAGACTTTCATATTGCTAACGCATGATAAAGAGGCCACTTGATAAAGTGGCTTTACAAATGCTACATCAAGCGGCTATATGCTTTAATAATGGCTTAAATGTTAAATGCAATCATAGGTTACTAGGCCATTTAGTTACCCTTTTCCAAGAAAGTGATCGACAGTGAAGGATAGGCTACAAACTATGACCGCTTTTTAAGTAAGATTTTTCATCGGAAATGTGTCAGAATGTATTAATAACGACAATACGCAAATCAGAGTATAGGGTTAGCAATTTTACCCTCGGTTTTCTGAATGGAAAATTAATGAGATAAGTTGTCAAGGGCGCATAAGCTGCTATTATTTATAGACTAAATTATCAAAAACCAATCACAAAAGCTTCTGCGGGCTCTATAATTATAGAGTTATGATTGTAAGACGTCACAACGACAAACAAATTTCTCCGCCAACCCTCTTAAGTAATAACGGCGTGATAGCGAGCAAAAGTAGGTCAAACCACAATATTATTATTTGCAAGTGTTTACATTTACTGCTACACTACTTTATGGCTTATTTATCGGAACCTGTGTTACTATGCGCTTTTAAGGAGCTGCTCCATGTTCTCACAGCTTGGATAAGAACTATACTTTCCGATAAGGCGAAGTTTTATCATAGGGATTGGTTGTTGCAGTGTCTGTAACAATGAACATGGATTTTTCCAGATTACTTTAATAATTGGTAATTGGAAAAACTAATCGGTAATCGTAACACGTCGATAGATTTATGACGACACGGATGGCGCAGTAACCGAGCGATCAGCGTGCCGCGGGTTCGATTCCCGCAGGGAACAAATATTTGTATGACCTACAGATAGTTGTTCCGGGTCTGGCTGTTTGTGTATGTTTGTTAACGCACCCACGATACAGGAGAAATGCCGAGAGTGGGTCAACGTTTTCTTAAAAAAAAAAGATTAACCACCAAAATACTACTGCTGCACATATTATGTATATCTTATTCGTCTTGAGAAGGGATTGGTTTACCTGTTTTTGGAACGAAGTTTCCTTACCGTAGTACATTACACCCCAGAAACACTTGCCAAATGGAAAAAAGTGTAAGACGAAAGTGTAGTGACGGTCGAACCGAAAATTTAATTTTGCTTGTTATTCAATCTATACTAATAACATTATAAAGAGCTAATACTGTTTGTAAGAGGTAATCTCTGGAAGTCCTAGTCAGATTACAAAAAAACTTTTACTGATACAAAGCTAGAATATTGTCGATTGACAAAGAGTATGTTTTATGTTCGAAGTTAAGGCGCGGGCAGAAGTTAGTTCATAATTTGCCACAACACCTTGTGTTTTTATATTTATTCTTCTTAATATTCTACAACTCACAATGGTTAAAACTAGGTAATTTATGCTAATAATACATTACTGTATGAACAAGGTCTGTCGATAGACTTTATGTGAAGGACAAGCTATACATAGAACTGAGACTTCGTGATAAGCCGAACAGTCTAGCCATTTTTACATGCTATATGTTTGCACAGCTTAGCTAGCTAGGTATTTCAAAGCTAATATATTTCTCGCAGGCAAAATAAGATTCCGAAGACGTGGTTTCATATTGGCGACATAGGAATGCGGCCGCGAAAAATATACTTGGAAAATTCCTTGTCACGTCGTTGTGCTCTGAAACACGTCTGGAGCATTTTTCATGACGTAAACATAGTTAAATCATAGTGCTTTAAAGTGGAGCCTGTCTATAGGCGCCACATTTTCACTATAGACGAGCAAACCTTTCTTTTTGTTCTACAAAAACCTTCATGTTATCTATAAACTGTTTCACATAAGCCTTAAATACATTGGAGCAAGGTAGCTTATACCTTATTCTTGTCGAAAATTATAAAACTTTAACGCACTGTTTACAGGCCTGCAAAATATCTACATAATATATCAATGCGGTATAAACCTTGGGTGTAAATTGCAAATTAGGGTACGCAGACATTTCATTATGTTTTGTGGTTGGTTTTACTGTTATGTCTAGACACTTGTAAGGCATAGAATAGGTGGTCCTTATACTACTCTGAAATTTTGGTCCTTAAATCCGTATAACACAAAAACTGTTCAAAGTTCAATTTCCTGTTAACCGTGCCAAAATATAAGCGTACCAAGATCCCTGTAACTACCAAAACACTTAGATATTAAAACCACATTAAGCATGTGCGCAAAAACGAGTGAGCTGATGCGGTTTCCATGGAAAAACCTATTCTAAAGTACACTAGCTGCCAACTTAAAAAAAATATAAGAAGCAAGTGTTCTTCTGGCTGTGACGTCACAATATAGTCATCCTGTTCTAAATCATATCTTGTTTATTCAAATGAAGGTATGATTAACTGTCGTCGATTGTCATTTATTTCTCTGTCGAAACCCTTTGGGAACAGCTGGAAAAGACAGCCTTCCTAAGATGAAAAATTGTCTCGCACAGAAATCCCGCGTGTTTTCATTTCATGTTAAATAGTACTAAATCATGGCTGTCTAGCGCTACGAAATGTGGTATGCAGGTGCTACATTTTTGTTCGGAGCGCAGTGAACAAAAGTTAAAGCGCTGCTAACACCAGGCGTCTGGGAGTGGGGTAGTTTATAGCTACTTTTAAGGCTGCGGTCCGTGGTTAGGCTGTAGCGTGGCATATTGTAAAACGCTTCGAGCGAGAATAGATATGGAAAACCAGGAAATATTGTGGAGTGAATGAATTATAATGAACAGAAGGGAACGTATGGTGAGAAGTGAGTGTATGTTGAATGGGTCTAAGAGAGAAGGAGAGGGATTTGTAAGATGATGAGACTAAGAAAGACGACGCTAGAGGTTGATGTACTATTTTCGATTAATTGCTATATTTAGTAAAAATATAGAACAGTTATAAGATTATCTTTACAATTTATTCCACATCCATGATCCCACAATATATGACGTTTTGTTTGGCAAAGATTTTATCACGTTATCATGAGCCCGAACAGTTCGATCATTTAATGAAATGGTATCAGTTACCAAAAAAATGTTTTGAAACTCCGGACATCGTTTTAAAAAGAATCTTGACCCTGATCAAATGATCTCAAAGCGAGTCTTCGTAACTCTGTAGAAAAAGTGCTACGATCGCATGTACCGCTACACAGTCTGACTAATAGGAACTTTTTTTTAAAAGCTTCAGTTTTTGCTACGCTGCTACGGAACACCATTCTAAGCGTAACGTTCACTGACAGTCATCAGTTAGTCGGCCGACTAGGATTGCCAACAATACGTGTGAACAATGCCTAACGTAGTTGTAGCTTATTTAATGCAGGTGCCTCCGCCATTTTTATATTTCTTGTAAATCCGACGTTGCATCTACCCTAGCCGCTGTTTCGAATGAATTATGTGATGAGGCGGAATAGCTATAACTTAGACATGCAGAAATATGATTATTGGAGGCAAGAACTGAACTTTATGGACTAAAACTAACTTGTGGTGTAGCTATTCTTGAAGTTTTGCAGGAAGTGAGGGTGCTTAAGCTGAAGTTTGCAAGTTATTAAGTATTTTGGGGTAAAATGAGGTTAGCTATTTTGGACCTCTCGATGTACGAGATTTTAACTACAAATATGCATTATGCAGTTTTGGTAAAGAACTAGGTAAGAAATAAAAAGGGTAGTACGTTACATGGTCAATGTTACACTTAATAATGTTTTTGCCATATTATTTTAACTGTAATATTTTTTAATTTTTTATAGTACGTGTTCTCCGTGTACCAGCATACCCAGATCCAATATCAACAACGCAGTTTTTACATCTTTCCCCTCTTACGTATTCTTTCAAGACAATCAGGTGACTACACGGCGACCACAAAGCGACTAACAGTCGACAATCGTAAACACTTTATTACCTTAGTCGACTATAAACTAAACTGTGCCCACAACCATTTAAGTCATAAGCGGCAGCGGGCAAAGAACAAAGAAAAGCCACAGAAACTGCGAGTATAACTGAATAAGTCCTAAGAAGAGTAACTTAACACAGCTTGGCGAAGTTACCAACGCTTCAGGCAGTATTAAATGAGAAAGGAGCAATAAATAGGTACCTCTGTTTTTTGTTGCGCAGCTTAACAAAGTTCAAAACTTTGCGGCAGTATTTATTTTTATATTTAAAGTTTATGCAAAGAAAATCTCGCTGAATGAAAATGAAACTTGTAAGGCCGACCGTAAATAATTGTGAACGTAACATAATACCTATTGGTTGTTGCATGAATGAAGTACAATTCATATGTTATGCAACTTGATTCTGAATGAACGTATTTCAAGGATAATTAAGCATATAGCGGCTTTATACAAAACAGAGTCTATGCAGTCAGCATAGTTTATCTTTTATTTAAAACTTAGTGTTACTAATACGTCTAGCCTAGAAGGTAGACGTCTAGTCGTTCCAAAATTTATTACAGTCTAGGCAGCATGATCCCCCTACTTCCCCGAATCTGACTCACATATCACCGCCATTCCTTCTAACTTACTCCTACACGCCGTCTAAAATGAGTCACTAGCAAAGGGCAACGCACCCTCAGCTAATGCCATGCACCCCTGCGAATAGTCGTGAAGCCGTGGCTGAATCATAACCACGGGCTGCAAGACGTATGGGAACTGTCCAACTTAACAAAGTGTAAAACTTTGCCAACTTGACGTTTAATTGAAAAGTTTTAATACTTGTGTGTGAAACATGGAGTCATTTCTGGAGCACTTTGAGGTTCTAAAGGTAAAGCTTAGTTCTTGGCTTTGACTGAGGATTGTCTCGATGTAAAGATAAGAAAAGAAATGGCTTTTATAAAGGGTTTTTTTTTTTTTGGTAGGTGGGAAATCATCAAATAACTTCTCCCGCCCTGGGCGGGGCGGGAGGGAGTGTCAGACTTTTACTGATTAAAACCCACCCATGTTCCTTCTTGTGCCCTTTGCGTTCCGGGGGCGCGGTATCTCTTGCGAACAACCCGCAGCCCCGGCAGGCATCGGCCCTCAGTGGCCCCTTCCTTTTGCTGACATCTCTTTGAGGCGCGCGTGGAACACGAACGCGCCGTCGACACGGCCTGTCGCTATGCAACGTAAGGACGGTGAGCTACCCATTGCTCACCGTCCACAGGCCCGTATCTGCGGTGGCCGAGGAGTTTATAAAGGGTAATATTAAACTACCGATAGCGTCATCAACTGGGTTAACTGGGTACCCCTCACGCATTAAAGTTCGTTCGGAAAGGGACCAGTTGACGACGCTGTCCATACATAATGTCGGAGTTCATATAAGCACTATTTTAATAACAGTCACATTGATTGAATGATATCACAATGGTGCATTTATACCTAAGTATCAGGCAATTTGGAAACTTCAGAATTGCTTGTAAATACCACAATATAATCAGCTACGTATATCCTGAGTGTCATCAGGAACTCCGGTCCAGAATTTCAGATCTAATTTCCGGAATACGATACATCATTGACTTTATATGAGGCGGGAGGCTTCCATTAGGTGATTTTTTCCTGTGTTGCTCCGGATCTCTTATATTCTGAATGCTGAGAGTCTTATAGACAAAACGATTTCCTATTTATTGAAAATGTACGCAACATCGTTTTCCCCAAGTCATGATAAATCGGGGAGACACTTAAACGCATTCTATCCATGACAGAAATAGATTGTAGAAATTCTGGCTTCCGAACGCCATAAACCCAATCTATGTTGATGAAGATCTAACCTCTGGGTTTTTTTTTTGTTTAGGATGAGAAATCATCAAATGACACACACACCCGCCCAGTGTCAGACTTATACTGACTAAAACCCATCCATGTTCCTTCTTGTGCCCTTTGCGTTCCGGGAGCGCGGTATCTCTTACGATCAACCCACAGCCCCGGCAGGCATCGGCCCTGACTGGCCCCCTCACTTGCTGACATCTCTTTGAGGCTCGCGTGGAACACGAACGCGCTGACGACACGGCCTGTCGTTATGCAACGTACGGGCAGTGAGCTACCCATTGCTCACCGTCCACGGGCCCGCGAGTAGCCTCTGGGATACCATCATATTAAGCTATCATATGGATGCTACGACAGACTCATCAAATTTACGAATTTAGCCTTTTGCATTCTAGACTATAATATTCGAAAGCACTTAACAACTTTTGTGATCAAAAGGTCAGTATCCCACGAACTAAAAGGTATACCTCGAGTATCCTTTGCTACATAGATAACTTTGAGTAAGATTTGTGTATTCGCTGCTTTTTACACATTAGGAATAAGCATTGCATAATGATGATATAAGTACCTACATACAGAATTGCTGTATCGCAATTTGTGACGTTGTATGCGGTTAGTGTTCAGTGTGATAGCCAGTATGCTTCGGACGGAGCGGTTATCGCCGGATATAGCTAACCAAAACTTTATAGACGAGCGACTATTGTCCGCGACTTCGTCTGCGTGAAATAATTACTTTGGACAGCCTTCTTTTTCGGGTTATAATTTTTCAAAAATGTTAGAGCAAATGTTTATTTATTTTTTAACAAGTGCCTAAATATAAAGTTCTGTGGTTTTATCTTCAGTAATGACCGACGCCTATACAAACTTTGATCCATTATGTCAACTCCTTCAAGGCCTTTTCTCGAAATAAAATGCCTATGTTCTTATCCAAGGTCTGACCTACATCTGTACTAAATTTCATTGAAATCGGTTTAGTGGTTTAGGAGTAAAAGAGTAACAGACAGACAGAGTTACTTTCGCGTTTATAATATTAGTATGGAAGTATGAATTGATAATTTGATCTTGTTTTTAATTTCACTGTGACATTTGTCTTACTGACTCATTCCTCCTTTTTACTATCAACATCCGAGCTTTCTTCCAAAATTTTTGAAAGAGAACATTAATTGTACGACACGATATCTTTCTTGCCATGGTTACGATTCATGGTATGCGGAAAATTATTTTACTGCCATGAAATCTTTAACGTGTTAAACGTTTCATAAACACGTTAATGGCTTCAAGTGCCAAAGGTTAAGACGAATGACGATCTAGCACGACCTAAAAGGGGTTCATTACATATAATACCCACACATTAATCCCTAATCGTAATTCGGACCCAAGTTTAATGGAGCCATTAGATTTACCGCGATCTAAAGAGGTCATAGCCAAAATATCCAACACATAGCTGTAGTTTGAAACCAGGATTCTTCTGGGCAAGGTCACTCCATCGTCGACTTTGTCTTTGTCACCTCTGACCTAGACTAGAGACAAAAGCAAACCGCTCTCAAATAAAAAAAGAGCCATAAAGGAAACAACACATCATAGGTAACAAATAAAAAACATGTTTTTACCAGAGACACACGTGTCGTGAAAACTCAGAGAAAAGAAACATATTATCATGACAATATTGTTGCACAAACACACAGCCTTATTGTAGTGGGACAAAAGCGGCCATTACAACGCACAGTTGCTTTTAGCACGCTTATTGTCTATGATTAAACGACGGTACAGTGAATAGCTTTGTGCTCCGATGAGTCGATGGAATTGGTTATTTGTTCATAACAGGTGACTGAGAATGAAAGAAAAATCAGTCATTGGTTTAAAACTGTGACCGCCTCTGTCAAAATTTTATTTATTTATTTGGTTTACTTTCCCACGATCCTGTTTTAATCTGATCGAGACTGTAACTGACGACAGAGCACAAACTGATTAGGATCATAATTGTATTAAGTCGCAAGATAGCTTACACAGCGTCTTGCGAGCGCTGCCATAATCCGATTATAATAGCCGACTCGTGCGGTGCAATAACCAACAAATCATCATTTAGTGATGTACGATTCATAAATCAACAATTGTTTGTATATACGTTTTTTTACTGCGTACGCTTAAGAACCAACAAAGCAATTTAAAAGAAATATAAGCAACAATTTCATAAATTGCAACTTAGCTTAACACCGGAATGTTCTCATCTTATTGTATTTTTTTTAGGGAGACCTGAAAGCCAGTATTTCAAAACATCAGCGAAACAAACCTTTTTATTAAATTGATACATGCTCTGACGCGGCAAACATCGCGGATCATATCTAAGAAAACGTTTTAGAAGGCGGAAGCTATATCTGGACACAAAGAACGCGAGGGATCTCGTCCGGGGAGGCAGAAGGGTGGCGCTAGCCAGATGGGATATTGACAAAAGACACGTCCGGTAGGTACGTCTGGCGCTTGAAAATTATATCGAGGACTGGATTTAGGGATTTTGTACTTTTTCGCTTCGGGAAGAGGTATAAAATCTAATCTCTAAGGTTATGTAACTTTATACACCTCAAACTACTTAAGTACACTTTTTTCAATAAAAAAATTTAAAATTAAAATTCTTTGAATTCTTATTATAAACGAATATTCATTTGCATGACTGAAAGGTTAATCATAGTGTATAGTGTAGGAACGCCTGATGTACATCATATATTCTTAGAAATAAATGAAATTCATTCAATTTTCGAAAAGATTTCGTTCAAAGATTTCTCTATTTTGAACCACTTGGGACATTGATTGTATCGTAACCTTAGTTTATATTACCAGTATTGTACCACGAAAAGTAATTTCTGCTAGTCGCACGAAGCGATTGCCTCAAGCTAAGGGCTTGTGACAATAACGCCTCTGTAAGTTTAATACGTTGAGGTGCAAAAAGGGCTTTAGTACACCAACATGAGTTTGTTGCATAAATTCTTTATAACATTTTCCGGGATCCCGAAGGTGGAACAAAGCCTACCTAAATTATACATAAAATTGTATATGTTTGTTACTCAATCACGCTGAAAGGGCGCAACGAATTTGAATGAAATTTGGCCTAAAGGTTGACTATGACCTGAATTAGCAAACAAGATACTTATTACAGATTCATGTACAGGAAAAAAAGAGATTGTTTATTTCATATTTACATACCATCACGCCTGTATTCCCCGAAGGGTTAGGCAGAGGTGTACCAATGTACACTCACAGTTCTCCGGTATGTTTTTAGGTCCCATGTAATAGGGGAACCTATTGCCATTAACCGGGCATAAATCCTAACTCCGAGCTGCTACTGAGAATTTCATAGAAAAACCCAATAACACTTTGGAACGACCTGGGAACCGAACCCGAGACCTTTAGCGTAGCAATCGCGCTTAAGACCACTAGGCTAAAGAGAGGCAGTATATCATATTTACACAGTAAAATATACAGTTTTGCAATAAAATTGACCGGAAGGCAGGTAAGTTTTTCAGTACTATAAGTTGCAGTGGACACTTATGATAAGATAACTTAATCTTGTCAATACAGATTTCAGCGCCCACCCTAATTAGCAATAGCAGCTTTATTAATCGTAATTAATTAATCAAGAACATTTCAGGCCTCTTCTCATACAGAGAAGGCACGAGCATTGATTATCACGCTTGCGCAAGGCGGATTGGCGATTTTCGACGCCAGATATGTCCAAGATAAACTTTGAAAGTACAGATGAATTGAAAAATTCATTGATATTGGCCCGGTATCGAATCCGCCACTCCGTGCATAAGAGGCGGGCGCCTTAACCACTGGATCATCGCGACATATTCAATTTTTATATTAGTGAAGCAGGCAACAGCTTTTTAAAGGATTCCAGTAAAACCACGGAAATACTTGTACACTAACTTATGTACTTATAGCACGGCACCAGTAGAGCCACATAGCCACGCTAACAATTTCAATTTTCAAGAACAAAAACCCTAGAGACCGCTATCAAATCGGCATCGGTCCTGCATCTGACGTTGATAAAGTTTTGCTTCCATCAACTTAGCCGCTGACCTCAATACACAGTTGGCCGGGGAAGGCCAGTAAATGACAGGGTTTGTGAGGTAGGTCGGGAGATTAGAGCTGTCATCTGGTTAGATGGTCATTATGATTCAATTTTCTTTTTATGAAATTAAGTTTTTCTTTTTTGAAGTAATTTTCCGCTTTGGGTGTTTTGTGAAAAGTTTTATTAAAATTAAAAATGTTGTTAATAAAACATCGCAGACTGTCAGCCTAAGATAAAAAATACTTCTACTGATCAAAAAATAAACACTTCTAATTATACCGTTCTAAAATAAATACAACTGAAAATACAAAATCTAAAATTTTAGGTAACCCTCGATAGAAAAATAAATCAGCTAACAAAAGAGCTGATAACTTTGAAACCGCTGAACGGATTTCCATCAAACAAAGCTAAGAACACTCCCGACTAATATACCTTTCAAACAAAAAAAAACTAATCAAAATCGGTTTATGTGTTCGGGAGCTACGATGCCACAGACAGACACACGCAAATACAGACACGTTAAACTTATAACACCCCGTCGTTTTTGCGTCGAGGGCTAAAAATAACTACACCAGACTTCTAAAAGACACATAAATAATTACAATGTTAATAATAAGTGTTCCTTGTTCTCAAGACCAGTGGGGTACTATTTTTATATTGTTTAAAATGTAATTTTAACAAAATTAACAAAATAATAAAATTAATTGCAACAAAAAAAATATTTTACACATATTGCATTCATTTAAAGGTAAGATTGAATGTATAAAGAAGATTCACTCAGACTAAAAGAAAAACTGGCCACGAGAGACCATAACAAACTCCAACTTTAAATAAAAAAAACCGGTTTCTGATTCCAATGCATGCATATTATGCATAATCTAGACATTTCGACAAAAGACAACAGCACCACGTGGTTGCACCGTCAACACGAAAACTACGCAGCGTTCACCAAGGTCATCGAATTCATTATAATGATGTATTTTTACAATACATAGGTATACAGTACGTGTATTCTTGGCCTAGTGGTTAAGGCGGGTTCGAGACTGGGCAAGTATCAATTTGATTTGTTCTATTGATTTGATACTAAGTTGAATTATTATATAAGACTAATAATGTTGTGAGCACTGTGTAATGTGATATATTTACTTTTCTGAATTACGATAATTATTAAATTTCGTGTTACACTTATTGTTAAAACCACTGTTCGACACAAATGTAAATTTGTTAAAGAATAATAAATAAATATTCATATATCCTACTGATATCTGTAAAGAAACCTGGATTTATCTATACTATAATATTATGAAGCTGAAGAGTTTGTTTGTTTGGTTGAGCGCGCTAATCTCAGGAACTACTGGTTTGAAATTAAAAAATATTTTTGTTTTGAATAGTCAATTTATCGAGGAAGGCTATAGGCTATATATTAACACGCTAAAACCAATAGATGCTAAGCAGTAACCAAAGACGTAACCTAATGCGGATGAAAAAACTACGCGAACGAAGTCGCTGGCAGAAGCTAGTTACTAATATAGTCTGTCAGTTTTAAGCAAGCGTGGTGAATGCTCGTGCCTTCTCTTTATGAGATGGGGCCATTGCCCTGCAGTGGGACTGTAATAGGCTGGTATTATTTATACGAACTACGTTGACCATGGCCTTTACTGACCTCTAGACTGCTTCGCTGGTCTTATAAATCTGCTGAGATCTTAGGATACCCACTGTAAGCTCACAATATACTGGCTGACAATTTAGTATGCGTATCTTTCACGAGGTCAAATTACTAATGAATACGAAAACTTTTACTATGGGATCAACACTGAAATAAGAATAATTTTCAGGAAAGCTGATTTCTCAGCCTCTATAAAAGTTACTGAGCTCGAGCTTTGCTTGGCCTTTTAGTTCCTGCATTTGTGCCCAAAGAATCGCAAAAGCCCTACCATCACATGGTGTATTAAACACATCTGCCTTCCCTCTGAAGAATACAGGCGTGATGTTTATGTTCGTGAAGTATTTGCAGTACACCGCCCGTCCAACGCTATCAACTGCGATTGCGTGTAAATATTGTAGATTCAAACATTGGTGAGTGGGATTGTATTGAATCAGAAATGGCGTGGACCGCACAAGGGTTTAAAATTGGCTGCATTAGTCATATACTGGAAGTTCTCGGGTGTTTTTGGCCTAAATCAGTTTTTAGACTCCTCTATACTGTAGCATTAGAAAATTAACTGAAATTACAGCATTTTCATGGTGTATTTTTTTGTAAATGCCTAATAGAAGCTTATTATACGAAATTATATGATTATTAAACTGAATTATCGTTAGCGTTGTAACGTTGACTAGCACACTGATCAAACTTGAAATAAAATAATGGATACAAATAACACAGGTATAAAGAAACATTAAGACGGAGGCGTTACTAAAACTACAGATACAAAAAAGCGTTAGTTTGAAGAGAAACGATTAAGCTTTATAATTATCTAGAAAGCTAGACGAAAAGATAAATACTGAAGCCTTAGTTAAACTAATTAGACAGTTTCAGCTCAACACTTTTTGGTGGTAATTACAAAACGTCACACTAAAAACCATATCATATTTCGAAGCAAAGTTTTCAGTACAACGGTACAACATTTTCATTTACAGCTTGGCTTATCGTATGAAATGAAAAAGCAAGTCCACATTCATTCCCGAGAGATGTTGATTAAAAATATTACTGAAAGCAGCGGAACGAGGGCAAACATTGACTGACTCGTAAAAGTAGATTACCGTGATCATAAAACTGTGTTACTTAATGTAACATGTACGATGAAAGTGATGGTGATATGAAAGCTACAAATGTAGAAATAATAAAGTTGACCAACATGGAAACCACCTAGCAGATTTTCATTTTACTTGCCTTGTGCAAAAAATACACTCACTCACGCCTGTATTCCCCGAAGGGTTAGGCAGAGGTGTAACAATGTACACCCACAGTTCGCCGGTATATTTAGGTCCCATGTAATAAGGGGCGAGCCTATTGCCATTAACCGGGCACAAATCCTAACTCCGAGCTGCTACTGAGAATTTCATAGAAAAACCCAATAACACTTTTTGCTCGACCTGGGAATCGAACCCAAGACCTCTAGCGTAGCAGTCGCGCTTAGGACCACTAGGCTACCGAGGCAGTTTAATTAAAAACCAAACAATACCTAGATAGAATAAGAAGACCAGCTATGAATATTCGTACTTCCTACTACTAATATAAACGTGAAAGTTTGTAAAGATGGATGGATGGATTACTACTCATTCACGCTTTAACGGCTGAACGGAATAAGCTGAAATTTGAAACACATATTGATAGCCAGCTTAACACATACAATATTTTTTTCTAGTTTTTGTGTTCCCGTGGGATGATTTTGAACTTTGACTTTATAACCTACGCAGACGAAGTCACACGTAGAACCTAGTAAATTAAATAATTGAAATCCTTTTGCATTTGCATATTAAAATGGAATACACAGTCATTGAGTCATTTTCCTGTTAGATTCTGTCCATAAAATATAATATGGAGAATGTCTCCATGTGTCAACTATACATTACACCGACCGACCATACATATTATAATTGTACGTAAGTTTTAATTAACTAACTGGATAGTTACTGATCCCTCGCCCTCTTCTTATTTAATTGGAATAAGTAGGAGCCTAGAGGATACTTCAGTTCAATAACCTCGTGGCTTTGGAGGCTTAGAGGGAAATAATAATTAGAAGAGCATTATCCAGGCAGAGACATTGTCCTATGAAGAAAGGAAAGCAGAAAATGTCAATAGCCATATCTCTTTAAGGGCAAAAGGCGAGCACAAAAGTATTCTTGTTTTTTTCTATTTTATATACACTTACTAAGTTTATCTTGGACATCACTGACATCGGTAAAACAAAACATCGTGAGGAAATCTGGACTTAACTAATTATAACTTATTAATGTAAGCTTAAAATCGTCAATCCGCCTGTTAGCAAGCGTGGTGATCAATACTCGTACATTCTCTGTATGAGAAAAAACCTTTGCCCATGCAGTGCGCGGGACAATATTATATGTTGGTATCATTATTTATATTGTTTTATTAATTTTAATTAATGGCGAAATCGTTCAACACCATAATTATGGATTTGATAATGACCCTTTTGCAAACTGCTGTAAATGCAAATAATCAACGACTCTTGTCTTCACCCTACAAGCCAACACAGAACATCACAAACTCACACTAATAACATTTCGGAGTGGAAAAAGCCCCAAAACATTTCAATTTCTCTCAGCTACATTGCCATTTGTACGCCGTACGGAGTTAATTAAAATCTGGAACAAAGCAACTATGTACTAGCTCCTTGGTACTCAAACATAGTACGGATTTCATATAGTACTTATTGAACTTGACAGAAAAATACAAGGATGTTATTCATCAGCTCTATCAAGCAACATCTGCCTTTATAGGACTACTATAAATAGACGGAGCACTGTCCGAATTGAGACATTGGTCAATTTACTTTACGGCAGCCATCTTTGCAAGATCTCGACTCAATTAATACCACTGAACTGTTATTACTTGGAGATTTTAATGGTTTTTCGTCATTGGGGTAAATAGCATTGTTAATTAGAATCCTGGATTCTTTAGGTTTCATCGATTAAACACTAAACGTATTTCGATACCAATAGCGACTACTTATGGAGTTATTAAATTTCAATCGAGGATAAAGTTACACAACGAAATTGCGGAAAATATTTATACGAAATATTCTTCAGTCGTTTGTTAAATCTTACAAGACGTTAAGGCAGACACGTAGAGAATGGAAGACAACGCAACAAAGCGAGCTTGGATTAAAGATTTATATCACCTCCGGACGGCGAACGAACTATCCAGAGATTCTCGGAGCAAAACAAAACCAGTTACAAATTATCGGTGTACATCACTTCGCTTAGAAATTCGGCAACTGCTTCCCAGGACCCCCTTCGGAGCCGCAAATCCTTTAGGGAATCAATAATAGGTATGTCGAGATTGTGGTCCTTGTTGTTACAAATGTAATAGAGTGAGATGGAACATAGTGGAGCACGTTGATTATCTCCAAATGAATACCAGTTGTATCCAGATTTGTCGAGGCCGACAGTGGACAGCGGGGACGATTTGCAGTAGATAGGTAGCTATAAAAATTCTGATAAACACATTTGGAGGTAAAGTGCGCCAGATTGGTATTGTTGTTTGTTCGATTATGTAATATGAGAGGTATTGTTATAGTTAACTGGAATAGTGGCAACAATTTATGATAAGGGTTTGGCCTTAGTCGAAAACAAATCGATGAGTATTTCTATGTGTTAACACTCTAATTAGTTAGCAACTTTGTAACCCAACGAATCTAGTGATTTATGTTTAAAGATCACATTCAAGTACAGAAACTGTGAAAAATATACAATACGAGACAAGTTTTCCCATAAAATATGGATAATAAAACTTATCGTTAACAAATCTTCAAAAGCGCGGAATAAAACTGGTTTTTTATCCCCTAAGCCAACGCTGAGTTAAGCAAATGGAAAATGCACGACCCTAATCCTGATTAAGTGCATTGAAGGGAGGAATTACTGCTCGAGCCCCCTAGAAAAAGATCCACCATTAAAATAGGCTATTGGCAATGGCAATAAACGATTTCGTTGTTATTTGCATTTACTTTTGTAAATTGGTTTCATAAAAATGAGTTATAGCTTGTAGAATGTATGAGGTATTTGAATTAAAAAGATTCGAAAACACCTTCGATTAGACTTTCAATTACTTATTGACCAGAATATATCGAGACTACTTGTGTATGGAGCGGGCTATCGTACACTCCCAATTAGAATGCTACATTGGTACCTTTTCTAAATTTACTTCCACATTACAAGACTGCTTTTCTTCTGAAATTAGGTGAAGTGATGTAATCTTCAGATTGTTTGCCAGTAAAAGTTTTCTATACTAAGTTTACCTTCGGGAGGCCAAAAGTTAAAACTACCATTTACAACAGTCACTTATCTTTAGTTTTGCTACGCAAGGAACTAAAGAGAAAATCCAAAACATCTCACGACGTTGTTAGATTATGTTCCACGACAATTTCGGATACACTTATCCGATATATTGACAAAGTAAAGTAGGCTTCCACGCGGTAATCAGCTATCAAGGACAATTGTCGCCTGGCATTGATGCTGCTAATGCTTTTACCGATACTCTCGTTCCCCTAACTGATCCAACAAAATGATATGCCCGTAAAACATTATGGTCTCAATACGTGAATATGGATTATCGTCTTTAAGGGACTTATTACCAGACTACGTCAGCCAGATGAAGGTTATTAAGACCACGGCTATATTTCCTGGATATCATCGTACCTACCTCTGAAATTTTCAGAAGCATTTCAAGCTATCAGACAGGAAGTCTACTTTACAGTTTGATTTATATCATAGTCAGGTTTTTTGTTTTTATTTTGTCGGGTCTGGTGCCAAAAATTTTAGCAAAACGCGTTTTATCTAAAAGAATTTACACTGATTATTATAATAATAAAATTTGTTTATTTTTTATTCATTTGTTATTGATCATCAATTGCACATAATAGTATCACACTTTGCAACTCAATTGAAACTAGACATGGAGGCACCAACCGATTGCTCCAAATTGGCTGCAAGTGCAAGGTTATATGCGGCCTATACCGGTATGCTGTGACGTCTATTCGGTCCGGTTTGGTTCCAAGGTCCGAACAGGGCGCTGACCCAATTAGCCCCTTCCTGTTTATCTGGTTATATATATGTTTAATAGGAAACCCTGGATGTACCGACCTTCTGGTATAATATAAGGTCAATTCAAGGTCATTGGACGTAACGTATAGACTTTGTTAAGCCTCGGTCTTGGGACCGAATTGTGTGTCCAGCATATAGTTTTATATGGTTACATAAGCCAAGTTACAGACGTTTTTCATGTACTCGATTCCAAAATACAGGAAAAAGACAGGCAATCCAAAAATTCCAAAACGATGTGGACGTAGGGTAAGTCACAGTTCCGTCATACATATTGCATTGTATGTAAATCGCTAACATATTGCCAATTGGCGATACGGTCGAGTATGCTGTATCGCCCGCCTGCACCGCTATTGTGTAACATCACTAGACTGCGATAGGCAGAGTTGATTGGTTTGAGTGAATGTTACTGATATGATTGGATCCCCACCGCTGAATACTGATATCCAGCCTCACTGAATAGAGGTCTGAAAAGGCCGCTGACCCAATTACCTGGCGATAGCTGACGTTTGGCGGGAAAGGTGCATCGATAGTTTTAGAGCTACCTACTATTTCTATTTACATGAACCTGTTTGTTACTGGATTTTCAACAAGTAGATCTTTTGGTCAACCTCTCTTTTTCCTTACAATCACACAATTGTAAGGAACACGAGGGCGAACGTTATCAAACTTTTGTACCTAGTATAAGTTTTTCATCCGTGAAATAAATTGACATCTGCTAAAAGTTTTTGTATTGGTAAAACAGCCACAAATTCAAAATTTATTCGCAGGTTAAGAGTCATCATCATCACTCATTATAATAGCACGGCTCTGATACAGCAAATAATGTGCACTTCAAGTTAGGGCTTTAAATCGTGTGCGTTAAAATATTTTTTACAATGACAAAATATAAAAAGTGACGGTGCGCTGGCAGCAGGCGAATTGTCGTTTCCGTATCGGAGCGGTTTAGTTATAACCACAAAATTTTAACTACAAGTAGAAGTTTCAAGAGGTTCGCCCCTTGACGAGAAAGAGTAACATGTCCAAGAGCTTTAATTCTTTGGTATTTTTTTCAAACTCTTGGTCTCTTCACAGAACACAAGGCATAAAGTTAAGTGTGCTGCGTTTTATCCAAAGACAAAGCATGTTCTGTTTTCTTTTAAAATTCGTTTCATGTTTCCGTTTTGAAGACAAAAGGTCTCTAAGGAGCATCTCCTACTCCTCATGTGCGCCACCTGGCGTATGACACAATCACAATACGTGTTTGTTGGATACATATTTAATATCTTCGTCGGAAGAAAGATTGTGTATCAGGAACATTTTTATTTTCGCTAAAACAATGTAGAGGCGTGACAGATTAGGAACAACTGTAACTTACTGTTGTACTACTACTGTAATCCTCTTGGTGAATTTAGAGGAAGTAAGCGTGAGATAAGCTCTCATTACACCTTATTGTAATGTTTGACCACTTACCTAAAGCTCATTTCCCCTTAGTTCACTGAGGAAGATTTCTTGGTGCAATCTTTCGATTTGAAGAAAAGAGAAAATGCCAATTTTATTAGCTTGTAAATTACAAGTACGATCTGTTTTTTTCTTATTTGGTCTAACCTAACCTAACAGGCTGATGTAGCAAAAATAGTGACAATTGACCACTTCAATTCACACTTTATTGTTTTATTTATTAGTCTATACTTGTCCACATTGGTCAAAACAATTTCCCAATTTCCCTAAAGCGCTCTTTTTAGCAACGCCTCAAACCAGCCCTCGCGTTCGGCAAGTCGCGATATTCGCATATTTCAAGTATTTTAACCTATAAATTTCTCAACATGAAGAAGATAACTTAATGAAAAAGTTTAAGTGGACTAGACAGTTCTTCACTTCTTTATTAATTGTTTCATAAAGTGCATTATCCAGACACATAAAGTATGATTAGCATACAGTTTCGACTAGCAAGGAGTGCAATAACACTAATCGTTAGAGTAAGAAAGAGGTATTTTCATTTTGGAAAGTTTTAACTATAGTTGAAAAATTAATAAACGTTAGTTTTAATTATATTGCTGGTACGCTAAAAACTTAAATAGATTTAGAAAAAGAAAAAAGTAAAAGGGATGGGTTGCTCAACTGGCGAGTAACAGACTTTAATAGTGGAACATTAACCACAGACTAAAGAATTGGAGACAGAGGACGGGTCACCCCTAACATTGACACTGTGCAGACATTAGAACATTACTAAATTAATTAGTGACCTGGAATAAAAATAAAGAAGAAAAGTGCGTAAAAAATTCAATTATCGATGTGTACAACGACGCGCGCGTGTGAGCAATTTATTACAATATCACCTACTCACCAGATGTATTAAAACAACTAATTAGGTCCCACCTAACTACACAACGAGCCCTCTAGATTATCATAACAATTACCTGCATATGATTATGTAAATCTTTAAGAAATAAATGATATTTTAAGCCGTAATTCAGCGACGATCAGTAAAAGTACATTCACCAGTAAATGGCTAAATAATAAAGTAAAATATGGAAAAATAAACTGTACTGACGTTGTTTGTTAGCCCCAAGTAAACAATGCTATAGACAACTCTATACAAAACCGAAATTATACTGTCACGATGACACGTAAATATACGATTTTTTTCAAACGTATAATTATCGATAATCGCATACACTATTAGTGACTCCCCTAATTCACACTCGGTAAAGGCTTGCGAAGGATTACGACGTAGCCAGGTGTGAAAGGCCATTAGGGGACATGGGGAATACGATACCATCGTACCATCATTTATCATATTTACATCGGAACCCCTCAAACCTGCAGTTATGTGGACATTCAATTACGTAAATGTACAAGTTGATATTTTACTTTTAATATTTGATGGACTGGACAAACAAAGGAATGTCACAAGCAGCGACAGGAATGGCAGCAATCTAGAGGGGGGAGCTAGGGAATAAAGAACGCTGCGTGAAAGAAAACATAGGTAATATTTCACCGTCTACCTCCTGTAGTTCTCAAACCATTCATGTTCCCATTCTATATCATCGATCATTGATGGACAATAGATTGTTTTAAATAAAGTCTGCAGGTTACGGCCGTTACCGCTTAGCTATGCCGCTTATTACACTAGGCCTGCTGTCGTGAAAACTTCGTAAGCTACATGTCCTATAATGCTATTCAGTAAAAATGTTCCACGGTGAATTTAGGTGAAGTGAACTTGAGGCAAGTTATCAATCCCTAGTATTCAGTTGCAGTTGTCAAATGTATCAAAAGTCTTCTAAGGATCTTCTATGTTCCTATCATCTGGAGGTACATAAAAACACATACCATCACGCCTATATTCTCCGAAGTGTTAGGCAGAGGTGTAACAATGTACACCCACAGTACGCCGGTATGTTTAGGTGCCATGTAATAGGGGGCGAGCCTATTGCCATTAACCGGGCACAAATCCTAACTCCGAGCTGCTAGCGAGAATTCCGTAGAAAAACTCAATAACACTTTTTGCTCGACCTGGGAATCAAACCCAAGACCTTTAGCGTAGCAGTCGCGCTTAGGACCACTAGGCCAACGAGGCAGGTCAGTACATAAAAAGCCAGCCTATAATTATCTCACTGCAGGGCATAGCCCTGTTTTTATACAGAGAAAGCACGAGCAATACGTTTGCTGAAGGCAGATTGGCGATTTCAGACTTGTATTAATTATAAGTCCAAGTTTCCTCACGAGGCATTTCTTTCCCAATGACAGTGATTTGTGTCAGTTTACTGCAGTCCATGGCATAATTAGGAGGTTCTTAAACTCTTTTCTAAATTCCTACTTGACCTAATTGCTTTCCTGATTCAATAGAAGCCATATTTTTTCATTAAAACCGATCTTGTGACGTAATGCGGTCGTTAAACAATTTGCCATAAATAGCCGAGAAGCAGTAAATATATCGTAATTATAGTTTGTACCAACTACCAACACGCGAGTTACGCAGGTGACTGCTTTGATGACTACAACTTGTTATTGCTTCTTCATGTTCACCTTCATAATTATAACATTCCATGTCCTTCATTTCTGGGGTCTTGATTTTGACTACAGGTTTATTTGGCGTAGATATAAGCTTTTTGCTGAATTCCTAGGTTGATTTTAAAGATCTCTTGTATCGGCAAGTTGCCAATTTAAGTGACCAAAGATTTTCCTCTGGCTTCCACAGTATTTTTCCAAAGAAGTAAAATTAAGTGTCGAAAAACAATTGTAGCGAAAAAGTATCCTGAGATTGGCACCAAAAAAATAATATCGTATTTTTCCTTGGTTGACGTTTCCTTTTAACTTTGAATGCCAAAGGTAAGTAATCTACTCCTGTATTCATTTCATTTCTTTTTCGTGGCGAATCACGTGAAAAAATCGTCGGTTTCGCTAGGTTGGTTTTTATATAAAATATCGTAGTTTATTCATCGCACTAACTACGACATGGAAAGCGTGTAGGATTTTATGAAAATGGGACAAAATCAATGATCCGAATCTCTGTGAACGAGGTACAAGACACAGTTGCTTTTATATATTCACCCCTTCATTGAGGGACGTTGGACTGTACTCGGTTTTGGACATCAATGGCGGACAGACATTACGAAGTCATGATGAGGGTTCAATAAAACACTTTTTTGGTTTACAAACGTACTTGATGGACAGGCAGAGAATTGGGGGAAATACTAAGACGACATACGATGATTAAAAATAGATAATGATCTGAAGAAGGCATTCAGTTATGGCGACTTATAGACAAGGGAGGAAAGTCGTTGCTCCAAAACAAAAGGAAACTGGAGAGAGTATGATAAGATGGTAAGAGATGGAGATGGTAAGTCGTTAGCTACAATTTCCATAGAAAATTTTACACTAACGAAAACTGCGGCACATAACAGCGCATGTGAGTAGATTTTTTCTCTTATCATAGCAGTATGTTTATACAAGTGTTTAAGTACTTACATACTAGAACAGGTTTCGTGCTTATGTATTTATGTATGTACAAATACAAATCCGAAGCAGGTGACTGATTACGACCGGCCACGAAAATTGCCGACTATTTTCAGCAATTCCAAAGTTCTAACTTGATTCATGGTTTAAGGATAAATTGCGGTTCTTCTTCTTTTCGTTTCGATAGGCCATCCAAATATAATTTAAACTATTTGGGTCCAGTGGGACGCCAAGTTTATTGCCGAGTCAGAGGCGTTGTATGGGTCGTCAAGGGTGCAGATAAACGCGCTATTTGGATACTTCAACATGACATAGTCTGGTCTGCGGTGTGCATCAAAATATGTTCACTTATCGACTGACTCTGAGTTGGTTGGTATTTGGATGACCAATATTTGGAATAGTACATATCATCACGCCTGTATTCCCCGAAAGGTTAGGCAGAGGTGTACCAATGTACACCCAGAGTTCGCCGGTATGTTTACGTCCCATGTAATAGGGAGCGAGTCTATTGCCATTAACCGGGCACATATCCTAACTCCGAGATGCTACTAAGAATTTCATAGAAAAACCCAATAACACTTCGCCCGACCTGGGATTCGAACCCAAGACATAGCAGTCGCGCTTAGGACCACTAGGCTAACGAGGCAGTCAATATTTTGAATAGCTGCTTTTTATTTCTTTAACCGTAGGGGCTAGTTCGGGTTGGCGCGAGAAACATGTACCTACGTTATAGCATAACAAAAATATTTGTTTCTGAAATTGACACCGAAGCTGATAGTGAGGAGGTAAGTTACTTATGTATTACGTTTTACTTAAGGCGATTAAACGATTATAGGATAGAATAAAGTCGATTGTCCGTCACCTTAAACTTGACACTGAACTACAAAACGAGGATTTGTTTATGAGCAAACGTAAAGGTTTTATGAATATTAAAACTGAATGGTATGGAGAGGTTTGTTATTCGTACTGGCAGATGATTGTACCGGCATACGATAAAAAAGTTCTACGTTTATAGGTGGGGAAATAACGTGTTTCCTGCGTCTAGTGGCTCCCGGATTCGCAAACGGGATGGGAGTTTTATTCCTATGTCGTATCCGGGACCCTCATCAACTTACCTTGATATCGACGTATCGTAAAAAGCTGTTATTGCTCGGAGATGACTTTATGTTGTAATTTCATTTTCATTTACTTTATTGTTATTAAATTCCATGTCCGTAATTTCTGTGGTCTTAAGTTTTACTAGAGGATTTTGGCACAGATATAAGCTACTTCCTGAATTTCTAGGTTGATTTTATAGATCATTTTTGATATATTTTTTGATATTTATTATTTTCTTTATTGTTTTTAAGATGCTAACATATTGTCCAAAGATTTTTCTTTCCCATTTTTGTTCCAGAGAATTAAAATTAATTTTGGATATGATCTAGTGACTTATAAAAATAAAGTTTTAATTATGTCTTGAATTTTATGACCGCCACACATGGACAGAAAAGCAACAACCTATGTACCTAAGTAGGTACTGTTAGTTATGCATTTCAAAACTTGGCTTTACATTTTTCCGTCAAATAAAACCTACCTGTAAGTAAACGATTTACCATTTCGGAGAACCTACTTACTTATATTTATAATGACACAAACGCTGTGACTTTGAATAAATATTTTGAACAAAACCAATAAAACTTTTAAGCGGTTTCCTAGCTAATGTTGTTTGTTCACAAAATGAAGATTTAGGCACGAATTGTACGTAGCTGGTAAGGTCAGCTGAATAACAAAACTGCGATTTAATTTTACTTAAAGCGTGTGATTGCGTGTATGGTGGTGTGTGTGTTGGTGTTGTGGGTGGAAAAGGAAGGTAGATGGTATAAGGTGGTGGTGGTTGTGGTAATAAGTTTTTGCATACTTCAAAAACTTATTACCTGGCCTGTTTGTCTAGCAGTAAATTAGCCAATTTTAAGGATAATACTGTAATAAACGATCTTGAACGTCACAAGAACGTCAATCCCTGAAAACGGGGTCCTGGCAGATACATCAATTGTTTGCGCTGATTTTTTTCGAGAAACCGGGGGCTACTAATTAACAAAATATTTGTTGATAGTAAGGGTATTGAATATTAGTATGACAATATCTGCTAGCGGTTATCTACACTCGCAAATCTATACTTTTAAACTAATATTATAAATCTGAAGTTGTTTGCTTGTTTCAACAAGCTTATCTCAGGAACTACAGACCCGATTCCAAAATTTAATTTCCATATTTTATTACTATTTATCATTGTGGTTATCTTTAGAGGAGGCCTATGTCCAGCAGTGGACCTCGAAATTTCACTCGGACGAAACCGCGGGCAAAAGCTAGTACTGACTATAAATTCCTAGGTACTTTTCCTGTCTATCATTACTTCATTAAACATCATTTTTAAGAGACGAGGAAAATGACTATATGTACATGGTCTTTGAACCCAACAATTATGTATTATTGTAGCACGTGGCGTTCAGTGCCATTCGCTCGGAATATATTGATGGCCATTTGTTCCGCTGCTGTAAGAGAAGCCGTGCGATCTTAACTCATTGAAACTGTTGACGCAGTTGCTCTGAAGTTTACGGAGTTTTTCTTGGTGGCTAAACCACGGGTACGAAAATTGCCGAGCCATGTTTGCAGGGAGGGCATTACTCCTAACTTTTAAAAGCGATCGCAATCTAATCTCAGTTACGATCTGTCAAACATGAAAAATGCCTATATTTTACCCATATTTTTTGACATACCGGCGAACTGTGGGTGTTGGTACACCTCTGCCTAACCTTTCGGGCAATATAGGCGTAATGGTATGTTGTATCTTGTAGTTGTATTTTTTGACATTGATTGTCGCTGAGATTTCAGTTAGATTTTGAACGTTTTAATTAGTAGAATTGGCATTTAGTTCTCATTGGAGTTCTTCCATAATTAGATTAGGGATTTTCTTCATGGTGGCAAAAAAACGGGCACGAAAATCGTCAGGCCATGTTTTAAGTTCCCAATTCTTGAAGGTTTAATATGAGGAAATTCTAATAAGAGGGAGAGTTATTTGCATTTTACTTTTTTATTTACTTCATACAAGTATCAACACAGTTTCTATGCTTTTAGAAATTTACTGCCTATTTTTATTTGGGATGTTATGTGCATTAAAATTCTTATAAGAAAAGGATATATGTATAAAGGTTAAGTTTTTATTTAAATTGGCCAATTAAGTGTTGCAACTAACAAGTTATCATGATTGTAATAATAGCTTGAAATTAAGGTCCTTGCATGAAATACGTCAATAAGTGCCTGGGCAGATATTATCATGGTACTTAATCTAAGAAGTACTTAGCTGTAGGTATATTGTTTTATTTATTAAATAGTGGGCCGAGAGAAGTGGAAGGAATAGAGCGAGGCCTTTGCCCAGGAGTGGGACAGTACAGGCGATAAAAAAGTAAATTAATAGAAGCAGTAAACAGAGGGGTTAAGAATAGTTGAAGTGTCTTTTCCATGCAGTAAGGCACATCAGGACTTCGATATTATTTTATCTAGACTGTAGATTGGGTAGTATATTGCGTGCATTATTTTGTTCGAAAGTTTGTAATTTTTGAACGGTTCATATATATTTTTTTCCTTTTAAAAACCGTTATTTTATCCTGTATTTTTTTATATCTAAACTCACCAAGACTTCATGGTGAGTCCGATTGCCCCTGTGCACCCACTGCACATTAGGCAGAGGAATCGTGTCTAAACTGCCACAAGGAACGGTAACGTTGGTGCCCTTGTCTGCAGCCACATCCCTGATCTCCACCTCCTCGGAAAGAGCCAAGGGGAAGGCTACAAAAAAAAAAGAAAAAAATAAATATTATTTAAAAAAAATCTGTGGTATTTTTTATGTAATCAAAATAAATTTCTGAATTTAATTAAAGCCGGTTTTTATAAAAATAGCATTTATTTACCTTCTAATCCAAGGCAGAACACAGACAACAATATACGCTCGAAAAACATTCTACTAAAACTACATCTAGACACTTAGAAAAAATTCTCGAGCTATACTTTAGTAAAGTAAGAAAGATTTATTTCCTATCTATTTATTTTACATCACACAGAATTAATTAAACGACGGAAGGCGAAATAATAGGAAACAAATCTCACAACAAACGTCTTCACTCCATTGATAAAAGTCATAGACTAATTTAATTTTGTCGTAAATTATGTTGCTATATCTTATTTGACGCAATACAATATTGCTATTCAAAAAATAAAATGTCATTTAGACGTAAAGACAGCTGTACACTAGTGAAAATTGTACATTCGGGCTGTTTTATTACTTAAGAATTGTAATGTTTACTCGTTGAACATAGATGGATATTTCTCAAAGATTTTTACGTTATTATTAAATCAATATCAAAATGTAAAACAAAAATATGCTCATGAATTAGAAGCTTTATCCATAGACAAACGCCTTAAAAATCAGCTGTCATAAACATTGAGAACATTGTATTAAACTGACGAAACCACTTATGAATAGTTCCATTAATTATTTTAATTGCATTTGCAAAAATCACACTTGTTTTTATTTCAATTTTGAGTTTCCCGTTCAGTGAAAGTGACATTTCATTTGTACTTGACAACTGTCACAAACATTGCGACTTGTCTATGGTTTTACAATGCATGATCATAGACTAGAATATAGATTTTCTTCGGATATGGCCGCTGTATCGGCAATACAACATCTGCAATGTTTTGTAAATTCATTTTTATAAAATGAATAAGGTGTTTTTTACTTATGTATAGTGATTAGCGGTCCGCGTACAGTGCTGTGATATTTGTAATGGATGCAGAGAACGAGTACGAAATAAAGAGAGTTCGTGAGGCCATACAAACGATAGAGACTATCCAGTCCATGATCGACGTTTCAGCTGATAGACTCGAGGGTTTACGGACGCAATGCTCGACGAGCGCCGAGCTCACGCAGCAGGAGATACGGACCCTGGAGGTAGGGGTGCTAACCTTCACAACTCGTTATACGGCAAGGGGAAATAAGCAATGCCCTTGAAAGTATTATACCCAGAGGCCGGGCCTCAAGGACTTTGCTGCACTCAAGGACTGGGGTGAATAGTTCATTGCCGTTGTGGAAATCGTTGCCGTACGCGCGCGCCGCTCCCTCTCACCTTGAATGTTTACCTTTTTTAATTCCACGCGAGAAAAGGTTGTAGTAGTCATATTATTGCTATTTGAATTCTGAAGCCACTGTTAGGTTGTGAAATCTGTTTAAACATAAAATTAGAAACACAATGTGCGTAGATATTCGTAGAAATGTAGGTTTGTGTGTTAAGAATTCATAATTATGCGAAATGTGGCATGTTTCTAGCATTCTAATGAGAAAAAATTGCATTCCATAGGAGAGAGTACATGAGTGCTAGTTGTTTGGTCAATAGCTATGGAATTTTAGAATTACATTGATCCACTGGTTTCACCTGCCACACATAAAGATTAGACAAGTTATGTAGTATAAAAACTAGACTGATTTAATTATTTGAAACTGTATTTTGTACCTCTAAATTACCTATCAAGTTATAGTTTTTCATTAGGGCTTAATTTATAATTGCACTAGTTTTTCATAACTTACAGAAGAAATTACGAAAGTGCATAGGTTTGTTCCAAAACTTAGAATACTGAAATTGCTTCATTTAGTTTTCTTTTTGAGTCCCACTAAAACATACCTATTTATATTCAATTGGCATCAGTTGAGGAAATAACAAACTTTATATTTTATCTTTATTAATCTTAGAAGGCTTTTAAAAGGATGTACCTTTATAGGATATACCTTATACAAAAACTAGTTTATGGTCTGTTTCGGTATCAATAGACTCTACTGGCTACACACATTCAAAAATGGAACACAAACAGTCCCCTTAACAAAGTTTAAGGTCTAAAAGTAAATACAAAAATCTAGCTATTTATAAATAAGATAACTTAATTTAGGTATCAAACTAACAAACAAATATTGAAAAAATGAAGCCAAACATCCTCAAAGTACCCAATAACTAATTTTGCCTATCTTCCTCCAAACAAAAATGACACATAAAATGAAACTATACTAACACACAAAATAGGCAGCCATGGCATGTGTCATCATGTTCATGTCATAATGTTATCAACAATGGGCTAGCTATTTAGCCAAGTGATTCAATGTTAATGTTGTCATGCTTCATCACACTTATTGTAGTTTCCATTAATGAATTGTTTTACTGCTGCACTTTTAATCAAAGATTTTTTGATAGTTAAATTGTTACCTAGTTAGATAACTTTATTATGAGCTAGAGTTTAACTGCTTTGAATTTTATTACTTTATATCAGTGGTTTCTTAACTTTTTAGGCAAAGAACTCAATAAACCTGTTGTACTTTATGGATTAAAAGAATACATTTTTTTTTGTTTATTTAAAAAACCATATTTACAAACATATAAAGTCTCATACACAAACTACCAGACCCAGGAGAACTACCTGCAGGCTGTACAAATATTTACTATGTATAGTAATTGAACCTGAGACCCACAGCGCAACAGTTAATCACTCAGCCACTGTACCTACCATATTGTCTTGTGGTCGGGTAAATAATGAAAAAGTCCTTTATTTATTTCATGTATTATTTTTGTCTTCTTAAATTAACCCCTCTTCCTCATTTGAACCAGAGTTATGGGAACCACAAACTGATATTGTTATTTTCTTATACATATTAATAGTATGTACCATTTTAATATGGGTTATAAAGTTATAAATACTTTTCATGATTAAATATAAATACAGTCTTGTGCCACCTACAATAAACATTGTTTGTGTAAAGTACTTATAGTTTGTTGACTAATATTGTTTACAAATAATATTGTTTACAAATCATCAAAATGCTGCCTTGTGTTCATAATCAATTAGTATACATTTTATAACACATGTGTGTTGCAAGAGGTATATCAATTTTATTGTTACTAGGGTAAGAATCAATTTTCAACAACGTTTGTTGAGAGTAAACAAAAGATATTGCACAAAGATGTTGAATGGCAATTACTCTGTAATAAAACAGTAGTAATCTGACAAACCAAATTTTGTTTATTGCCGCTAAATGCAGCGGAGTCAATCCGCTACTTTTTATCCCAGAAATGTGTACAGTGCCTGTTGGATAAATAGATCAACTTTGACGCGGACAAAGTCGTGAGCAGAAGCTACATTGCAATAAATTTGACCCTATTAACTTCACCCCTATTTAAAGTCAATACATATTAGGTTGATTTTGTACAGTAATTTTTTGTCCAAATTCATCAGTTTTATATTCCTCCAATACTGTATAACTAAATCCTCTCTGTTCCAGGGCAAGCTGGTGAAGCACTTCTCCCGCCAGCTGGTCATCAAGGCCAGCTTCGGTGAGGAGTTGCGGCGTGAGCTCGGCGACGTGCCGTGTCTCGCGCAGTGGCTCAGGGTTGTGGGGCTTTGCCCAGATTCTATCGAGGTATGTAGCTTATGCTTCATTACTTTTAATTACAGCTCAGTTGGATTTGCAACTCTCGGCGCGGAGGCGAGCGTTTAAAATCCAATGGTGAGATTTTATTTGGTCTTTCTCGGTGCTGTTACACCAGTTCGAAAAGTACTGTTTGTTAGTTTCAGATAGAAGAAAGTATAATACAAATGTAAATTAAAGTAATAAGTCAGCCTTCTTAAATAAAAGTCAATTAATTTATTGAGTTGCTCCTGAGCTTTTATTAAATAAAATAGCTATGTACACAGCGGTGTCACCCGCGTTCTGTTCCGTCTTTGGTTACTGCTCTGCACCTGCTTGGCGCAGCGTGATGTTCTATACGCATGAACCTTCTTCTTGAATCACTCTATCTATTGATGAAAACGTATTATAATCCGCTGCTTACTTTAAAAGATCTAAGCGTACAGAGGGACAGATGGCTGGAAGCGACTTTATTTAATGCTATGTAGAAATATGATAAGAAAAATGAACTTTGCAACTTAACTGAAAATGACCAATTTTGGTAATATGTTTAGGTAGTCATTCTATAATTAAAACAGGAAATATTAATCTTAAACAGTACACAAGCAAAAAAGAGGAAGTACATATTTGTAGATTGTTTAGTAGTTCATAGAAACAGATAAGCACCTCATGAAATAACTGTTAATTTTGACGTCTTGTAATCTTTAATTACAACATCATAATAGTTAAAAACTGTAGTCAAATATTTAGAAAAGTATGATAAGGACCGATTTCTAGATAAAGAGAATCCGGTGTGCTTTGTTTAATTTTTTCGTTTTCATACAACACATAAACTTATATACACAAACAACTAGACCCGAAACAACTAAGTGCAGGCTAAGTAAATATTTGTTTTGTGTGGGAATCAAACCCACAGCGTAGCCAGCCAAACACTTAGCCACCACGCTAAGCCGTGTCGTAACTTAACTAATGCGTGCACATTGGCCCCTTTCAAAATTAAACAGTGTCCGTATATATTGGAAAGCCCGCGATTATTTGAAATCTGAACTATGAATTCCTTACTTATTGGCTTATCACGTAATGAATATCTCATTTTTCTTATTCTTTTTCTTTTCGAATATGATAGTGATGGTTATAATTGTTTCGCTCATTACAACAGCAACTGGAATCACCTCGAAAAATCCAACGGTGAGCTGTCAGCGCGCCGTCCGCGAACCGTCACCTTTTTTATCTTTTCGGAGTCATGCTGTTATAGCTTTAACTTTTTTAGTTTATGAAAATGAATAAGAAATTTTACTTGCTCAAACATTTTTACATACATACAGAATTAAATTAATAAATGGATGCAAGATCTTAATTATGTAAGAGTGACTCACTACATATCTGCCATTATTCACGGCGCGCAAATATCTTAGGTACAATTTTATTATTATTGAATCAATGTTTTTTTATTGTTTTGTTCTTGTTCCGTAGGCGGTATGTTCCCGCGTGGCGTCGCTAGAGACGCTGCGGGAACGCTCCGACCACGAGATGCGCGCGCTACTCGCCGGCGCGCGCGACGAGGAGGTGCTGCGCCTGTGCCGCGCCATGCAGCGGCTCCGGAGTTACATCGGTGAGATAAACCAAGCCCGAGGAATAAAATAATTTTAACTGAAACCAAATTCAAACCATTTATTTCTATTAAAAAAGTGTTACAGACACTTTTGCATTGTCAAGGAGTCAGTCAGTTAAAGAACGAGGTATGCGCTTCACAAACACCCTTTTCAATGTTGTAATGTTTTTACAATATCCTGGTAACATTGTTCTTGTTCCTACTAACTTGTACACATAACATAACATACCATCACGCCTATATTCCTCGAAGGGTTAGGCAGAGGTGTAACAATGTACACCCACAGTTCGCCGGTATGTTTTTAGGTCCCATGTAATAGGGGGCGAGCCTATTGCCATTAACCGGGCACAAATCCTAACTCCGAGCTGCTACTGGGAATTCCATAGAAAAACCCAATAACACTTTTTGCTCGACCTGGGTATCGAACCCAAGACCTCTAGCACAGCAGTCGCGCTTAGAACCAATAGGCTACCGAGGCAGTTAGCTAACTTGTAATTTTGTGAAAACTCATGGTTACCCTCCATCTGGGGAGTGAGGAGAACGGAGGGTTATCTTGAACTCTTACCGACCAAAACCTCAAGATTCCTCCTCCTGCTACCATGGATCGGGATTCGGGAACCTGACATTCGCTTGATGCATAATCAGCGTTCCCGACTGTCTTCGATAAATCATAAAAAGTATACTACATAACTGTTTGTCTCCGGACAGAGGCGCTAGGTCGCGGTGAGGGCGGTGCAGAACTCCAGTTGTTTTGGGACTCGTGGGAACGCACCGTGAGGGCATCACCTAGAGCTCCCCGGGCGAGGCATGCCAACCAGGAACACCACGGCACGCCGCATAACAAGAAAGGTACAATGAGAAACTAAGATGGTATAAATAAACCAAAAATTGACACTTATTGTCATGATATTACGGTTTAAACTCGACCACCCAATCATCGGTTGATATTATTACACGTTTCGGGACGTATGATATTCTCCACCAGTAATATGACAGAAATAGAGTTCAAAATTGCGTGCAATCATATCTTGCATACAATTTCCGACTCTATTTGTTACGTGTATTGTTGTTATTTGAATAAAGACTATTCTATTTTACCTAGGTATAGTTCCAGGCGGTAAGTCTCCCCCGACGCCGGTAGCCAAGCGGAAACAGAACAGCACCCTCCCCCCTCCCGCGGCGCTCACCAAGTCGCGCTCGCACGAGTCGCAGCTGTCCGTCCGGCCGGACGCGTCCGACCTCAGGTAACTACTTTTACTACTATACCCTCTATCGTATCACCTGTATCGTACTACGTTTAATATTTTATCTTTTATTCTAGTGTATTCTAATTAACATTAATTTGAAAGTGTTCATTTTATTTTCTTTTGTAGTTTGTATGTAGGTGATTAGGTCCAAAACAATAATAAAAAGGCCCTTATTATCTGGGTGATTTCCAAGGTGAACAAATTACAAATATCGAATAAATTCACCTTCCTGAATTTATTCCGAGATGAAATCAACACCGGAATATTCCACTATGCTTATCCGGGTGATATCACCCCACAGTAGAATAATCCCGGCTTCTCTCTCACTTAAATTGACCCTCAAATGTTCATCTTGATCATCGTGATACATGGTTCCAGTGACAACAGCCAGTCGTCGGCAGTGGGCGCGGTGTCGCCGCCCGCGTCGCCGCACGAGGCGGAGCCCGAGCTCACGCCGCAACATCGCCCGCCTGCCTACTACAACAACAATGTAAGGCGCAATCACTTATTGTTAAGCATTTGTACAGTTCAGCGCTTCAGACCATCCTCTGTAGAGTTCTGCATCACCCCGTGTTAGCTATGAGTAGGTAGACAGCTTGACATGTACCTAGTATAGGATTGATATCATCTCACTGTATCGGGGCTTCCCATCTTGAGGGCGTTATGCAACGATATACAAGTCGAGAGCATGTGACGTTCTTCTCATGGATTGTAGTATGAACTATCGTTGTACTGGTATATTTTCTTACTAGCGGAGCCGTCAGACTTTGTTCTGCCCGAACGTTGACTTGCAGTGCTACCTATCAGGTCCATTAGTGAATGTAAACCAGTCAGAGACCCATTCAAACACATAAAAATGGTTATTACAATCGGTCCAGCCGTATAGAACAAGTTCAGTGACTAACAGAAAAAAAAGAGTTTTTTTTATAGTATACATGAATAAAAAATATATGATAATGAAAATATTTATGGATTCACATAATATAATATTTAGGAAATATTTATGGAGTCACAGAACAATTACAGCCTGTAAAGAAAGTCACAGTATAGAAAAGATAGGGAACCCCTGCACTCTGTTATTTAATTTTGTTGCGTATAGTTTAGGACATTTAGGATTTGTATGTCAAGGTTTTACCATGTCCGACCTCTAGTACAAAACGAGTTCTAAGTTCAATCCAAGCTTAAATGAACAGTAAGTTTTGTATTTTCACTTTATTCTGAGTCATGTAAAGTTTTTAATATTAAAATTGATAAAGGAACCGAGTAGTGTCAATTTTGTAAAAAGAACTTTACCGATGTCGAAAACTGTCTCAAAAGTTTACGCTTGGATTCAAGTTACAATTCGGTTAGTAATGTTTGCAGTTTAGCAGTTATGCAGCACGTGACAAATATAATTTGCAACTTGCATACAAATATTTAGTTGCTCATTGTATGACCTGATTATTAGTTAGTTTGTCATTGACAATAAGGCCAGGCGGAAGGACACTGATTATTGCAGATTAAAGAAAATAATAGGTGACGTACTTGTCATTTTAGAGCATATAGGCATAAGCTTTCCGCCACGGAGGATTTTGAAACTCGGGCACGCGGCAAGCATGCACCTTGTCACCGGTAGATCTAGATGTAGAACGTAGGCCAGTAGCGATAGGGCTCGGGCGCTGCGCTATAGCTGGCAGTTGCGCGGACGGCAGGTGGCACGGCTGGCGGGCCGGCTGGCGGGCCGGCTGCCGGGCCGGCTGCCGGGCCGGCTGCCGGGCCGGCTGGCGAGCCGGCCGGGCGCGCTGCGGCGGCGCGTCGCCGGCCTCGTCTCCTGCGCCGCCGCGCGCCGCGAGCCTGCGCACTGCGAGCCGGTGGGTACACGCCTCTAGGCTCGCTTCAGGTCGCTCAGCGAGCGTTTGCTTCCACGAGCTTGTTTATAATTTAACAAAACTTTTCGAAAAACAAATGTGTGAAGACAAAAAATTCTGAAGTCCTGTCTTTGGTTTTGTTTGTTTTTACCGAATATAAATACATTATCACTATGCCTATTTTCCCCAAAAGGTAAAATAATACACTCTAAATTACAAATGTATCGTTTTGCTTAAAGCCAATGTGACAGTTACATATTTTACACCTCGCTAAAGTTTTATTGGGAGTTTTTGTCAAAAGTGGTAAACCAATTACGAGGTCCAATAACTACGTTGATTTATATAAAACTATTTCAATAAAAATAAGATCTTACAGACAATTCTAGTGTTCGCTTTTAGTTACAAATGAAACTTAAACCAAGGGTTATTTTGTAGCCAAAACTGTTATTTTTTAAATGATGTTACTTAGAGCCCATTTTGCATTAGTCACATACCTAACTGATACGTGAAAAGTAAACATGATTGTTTGACATAACTTTTTAATAAAAATCTGTCTAACCACTATATTAATTCCTCAGTCAGTAGTTACCCAACGATTCAAAAATTTCAGCCTATAATTAAAAGAAAGAAATGTGAGGACGTCTTCAAAAAAAATCTGTTTCAGTTTATGGTATTGTTCAAAAAATATTGTAAATATTACATACGCAAGGAAGTTGCGTTAAGTTGACGATCTGAACCTAGCCTTACAGTTTGTTTAAGCTAAGGAAAATGTCTTGCGAATTTTGTCCAAAGTATCGATGGACAATGTTCCTGACACATTACTACTTATAATAGCTGGCAAAGAAATTTACAGAAGGAAATGATAGTATGGTGTGTTTTGAAGAACGCATGAGGCACGGGGGGGGCGCGTTTTCATAAAAGTCTGCGCAGTAGCACCATGATCAAGAACTTTGCCGGCTTTTATAATGTTCTTCTCTTCCCTTAAACAAACTGTAGTAACACACAACGTCCTTTTTACACCCCTACTGACCCCGCGCGTGTCCCCCTCCTGCAGGCGGTGGTGGTGGGTCCGGCGCCGCGGTCCCCGCGCACGCCTACCGTGAGCCGCTGCATGGCGCACGACATCGCGCACCGCTTCACGAAGACCTTCAACATGATTGCGACGTGTGACTACTGTGATAAGCAGATGCTGTTCGGATCGGGTTTGAAGTGTAAAGAGTGCAAGTTTAAATGTCACAGGTAAGTAGTGCAATGTTATTTTTTTGCTATGATATTTCTGGAGTTGTGATGGCAACCAGGTGCACTAGTGCTAGTTACAATGTGAATTTATCTATTTCATACTGTACTGACGACGTTTATATGTTGACAATCGATAATGGCAAACACCAGGACTAAATTAATAAAATCTAGCAAATATATTGAAAGTGGTGTCCATGGAGTTTCTTGCTCGTTCGTCTAGAGGCCAGCCTACGTCTTGGAACGAGCGATTACCCTTAATTTTCTGACTAACTGATTGACTCCTTGACAGTTCAATAGTGCCTGTACATGGTTTAATTGAAATAAATGCTTTGAGTTGGACAATATTATAAAACCTTATTTATTACAGGGATTGCGAAAGTAAAGTACCTCCGTCGTGTGGCCTACCGCCTGAGTTTGTGGACGCCTTCAAAGAAAAGTTTCACAAAGACGGTAAGTGCACCAAAATTATATCTATAATTTTTTTTTATTCAACTCTATTGATATTTTCTATTTTTGCCTGAAATGTGGTTTCGTAGAAAATTATATTTTGATACTTGATAAAGAACGTATAATTTACAAAGAGTTGTTTGTTAAATAGAATTCTAATTGTGTATGCGTGTGTTTAATAAAGACCTCTCTCTCCAGGCGGGTACTACGGCTACGTGTCCCCGCAGCCGGGGCGCGGCTCGGGCTTCCTGTCGTCGCTGACGCACCGGCGCCGCCCGCACGCGCCGCCCGTGCCGCACCACCCCGTACGTAGCGCTCACTCATCATACTACACGAGTGCCCCTTTACTAAGGCTTCCTTGAAAACTTGTACAAAGAAATTGATGTTGTTCTTTGTACAAACAAAGGGAAAAGTTTAAAAGACACGGAACTTTTTTGTTCAGACATTTCATTAATTTAAATTAAATTGTATTGAGTTCTAACATGTCGAAAGCTGAGCTTCGTCGGAGCTTGAGCCGTGAACCTTCAATCAATTTTTTATACCTAATTATGTTCCAACAGTAATAGCTATAAGGAATACCGTAGCTTTAAAACTTATTAAACATTATACCGCTTTTGAAAAACATTTATTTATAAGAAAATAAATAATTTTGTCTACAGGAAACTTAGAATAGTTTTGATATTAATGACTTGTACCTCCACAGGGCGGACCCGACTCCTCATCGAACACATCGTCATGTAACAGCTCGACGCCGTCGTCCCCTGCGCTAGCACCGCCGCTGACGCCGCACCACCCGCACCATCCGCACCACGCTCACCACACGCACCATCCACCCACCACCAAGCAGCAGTTCCACTTCCCAGGTAAATAATATCGACAAATAGATACCACATTTGCCTTTTACATAGGTCAGAGACAGAATCCCACTTTATCCTAATTAAATAATCTTGTTTGTCACTAAATGTGTTCAGTGCTTAGTGTTGTAAGTGCACCTCAAATAACATTTTTATTTACGTCGGCAGAATTAAAGCCGGTGGTGTCTAGTCCTAACCACGCGTCCGTGCAGTTGCCGGCGAGACATCAAGACAACAAGGAGGACCTCACGGCTAGTGTTAAGAGTGGTGAGTAGCGATATTTGTTGTACGGACAAGTAGAGTAGCCGCCACGGGTCGTAAGCACAAACGTCAAGTTTACTTTTGGGTTCCGCGATTAGTTCGTCAGTCGGACCGATCGCGTGCAGCGCCCGCGCCCCATATAACTCAGAAAAGAACCCTAAAATCCAAAAAATAACGAGACGTTTGTGGTCACGACTCGTGGCGGCCACTATGTATTCATGAATCGGCCCTAAGTTTGATATAAGTAATTAATTAATATAGGTCTTTTTGGGGGGGGGGGGGGGGGTTGGGAAACCGAAACCTACCCATGTTCCTTCTTGTGCCCTTTGCGTTCCGGGGGCGCGGTATCTCTTACGAACAACCCGCAGCCCAGGCATCGACCCTCAGTGGTCCCTTCCTTTTGCTGACATCTCTTTGAGGCGCGCGTGGAACGCGAACGCGCCATCGACACGGCCTGTCGTTATTTAACCGTAAGGACGGTGAGCTACAATTAATATAGGTCTGAAATTGGCATTCCGTCTTGAGCAAGCGCTGCGATCAATGCTCGAGCCTTTTCTGTTTGAGAAGAGGGGCCTGATGAGGGATAGTATTAATAATAGGCTGGTATTATTTTAATATATTCCATTTAACCATTCCTTGAGCATTAATAGTGTCTCGTGTGTCATGTTGCAGGCGACAGTTCCCGCTGCGTGTCGCTGTCGGGCTCGGGCTCGACGGACAGCGGCGGCTGCCCGCGCGGAGACTCGCTCGACCTCGCCAACAAGCACGACACGAGGTGGCCCCGGCAGAATAGTGTACGTATCATATACCTGCATCACTTAGTTCGAGACCTAGTAGTAGATCTACAACAAACAACACCAATACAATCTTTTGCATTGCCATACAAACTAGTAAATTCTACTTCTTACGATAGGTTTCTGTTGTACTTTGAGAGTGAAATAAATTTATTTTGTGAGATAAATAACTGCCTCATTGATCTCGTGGTCGCAAGCGCGACTGATGAGTGTGGTCCAGGGTTCGATTCCCAGGTCGGGCAAAAAGTGTTATTGGGTTTTCCCATTAGGATTTGTTCAGTAGCAGCCGGAGGTTGGAAGTTAGTGGTGTGACACCCCCGTGACCCGTGCCTCGGAAAGCACGTAAAGCCGTTGGTCCCGGCTGTCATTCGTAGATCTTTGACAGTCGTTACGGATAGTCAGAAGCCAGAAGTCTGACAACCAGACCAGCCGAGAGGTATCGTGTTGCCCAGTAACTGGATTGTGGAGTTCAGATAGGCAGTCGCACCATGTAAAACATTGGTACTCAGCTGTATTCGGTTAGACTGGAAGCCGACCCCAACATAGTTGGGACAAGGCTAAGTAGATGATGATGGAGAGAAAATAAATAAAACTCTACCTCTTAAAAAAATTGCAAGTTAAAGTTCGTTTGTTTTTCAATTTTGTTTGTAGTCAAAATTAATTATTTTGACCACAAGGCACTTTTGAACGTCATTTATAAGAGAAATATATAATTGGTTCAGTCGTTTAAGAGCTATGATGCCACAGACAGACACGCGTTAAACACATAACACTTCTCTGATTTCGTCAGCGGTTAAAATACGCGCACAACACGTCAAAATACAATATATGTCCCCTTACAAGTTCAAAGTATCCTAAAGCTATACAAACAGTAGGTACTGTTCCGGTCATTATTGTGATAACGACCCGGGAGCGGTCTCCTCCCGATAACGAAGGACTCGTGGCATTCACATTGCGTACTGCTGTAGTAGACTTACTCTTTTGTGTACACTATTATTAATTATTGGTGCGGTGTACAGTGTTCTATTATTTTTATTATTTTGTTGATATGTTAAAATGATTTGGGAATGTTTTATATTGTGAACTGGACGTATTATTGTCGTGTTTATGAAAATAAACATACGTACAATTTTTTTTTTGTAATAACGGGCGGAAGGTAATGTAATTCTGGAATCGCCAATCCGCCTTGAGCAAGCGTAGTAATCAATGCTCGTGTCTTCTCTATATGCGAAGAGGCCATTGCCCTGCAGTGGGACATTAAAAGGCTGGTACATTACTTATTAGAACAGCTGTTATTTTTTAAATAATAAACGTTGTTAACCTTTGGGGGTCTGGAATTGCGTTTTGAATCCGTGATAAAACTTTGTTATGTAGTGATTTTATTTTAAACATATAAAAGGTTCGTGGTTTTGAACTATAGCTTGAAGTCAGTGATTGTAATAAAATAAACTGTAATAATGTCTATATTTGTACGAAGGCGTCGATTGTTTGAAGAAGTGAGTATTTTGTTGTTTGGACTAGCATTTTTATGATTTTTTACTGATATGTCAGGTGTAAAAATACACATCACAGAGCCATTAACTATGCATCAAACTAAGTAACATTGAGCAAAAAGTCGCAGTGGTTCAGAAAAGTATTGTTTTAATTTACTCTGTAAAATTTTATGTGTAATACTTAATTTATATTGACCAATAACTTGTATGTATGTTGCTAACAGTTAATAATATAGGTTGCTTATTTATAAATAAATAAATAGTGGGGCGGGCTTGTCCTGAAATAACTCAAATTTAGAATAAAACTTTTCCGTGGATGTCAAATCATAAAAAGTGTACGAATCATTATTGAATTATATCTTTTAATATTAATTTTGTTCCCGCAGCTATCTATGAAAGAATGGGACATCCCGTACGACGAGCTGAAGCTGTTTGAGGTGATCGGCACGGGGCGCTTCGGCACCGTGTACCGCGGCAGCTGGCACGGCGCCGTGGCCGTCAAGGTGCTGCATGTGCTCAGCGACGACTGCGTGCCGCTCGACACCTTCAAACACGAGGTAACATCAACTCTATCTGATTAACGTGAAAGTGCAATTTACAGCTAAACATCGGTTGTTATGGTGATAAAGAAATTGACGCGACTGTAACTAATATTAAACAATGTACAGAATTGTAATCATTGCAATCGTCAATATAATTCTTCAAGTTATAATTTACACTTCAGAATCACCTGCCACCTGGATGTGATTTGCAGTGGCCTATATAGAAAGCGCTCAATAAACTGCGCTCCCAAGAAGGCCGCTACAAACATAAACTAGCAAAATGAGAGATTGTAGATCCCACCGACATCCAATGCAAGTGCGGTGCTCCAGACCAGACAATGGCCCATTTACCCATTTACAAAAAAAAGGCGCAGTAGTAGAGCTCTTTATAAAGGAGCTCGTCTGTTCTGCCGCAAAGCAGCGTTCCTGTGTTCTGGTTTGAAGGGTATGTGTGCCGGTGTAATTACAGGCACATGAGACATTTTAACTTTGTCTCTGAGATGGCAACGCATCAGCAAGGCCTCTGGTATTGCAGATGTCTGTAGGCATCGGTGACCACTTAACATCAGGTGGGCCGTCGGCTTGTTTGCCATTGCCATCCAATGACAGAAAAAAAAGCTTAATATAAACCTTCTACTCTAAAGGATCGGCAAACCTTTCTTTTCATTGTAACAGAAACAAGTCTAACCGACCTTTTAATTTCCCAGGTGGCGACGTTCCGTAAGACCCGTCACGAGAACCTGGTGCTGTTCATGGGCGCGTGCATGAAGCCGCCGCGCCTCGCCATCGTGACGTCACTGTGCAAGGGCATGACGCTGTACACGCACATCCACCTGCGCAAAGACAAGTTTACTGCGAACAAAAGTGTTATTGTGGCGCAGCAGATATCACAGGTTAAATAATGTAATATTATATTCCGTCTGTGTTCGAGAACTTCGCGCAGATCTGAAGGATCATTTCCTGTAACTAAATTGTGTAAAATCTACGCACAATAACAGCGAAACATATGACAAAACACACGCACACACATACCATCACGCCTGTATTCCCCGAAGGGTTAGGCAGAGGTGTAACAATGTACACCCACGGTTCGCCGGTATGTTTCAGGTCCCATGTAATAGGGGGCGAGCCTATTGCCATTAACCGGGCACAAATCCTAACTCCGAGCTGCTACTGAAAATTAAAAAAAAAAACCAATAACAATTTTTGCTCGACCTGAGAATCGAACCCAAGACCTCTAGCGTAGCAGTCGTGGTTAGGACCACTAGGCTACCGAGGCAGTTGAAAAACACATATAGAAAAATGTACAAATCAAATTAGTATACAAAAGTTTTTAAAAGATTTATAATGATTTTGAATGCGAATGTTCTTAAAGTTACCGAATGTCTCCCCCTACAATAAGATTGAAAATGAGATCTGTCTGTACCATATTTAATAATTGCTATTGCTGACAGACTCGAGAAACTAGAACTCAAAATTTATAAAACGATATTTTTCTTTTTTTAGTTTCGCCTCCACTTTTAAATTGAATTACTAGAACTGAGCGAAGTTATTTAGCTCGCCAGCCAGATACCCGCCGGTCTTTATGCAGCCTCAGTTTCAAAACATCTTCCTATCTCTTCCCCAGGGTATGGGCTACCTGCACGCACGAGGCATCATCCACAAAGATCTGAAGACGAAGAACATCTTCCTGGAGAACGGCAAGGTCGTGATCACCGACTTCGGACTCTTTAGCGTTACCAAACTGTGTTTTGGGAACAAGTTAGTACAAAGGTCAATAGAGGTTTTTGCACTTTACTTACTTAATTATATTAGTATCATTGCTAATTAAAATAGTACCGCTCTGATACGGCAACGGCCAGGGCGACTTCATTTAAAAAAACCGCTAGCTAGCAACGCGCCGCCCGCGATGCTCACCTATTTTTCTTGTTAACTCAAACGATTTAAGGCTAAAACTTGACTGGCAAATTGTTTGCTGTGTAGGAGCCGTGCTGTTATAATGGGAAATGACCTTTACATTGCTAGTATACGGTGTTTGTACATACTATAGTGCTTCTGCGAACACTTCAAAATTAAGCCAAAGTCCTAAACTATCTCATGTAAACAAAAACGAGTTGAAAATGAGCCTGTGTTAAGATAGATCTTAAGTGTGCAAAATTACAGCTGATTCCATTCAGCCGTTTATGAGAAAGAGTAACAAATTTATGTTCAAATTTTTCGAGTTTATTTCCTTGACTTTTAAAAAATTATACGCCGTATATTAGCACCTTTACTAATATTATCACAGTTATGTGTTTGTGTTAAAGTTTCGGTTCAAATATTTTGGATCGGGCGACTAGTTTAACTTTTTGAATAACTGACCTACTTCTTGACAATTCAAAAATGCCTGTAAATGGTTTAAGTAATGATAATATCAGCCTATTATCGCCCAATTGTAGGGCAAAGCTCTCTTCTCCTATAGAAAAGGCACGAGCATTGATCACCACGCTTGCTCAAGGCGGATTGGCGATTTCTGACTTATATTAAATATAAATCCGGGTTACGTCACGATAAAAAAAATAAGTTTTTTTTGTTAATGGTTTAGTTGAAATAAATGTTTTGAGTTTGTGTTGGTGACGTTGTGGCCCGCAGCCTGCGCGGCGACAGCCTGGGCATCCCGGCGGGCTGGCTGTGCTACCTGGCGCCCGAGCTGTGTCGCGCGCTCACGCCGCACGCGTCGCTGCACCTGCCCTTCTCCAAGGCCACAGACGTCTACGCCTTCGGGTAATTTTTTACTTTTTTAAACGTTACCGGAAACAGGAATTTCTCCTACATCGTGGGTGCTTTAAAGCCGGCGGACTAAGAAACATTTGTGTATACACTGTTTTAGAAACTAAATCCACGTGTTTGTGAAACAAAATAATATGTTTCTGAAACATAATTAATCTTCTTCAAAAATACGCTAAAATAAAGTGTATTTTTAAAATTCTATAAAATTATATTTTCACCTGCTTTGAAATCAATAAAAAGTCAGAGGTGGCAAATAAGAAACAACAGTAATAGCAACTTGCTATTGCCGAATATCTATGGAGAAATCGAATTTTGAGAGCTCATAAAAAGTATGTAAAATGATAGGGTTCAACTACTAAATTACAGCGTTATTTGTATTTGCAGCACGGTGTGGTATGAGCTCCTATGCGGCGAGTATCCCTTCAAGAGTCAGCCGCCGGAAGCGGTGATCTGGCAGGTCGGGAAAGGCGTCAAACAGTCACTAGCCAACATGCAGGCTTCTAGAGATATCAAGGTAAACATGTCAATCTGTTTAGGCCGCGTATTTTGTCGGTGAGAACGTAACATATGTATAAATCCTAACATATCTATCTATCTAGATATAGCTATTCTATCTGGAATAGTTGATAAGGCCCTTATAAAGTTTGAACTAAGAGTATTTTTTTTTACAAAACCCTATGTTCTTTTCGCATTCTGCACACATATGTAAATGTTATTGGAATATTTTATAACTTTTTCACTTTTTGACCATATTCAAAATACGAAAAGTAAATAGAACAATTTTTTTCTTTTATATTTGATTGAATTCTTTTCACAATAAAATCATTTTTACTATTTCCAGGACATCCTAATGCTCTGCTGGTCGTACCGATCATCGGAGCGGCCAGACTTCCCTCACTTGCTCACGACCCTTCAGAAGCTGCCTCGCAAGCGACTAGCGCGTTCTCCCTCGCACCCGGTACATCTGTCCCGGTCTGCGGACTCGGTGTTCTGAGAGCGACTTGCGGGGGCACTTTGTGTGCGGCCCTAGTGATGGTAGGAGCAGGGAGAGTGAGCGTAGGCGACGGTGAGTGCTCAGTGTGGTATAGTTGTTTTGTCGATAAGAAAATGTATAAATAGAAAATGTACATGAATTATGTATACGAGGAGAGTGGACGGAAATAGGGCTCATTTTGTGTCTTGTCCCAACTGTATACTCATTTACTTACAAAAAAATAATTTATTCAGCTGATATGCTAAACTATGACGTCACCTTTCCCAACGCGGTAATTACTTAAAAAGTAAATAAATGAAACCGGTTGTGACTTGCATCAACAAATTGTTACAAGATGTTCAATCGTAAACCAACTCTCTGGCATTGATTTCAAAATTTAAAATTAAACGTAATTCACCCTCAAAGTGTATCGAGTGTTCTTCAACTATACCACACTATCCACTATCACCAGAAAATGCCACCGCTCACAAATCTCTTATATCGACGAAATAAATGTAACTATTTATAAATTCTATATTTATAATTTGAAGTGTCAAAAGGATTTCTTTGTCTTCGACACATTGGGAGAACAATTTTGAAAAAATATTCTTTTTTTAAGTTATTTATTAACCTAATGAGAATTGGTTAAATCATTCAAAATTTCGCATTATTTATTTTTAAAATGTACTTTGTGTCGTATAAAGGCGTGTGCAAAGCAATTTTGTCAAATATATTATTGCTTTAGTGGTTGCTCTCAGTACTAATATTGTAAATAGGAATATTCTGGAGAGATTCAACGCCATTGAACTCGAACATGTCGCAGTATTGAATGGTCGACACCATAAATCAATTGAGATATTTTTTGTAAGCTGTCAAAACTCGTTTCCACCATAGATTTTGTAGGGAATAGCAAACTGTGACGTCACTTTGCCAACTTAATTGAAAAAATATTTATTGATTTTAAAGCAAATAAAAATCTATTTTTACATTCATTTGAATACTGTAATTTTAAATTAAGTTGTGTCTTAGAATCAGTCAATTCGCACCTGCTGCTAAAACAGCGTTAATTGGTTTGCGCATTTTTATAAATCGCAGAGTATTAAATAAAGTCGTTTTCCGTTTCTCAAATTGTCACCCACAAAAAGACACAGAAATTGTCCTCCCAACTCGTAAACAAGAATATAACAATTGTTATATTCAGTATAACACAACAAACGGGTTTTCGATACTTAGTTTAAACATTTATAAATAAAATGTAAAATATGTTAATAACGTCTATTGTAAGTAAACAATCTTGATCTCTGAATAATCGATAGAGTAAATTATATTTTCGTAATTAAAATAATTAATTCAAGTAAAAAACGGAAAAAAAATCGTGAAAATGACTGCTTTGTTGATAGAATGTAAATATAATATATGTACAGTGTTACAATTTGCTGTGATCGATGAATTGATTGTTCTACTGAAGAAAGGCCTCTGAGCATTTTTCGAGACAGGAAATTAACTTCTCCGTGATCTGAACTTACACAATTTTGACCCCGATGGAGAACATTTTCTCTTTCAAAAATGTCAAAGAAATGAATTTTCTATCGTAGAACAATCAAAGTGAATGCACTGATCTGACTAGGTACCATGATGAAGCCTTATAACAGTAAGAATACACAAACAATTTGGTAGTTTTAGTTGATAAAATAGTTATTTTTGTAATGCCTAATATCACTATACCTAACTGTTAATGGCTAAATGATAAAGCCTAGGGAAAATATGTAATTTAAAAGGCTGTTTAGACTCGAAGGTCAAACAAATAACTTAATTACAATAGTGTCTTAAAAATAAGTGATATCATTATAAAAACAGATCAGTGCATTCATTGTAATATTTTGTCAGGACTAAGCTAAGAGTTGACATCTTTCATACCTACTACATTATTTTTACAGGTTTTCTTAAAAAACTTTAATTATAGTCCCCTCGCGGTACGACAGACGAATTTATTTGATACCTATTACATAGTGTAACGACAGTTTATTTAATGTAACAGTCAAAATTATAGCAATAGTTATTGAGATTATTGAGCCTGGTGTTATATCTTTTTCTTGATTTTGTGACAGATTTACTGCAATTATGAAAAATCTTGAAAGTTTACGCAGTAGGGTGGTACACCCACAATTGCGATACTTTTTATGAGATGTCGAAACGCGACTCCCCCATAGATTTTTATGGCAAATAAACGAACGTCACTTATTTACCAACTCAATTGTCTAATAGTTTATTGATTTTAAAGCAACTAAAAATTGCATTTTCACAACATTGAACCGAAAATTTCTCAGATATTCAGAGCTAAAATAAAGTGTTTTTTTTTAAATGTTGTGTCTTGGTTTTATTACTAAATGGTGTTACAACCCTATTGGTTCACGCCAATTAAGTAATTTGTTAACATCAGAATCCGAGTTTCAATAATCTTTGATAACTATTGCAAAACAAATATGTTTTGTAAATAAAAGAATATAACATTCCTTTCGTAGGTTGTTGAGGTTTAAAACTTGATAGTTACTATTCAAGCTGTAGTACATCAGTTTGTATCTTTTTAAAAGTTACCACTTTCTTATATCGTTGCTAAGAGGCTTATCGTTAGTCTAGGCTGAAATACAGGCGATGTTTATTGCTGTCACGGGTTTAATTTGTGACTGGGGAGTGCGCTTCAGTAAAATGGCAAGGCAACCTGCTGATTTCTCGAAAGAAATATTAATGTGACTGATTAAAAAGTGCGCGTATGCCACTGTGATTGGTTGGGTGAAATAATCAACAACCAATCGGTTAGCTTACGGATGTTCGACAATTTGTCACATTCATTTTTGTTCGAGAAACCAGGGTAAATGGTCTATGGTATTAATCTATTGTGACAAACTTGTAGGTCCTACTAAACTTATGAGTGAGATTTTTCCTAATGAAAACGGAAATTGTTTGAACGTTGCGTGTAAAATATTAAAATCATGTATGAAAATGACCTCCCAGTCACTTCTGAACCGGCCACTAAAAATGCTGTCATCAAAATCATCAATTAGCAAAAAAATTATCATTTAAAATGAAGAAAAAAAAGAAAAATAACAGCTCATTATTTTATTGTTTACTAAATTATTGTTATAAAGGAAAATTGTTCTGGTCAGTCGACTCCTATTATGATAGTTTGTAAATTAAGGCGATGGCGTCACGCAGAACTGTAAATATTAAAATCGCGGGACGTCCGCCATTTGTAATATATATTTATTAGAAAAGAACAATGGTTGGAATGCAGATGGATGTAGTTTTACATTATGTATTGAGATTTGAAATGATTAGGTTAGTTGCATTTGCCAAAATAAATTTCCCGATCACTGTTTTTTTTTTGTTTAATTTGTGATACTTTTAAACGTCTCAAAAAGAGTATATAGGTTTAAACACGAATTCGTGGGTTCACAACTGGATGCAGGCAAGTACAATACGGCCAACGTGTTTGGAGAGCCAGAACATAGGTTCTGTGAACATTAGCTCTTGTATATTCCTGAAAAAACTGTTTTCAATTATAATACCAGCCTATTATTATTCTGCTGTAAGATTTTCTTATCTTCGGGGAATGAGGATTGTAACAATTAAAAACAGTATAGTTTTGAACTTAAAAAATATATTATCAAAGTATTGCAGTATCATATGTTATGAAATATGACCAGCTAATATACTAGCAATATTAGCACACATGCTTTTAATCTCATCAAAGCTAAGATATTCTGAACCCAAGATTGCATTTCCTAATGCAATAGTTTCTCTCATAGTGTTTGCTTTTATCCAAATCCTGCCGTTCATGCCTGCTGCCAACTCAAAGGGCCATTCATTCTTCAAAGAGTTTAATAACGGGCAGTCAGGATTTAAAATCTTCCTTATTAGATTTAAGGAGCATTTGAACACAAAACCATCTTCTAACACGCCTAAACGACCTTTCTTCCCGTGAGAGTCGACGCAAACTATTTCAGGCTCCATATCTTTGCTGGCTACAAGCATTTTGGCGTATACTACGTCACCGATCAGTACTTTTGGTCTGTTCTTCTTCGTAGCACCTTCGAAGGACAGGTAAGATAAAGATGCGGTCGAACTACCCCCGACATCGACTCGAAATATGTCACCAGCCTTCTGTACTACGACACCTATAACATTTTCCCCGCGAGCTGGAATGTATCGCTTCTGATAGTTATCCACCCAGTATGTGTTAGGCGCTCGTTTCTTCAAAGTTCCAGCTTTTGTGATAAAAATTCCGTCAATTTCTTTTCTTAGCCCAGGTCCGAGGATTACTTTACTTTTCTCGCCAACTGCAGCAATTTCTTCAGAGAAATCTCCCGGTAAAACAACATCACCAACTGATACCTTCATAATTGATTCCTTATAACATTCGTTTGGGAACTGTTACCTTTTTAAAAACACACAAATATCTACATAACCTCAATGTTTGTTTTGACTCCTGTTAAGTTCTGTCTGACAGAGCCACAGTCACATCATAGAGTATCAGAACTAAAATGATTTTTTATTATGATCTGCGTTTCGTTGTTTATTTAACGTTTAAAAAACTATAGACAGCAGTAAGTAGACAGCTTAAATTATGTAGTAATTTGATAATTCAACACGATAAAATAGTCCAGTTTAGTTCAATACAAGTTTTTAGTATGGAGTTTACAATAAATGATAATTTTACTGTATACATACATCAAAAACAAAACGTAAGAGGTTAAAGAATGAAATTGACAGTGACAGATAACGAGTTAACCACCGCACCGCACGTGTTTTTATTTGGCCGAATGTTTACATTTATATATTGACAAAAATTTCATTAAAATGGTAGCAACAGTGCATAATGACTTAATCATATATAAGGGCAGCAATTTCTTTCGCCAAAGGCTGTTGCTCGCTACGCTAAGCGGTCGCACAATTAAAATAGAAGAGATTCGAAGCACGCATGATGACCCGGGTCTTCGGGAGTACGAAGTGAGTTTGATACGACTTCTGGACAAGGTAACGAATGGTACGAGGGTGGAGCTGAGTGAGACGGGTACTTCAGTGTACTACCAGCCTGGTATATTGGTTGGCGGCCAAGTTACACACAGCTGTAGCACTCAACGGGGTATAGGTTAGTATTTTCTTATTTTTGTTCATATTACTTTATGGCGGCTTGTTTTTGTATTATCTGCTTAGTTAGGCCTTGTTACTTCATAAAGGAGTCGCCAAGTTTACATTTACAATCTTTTTGAGGTCCTACCTCCACATTCTTAGGTTGATCTTAAACATAAGTACCCCGCGTCTGCGACAACACGGACAGAGAGTCATAAGTACTACTAACCAAATCTTGTGAAGGAAGGAACAAAGAAAATAAATAATTTTAAAGTTTATTGATATTTTCAGGTTACTTCTTAGAAATCCTGCTAGCCTTAGGCCCTTTTTGCAAGGAGCCTCTGAATGCAGTCCTCCAGGGAGTCACACACAGTGATCTGGATGTGTCAGTAGATAAGATAAAGACCTCTGCTCTGCCAGTGCTGTTAAAATTTATATTAGTAGATGATGGACTTGAGTTGAAAGTTGTTCGGAGAGGTGAGTAGCATTACATAGAAAATCCAATGATTATTTGTATCATTAAATAAACTTGAAAAAAGAAAATAACATTACAATAAAAAAAAACTGCCTCGGTAGCCTAGTGGTCTTAAACGCGACTGCTACGCTAGAGGTCTTGGGTTCGATTCCCAGGTCGAGCAAAGTGTTATTGGATTTTTCTATGAAATTCTCAGTAGCAGCTCGGAGTTAGGATTTGTGCCCGGTTAATGGCAATAGGCTCGCCCCTTATTACATGGGACCTAAATATACCGGCGAACTGTGGGTGTACATTTGTTACACCTCTGCCTAACCCTTCGGGGAATACAGGCGTGATGGTATATATATATATAATAAAAAAAAAAAGAAAACTATATCTGTGGTGGTGTTACAAAGATGTAAACTTATTTGTAAAAGGTAATTTCTGGAAGTACTAGGGTGAATACAAAAAATATTTTTCTGATAGAAAGCTACCTTATTACTAAGTGGCGAAGGCTATGTTCTATACTAGGTACACTTGACTTTCACATAGACAATTTCACCTGGACAAAGTTATGGCTAGTCATCATCATCCACTTAGCCTTTTCTCAACTAGGTGGTTGTCAGACTTCCTGGCTTCTGACTATCCGTAACGACTGTCAAAGATCAACGAATGACAGTCGGGACCAACGGCTTTACGTGTTTTCCGAGGCAAACTCCAGGCTGCTACTGAGCAAATCCTAATGGAAAAAACCAATATCACTTTTTGCCCGACCTGGCAATCGAACCCGGGCCCACGCTCATCAGTCGCGCTTGCGACCACGAGACCAACAGGGCTGTCTGGCTAGTGTACAAAGCATTGCTGTCAAGGGTCAAAGGCCCAAAAGGCTGGCAGCATTGCCATATTGTATGACATTTATGTTAATTTTGTAAATGACTGACCCTCAGGTGCACCCCCTTTAGGCGGCGGCGAAGTAGTATTCAAGTGTCCAGTGCGGCGTAGCCTGCGACCACTGCAGTGGACCCAATGGGGGCTCGTGAAAAGAATACGAGGGGTTGTGTATGCGCTGCGAGTGTCACCTACTATGGCTAACAGGGTTGTTGATGCTGCTAAGGGGGTAAGTTAAAAGCTAACAATAAAACAATTATAATAATGTTGTGTTTTAAACATTTTTAACATTATTGTGGTCAGAATAAGGTTGAAAATTAACTTTGCCTAGTAAATACGAGTGAAGTTCTAACTTGAGCTCACAAGGACTGACACATACATGCATATGCGTATGGACAAGTCTACTCAAATCTGTGTGGTTCTTTCTTCAAGATAGCCCTTCAGATATTAACCTGTATGGTTCTCGTATGATCTGAACATTTTGAGAAACTATATAGACTTAAATTGGAACTTTAATCTCTAAAGTTGCTTCAGAGTTCCTTCTCAGAGTAGTCGGCAAGGGAACAATAAAATATAATTTATCACTTTTCCTATATTAATGGTGATATGTTTTAGGTAATGCTAAACTTCATTCCGGACGTGTATATAAACACGGATCAGTGTCGCGGCTCCAACGCAGGCAAGAGTCCTGGGTTCGGTATCAGTCTCGTTGCTGAAACGAATGAGAAAACCTTCTACTGTGCTGAGGCTGTGAGTACACTAAGTACCTCATCTAATACAACGTTGAAGCATTTATTTTAGTTGGACCATTTACGGGCACTTGAATTGTCAATAAATTAGACGGAAAGTTGAAGCTAGTTGCTCATTCCAAAACATAGGTCTCTATGGAAGAGAAAACTCAGAAGGGAAACTCCACAGATATGACAAATACTCCTAACGGTCATTTTACCACAAAGAACCATTGTACCAATCTGTATAGCAAAGGTACAGTCGACTATACAAGTCCATGGTCATTATGAAATTTACATTACATATTTAAACACTTTGGCATTGTGATGAAAATATCCTGCAATATAATACTGAAAGTCTTCATTTATATATTTCCTTAACTTTAATGGAAATCTACTTTGTTGCTGACTGTACCAGAGAAATTTAGACGCATGACATTTTTCCATTTCCATATCGGGTGATAAGCAAATCAGCGGCCCACCTAATCTATCCTATAAATGCAATTACGTTTCAAATAATCACGTACTTATTTACCTTCAGAAATCCACTGACGTAGGTACCGGTGACATCACATTACCCGAAGACCTAGGTCGCGAGTGCGCTCAGCGGTTATTAGATGAGATATATCGGGGGGGCGCTGTCGACTCTTCCTTCCAGTGGCTTTGTGCTCTCTGGATGGCGCTGGGGCAGAAAGACGTCAGTGAATGTATTGTAAGTCATTTCTTTTTAATTGTACAGGAAGTTCCACCTTACTTTTAAACAATAGTTCAAAAACTTACTCGTCTGGTTCAGTACGGCCAAAACTTACTATTTCACATTAATTTCTCCCATTTTTTAAATAAATGATTTTGGATATTTTACACTGATTGATTTTTAATCTATTGCAAACAAGTTTTGGTCGTATATTGAACTCTTATTGCTTGATAGCAGCGTAATAAATTTTATTATTTAGATACTAACTTATGCACGCGACTCCGTTCGCGTAAATCTCGTTTATCGCGGGGTTTTATTTTATTTGAGAGAAAACCTCATTATTTTTTTTAAATGCAAGTACTTAGCCTAAGTTACTCCTAAAAACGTCAACTAACAGTCAGCCTTACTGGAACTATCGGTTGCTAGGCAACTACGCAAAGATACATGGTCTAATTTTACCTTTCAGGTTGGTCCCCTCTCAGACTACACAATAACCTTCCTGCAACTCCTCAAAGAGTTCTTCGGCGTGATGTTTAAGCTGGAAGTACAGCACTCAGGGTCTGCGGACGAGGAGTCTGATGATGAAGAGGTCACACCCGCCAGCAAGATCAAGATGACATGTGTCGGTATAGGATATGTTAATATTAGTAAGAGAACTATGTAAATATAAATAGTTATTAAAGTATTTATAAGATTTCTTGAGTATTATTTTTATTCTAAACGATTTTGTAGCCGATTTTTCAATCGTAGTCTACTGTATTCGGAATTCTTTTTTGAATTTTGATCGTTATTTTTAAATAAAGAAAAGGTAAATGTTTATTATAACTCATAAATATGAGGGTACGTATTTAAATAGAAAATTTTGGTTCAAAAACAAGAGGCTAGACTGAAATAAAATACAGAGATAAAACTACCCACATTTAGATATTTTTTTCCGAAACTACCCTGCTTTGACTTCAATCTTCAGTGTTGTCGGTGCGAGAGTCATTAGCTTTTTCTATTTTCAAGAAAAATAAAACAAAACAATATATAATTTTATTATTTTTATTTGTCTCAATAATCTTAAAGCTAAAATTGTAAAATAATTAAGGCACATTCTGAAATGTATGTAAATCCACAACAGCGGGTACATTCAGGAGTTCGCTCTGCCTAGGTACCTACACACTTGACGAACATAAACTACGAGTACATTATTGGCAGTGTTCGTACGATTTGATACAAAAGTACCGGGGTTTGACTTAGAATTATACAAGGAGCAAACTGCATTACTTACAGGAAATAAGACTGAATACTTTTCCAAAATTTTTATCTTTAACAAAATTTTGCCAGTCAATGGCAAAATATTCAATGACTAATGACAAAATATTGTGACAAAAAGTTGTCATGAAAAATGACAACATTTTGTCAAACTCAGATAGTGCTCCCACTGATTATTGTGCTTACTCCTTTTTTTTTACTAAAATATGTTATTAATATTTAATTTAATTTTGTTCAGTCAATGATACTGGATAGTAAATTATCACATAGAATTCTTACAAAATTTTGATATCAAGTAACACGTTAATATAAATATTAATGAATAAGTATAAATATAAAATATATAAGACTGAAATACTAAGTTTAACATGTGAAATTCAATTAAATACATAATATTTTTGAGTATAGTTGCTAAAAAAGTTTTTATTTATTTACACACATTTGTTTTCGTTGATTTTTTTTTTATAAGTAGCTTTTGAGTACGTTCTTCTCTAATTGAGTTTAGTTACTACCTAATTTGCAATAGATAAATCGATGTCCAGGAATCGAAAATCATTATTTAAAATAACGGGTGGAAGGGATGCGGTTATGAAAACGTTTACCATAGATACATGTTTTTAGACATCCCAGCGATGAAATTATTGCAGCTTATTAAAGAAAACTGCTGTTTCATACAAAATGTATGGAACGGGATGTATGTATGTGTGGAATGTATGCTCATGTTTTGAACAAACCAAATTATTCGATTCTTTTCCTGTTTATTTTTAATAACAAAAGTTTAAGCTTGGGGTTCTTAAACCATGTACTGAACCCACGGTAAAAATTTTCGATACGAAGTGCCTTCCGTCCCGTATTAAAAAAAATTTGGAATGCAAAAGTAAGATTTTGAACAAGCTTACTTATTCCTCTATCAAACATGTAAAAATGGTCCAATTTGATCCTAATTTACATTCATTTTTCTATTGTCCACGGCCATTTGTTTTAAATGTCTTTCTCATCGCACCCGAGTCCTGCCGACCAGTTGCAGATACCCCCCACGGGGTCGAAGCTTAACCCTTTAGGACAGATGTACTCCCATCCCAGGAGAGACCCGTTGTCAATGCGAGCGCAAGAGATGAACTTCTTGCACGACTTGGGATGAGGGAAGTTTCCGATGTCGAGGCACTCAATTTGACCTGTGAAGAAAGACCCGTCTTAAATGAATCAGCATAGTACTTAAATTATCTCAAATTCAGATGAACGACAAGACGATTATTGCACAAGATTAAACGTGTAATTTGCTGGTTGGATAAAGTGGTTTAAGTGTAGTGATCCACTCTCGCCTCTTTTTGACGTTGCGGGTGAGTCAAACGCCGGGCCGGCCAGTTGGGGATCGCAGAAGGCGCCTTCGCCCCCAGGATCTCCGGCGTAAGTGAAGGAAGGGAATACCGGTGTGGTTTTTAGTTAACAAGAGTCTGACAGACCCCTTCCGCCCCCCAGGCAAGGCCAAGGTCAAGGTTCAAAGGCGACCATGGCCTTATAGCACTCCACTGCAGAATGTAGACCAGTGTTTCGTATCACTGAGTTCCATCTACGGCTCCATTGCTAGCCACTCTCAATTTAAGCCCATCATAATCAATACAGTAGCTTTGCCCCAATACTCGTATATAAAACAAAAGAATACCTATTTTCCCATATATAGATGAACAAAAATCTTACCATTATCATGCATCACAATCTTGGTGCCCTCCACATACTTGACAGCCACCCTTTCGTCACTATCATCATAGTAATCATAGTTTGCTATCGGTCTGTACGTCTTCTTAGGGACCTTCGCAATCTTCTCGAAGGGCTGTTTGGCAGGTGCCCGGCGCGGCACAGGCGTGGTCGTAGATGGTGGCTCCGTTGGTCGCAGAGTGGTCGAGATCTTGCGTTGGATCTTCTTTCTGATGACCCTCCGCGTTGGTGGAGCGGCTGGCGTTTGTGGTGTGGTGATCGGTAATAGGTATTGATATTCGGCTGTTGAAAGATGTAGATTTCAGATTTTTGTGAAAAAAAGAAAAATGTGTAAATAATGTCATGGGTTTGGACTTCCTCTCTTCTTTTGTGTATTAATTGTTACTAAGCTACTGTGTCTTTGAGAGATGACAGTGACGATATGATCTCTACACAAATAACAACTGTTAAACATGAAATTATTGGTGTCTTTCAAGTGCACGTGAACAGTACTTACCATCATACGTTTTAGTCACCGGCGACTCCAGAAGATAATCCCTGGTGAAGTACGAAGGTTCTTGACTGGATCCAGTATAAGAAACCGTAGAGTAACCAGTGTTCTCCACTGGAACTGGTATCAGTTTCTCAGTTCTGTACCTCTGAGAAGTTCTCTGGACTCCAGTATAACCAGTAGGAGCATTCGTTGGAGCTGGAGTGAACCTGGATCCACTTCTTGAGAACTTTGTAGTAGCTGTAGATTTTGGCACGAAAGCCGATGAAATTCTCGGAGAGTTCTCAGTTGGTGTATCTGCGAAGGTGGTTCGTTCGAAGTATCGCGTGGGGGTAGGAGGAGCTAAAGTTGAAGAGATTTTAGGAGTATTCAATTCTGTTTCTGTATTATCATATGAGTTGAGTGTCGTCCTCACAAATTCTTGGTTAATAGTGTTCTGGAAGTCTGTTGTCGGGAATTTAGGGACGTAAGTCGGAGATGTCTTGGACACCAGCTCTGTTGAAGTATCTAGGTATGTATTGGCGGTTGTTTGGGCGAATTCCTGAGGTGCTGTGTTAGTTGGGAAGTTGGTTGCAGTCGCTCTCGGAAGGGAAGTCGAGATTTTAGCATCGAAGTCACTTCGTGTATCGTACGCATCTTCGAATGTTGTCCTAACAATTTCCTGATTTGTTGCTGTATTAGGGAAGTTAGTCGAAGGTGACCTTGGACTAAAGGTAGAAGTGATTTTGGGAGGTTCATATGCAGAAGTGATAGTGAAATCATTTGCATTGGTTCGTACAAATTCCAGATTCGCCGTATTGGCTGTATTTACTGTGTGAGGGTAAGTAGTTGTCTTCGGAACGTCATAGGTAGTGGTGGAAATTTTAGGAGCGTCAAATTCTGAAGTGAACGGATCATTAGACGTTGTTTGAGCATAATCAGTCTTGTAAACAGTGGATGTTGTAGGTAGCTTAGGGAGTTCATAGTCAGTAGTTATTTTAGTGGTATCGAAGTCAGTAACCGTTTTCATGGTATCAAAGTTTTTGTAAGCTGTAGTTTGATCGTAGCTTCCTAAAGTTCCCCTGTATATTGGAGTACTTTGGTATTCCTCATAGCTGGGAGTTCGGCTTATGTCTGTATACTCGTTGTACTCTCGACTCGTGTATTTGTATTCGACAGTTGTTTGAGATTTTCTTGTAGGTTTGACGTCTTCTTCGAAATCAGGTATGCTCGGTATTGGTGCAGTAATTAGTTGGTGTGCTGCTATCGCTAGTGCGGTTTCGGCATTGAAATCTGAAATTACAATTTGTTTTTTTTTTCTTTTTGAAAAATGTGTACTTTATTAAGACTACGTGATACACGTGTGAATGTACGGGTGCCAAAGTTTTTGTAGGTTTTATTATTATTGAATTTGTTATTATGATTGTTTTTTATATTTTTATTCTAATGCTGATTAGTATTTGAGGTTATTAACTAAATACTTAAAAAAATGACGAATTCTAATTACTTTTATCAAGTCTACTTAGAGTCTACTAGAGTCTCCTTCTCTTTGTTCTAAACCATAAACTAACCATCTCCAGTTGTCTTCTTCTCCGTGGTCGTCTCCTCCTCAGTCTTCCGCCTCAGGAGATCGTTCAGCTGGTTCTGTTTGATGGTCGCGCTGTACTTCTTACTCTGTCTCTTGTTCTCTTCCTCGTTGGTAGCTGAAGGGTTCTGGTCCTTAGCATCTTCTTTCAAATTAACTAGAGGACGACGTTGGACTTTGAAGGTCCTTTTCGGAACTCTAGCTTCTAGAGTTGGGTCTTCGATCGCATCTGATGAAATAATACATGAATCAAAGTAGAATTTTGTTTTGGTTATCGCTGATTGTTCATTGTTTTGCGAAGATTTGAAGCACGTCAGTAAATACATAAATAATAATAATAATGGGATGCTTTCTTTGCATTTAATATAATAAGTAACTGACGAAGATTCCTAGGGTTAGTGCAAACTGCAAACAAAGCAGAAATATATTCAAGCAGTTTTAATTAATTAATTGAAAATAATAAAATAGGACTCGTCAGAAATGGAGTCCGTAATGATGTGTAATTCCGCGCGGCATTTTGTTATCTAGCAAACACTCACGAAATTATCAACTCTATTCCTGTTAGATTTTAGCTCATTTTCCACTAATTATGACAAATGCTCCAGCATATTGCTGCATTATCTGCGCTTTCCATTATCAAACAAGAACCTTCAACCTCTTCTGATTCGACTAACATTTCGCTGTATGAGGACTCACCAGTATCTCCAATGTCCTGTAGAGACTCTTCATCTTCATACGCGTTAGTCACTCCTTGAGGTGCAGCAGGTACTGGGGCAGCTGTAGTTGTTGGAGCAACAGTAGTAGTTGTTGTTGTTGTCGTTGTTGTGATCCCTGGGCGACGGCGACTGGCCACGCGGAACGGACGGCGGGCTGCCAGCGTTGTTGGTGATGAAGACAGTGGCGATGCTGTTGATGTAGTCGCTGTAAACATGAGAAATTGGTTAGTTTGTGACGTTTATAGCAAATTGTTGTGTCTTTGCCGCCTTTGGCTAACTGGTAAAGAAGGCCCGCATCATGAAGTCCTCCTTTGTACTTTTTGTTGCATGAAGTTTAAATAGAGAAATTATTGAACTTGTTAAAATATAAAAGAAGTAGCTTCTGCCAGCTACTTCGTTCGCGTGGTTTTTTTCAACCACGTTAAGTTACATCTTTGGGTACTGCTCCGCTCCCGTGTGTCGTAGCGTGATGTTATATAGCCTTCCTCGATAATGGACTATCCAACATAAAAATAATGTTTCAATTCAAACCAGGAGTTTCTGAGATTAGCGCGTTCAACCAACTAAACAAACAAACAAACTCTTCAGCTTTATAATATTAGTACAGATTAAGATAATTGTTATGTAATTATTTTCGTATGATAGCGCTGCCGCAGCAAAGTGATGATGCAAAATAAATGGGCAGCTATCCTCATGTAGGTTAGTAGGTACAGACAGCGTCATCAACTGTTAACCCTTATTTTGAACAAATTTTAATGCAAGAAGGGTTACCAATTGATGACGCTAACTGTACCTATCTAGGACCCGTTTCGTAGGCTCACATACCACAAGAGTGAATTTCTTCTTTGTTCTTCTCCATACCTAAAGATCTACCTACGTTTTGGAACGGGCAACTAGTTTTGAAAACACATGTATGTCAATTCTAGTACATGGAATGCCAAGTGTTACATTTTCAGCTCTACTTATTCCAATCTGTATCTCTCATCATAATCATAAATGATGCATACAGAATTCAGTTTGCAAAATAAACATGATTCCAAGGTCTATGTAGACATTTGTTAAAACAAACAAGTGCTGCCATTGTTCGGGATCAAACCGTGAAATAGCCGGACGCTTGCCGGACGCCGGACAAAAGTAACAATGTATCGTTTGAATTGATGTGGAGTGTGGATTGTGGGACTAGTTTTTGCTGGGGTTTTACTTATATTTTTTATTTATTTATGAATAGATATTAACTGCCTCGTTGGCTAAGTGGTCCAAAGCGCGACTGCTACGCTAGAGGTCTTGGGTTCGATTCCCAGGTCGAGCAAAAAGTGTTATTGGGTTTTTCTATGAAATTCTCAGTAGCAGCTCGGAGTTTGGATTTGTGCCCGGTTAATGGCGCCCCCTATTACGTGGGACCTAAACATACCGGCGAACTGTGGGTGTACATTGTTACACCTCTGCCTAACTCTTCGGGGAATATAGGCGTGATGGTATGTGTAGATATTAGCCGAAGTTATATTTTTTGTGATTTTTAAATCGCACATGAAATTTTCAATTACGTATCTAGATCTACTTATCATTATGAAATTTTATTTTTCATTAAATTAATCAGGTTACCGATTTACAAGCTTAAATATTAGTGCCCATGTACTACCTGCAAAATATAATTTAACTAGCTTTTGCCAGTGACTTCGTTCGCGTGGTTTTTTTCACCCGAAAGTTACGTATTTGGTTACTGCTGCACTCCCGTGTGCTGTAGTCTGATGTTATAAAGCCTCAAGCCTTTCTCGATAAATGAACTATCAAACACAAAAATAATTTTTCAATTCTACCCAGTAGTTCCTGAGATTAGCGCATTCAACCAAACAAACTCTTCAGCTTTATAATATTAGTGAAGATTATATAGAGTTCAATTATTTCGGCCAAAATATTACTAGACTAGGTACGTTTTTTCGTATAGAACGTGCTGTCGATTACAGTTCTTCAGCCACTAAAGATAATTTAAAGTTTCAGTTTGCAGAATATCGCAGGTACTGCCTTCGTAACCGATTGGTCGACGCGCGACAGTTACCTATTAATAAGACGGTCGTGAGTGAATGTAAGGCAAGGAATTAAGAGTTTTCATTGGAAATAGCATCTTATGATACCTATAAATAAGGCTGCATCGATGACGCAACATGCGCTCGTTCTCAAAACACACAGACGAGTTCACGCACACCAGACACTGATTAATATGATCCAATTTCTGCATCACGATCATTTCATCATGTACTTACCACTGTGATCGGGGGAAAGGTGTCGAGGGAATTGAGAAAGCTGATGCAGTAACGATAGATACTGCGCTGGCGCCGATAGCGTTATTATGGCCAAGAATGGTGCCTTCTTATTAATTTTGCAATTAAATAATTGCACTATTGGTAACTGAGAAAACCGTCGTCACTCATCATTCGATCTTGATTGGCAATGATCGTGAACGGAAACTGGAAACTTTACCTGAGGTAAGAGATCTTCTTTTCGAATCAATTTTAAGTAAATCCTTCAGTTTTTTTTTTTTTTTGGTGGGTGGGAAATCATCAAATAACTTCTCCCGCCCTGGGCGGGGCGGGAGGGAGTGTCAGACTTTTACTGACTAAAACCCACCCATGTTCCTTCTTGTGCCCTTTGCGTTCCGGGGGCGCGGTATCTCTTACGAACCACCCGCAGTCCCGGCAGGCATCGGCCCTCAGTGGCCCCTTCCCTTTGCTGACATCTCTTTGAGGCGCGCGTGGAACACGAACGCGCCGACGACATGGCCTGTCGTTGTGTTAAACGTAAGGACTGTCATTGCTCACCGTCCACAGGCCCGTATCTACGGTATACGGGAGTCGTCTCGCGGCTCCCGACGTCAAATCCTTCAGTTAAGAGATAGAATCTACAGACTGAAGAAATCACCCATTTTGTTATTAAAAGTAAATAGAACCTTTTTTCTTACACAGTATGATAATAATATGATTGGTAGGTACCTACAATAGGATAATAAGTTGCAAGCTCTTTAGGAATTTTCCAGTTGTAGTTCATTTTCCAGTTGCATTTCTAAACACAAAATAGTTACAATCCACTTCTTTGCAAAAAACAAGAAATGACCAGCCCAGAAAACACACCATCTTATTTCACAACAGTTTGTCCACAAACCATCGTAACTTTTATATCGTAATCATCATATCTTAATTAATAAGAAACACGTTACCGTATGGCAATTAATTTCACAGCACGGTAGCGAACTGATGACACGCCACTGAATATTGGCGGCTGTAGGTAGCTGACTACCCACATAATTGTATGTCGTATGGTAATTAAGAAATGTGTGGTCATAGATCGGGGTTATCTGCGTTTGTAATTGCTGTGTGGTTGCTGCGCTGCTGTTAGTTGTTCCGGGTTCAATTGGTTGTTTGTGTACATGCGAGTTCTAAGTATGTTTGTCAACACGTACCCAAGATGCAGGACAAATTCATACGTAGGACAACGTTTAAGTTTTGAAGTAGATACTTCCGTATACGATTTGAGCGTTTTTTTTTTATTATGGGCCCCCAACGTGCTGTTGTGACCGCGTCACCTACAGGGTATTTCAAAGATTACAATGTTCACGACTGCCAATTTCTTTAGAAATCCTAGGTTTTTGGAAAACAAAAATTATGTCAAGTGATTTGATGACTTGTTGAATTGGAACTTTTGAAATCTCCGTAAAGAGAAGGTATGATCAACAACAAAAATATATCTCAATAACAACCGTGTAACTGTTCTATGATCTTCGTGTAACGTTAAGGATCTTTTTCCGCTCGTCATTATGCTGTCTAAACTAATATAATAAAGAGGTAAAGTTTGTGAGGTTGTAGGGGGCTTTTTTTTACCGATGGGAAATCATTATATGACTTCCCCCGCCCTGGGCGGGGCGGGAGGGAGTATCACACTTTTACTGACTAAAACCCATCCATGTTCCTTCCTGTGTCCTTTGCTTATATTCATTTGGACGCGGACGAAGTCGCGGGCAGAAGCTAGTATTTTATAAACCAGAATACAGCCGTCAGATTCGTCATTATTGGTCTCAAAGCCTATAAACCTACCTACCTGAATGCAGTAACGTATTCTTGACGAAAGTCACGGTGTTAACGCGTTACCCAACGTCACCTAGTTGACTCGAACACCATGGAGCATGCGTGGCTCAACCAGAGCGTGGGAACTGTAAGGGTTCGTGTTCATAGTGAGTTTTTATGTAGAATACGCACATTTTTATGATATCTTATGAAGTAATGGAATGTTTTATTTTTATTATCATTGCATAAGGCATGCGCATGGTTGAACGCTGGCATTCGCTGAATGTATACGCTGCGTAAACGTTACGCTGCTGTTAATTTAGAAAGAACTATGGCTATGCCACTAGTGCAGCGTTTACGCGCTGTCAATTAACGCCAGATGTGATTGCACCCTATGTGTAACTTTTCCTGAGTGTTTATAGCCAAAGAGCCTACAAGCACCTGCCTCGTTGGCCTAGTGTTACTAAGCGTGTCTGCTACGCTAGAGGTCTTGGGTTCGATTCCCAGGTCGAGTAAAAAGTGTTATTGGGTTTTTCTATGAATTTCTCAGTAGCAGCTTGGAGTTAGGATATGTGCCCGGTTAATGGCAATAAGCTCGCCCTCTATTACATGGGACCTAAAAACATACCGGCGAACTGTGGGTGGGCATTGGTACACCTCTGCTTAACCCTCTGGGGAATACAGGCGTGATGGTATGCCTACAAGCACAATAAACATTCAAATTATGAACCAGTCTTGAAATCTATCCGTAGTGCAGAAGCCGACTGCTTATTGATTATGACTTATAAATTTATAATAAGTATAAGTCATGCCAATCCGCCATGTGCAAGCGTGGTGACTAATGCTCGTGCCTTCTCTGTACCTTTGACACGGGGCCTCTGCCCTGCAGTAGTCTAATAATAGGCTGGCATAATTATTTAAACACGAGCGACCAGCCCGCGACTTTGTCTACGTGGCTCATTTCACCCGCATTAAGTTACGTCTTTTGTTATTGCTCCGCTCCCTTGGGCCGTAGCGTGATGGTACCTATATAGCCTGTTACAAAATTTTAAAAATCGGTCTAGTAGTTTCGGAGCCTAATCGTTACAAACAAACAAAATAATCTTTCCTCTTAATATCTATACTAATATTATAAAGCTGAAGAGTTTGTTTGTTTGGTTGAACGCGCTAATCTCAGGAACTACTAGTTAGAATTAAAAAAAAATCTTTTTGTGTTGGATAGTTCATTTATCGAGGAAGGCTATACAGGCTACAAAACATCACGCTACGACCAATAGGTGCTGAGCAGTAACCAAAAACGTAACTTATTGCGGGAGAAAAAAACAACGCGAACGAAGTCGATGGCAGAAGCTAGTATTATTAGTATTAGTATAGATAACCCAGTCTTTTCTGTAGCAAATGAATACGTGGCATTTGTCGAAAACCACATGAACACACACATTATTAGGGTTGAGTGCAATAGGTTCGGTCTAGTTTCTCACGCCCATTCGTAACTATGGGACGGTTGCGCGACAAGAAGCCTGCGTAGGGGCAACCTTGATGATTACGATGTCGTGTTTATGACGACAGTGATCATTAAAATGAAACCGGTCAAGTGCGAGTTGGACGACGAAGGGTGCCGTACCATCGTATATTGTTTAACAATATAATTTTGCAAAAAGAAGTCAACCAATTAAAACAAAAAAAATATATTTTGAATAGAGTGTCCATGGAGTTTCTTGATCGTTCTTCTCCATAGAGACCTACGTTTTGGAACGAGCAACTAGCTTCAACTTTTATATGTAACTTCTTGGCAATTCAAAAGTGCCTGTAAATGGTCTAATTGAAATAAATGTTTTGACTTTGACTTTGACTTTGAAATACAAAAAGAAACCATGTTTCTTGTATAAGTGTATAAAAATTTAAGGAGATCCCTGTTTAATCTATTAACAAACACACACGTAATATATACCACGCCTGTATTCCCCGAAGGGTTAGGCAGAGGTCTACCAATGTACACCCACAGTTCGCCGGTATGTTTTAAGTCAAACAAAGTCAAAGTCAAATCATTTATTTCAATTAGACGGTAGATCATTAAAAGGCACTTTTAAAAGTTAATTACCTACAAGGTAAAAAAATAAACTATAAAAACATTTAATCTAGTTGCCCATTCCAAAAGCTTCGTATGGAGAAGAACGGGTAAGAAACTCTAAATTTCCTTTTTTTTACAAGTTAACTCAATAAATTTATTTTATTTTAATTATTCGTTTTTATAGCGGCTATCCTTAATCCTTATCCTTATAAATGCGAAGGTTTGTAACTCTTTCAAGCTTAAACGGCTGAACGTATCTGGATGACATTTACCACTGAGTTAGATTATAGTGGTTATGGAACCCTAAAAAATGGTATAGTGGTTGTTGTTGATGACGACGTTGTTGCACAGTGGCGGATGTTGGCAAGATACCACATTTACATGTTCCAAGAGCGCGAGCACGTGGAGTAAAAGTTACGTAAATTCGATCTATTTTAAAATCGGAAATACCAATTCTACACAAAATGTTAAACTGTTTTGAAAGCTTTATTCATATTTATGGATGGTACTTATTGTGCTTGTCGTGTAAAATTAAACCTAAATGCTCTAGGATAGAACCTATTTATACTTCTAAAATTCACTCGAATCAATTATTTTTTATGTTAGGGAGGCATACTAGGCCTATTTGTATGGGGTGGGCGACCCCATGCCCCAGCCAAAGATAGTTGAAGGAAGTCTGTGGGATTTTAGTCGATAGGAGTCCGATACACGCCATTGTCTACTCCTAGGCGGAGGAAGTGCGTGAGGATTTCACCAAGAAGAAAAAGGCCTACCTATTTGTTATGAAATGGTCAAGAAATTATCGAATCGTAGCATTTGGTAATAACTTACTGTTGCGTGAAGGAATTATAACTTGCAAAATGATTCTGAAGGATGAAAGGGTCTGGCTATACATCACGGTATAAATAAATTACAACAAAAAAATGCGTCGTTAGCCTAGTGGTCCTAAGCGCGACTGCTACGCTAGAGGTCTTGGGTTCGATTCCCAGGTCGAGCAAAAAGTGTTATTGGGTTTTTCTATGAAATTCGCAGTAACAGCTCGAAGTTGATTGGTGCCCGGTTAATGGCAATAGGCCGCCCCGTTTTTGCCGGCTATTACATGGGACTTAAACATACCGGCGAACTGTGGGTGTATATTGGTACACCTCTGCCTAACCCTTCGGGGAATACCGGCGTGATCGTATGTAAAAAAATGTCTAAGTGCCCCTTCTAAAAGGTACTTTCGAATGGAGAAGAGTGGGAGAGAAACTCCATACTTACTCTTTAAAATAAATGTTTTACAATATTTTTTGCATACTTCACGATCACCCATAATGCTTTCATAATCACCCAACGATGTCATTCCAATATACTGTCACATAAGTCTCGCTAATATTACGTGTTGCCAATGAAAGTGAGTTGCTATCGCCAACGGTTATACTTGACCGGTCGCTTTCACCTCATCTTTGTGTTGATAATTGCTATTGTTATTGCCAGTTGTTTTCTGTATACTTATTACGGTTGTATAAGGCTTAGATTTTACAGAATGATAGATCTTGTTTTATGCCGATTTTAAGTGGTTTTTTAGTGTTTTTGCAGTTTTTAAGTGTTGATAATTGTTATTTTAATGGATTGTCCGTATTCGTTTGTTTTTGTGGTTATCGTTGTTGGTTTTAACTTTCGATTTTTAAACGCGGAATAATATTTTATTGGTGCTTTTAAATTTTATGACGTTCTGCGTTCTGGTATCAATTTTGTATGGAAATAAATGTATGTAAGTTGGTTTAAAGTTATTTCCTGCCTATTTGGGATGATTTTTTTTAGTTCAGATTTTTAATAACTTTACACATTGTATTAGAAAACTCAAAAGATGTCTATGTAGGTATGCAGTTTAGAAAAAACACAAGTACAAATAGAAGGACCTCATTTTTCTTCCATCGTTATGGACATCTAAGATTTTATAATGGTAGGCGCACAGCCTGATTATCATTACGTTTTAAGAAAAACAATATGGCGGTTTGATAGCTGTATAGAAAACAATATGTCAATTAGTCAAGCTGTCAACAGTTATTCGTCAAATGAAAGTTATCTGACTATTCAAAAACTAACCCTTAGAAAACTAGAAATGATATCAAATCACAAATCTAACGCTTCATCGCGCAAAAATCACAAGCAAAGACAAAATTAATCGAGATCACAGTTACTCTCATATTATTCACATAGTTACGCAACGTTGAGTTTCCGTATAGATCAGCCGCGAATAGGAACCGCCTGAAGAAACTGCTAATTACTGCGTTTACTCTCACGCGAGCGTTTGAAGTGCGAATCAGCCTGCGAGTTTAGCCTTCTCGCCAGGGCCGGATTATCCATTAGGCAGTGTAGGCAATTGCACAGGAGCCCCGCATTGGGCAGGAGCCCTAAACCCCAGAAAAAGAAATGATTTGAAAAATATATATAAGTATTATTTGTTTCAATTTTAACAGCGTTACTATAAATAACTGCGGTGAGGACAAAAAATAGTTTTTGAAAGTTGGAAAAGGGAAAAGAAGTCCTGAAATCTGTATTGCTAAGGGGTCCCAACATCGCAAATCCGGCCCTGGCATTGCCACACACTAGCCACAAAACGCCATCACCGACCACGAAACCAAAGGAGCAACGTAGGGAACCCTGGACTTATAATTGATATAAGACTGTAATTGCTAATCCTCCTTAAGCAAATGTGTTATTCAAACCTCGCACCTTCTTTGTATGAGAAGAGACCTTTGCCCTGCAGTTCAGTGGGACAATAATCGGGCTGGTATTATAAGATGATACCACAAATAAATATTGATATTAATTAATGTCGTGCAGTAAATGAATATGTAAACAACAGGTAGTAAAACTGCTTGTCTAAACATGTCAATGATCCTGACACTCGTGACAGAATGGTGTCACGGTGTTGACACAGCCTTCACAGAGCATAATATGGAAATTATTTAACAACGAACAAACACGTACAACAATTATAATTGATTATACCGTTTATTTGACATGTTCGTCGTATCATTGCGATTATTTTTACCGGTTTAGACCATCTACGGGAACCTTCTGACGGAGATATTGAACGTCAAAATTGCAACTTTTTAACGTCTTTACGGTATTAGGTTTTAAATGTTATAGTAATTATTAAATAAGTACCCCCACGTTTTTATCAGCAAATGTTTTGAGGTGGTCACATTTTGCCCTACTATAAACAGTGATTTGTCACACCAATAACTCTCCTTCTGGCGCAATCGGGTAAAAATAAAAGTAGTTTGCAACTAAAAATGTTTGCACAACGATACTTAGTTTGATGGACAGTATGCATAGTTGACAACTATATGGTATGTATTTTTACAGCCCATAAATCAATGATAAATAATACTGTAATCTTTACACGGATTCGCTACACAATCCTCACAAACAAACATATATAACAAACTACCTAGTTATGTAGATAAGATACAAACCCGCGGTCATTGCTACAAGAGATCATAATTAATTTGACCCTGCGAGTCTCTTACTTGCTAAATAAATACATCACTCAGTATTTGAAATCAAAGCCAGCTCTTTCAGAGGGGTCGAACAAATCATTTCGACCTGGTCAACTGGCAGATGTTAAAACGTTCACGGTCAAAGCGTTGCCAAACAATAGATGCAACTTATCGTTTCGCCAGCCATTATCATTTTAGTGTATGGGGTTAGAAATCTTCATTTTGGATAAGGTTCCATAGCATAGGTATTCACGTGGATCTGCAGAGGCAGTACCGTCAGATTTACTTACTTTATAGTTCCTCATTATTTTGAGATTAGTTAATAAAACATAATTGGGGGTGGAACGAAAACGGCGTAAGTGTGGGAAGGGAAACACCAGGAATGTTTTTATTTAGTAAGAATCTGACAGAACCCTCTTCTCTCATCTTGGAATTTTCCAACCAGGAATAAAAATAGGGTACTAGTGGTACAGGGTACCCTACTAGGTTTAAAAATTAGTCACGAGTAATTAGAATCCTTGTTAATAATTGCCAATGATGTTGAATTTCGAGCTTACAGAAGTAATAAGCCACTATTTTAAATGCGTTTAGCAAATTTCTGCAGTCCACAAGTTATTGTTTTAACCGGAGAAAGTTCTGGGTCAACACACAGTGCCGGCGCGGGCGCATCATTAGGCGACTTACATAACAAGGCACCCATTGTTAGGTGGAAAGTGCGATGGGAACCTTAAATGTGACATCATCTTATGTATTTAGGCTTTATTGTTTTTGGCTTGACACGCCACGTGGGTGACGAAAGATCAGGGGATTACATCAGTTCAAATCTCACAGTATTTACATATGAAACCGTGCCGTGACTGATGGACAGACAGCGCGAAGTTTACCATTAAAGATAACAGCTTGATGCGAGTCTGTTGATATGGTGCGCCTACCCAAACATTTTGTTTCTTAATACATATAGGATGGGGTATATCTAATGATGGCTCAGTGGTTTAGGCCTAAAGCACGATCCAAGATTGCCTTTCGAAAGGCCTTTCATGAGGTAGCGGGTTCGATAAAAGGCAACTTTTCCAATTTATATGTACTTTCTAAGTTTATCTTGGACAGCACTGGAAATATGTCTGAAGTTATGAATCCGCCTTGAACAAGCGTGGTGATCAATGCTAGTGCCTTCTCTGTATGAGAAAAAGCCATGGCCTTTTCTGGCCCAGCTTACGGACTGAATTATGCTGGTATAATTATTATAAACCTAGAGTGGGTGGTAAATGATGTGTATACATTTTTTGGTCTTGTTGTGGTAGCTATCTACTGTGTAAATCGGAATGAAAACCGGCGGTAATACAGAAAGATTTACATTCCGATAAGATAGTTGCTAATGTGCGCATAACTAGTTATTTTATGCGGAGAGAAAACTCGTGACAGGAAACGCAAAGATGTGAAGAAAGACGCAAGGCCGCCAGGATAACATCATTATTTATAGATTTACATACTTGCATTGGAAATGTCCATTCATTTTACGCGGTCTGAATGACTTCCATTCACTGTATAGGTAATTATAATACATAGAACCTACTCGGCTATTTCTATTTATTTATTTGCAGTTGGCAATTCCGGCGTTATAACCACGACGCCATTTTAAATAGTTATTGTATTTAAGATGGCGTCGCTTTATTTTCATCTACTTCAGTGGGTTTACCATTCCAGACGTTCAAACTATCGAGAAAGATGTTTTTCACGTCTACGAGAGAATAGTATAAAATGCCTGAATCATCAGCCCTATGTTATATTAGTACAAAAAATAAAAACAAAGAAATAAGGATTTTTAATACAGATAGAGGGTATTTTTTTTTTTTTTTTTGTTGGGTGGGAACTAACTTCTCCCGCCCTGGGCGTGGCGGGAGGGAGTGTCAGACTTTTACTGACTAAAACCCACCCATGTTTCTTCTTGTGCCCTTTGCGTTCCGGGGGCGCGGTATCTCTTGCGAACAACCCGCAGCCCCGGAAATAGAGGGTCATGTCGTTAAGAAGGTGATATGTGGAAGGGAGTTTTAAAAACTGGGCACTTTTTCAGGTATTAGTTATTGAAGATTAACATAAATTATTAATCTGCAATCGCCAATCCGACTTGAGTAAGCGTGGTGAACAATGCTCGTGCTTTACTATAAGGGCAGAGGGCTTCGCCCTGCATTGGGACAGTAATAGCCTGGAATTACATACCATCATGCCTGTATTCCCCGACGGGTTAGGCAGAGGTGTAACAATGTACACCCACAGTTCGTCGGTATGTTTTGGTCCTATGTAATAGGGGGCGCGCCTATTGCCATTAACCGGGCACAAATCCAAACTCCGAGCTGCTACTGAGAATTTTATAGAAAAACCTAATAACACTTTTTGCTCGACCTGGGAATCGAACCCAAGACCTCTAGCGCAGCAGTCGCGCTTGGGGCCACTAGACTAACGAGGCAGTTAATAGCCCGGAATTATTAGATATTAACGGCGTACCCTAACCTTACATCCGTTCAAGTGAGACCGCTGGTCTTAATATATGTTGGAAACCATTAATGGTTATTGTCAATCACTTTACTACGGTCATAACATTAGCAAGACGCTTTAAAGTTCGAAGGGTTAGGCAGAGGTGTAACAATGTACACCCACAGTTCGCCGGTATATTTAGGTCCCATGTAATAGGGCGCGAGCCTATTGCCATTAACCAGGCACAAATCCTAACTCCGCGCTGCTACTGAGAATTTCATAGAAAAACCCAATAACATGTATACAATGTTATGTGTACATGTATATCTGTTTCTGCTGCATGTACTGTTAAGTGATTAAATTGTAAATCCGTAATTGGCTGTAAGACTAGTATATATAAATTAAGATAAAATTTGTAAGAGCTGTGGATTTTGTGAATAAATAAATAAACACTTTTTGCTTTTTGTTCTAGTGGTGTACATTTCAATTTATTTACTCTCGTACAATAATTTTCACCTGACATGTTATCTCTTCACCACTTTTGGTTGACTGGTAGAGAATGGCGAATGCATTAAGTTCGCCTTTAAACATTTTTTGTTGCATAAAGTGAAATAAATGATTAATCAGAAAAACGATCAGAAAACCCATCTCCTACCAAATAAACAACCATTCTCCTTTGATTGACAGTGAAAAGCTGACCAGTAATACCAGCCATATATATCCAAAGAAGAATTTTCTTCTAACATCCAAGTTTTCCGTAGTGCATTGCGTGCTCTTGGACTTGCAACGTTAATTTAGTTACGCACCGCTACCGGTGTGCCAGATACTGTTTCACACTGAACTATTAAACCAATTTGAATATTTATTAAGTGTTTACCTGATTTATTACTGTTGGTAAGATATATTTTTCTATAACGCTTGAGCGATCTCTGCCAGTGATACTAGTGAATCGTGAGCGAAATAATTGCGAAGTTTTTTATTACGTTGAGGATCGTTTAGTTTATTAAAATTAATTGAAGATTTATTAAAGCTTTGATTGGTTGAAATGATTTAAAAAAATTAAAGGCGCTTGAGTTTTTTACACTGGTAACCAGAATGGTGTACTAAGATCTATTCTCTGAAATTGAAGGAATTGTTTGATGGTTATTTTATTTATTTTAAACGTATCAATTTTATTATTGAAAATGTATGTATTAATTTTACTGTGCATTTAATTTTACTGTGTTGTGGAAATTCTTTGTTTAAAATGAAAGGTTTGTAAAATATAGGATGGGCTAAATAACATGACGCTACGACACTCGGGAGCGGAGCAATAACCAAAGCCGTAACTTACCACGCGGGTGAAGTTGCGGACAGAACCTAGTCGTAGTATATATTTGCTAGCTCGCTACAAGAATAATACCTCCTATAATTACTACTACACTTTTTACGACACATACAAAACAATTTATCCGGCCATTTACGTGTGTAGACTTTTACAAAAGGCTATAAACATTAGACCCATTCCAACAAAATGGCCAATAAATATGTAAAGTAGCATTATTTCCAGAAGTCTGACATCACCACGATCTATTTTACATAGTTAAATGACAATTTTCGTATTATTTGACATCGGCGCAGGCGACCGACCTCTGTGGAGGTTTGTGCGGCACTGGCTAGTGAGGACAACGTCCCCGGAATGTCTAGGTCGAAGACTCGAAGCTCTAGGCTGGCTACTTGTTGTAGTTTATTTTTGTTCTTCTAGTACTTGCTGAATGGGTTGCCTTACCTTTAATGCTAGGATTGGCTAGACTTCTCTTGTTTCATTGAATGTAAAATGGATTTAATTTACGTTTGATGAAGGATTTGGAAACTTTTGGAAAAATCAATAAGATTTTCATATTAGAATCTACAGTCTATAATTAAAACCTTGTATGCAGCCATCCTGCAAGGGAAAGGCCTCTTCACAAACAAAGAAAGCACGAGCATTAATCACCACAATTGCTTAAGGCGATTTGGCGATATAAGACTTTTTTTTTTTGGTGGGTGGGAAATCATCAAATAACTTCTCCCGCCCTGGGCGGGGCGGGAGGGAGTGTCAGACTTTTACTGACTAAAACCCACCCATGTTCCTTCTTGTGCCCTTTGCGTTCCGGGGCTGCGGTATCTCCTACGAACAACCCGCAGCCCCGGCAGGCATCGGCCCTTAGTGGCCCCTTCCCTTTGCTGACATCTCTTTGAGGCGCGCGTGGAACACGAACGCGCCGTCGACACGGCCTGTCGTTCTGTTAAACGTAAGGACGGTGAGCTACCCATTGCTCACCGTCCACAGGCCCGTATCTACGGTGGCCGGGAGTCGTCTCGCGGCTCCCGACGTCCGGAGCGTCTACCGCGGCGGCTGGGACGGGAGAACCGCTGTCTCAACCGTCCCGATAAGACTTATTATTCCATAAGTGCTTCGGTACAAGTCCAGGTTTCCTCACAATGTTTTTCCTTAATCGATGTCAGTAATGTTCAAGATAAATTATAAAGTACATATAAATTGAAAAGTCACAATAGTACTTGCCCAATTTCGAACCAAATTCATCAGAAGCTGGTGCCTTGCGGCCATCATGGCTTACCGTCATTTTGTATAATAAATGTTAATGTATACGGGTCAAGGAGCCACACACCAACGATTTCCCATAAAAGGTATTAAGTCCATGTTGGGGACGTTCGGGGTCGACCCTACCGTCATTTGTCTTTTTGACCCCTTTTTTTATATCTTTTATTTGGTAATATCTCTTATTTTATTTTGAGGCCGATGATGTCATACAGGTTTGTTTAGATCTAATATATTCGTAAATAAATATTTTTTGTCATTTTTTTCCGATAACTCTCGGCGTACTTAGAGACTCAAGGCTTTATTGTAATATTCTTAGATTTGGTTGATTTTATTTTATTAGATCAGAAACAGGTTCTCGCTATAGAAATTGATTAAAGTGAAGAAAGTTATAGAAAACAATTAAAGATTCGGAGATCGAGAACTTGTGAGATAGATCAACTATCTTAATGAAGGAATCACATTTCAGCGATTAACTACGGTAATGTTAAAACTTTTGAGTGGTAAGTTAGTAACTACCTTCAGCCCGTGAGGTCGTCCACGTGGGAGTCAAATGAATCATAACATTTATCATATCTACTCGGTAATAATGTTGCTGTCTACCATTTAAAGAATTTTGTAATCGGTCCAGCACCTCCAGAGATTACCTATTACAAACAAACACACTTTACCTTTTTATAATATATGCGTACATGGACCTCATGATTCTTAAAAAACTCTAGCAATTTAAAGGGAAATTGAGAACGATATTGATCTTTAATAAACACCTTTTCTTACAATGAAACAACACTTTCATCTAGTGAGAACAGTGAGAGTGAACGATTTCTCTTGCTCTATACTGAGGTCGTGCACTATGGTGTTTGATTATGTAATACTGGAGGTCGAAGGTCATAGAGAACAGAATACATTAATTTATGGGTGAAAGTGAAGTATCAAATATTATGTAGGTAGGTAGACACTTAAGAAATAAATAGAGTATTTTGGACTCAGTTTTATGTCATGTTTATTTTTAACCCCTAACGCAAAGGCGATGGGGTGTTATGAGTTTGACGTGTCTGTGTGTGTGTGTCTGTGCCGCAGTAGCTCCCGAATGCATGAACCGATTTTAATTTTTGTTTGTAAGGTGAATTAGTTAGCTATGTTTGATAGAAGTCGTTTCAGCGGTTTCAAAGTCAGCTCTTTTGTTAGCTGCGGTAGGGATTATTATTCTTCTGTCGGGGGTTACTTAAAATTTTTAATTTTGTGTTTTTGTTGAAGAAACTTGAATTACGTTTTGGGTAAAGGGTTTTGATATTTAAGAATGCAATTGGATAGCTTTGTAGTTATAAATAAAAAACTGCTGCCTTCTTGTTTGGGGCAGATAACAAGGTTCTCAATTCGCCATGTGTCCAATCTCATTGTATAATTTAAAAGCTTTAGGCCTGTTTATTTTTTCGGATTAGCCCGTCACCTTTATTCCCAATCACTGAAACTTCTAAAAGACAAAATCAGCAGTGGCCAATAGGACAGCGCCGAGATAATGAAGCTTGACGAGCCCGGAGAAACGATTGAACTGTCTTGAGTCCCGCAACGAGATTGATGAGAAAAGTAGAGAGTATGTAGTTAGAAAATACATAGTTTTCAAAACTTTATCCGCCAGTAACCTATGATCTGATACTTTTACGAATTGAACGTGACGAGAAGATATGAACGGCAAAGATAACAGGTTTAGTTTTTCATAAATTCTGAACAAATTGCTTGAATTCTAACAAAAATCCAACAGAGAAGCTTTTAAATTCAACGCGTATGCTTTCGGGTTGATCAAACAGTTCTTAAGTCAGATGCGATTTGAATGTCAATGGTTGGTAACACCCGCCACATCAGAAACCTTATTGTTATTGCTGATAGTGGGCGCTTTAAACACAAAGCATAAGTACATATGATTACGACGAGGAACCTTGAATTAAGCAACCCACTCCTGGATGTAATGACGTAATTTGATGCACAGCTGCAGACCTACTGCGCTATAGTTCGTATAAAAAGTTATTTAAATGTAAAATTATAAACAGCTTTCGTAATATATTTTGCAGCTAAGTTTACTTTTAAATTATTTTGTCGTAGAAATGGCTGAAGACCACTTGATTCTGTCTGACATATCTACTTCGTACGTACGTCCAGGGATTGAGAAGAGCTCTACGTATTTTATATTCAAATACTGTCTCTACTAAAACTTCCTGTAAGTTACTGGCGAGGGATGTTCTGGCTTATCTTATGGGAATAAGTGGCTAAAGCAATTCAAAAGAAACTCCACAAAAAAAAATATAATTGAAAAGTGCTTTGACTTTGCCTACCAAGGCCCTAGACAGAGCCCAAAACTTTTAACCCATTCCGACATCAGTATAAGCTGCGGAGCACGTCTTCCCTTCTAAAGTATATAGTTAGCACTTACAGCATGAGTTCGTGACGATAGTAAAACGCAGCGACCTTCGGTTTCCATTTTATAAGTAAGGGCTTTGAAGGAAAAGTAAAAATTATAAAAACGTATTTTAAACTTACGTTAAGTAACTAGGCGATTTGTATTTCAAACATTTAAGTAGAAACGAATCCTTATTACGTTTTAGAACGTATAGTAGCAATGTCAAGTCATGCTTAATAGGTAAACGAGTAACCAGCTTCACCGCAAATTTCCCTTCGGCTTTCCATGGAAACTGTGATAGAATCTACAGAAAATAAACATAAATAGCTTAGAGTATAAAACCGGACTCACCGTTTGCCCCCCCAGGCCGCACTCGAACAAACTTGCGAGTCGGGCGCTCACTACGCCGCGCGCCGCCGTTCAAAGATGGCCGACGCGGAGCATTTTCAACCTCATTTTTCGCCGCACCTTTTTTTTCGAGTTCGGCTTCTTTTCGCAATTTGAATTTGGAGTTCCCGCGTCTAGTGAACTTGTTTGTGGTGGTTTCTATTTTATCTGTGGCGGATTCCGTCTCCATTGTGTCTGGTGGCGCGGTCGCTTTTGTACGGCGAAGGAAATTGCGCTTTGCAGCCTGTGGACAAAAAAATAACGGTTAGTAAAGTTTTATTTATTTATAGAATAAAATAGTTTTCTTGAATTGTGTTGTGTCTGGAATTTGACCTGAAAGGAATGTTGTTTATTGCTAAATACAGTCGCTGCGTAAAACTATTTCGTACTATAGCTTTGTCGTTATTCCTATTTGTAAAGTCGTCACAATATCCATACGATATCAGTGTGTAATGTGTGAACATTATGCAAAAGTCTAGCTTGAACTTTAAATTGTCCAATACTTTAATATGATAAATCTTTAATAATTTATAACTTGAATAAAAGCTTGACTGGATATCGACAGGTCTATAAAAATATTATTTAGAAAGTTTATAATTTTTCATAGCACCAACAAAATACCTAGGCAATTTGTTTACTAAATGTAGTTGCCTAGTTTCACAATTTAAAAATAAGCACTTGTAAAGCTATTACTTATTTGCCGCAGCCATTAAATCGAGTGACGAAATAAGGATAAATATTTTTTTTCTAGAACCAATTGGCAATTTCCCCGCTGTGTTTATACTTTTTTACGAAATTGGTCATGGTTTGTCTATGGACGTTAAAATTAGTGTTGTTTAGATTTAATGGCGCGAATTATACCGAAGGTAAAGTTTGATTGCGGTCTAGGGATTATTTCAACTCATAGAAGTTGTAATACAAGATACCGTGCGGTTACCTTTGCGGTAAAAATTACTGAATCGAAAAAATTGTGACCCAAATGACCGCCTACTTTATTTGTTCAAGTCTTGAATTAAATTACTTACATCCGGAGTTTAATGTTTAGAATAATGAAACATTAGCTATGTGACTCGCAATATTGTATCCGCTATTACCAAAAATGTAAATAGGGTAATTATAACAAATGAAATTGTTTTATGGAAACATTATTGAAACGAATGGAATAAAATGGCTCATGCTTTAGAATAGTTGCACGGTTATTTATGAAGATAGTAATTTAACTAAATACATATTTAGGTACCTGACACAAATACCAGAAAGCTTTTATTTTGACAGTTTTTTTCTTATCGCATAATTCTTACTGTTTTTTGACGTATAACTTACGAAGATATTCTAGTTATAGATGTGCCTAAATCAATGTTAACAAAATGTGGTCCTTCTAGTAGATGGACACAGAAATGTATTAAAAAAAAATTGTTTAAGTACCGTCAACTTGTTTCTTAATTTCATTCACAAAACACGTGTATTGAAACTTGAAATCTATCATCTTAAATATTTAAAAATATGCCATAATCAAACCATAATTTAAAATTCTAATGTGTTATGTAATGTTTTTTAACGTAACGTAGGACAGATTTAGTGGTTATGAATATCAGGATTTATTAGCTTATTTTTGTTGAAAAAATAATGGAAAATTCCATCTTTTCATTTTGTTTTTCTTCAGTTTGATTTCGATAATGTGCTTTAAAATTCAACCTAACCGGCATTAATGGCTTAAATGTAGATTTGGGTCTAGCATCTTTAACTTTTTATTATAGTGGGCACTGATACCACTTCTCAGACGGCCACGTTTGTTTTTTTATGCTATTTCTATAAAAATAGCACTTCCTGTGACCAGTGTGATGCAACCTTCTTGGCTTTATTTGAATATTCTCCAAACAGCATTTTTTCCGCCAGTGTGAAAACCAGTAAAAACCAGTTTGAGTAAAAAATAACATATTACGTGAATAATTTCTAGCTAATTTAAATTCTAAATCAACGTTCGTTCATAATAATCCGTTCTATGATCTCAAATTTTATTACGTTCTTTTTGACGTTTAAATTAGCTTTTCTGTAATATATGAGATGTTTTGAATAATACAATTTTGTTTTGAATTTTCTATTTGATTTAACATATTTTGCATATTTAGCTACGAGTTTTTACTACCTATTATTATTTTACATAACATCAAAAATCTAAATAGAATCGCCCGGCTAGGTATGAATACAACTTCAATGCAATACAATGTTACAAACGTACATAAATGGATTAAAGAAAGTAAATAACGTTACATAAACTTTTCACAACTGACAAGGCCGCATACCACAACATCCACGGCTAAAAAAAAAGAAAAAGAAATCGCGAGTGCGCGTTTCGCGGCTGATTCTATTTATGAATCTTAAACAATTTTAATAATATTTTTATATTCATCCAATTCTCCATTTAACACTTCATGATTTAAACATTAAGTAGGTGAAATCTGATATTAATTTAACATATTCCGGACAATATCAGGGTTTTCTTGACTGTTGACGAGACACGGTCGGTTGCCGCGCAAACTGAGCGTGACGCGAGCTTTGTGATGAGCGGAGCGGAAATGATGTATTTGTAATTTTATTTGTTGAATTGAAATTCGAACTTGTAGAATTTTAATATGGAATAGTCAGTGGAAATAATAAAAAAACAATGATTGGATGCATTGTTTATAATCAACAATTGTTATCTTATTATTATCTTTGTTTAACTTAATGCCATTTAATAAAATACAAAACAAAATTTTATATAATGTAAAATAATTATAAAATTGGGGTGCTCATAAAGCATCAAGAATTGGTCTATGTTGTAAGCAACTAAAACCTTATTTACCAAGAACTCGTCAAATAATCATTATTTAACAACCCGTTCACCTTATTTTTTATTAATTATGAAATACTATAGATAATAATAGTACCTACTCAGTTTTCCTTAATTATGTAATCACTTTAAAAGTGATATATGGCTACAAGATAATACCGTTATCCATTACGTCGCCAATACCACATAAATCTCTTACATAACAGGTTTTGCACACTCCTCATTACTAAACCGGAAAATAAAGGTTATATGCAAAGCCTAGGGTCTCTACTGACCCACTAAACCTAGGTACAAAAGGTACTTAATTAGTTGCCAAGTCGGACGACAGAATACATACAATATATTTAATACAACGCTTTGGTGTTAGGCCGACGCCGATGTAAGGTAATATAACTATAGTAACGCCTGCTTATGCCAAAACTTAACTCAGAGTAAGTTAAATTACAAAATGTTATAGATAATTAGGTGTCTGTTATTACCACTTGAAGTCAAAAAATCTTGTCTCTGTTGCCTAGTGGTCATAAGCGCGACTGCTACGTTAGAGGTCTTAGATTCGATACCCAAGTCGAGCAGTGTTATTGAGTTTTTCTATGAAATTCTCAGTAGCAGCTAGGAGTTAGGATTTGTGCCCCGTTAATGGCAAGAGGCTCACCCCCTATTACATGGGATCTAAATATACCGGCGAACTGTGGGTGTACATTGGTACACCTCTACCTAACCTTTCGGGGAATACAAGCGTGATGGTATGGTATGATTGAAGTTAAAAAGTAACCCAGACTGGTGCAAGTGGGCTCTAATATGTTATTATTAAACCGCTAACGCCTACGACTCTGTCTTCGGTAAGGTCCGATTTTCACTAAAGCAGAGGAAAGTGGAGATACCTCGTAAACAACCATTAAGATACTGTATTGCGTTAGCTTCAAGCAATGAGATGTGAAAATAACGCAAGCCGGTTGGTTTTATGAGATATTTTCTCTTCTTTCCACTTTGGTGCAAATCGGGCGTAAGGCAAAGGTATGTGAAACTCAGTTAAGTATAAATAAGTAGAAGACAAAATATTTCTGATGCAGTAGGTACCTCTGCTATATCAAGTTCAACTTGTAGCTATTCGCTTATTAGCAACGTTCGGTTTACGTGACAATGATGAAGCATGTTTATGTACACCTACTTATTATGTAGGTACCTGTCTCAATTGATTCATATCTTGGCAACAATTTTAATCTTAAGGTCTTATGCTGTTCGTCATTGGCACACCTTATTTCATTACCATTTTCATACTGACTCATTTAATATAAATGCAGCATGAATGCACCACGTGGTTATGCGACTAAATATTTTGTGATGAAATAAGTATTGTCATTATTCAGCTCACGTAAAGATGTTTTTATTTTGGCAAATTACCAGCTCTGATGCAATATTATATAAATTGGTAGCTTTATAACTAGTCAAGTAATTAAAGTAATAATTTTCTGCGTCATAAGTTGTAAGAATAGGCATAGATGCAGTGGTCGGCTAGGCACTTTACTTTTTTTTTTTTTACCTCGCATAGTCGTTTTTTTGTAATTTCAGAATGATTGCACATTAATTTCAACACATTTTAATAGTCGTAATCATGTCACATAGGTATATTTAAAAAGATTAATGCACTTGCACAGTCTATTACAAAAGAATGTCGCAAAAAATCGCGCATTGCTCTAATGTGGTCATAACCTTATATCGTGACAAGCCGATTAAGGCAACTACTATAGTACTTATGCCGCGAAATAAAAAAATAATGGAGGCAAAAATGTTAAATATTTTAATGATGTTCTTTTTTTAAACTGGTTCTTAGAGTTGTAAGGAATAAGGTTTTATGTGTAACTTTACATTATTTTGTTGGAATTTTCCTTGTCCTTCTATAATTTATATTTTTTTAACAAAACCGGTAAATTGTTCGGATTATGTCCTCTATCAGGTACCAAATACTAATTAATTTATAATAGATCCTCATGAGGTAGTTTAGTATCCGTCTATTTTTAACTATTTTATCAATGGTTGCTGCGAGTCGTAGCGACTTGCTTGCCTTGTTTGGCCTTTAGTTAACGTACTATATTTTCTTTAGTATCGATTGAACAAATGTTTATATCCAAGATACGGATTGAAATCGTCTTTCTTTCAACTACATGGAGGTGCCACTCTAGCTCAGATTGACTAAAATGTAAATAAGAGGTGTATTTAACCCCCGACGCAAAAACGACGGGTTGTTATAAGTTTGACGTGTCTGTCTGTGGCATCGTAGCTCCCGAACACATGTACCGATTTTGATTTTGTGTAAAAGGTGAATTAGTCCGAAGTGTGTTTTAAAGTTATCAGCCCTTTGGTTAGCTGCGGTAGGGATTTTTATTCTTCTGTCGGGGGTTACTTTCAATTTTTAATTTTGTGTTTTTTTTTTTGACAGATTCGAATGCAGTATTGCCTCATTGGCATACTTATTCGGTTGTTATTTTTTGTATTTCACCATACCTTAACATAATTATTTTTAAAGCTAAATAAAGACCAAATAATACATATTAAATCAATCGCGTACAGGTGAGATGCTCAACATTGGTAACATAATCACTAACAACTACGATATCATTCAAGGTGATCAACCACTGATCATCACGGCACAGATTGTAAAATAGTCTTGTAATTGCGACCGTACATACTCGTTATAGTGCCCTTGGAATATTTATTGTGAGCGAGGATTTAATATTCCAATTTTATCTTGGTAGCTGGGAGTAAACATGAATTATATATGCTCGCCATTCTGGTTACGTTTATTTGTATTTCCTTATTAATTGTTGCGTAATAGTACGTTATGAAAGAAACGTGGAGATTTGTCTAAATGTCAAAGCTCGTTCAGTTTAAAATAGATCGTTCGAAGAGTAGTTGTAGTCTTCGCTTTCGAAATTCAAACATAAATTGGGCAGTTGACACCTTTAACCAAAAATTATAAGACACAACTTCATTAAAAAATTAATTAATTTTAACTGAAATGTAACATTATTTATTTGTAACTTTCAAATCAATAAATAGTTAGTTAGTCACAGGTCGCTATTTGCTTTACAAACTATAAGGAGGTTCGCGTTTTGATAGCTAATAAATCAAAATAATTGATTGGTGGTCCTCACCACCTACTACCCCACTACTGCCCCATTTTTCTATTACCTAAATTGGCAGTACGATAACTGTCACTTTTCAGCCGATTATTCTATTTTCGTGTGTATTTTTTATATTTTCTGTAAGATTATTATTTAATGAATATTCAAATTAAGCATAAAATTTACGCAACAATAAAAAGCTTACAATAACTGGTTCCTTAATATTATTCGTAATGTTTAGCAGGTTATGATAACTACAATTGTGTTTACTGGCGATCGTAGAATTCCTATTGACATCAATAATTATAATTATAGACATCAATAATTATAAGCTATATTTTATTACTTATTCATTCCAACCGATAATAAAAACCGTTAATTTCGTTATTATCCAAATATTATAACTAGGGACGATGATATGTTGGAATTTTATATATATAAACTAATATTAGAAATTGCCAATTCAAGTATTTAAAAGAACGTTCGCTGTGTAACCTTAGTCTTAACCTGACAAAAATGCCTCTAATTTAGCTATATTTTTGACATTGATATACGCTGAGATAAGATTGTTACTAGATTTTAAACGTTTTTAATTAGCGTTCTGAGTGGTAAGTGTAAGTTTTTTCGATTCACAGTCTATTTGAATTGTGTATCAAAAATTAGGTATCTCCTAGTGACCACCAGGGTGCGCTATAAATTTTTCCCATGTAAAATTAAAATGCGCTCGCAATCGGACGTAAGAAAAAAAACTCACACTTGGCACCCAGATCACTTGACATAAGTTTAGTTTTGACATATAGTCGATTTTCGCTTTATAATCCGGGTTTAGGTAATTCTATCATAATTTTCAAGACCACAAATAAAAAATTGCGGAAACGCTTTGCTAGTGACCATTTTAAGATCGATTCATCATTCTCTTCACAACATATTCAGATACGGTAACCGGTCAACTATAATGTCTTAATGATATAGGAAACTTTAAACTCACTTTTAATCTGCTGTCCAAAAAATTTAAGGCTGCCAAAGAACAATACTGTAGTACGAAAAAAAAACACGGAAATGATTTTGATTGCAACTTGATTGGTATCATGACCCGTACGTACACAGTGTTGTTTCAATTAAATATATAAACAATAATATGAACAACTGGGTGCCCTTGCGCGACCAAAACAGGTGCGAAGATTGCGTGGATCACGGCGAACTGGGCTTTTGTAAAGGAATTTGGCCTTTTATGTGATATAAAACAATAAAAATAACTGATTTGTTTACTTATGGAGGCTGGTGGAGATATAACGGGTGTAAAAGGACTCTTAATGAAGCCAAAAGTTACGTTTATTCTCAACATTGTGATTATTTTTTCTGTTCTGGCTAACTGCCTCGTTGCCTAGTGGTCCTAAGCCCGACTTCTACGCTAGAGGTCTTGCGTTCGATTCCCAGGTCGAGCAAAAAGTGTAATTGGGTTTTTCTATGAAATTCTCAGTGGCAGCTCTGAGTTAGAATTTGTGCCTGGTTAATGGCAATAGGCTCGCCCCCTATTACATGGGACCTAAACATACCGGCGAACTGTGGGTGTACATTGGTACACCTCTGCCTTACAATGCTTTTATCATTTGTTTATCATGAATACCTTTACCTAGTTGTGTTGTGTGTTAGCTAACATAGGCCCACCTTAGTTGGCCAATGTAACGTGCTTACAGTACCTCGAAGTATGACAGCAGATATCAATGGGTTGGGCTTGTAGGCTAGCTTTCTTGTAGTTAAAAGTAATTGAGGAAGAATGACAATCTATAGTGCAAGAGAAAAGGGTTAACGTCAAACGCAAATGAGGCCATTTGCATCTAAATAATACCTATGTTTCACGGCCCTGTGCTCAATGATTTATCGCTCTATTCGCATACAAAACTTCCTTGCAAACTACCTACCAACTAAATCCTCTTTGCGCGCCAGAACACCACAAGTGACGTCACAGTTTGCGATCTAGTATTACAGCTACTCAGCATGTATAGCACATGTAAACACAAGTTTTACGTTACCCTCATGAATGTATGCTCATCGCGCTCGTAACGACTTGTGAATCGAGTTAAAGGTCATTTTGAGTGCTGAATAACAATGTTATTGCTTTACGATATACGGTGCAGGAATGTTAAGTGGAAGTGGAACCTTTTTTTCCTGCTAGCAGGCAGCTTTGGATGGTCTATGGAACTTAGGTCCTTTATGAAGAAAAATGTGTTTTTAAAATGTTGTTGAGCATTTTTCTGTGGAGGTTGGTTGTGCAGGAGATTATTGAATAGAGCTTTGATTTTCTGCTTATTTTTTATAAACAGCTGCTACTCGGAAATAGGCCACACATTTATTTTAGTTTTAAAATTTAGCCTTAAGTTCAATTTGCAAAAAGAACGAAAATCGTTGATATTATTAACATGTTTTTTTTTAAATCCAGGAAGCATTTATTCTAAAAAGCGTAGCTCACGACTGACTACATCTTAATTTCAAATGACCAGTAATCATTCATTTTAAATACTAAACACATTCATCCTTATTCCAAGTTGTGTCTATGCTGTCTTTGCAATAATAATTGCGCAAAAATCTAAAAAAGCATTTGCTTGGACGTGATGGAACGGTCGACCATGAAACCCGTGTTTTTTTTAACTAAGTACTTGTAAATGTGTAAAACATGCGTCCTTGTACTGCAATTGTAATGGTGTTTAGTACCATTGAGTGGGTCAATAAGAGCTTGTATATGGTAAAACAATTAGCTAACTATTGTAAATTGGTAATTGAAATTCATGCTTGCCCGTCAAAAATTGTTTGTAACTGGCAACCGTTAAAAAAGCATGAATTAAAAATAAAATAAAGGAAGTTTCGCATTTCTTTGGTACAGCTAAATTAGGGAATTTATATAGATTTTTGATTATATTTATTTGAACATATTTAAAAAATGAAATAACAAAATTATGTTATTAAATTTGTATTAAATAGTGCTCCAGTCGCAAATGATCAAGTGCCTATTATCGTTATTGTCTTACGCGTGTGTATAAACTGTAGTTACGAAAAAAGAACCTGCATTTTTATGTATTATTATGTATAACGATTGCGCTTGCACAAAGTAGCCATGACACCCATGACAGTTTCTCATTTTCCCGCGCAGATTGTGACAGCAAACTCTAATAATGTGAAGTTTTGTCGCAACATTTTTACTCTATGGTATTCAGAAGTTAACAAAAAGAAAAAGATTTACTGCTTTTGCCTGCTGGTATCTCGGATATTATGTAATGATATTTATTCACGATGCTGGTAGAACCCTATTTTTTACTATTTACATATCTTAGTGGACTCACTATAAACTGGATCACAGAAGAGATATAGACAAAAAACATTCAATGAAACTTGACACACAGATTGCCAATCGACCATGGTAACAAAACATTCATGTTGAATGTTCATTTCCATTTTAATAAAAAAAGGTTTTTATATAACTTGTTGCGAAACTACGCACTATACTTAATGAGATCTCGTGTTCGATATTCGAATCGATAAGTGGTTTAAAACACGTTAGAAAATCGGAGATAATTAATGTTTCGAACTTTGGCAGGCGACGTTCTTATTTATAAATAATTAATAACGGTTTGGTAGCACACCAACATAGTGAATTTAGCCATCTCTGTATTATTTTTTTGTAAAGTACCTACTGCGTTTTTATTCATTCATAAAACCTCTGATATCTTTCCCAATCGATTGCCAATTACGCCTCAATTATCAATGATTGTCTCGAACAAACCATACCGATTAATCGTGAATCAATTCAATGTAACGTTACTCGTTTGACATGGTAGCCAGCATTGTTGGGATGCCATGCGTGGGTCTTGGTTGCTTGTTACGTAGTCCACAGATTAGCATAACGATCAGAGTGGTACAACTTGACGGAATTCAATTATCAATTTGCCATTATGACAGAACTATAGAAGGTTTTTATTTTTTTCTCTAGCCTACGGTGTGTTGCTGTCCCACTGCTGGGCAAAGGCCTTCCCCAAATCCTTTTCCGTACCACCTCCAACCAAACGTCGTGGTACTATTTCAATGTACAATGACACTTCCCGCGACCCAAAGACTGGCTTTGGGTCGCGGGAAGAAGACCTTGGCCAGAGGTAATGCATTGCCATCCAACGTGGCAATGCCGCCAGTCTTTTGGGCACTTTTCCGGTTGACGGCGATGCGGAGGAATTTTTTTATGCCATTTAGTTTTAGTTTCTTTTTTGTTATTATTAAGGATTTCAACGTTATATTATTGTTATGTTAGTTTAAAGAAAGATCTAGCAATCTAGCCAGTTGATACTTGATTAAGATCCCGTAGCACCGAGTATGAGATGACATTTTATAGTAGTTGCTCATTTTCCTCCATTCCACAAGTTGTAACTACCAATCTCTTTGCCAATCAACTTATATGTATTTCTTTATCTTACTACATACTCACTTGTGAGTTCAATGTTCAGCAAAGTTTATGTCAAAAGTCAGTCTTTGTTACAGGTCTAGTCCTTGAAAAATATACAAGTAGCTTTTGCCTTTTTTAGGCATCCCTTTTTTTTAATTTGTATATAGAAATTAGGAAAATACTAATTTATATTGTCTGGCAGATATAATATGTATGTACTTTGTGCATGTAGGCATTACCTATACATGTAATAAGTCTCTATAATATTTATTGTTTAATTACCATAAACCCGAAAAATAAATCTTAATCCTGATTCACGAAGCCCTGACTCATCCGCAGCATCTGCGGCGGAACTGAGGGTCCACTTACATGCGATTACGTTGCCCAATCGTGTCAGTGACCATATCCGACCATATTTGACCGTGATGATGTGCAACCACCTCTGATATGGTCATATAACATTTTTAAAATGAGGATTTTCATCCTTAGAATTTAAAACGTTAATAAAATGCATGAATTGCACACACTTCCAAATACGAAAACCGCAAATTATTTTAATTATTGGAATTGTCTATGGAATTACCACAATGATTAGAATTCAATCACATTAGAAAATATTTAAAAATGGAATAATAATATAGGATGCAATTGCCAGTTTCTTTTTCTTTACTCGCCCTCCTATATACGTATTTACCTACAAACTTACTACGTCCATAACGTAAAGCCGGCTATTCACACAGAGGCGCGGCGACTTACGCGCTGTTTGACCATGAATGGGATTTGCATAACGACTGTCGCAACACGACAAAAAATGGCGGCAAACCGAATGATGAGCTTTCTATTTAATTAGAGGTTAGGTAATTGAGTATTAGAGCTCAAACATGAGCATGTGTTCCTGCTAAACCAATTTGTAGAGGAATGTGACGTGTACTGTGGTGACTGCTTTAGGAACGTCACCATGGACTTTAGAATCACTTCATTCATACCTTAAAAGGTATAAGCATGCGGTAGTACATATAGTAACCGCCACGAGTCGTGAGCACAAACTACAAGTTAATTTTTGAGTTCCCCTCTAGGTTTTTTTGGGTCACCGACGCTGATTGACGGATGCACGCGATTGGTCAGTCGGTCGGATCGATTGCGTGCATCGTCGGTGCCCCAAAAAACCCAGAAACGAGCCCAAAAACCTAAAAATCATTTGTGTTCACGACTCGTGGCGGTTGCTATACCGTCGTTGGTTTATCTTAGTAACTACTAATAGAACTAGTTGTGTATTTAAAATAAGAATGGACTAGTACAGAGAAGAATAGATCATGAGACTAGATGGATACATTTCCTTAAATTAACTTTATAACTTTTTTACTTTATTTTTTTATTTTATTTTTTTTATTTCAATAACAAAAAGAAATACCGGATTACAGTTGCAAATATCGTTGCGTTATGCATTATTAATGTGAGAAGTCAACATGGTAAAATTTTCACACGCATTTTATCACGACCAAATTACTTAACTTCAAGATAATTTGTCTGTATATGTCTCAACGGAAAATATCTTCTTAAGTACAGGAAATGGTCTCATTACACAAATATGTTACACTGACCATACATATTCAACCTTCTTAGAAACTGTTTAAGGAAATCCATAGACTAAACCCACTTAAATTAACATTTCAAGTAGGCAAAGGAATTTAACAAAAGGTCCTGTTCAGCCTATTTGGAGCAAAGCGAACATTACATAAGTCATTACTTCATCGGTTAATGTAACGAGAATGTGAACCAGTTAATAAGCGATTATTGTTGGTAAATTTGCAAAATTGCCGGGTACGGTGAGAAACGGAAGCGGAAATGTAAAACTGCGGCAACATTATCAATCTTTTTTTACCGTGGTAATTGTAAATTAACATAAACTTGTAATTAGTTGTTTTCGAGTTAATGTTCTTTCTGAGATTAATACAAAACTTGTTATTGTTGCTGCAATCATGAATTGTTACGTAATTTTATCTTTGCGGGGTTAATGCTCTATGTTATAATGTATAATGAATACTTTATTTCACTATTTCACGAGATTTTTGTTAACTTTAGTCGACTTTATGTTTTTTGTACTTCTTTTGTTATTCTGAACTAAGTAAGAGTCTTTCTTTTCTAAATGTATATTTGTAATATTTAATATGTTATATTTAACCTGATAAAATATTCTTCAGAACCTATTTGCGTCTATGCGGTAGACCAGACCCCATATAATAAGATCCTACTATTATGATGGATGAATGAATGGCTGTTTATAAATCTTTTACGTTTTGGCTGTACGGAATTAGCTACAGCTAATTCCGTACAGCCAAAACGTGAAATAACTCGGAATAAGTGAGGAGCGATAATTTAAATTATTCACATACCATCACGCCTGTATTCCCCGAAGGGTTAGGCAGAGGTGTACCAATGTACACCCACAATTCACCGGTGTGTTTTAGGTCCCATGTAATAGGGGGCGAGTCTATTGCTATCATTAACCGGGCACAAATCCTAACTGCGAGCTGCTACTAGAGAAATTCCTAATGGAAAAACCCAATAACACTTTAAATTATTAAAATAATAATATTAATATTTTTTAAATTATTTGGTTTATTCTTATAGCTTGCACAGCCGATATCGCGGGAATAACGTAGTATTCTACATATTTTGCCTGTTTGCGAGCTCTATAGTCAACGATCTGTAAATATTGACACGGCCGACATTACCAAAAGAACGAGTATGATCGTGCCTCAATATGTCATTACGCAATCGCTAACTACATGGAGTTATTTACAAACGTGAAGTAATATGAATGGAGGGCTCAGTGTGTATTCTCATAATATGTTTAAAACCTTGGTTTGAGTGAAATCAGTGTCATGAAATATAGCCATAACGACTTAAAATTTAATAGCCATCCCGAGTTTTTATGAGCCTAATATAGATAGGTAACTACTGGTAGGACATATTGCAATCAAGATGTCAGTATTTGGTGTAAAAAATAAACTTTTTATTTTAGTTTGTAATGGATGTACACATGCAAGATTTACATAAATAAAATGCTATATTAAGCACTGTTCATTATCAGCTCGTTTAATTTTAAACAAACAGAAAAGCGTTGCCTTACAAAATGGGAATTTCTCCTATATCTAAGGTGTATTTATGCACAAATATGTGCACTCCATTTATTCATACTCCTTGGTCCTGCCACAATGACTCAATGTGCAAGAGCAAGTTAAGCCCACGTGATTAGTACAAAAAGCTACCTGTATTAAATAGAGCCGCAATTAGGTGATCGAATGAAAAAGTGTTATTTATGTATTAGTTCTCTTAAAAGTCTTAAAAGTAGATTACTCTGGAATTGCCAATCCGCCTCGAGCAAGCGTGGTGAGCATTGCTTGTGCCTTCTATTTATTAGAAGAGGCTTTTGCTAGCATAGGCCCGTAACTATCATATATACATGTCTAAAATATGTGATAGATTAAAAAACAGATCGCACGCTTTATAAAATGTATAATTGGATTCCATTTTTATTTAAATTAATGAGTTTATGATAATTTGGAGTAAGACGTGCTGATTATCAAAGGTCGTTCAAATGAATATAAATCATGTTATTTAATAATTTATGTATAAGTAGAGATTAAGCTTAGATTTATTGTTTTCATAAAATATATAACTTATTTCATATGATTATTAACTTAATAGTTAAAGGTCACAAAATAACCCGCCCCTAATCGTTCCCGGTGCAAAGGTACCCATAACACTCGCCGCGTTACCTCGCTGAATAGCGATGGCCAACCTTTGCACCAAGAACGACCCCGAGCGGGAGTCACCGGTTGCCTCCCCGAGTTTGCGGCCCAATTCCGCCACAAAACCCTTCGCTGCCCTACTCCAACTACCCAGGGTCTCCACCGCTACCGGCACAAAATAGTAAGGCCGCTCCAAGGAAGCGTACTTGAGCCTTTTTGCAGAGCAAGCGTCCTCAGCTGCGGCAGAGGCAGTGTGCAAGGTGCGACTCAGGTGACTGGCAGCGACAGTGCTGACGCAAGTTGCGTCCCAGATCAGGCACTTCCCATTCTTCCATGGCACTAGAGTCAGCCCGTCCGGCCTCTTACCATCACACCTGCTAAGACCTGCAGGCTCAAGCACGCAGGGGACGTTTGCCGATATAAGGGCTCTGCGGAGTATGTCGTTCAGGGCATGGTGACGCGGGAACCTCCCTGTGCAACGGCGACAGCTCAATGCGTGATGGCCATCGGCCTCCACCATGGAACCGCAGGTGCATATGTGGGGTTCGCACACCTTACAGCCCAGGCGGAGAGCCACCGCCACTCGCAAAGAGTCATCGTCCAATAGAGTGCCCAGGTGAGGGGAAGGAATCGCCTGTAACCACGCCCCAGACTCAGGTTGCGATACTGCTCGCAGTCTAGCCCTATCGACTCCTGACGCACCCTCTAACAACTGCTCTTGGAGCAGCCCTACCCCTATGTCATCCCACGCCCGCTGTACATGTGTTGCTTCGGGGATTGCTGCACCCGTGTTGAGGGTCAACCAGGCTGACACAGCATCCGACACAAAGGGCATGCTTCCCCTGTCACCATTTGTATTGAGTAATACAGTGACTAGGTTAACAACCCCATGCGCAGACGCCAAGAAAGCCGGCAAACCCACATCCCGTGCGCACCGCACCCCTAGACCACCACATCGGATGGGCAGAGCCGCCTGTGCCCAATGAGGCCCATCTAGGGAAACATTGAGAACCGACTCCACCACCGATTTCAAGGCGTTGTCAAACGAGAAAATTTCCTCTGGACAAAGCCAAGTAGGTGTGGTCCGCAACAGATATGTAATCTTCGGAAGAGCGAAGCACATGCGCAGCAGGACAATCGCCACGTGCGCGGAAAGATCTTTAAGACGCTCGTGAGCAGAAAGGAGGAGCTGCTTTCGAGAAATAATGGCCTCAGGAACTGCACTAAGAAAAATAGGGGAACCTAAAAGGTTGAAGTCGGAGCATGAAATTTCTCTGAGGCCAGGAAGAAAAGATGTATAATAAATTTGATCGACCGTTTTCTCATCTAATACGTTATTAATAAATCGTAGATTTCAAGTCAAATAATTGATTGCGAACTCGGCCGTTAACTTTAATAATTTTTTTTGAAAATTACGGCTTTCAGTCACAGACAATCTAATAGTAAAACCACATTTTAAGTTCTGGACAGTCTGCGAATATTTAGAAGCATAGACCAATTTTATTTTAAAAATTGAATCACATTTAATGTGATTCGATAAACTATAGACCAATTTTATTTTAAAAATGGAATCGAATAAAAATAACTGTAATTAATGTCAGCGTTGAAGTCAAAACGTGTCACCAAGTGTGACGCAACTGTTAGATAATAGCTCGCTAAACAAGTCATTGCTCAGAGAAAGTAGTTTTCTCCGGTCGGATGCTGCGCGCTGATATTGTGGGTGAAATGCGCGCGCGCAAATTAGGTGGATTGATGGATTGCTTATGATATAGACACTATATTAATAGCTGTAGTAATATTGGTTTTATATTGGTATCTAAAGTCATAATGCACGTGGTACCAATACAATTTTAACATCACCTCCGTTCGATAATATTTCAAATGGCGGCCCTTAAAATTATATACGTAAATATAATTTAAAAAAGATTAAAAAAAAAAAAATAGTTTGCAACTTGTCTATGTTCATTACATACAGTATATTTTAGGTTTACAATGGAGTTAATAAAAGTTTCTAATTTATCGGATGTGGGTAAACGACAAAATCAGAGAGAGGTGTAATCAAGCCATTAGCTTTTAACAGCTAGGCATAAAGAATGGCTGCCTGCAGCTACTTGCCAACTGAGGTGTGGGCCAGGTTGAGTAAACTAACAAAAAGGACTTATTCCTCGATATAACTCCCGTATGGAGTCGGCATAAACAGAGTAGCAATATGATCAGGCCAGTACCATTTATAAAATTAAAAATTTTGAGCCAATTTACGTGGCAATCTATTTCCTAAACCATTAACGCAATATTCAACGATATTTCTGTTACATTTCAGATAATTATCAATTGCTGCTGGGTCTATACGGAACCTTACGCGTTAAAGCCTTTAGCCTGTAACAACGTGCGAACTCAGATTCCGATATAGTATATGTAGTGAAATCGCCGGCCAGTAGCATCGCAACAAACCGGCCATTCCTCTCCGATGCTCACAACTCTCACAGTTCGCGTGGGAACCAATCATTACAAGCAATCTATACACACTATGTTTAATATAGTCTAGACATAATAACTACCGATATTCCCACTACACTGATTGAATATTTGTTGTACGAGTACACTGGTTAGATACACCGCGGTGTCACCCGCGTTCAATTACGTTTTTGATTATTGCTCCGCTCCCGTTACTCATAGCGTGATGTTCTATACGTATAAACGTTCGTCTTAAATCACTCTACCTATTGATGTAACCCGCATTAAAATCTGTTAAAATGATATAAGCGTACAATGGGGCAGACGGCGGGAGGCGACTTTGTTTTATGCTATATAGAGATAATGTCTTAATTCTATAAAGATGTAGGTAAATTTAAAATGGTACAAATAAATCAAATAATAGTAGCCAACACAAGTTCCATGAAGAAGCAGTTACACCAATGATATCAAAATAACATCTACATTTTTATTGTTTCAGATCAACATGGAAGGGGGACGAAGCAATGACTTCTAATCGAGAATTATCTGGTGATATGAAGAACAAAGGAAGAAGAAGAATATGAGGAACTTGGAGAAGAACTTTGAAGAATCTCAGGGTAGATTTAAGAAGAAAATGATGACAGAGATTGTAAAATAAAACAAGTCAATTGGCGTGTTTCCTTGATTGACCCCGAACCCTTAGACAATTATCCTTATTAAGTACCTTCCCATACAGGAATAGGAAAAAAAAGTAAAACATTCAAACAGTAATGTTTGATAAAGATGTAAAATATGGTAAAGAAAGTTGTGATTGGAGATGGTATTAATACTTTTACTCCAATCGTAATAAAAACAACAAAATTCTGATAAGAACTTTCACTTTGAAAATTGAATGCAATATAGCAGAACCAGTTTAGTTCAATGTACACGAAACAATATTACTTTAAGAGAAGAAAGATAAACGAAAAACCTCATTAACAGCATCAGTTTTTAATATATGGAATAATAATATGATTGTAGAAAAAACAGATTTGGCTAATAATGTTAGGATACGACTTAAAACATTATCGTTGCTACTGCATATAGATTCATTGGTTTTTATTTATAAATGCGAAAGGACGGATGCATAGATGTTTGTTTCCCAATCACGTTAGAACGGATCTGGATATTTGGCACAGAAACAGATCATAGTCTGGAACAGCACATAGACATCTACATTTATCTCGGTAAAATTTCCGATTCCCGTAAATTGAATTTATCACGCGGACGAAGTTGGGGCACTCAAGATAGTTGAAAATAAGATACCTAATTGAACAAAGATTTCTGCCTACCACACAAAGGAAATAGCTTAATACTAAACAATCTACTTGATATTCATAGCAGCGTCTGCTAAACCGGCCCACAAGTGGGTCGCGGATGATACAACACTCGTAATTTATTATCCGCGTATTAGAGAGACTTGTGGAGACTTTACGTAAATGGATACCAGGTTGTATTGAAACATTGAGCAGTAGGAATGAAATTGGAATGATCTGTTTACTCTGAAGAAATGGTAGAAAGTCGAAAGAATACTGATATCATGACCAAGATGGTATTCCCGTAATAAATCTAGGAGCTGTAATAGTTTTAAGTTACGCGATAAAATCCGTCAAAGTTCGTCTTGGTATAAATTTGAAATCGTCAATCCGCCTTGAGCAAGCGTGGTAATCAATGGTCGTTCCTTCTCTGTATGAGAAGAGGCATTTGTGTTGCAGTAGGGCAATAATAGGTTAGTATTATAGATGAAATTAACAGTCAAATTAATCAATCCGCAACAAAATTCAGTATATGATAAGTCAAATAAAAAAAAAAGAACACGATGTGAATAGCGTAATTTACATTCACCTGAAACAAAGAAGAGGTCTTGGGTTCGATTCCTAGGTCGAGCAAAAAGTGTTATTGGGTTTTTCTATGAAATTCACAGTAGCAGTTCGGAGTTAGGATTTGTGCCCGGTTAATGGCAATAGGCTCGCCCCTTAATACATGGGACCTAAACACACCGGCGAACTGTGGGTGTACATTGGTACACCTCTGCCTAACTCTCAGGGAATACGGGCGTGATGGTATGTGATGGTATGAAACAAAGAACTCATTTTGAGTCGACGTGTAGCACAAACGGGACTTTTGGATGAAGAAGAATGCAGAGTAAATTACGCGACTCAAAATTCGTGAGTCACAAGTCGCAAAATTATGTGCGTTTGGTTTCGCATGTAGGACTGATAAAAAGTCATTGATGTAAACAAGTCTTTAGAAAAAATAATAATATAAGAAATTTAAGAATTGATTTGTCACGTAATTAACAACAAAAGCTCCAAATAATATTACTGGGAAAAACACACACACATAACAAAACATACCATCACGCCTATATTCCCCGAAGGGTTAGGCAGAGGTGTAACAATGTACACCCACAGTTCGCCGGTACGTTTAGGTCCCATGTAATAGGGGGCGAGCCTATTGCCATTAACCGCGCACAAATCCAAAGTCCGAGCTACTACTGAGAATTTCATAGAAAAACCCAATAATACTTTTTGCTCGACCTGGGAATCGAACCCAAGACCTCTAGCGTTGCAGTCACGCGTAATAATCTCGGCTTAACTATAGAACTAGTGGACCTAAGCACGACTGCTACGCTAGAGGTCTTGGGTTCGATTCCCAGGCCGAGCAAAGCGTTATTGATCATCTCTGCCTAACCCTTCGGGGAATATAGGCGTGATGGTATGTATGTTATTAACTTTGGAACGAGATTCAACTGTATCCTAATCTTTGGTCATATCTACATAGAAGTGAACCCGGAGTAAAGACTTTAAGCGTAAAACTGTTACTATCGTGACAATAACAGCTTTTGTTTGGACCAGTAGATGAATAACGTGCTACATAGTAGTTGCTAAGCAGGCACTAACAAAAATGATGAAATCACCGACCATGCAAGTACTATGAATGAACAGACATAGATAGTTTGTAAGAAGGTTTGTATACGAGAATCACGAGGAGCCAGTATCGTAAGATGCGCCGGAGTCACGACTTTTCGTTATTTATTACCCTAAAGTATAATTAAATATTATCGTATAGGGTTTTGAATCTACAGCAGCTGTTGACAAGGTAGAAGTTGGATTGTTTCAAAAGTAAGAAAATATTTTTGAAATTAGTTTGTAAAATAATACTGAATACATAGGTATAAAAATGCAAAATGATAAAGACACAAGGCCGTAGGTACCACACTACTTCTAGGCAGACTTATACAATGACTCAGAAGGATTCCAAGAAAATGAGGAATCTGTACCTATGTTGCAATGTAAAGTCAACAAAACAGATTAGTTGCAAGGATCGTTGGACATTGTTGAAGGTTTCTTAAAAACCAATGAAAGTTTTCTAATAAAATTTAGTAAAATTTTAAGAAAAGAAGCAGTTTAATAATTTGATTAAATTCTTTTCGAACACATTCATCCATTTCTAAGGAAATTTCAACTATAAATGACGACCTAGTAAATAATCATTTTTATTGACTATACTATAAAAAAAGTTCTTTTACCACTTTTCACAGCTGTCCAATTACAATTTCACACTATCCATTATTGTTGCAAGTAAACGCAATACTTACTAAATCCGTAACGCAACTACATGTAGATATCAATCAATGTATGATTACCTAGATATTAAGTACTGCCGATAGAGACCTAGGTTACCTAACTTTAGGTTTCATTTTATCGCCTAGCGCAAAGTGAAGGGCACAGTGTAACAATCTCATGTGTGATTAAAATTCTAATGCAATGCGGGTCATTGCTGTTAGATGTATTTTTTTTTAAACTAGGACGCTTTTGGTCATGTAAAAATAATTACGTAAATATAAACTGATTAGATTAACCGCAAATTTTAATTAATGAGACATGTTTAGGGTTAAGTTTCAATAATATTGTACGTCAATAGTACAGACTCCATCGCCTTGAGCATAGATTTAAAGCCATTTGATTGGTTGTTATTCGTAATATTTTAGAATTGGGCAGATGACACCACTAATCAATTGACATACTTTTTATGAGCTGTCAAAACGAGATTCCCCTATAAATTTTGTATGACAATACAAAACTATGACGTTACTTTTTTGGCATCTCAATTCACTAACTATTATTGATATCAAAGCAATTAAAAATCTAATTTTATAGTTATTTAAAAATTGATCGGGTTTTCGGGGTAAAATAAAGTGTTTTTTTAAAGAAGTTGTGTCTTGGATTTATTGTTTAATTAATGGTGTCATCTACCCAATTACGTTGTCATTTTAATACCACCCTCAATACTACTACGGTTATTGCAAGTGGTTTCACCTGACAGTTGTTTGTAGTTTGCAATCTAACATATTGCTTACTTGACTTATATGTACGGAAGACAATAAAGCAGTCAGATAGATATAAGACTGCAAGATACTAATTGCTTGTTCAACAGTCGCTCAAATAATTTATTTCAATGAGATCATTAAAAGACACTTTTGAATATCATTACGCTCCCACACGTCAATCAATCATGTCCGATTTTTTGTGGTAGAGAATGGAATACCTATATGAATTCTAAAAACCAACGCAGAATATATATGTCCTACAAAAAGTTGGTCCTACAAGGAAAAGGTGTTCTACAAGAAAAAATAATTTAATGTAGTTCCAAAAGGTAGTTTCGTATGGAGATGAATGGGTAAGAAACTATGTATTTTTTAATATAATATACCATTACGCCTGTATTTCCCGAAGGGCTAGGCAGAGGTGTAGTAACGTACACCCACAGTTCGCCGGCATGTTTAGGTCCCATGTATTATTACCGTACCGTTTATTTATTTTTTAAGTTTATTGTGTGGTTACATAGAACTTTTAATTTAAGAAACATATCTATCTTAATATTATGAAGCTGAAGAGTTTGTTTGTTTGGTTGAACTCGCTAATCTCAGGAACTACTGGCTTGAACAAGAATATTGTAACCAAGATTTTGTAAAAACCAAATTGGAAGAAAAGAGTGTCCATGGAGTTTCTTGCTCGTTATTCTCCATAGAGGCCTACGCTTTGGAACGAGCAACTAGCTTCAACTTTTAAATGTAACTTCTTGACAATTCAAAAGTGCCTGTAAATGGTCTAATTGAAATAAATGCTTTGACTTTGACTATATTTTTTTGTGTTGGGTAGTCAATTTATAGAGCAAGGTATAACAACCCGCTACGACCAATAGGTGCGGAGCAGTATCCAAAGACGTAACTAAGGACTGTTGCAGCTTGTTAAATATAAAGACGATGTAATCTAAATCACTATAAATACTACAATAGACACAAAGTACTACAAATTAAACAAAGATAGGTCTTAGTCTGAAGGTTCTTCTATCATGGCTTAACGATAGAACGTTGTGTACTTTCAAGAACTAATCGGAGCTTCTATATCTATGTCGAGTATCAGTACATCTTCAGTAATTTTTTTTTTTTTGGTGGGTGCGAAATCATCAAATAAGTTTCCCCGCCCTGGGCTGGCGGGAGGGAGTGTCAGACTTTTACTGTCTAAAACCCACCCATGTTCCTTCTTGTGCCCTTTGCGTTCCGGGGGCGCGGTATCTCTTACGAACAACCTGCAGCCCCGGCAGGCATCGGCCCTCAGTGGGGTAATGACTACTGTTCCACGAGTCTGTTCGATTTTATCTGTTAAGTGATTGGCTGTTGTTAATTTCTATTCGCCAATCACAACAGTTCAACATGAGATTTGACAGTAGATTAACGAATCAGAGATTTTATTTGCTTATCAAAAATCAGCGGATAGGCTTTGCGCGTGTTATGCAAGCTTACAGGTTTAATTTCATAGTCATTGAGAAACTATATACCTACAATCAGCAACAAAAGTTGTACTTATTACTTCAGATTTTTAAATCCTCGAATAGTTCTTTATTTGCACAGAAAGTAGGTTCAAGTATAATTTGTTAAGTTTAGAATCATTGAACACGGTATTACAGGTAAAGCTGTGCATACCTGTACATAAAGGTACTTGCTTGGAATGCTGAAAAGCATGTATTAGTGTGTAGTATTATTTCGTGTATATTTAGACGATATTATTGTAAAAGTAACAGTACCTGTTAAAGGACTTTTTTCAATGTCTGTACTCGCGGATTGGAATGGCAAAGCATTCAACAAACCGATGAATGAGTCAGATACAACAAGTACTTGCAAATGATCGTAAAACCTTTAGAGAGTAGGTAGGTACCGCTGTCAAATAGTCAGAAATTATAATTAATTAAGTATACGTTTTTAATTATGATAATTGCATTGTAGAAAGCGTAATAAATCACGTTATTTTATGCACTGATAAATCTGAAGTTTAAATTTGAATACTAGTTTTAATTTAGACTTACTAATGAATTTAAGTGTAAATAACGATTAATTAAATGTTCGTCTAACTACCTCGTTGCCTAGTGGTCTTAAGCGCGACTGCTACGCTAAAGGTCTTGGTTTCGATTCCCAGGTCGAGCAGTGTTAATGGGTTTTTCTATAAAATTCTCAGTAGCAGCTCGGAGTTAGGATTTGTGCCCGGTTAAAGGCAATAGGCTCGCCCCCTATTACATGGGACCTAAACATACCAGCGAACTGTGGGTATACATTGGTACATCTCTGCTTAACCCTTTCGGGAATACAGGCAATACACTATAATATTCAATAAAACAACGATGAAAAATGTTCCTTTGTTTAATTTTTTACTGGGATATTGTTATTATTTTGGCTTTTGCTTGAAAATTTGTTCACGTGGAAGTCAAAGACCCCATTAACTCGGCCCTGTCGTAAAATCTGCCGACGTCTCCTACTTATAATCTACCTACCTGTATTTCAGCTTCAAAGTCAAGTAGATTTCGAGATTTCGTGTTTACAAACTGAGTGAATGAATAAGTGGCCTTTCGCTTTTATACATATTATTTTTAGCCATATTAATATTATGAAAGTAACTCTGTGTGTCAGTCTGTTTGTCTGTTACGCTTTCACGACCAAACCACTGAACCGATTTTGATGAAATTTGGTACAGGGTAAGTTTTAACCCCAAGAAAGGACAGACTACTTTTCATTTCGCGACTTTATCGGGTAAAGTAGTATGTCCACTAATGATCATAATAAGATTACAATGTTTAAATATTTCAACACTAAAGTTTTTTGTGTAGTTTCATTATTCGATGCGCAATTTCTAATGAAATGTCCACACAATAATGTATTTTGACACGCCATTGAGAAAACCTTTGGGAATCGATTGTCTCCCAATAATAGCCAACTATTGTTCTGAATGCGATAAGAAATAGCACAATGCAGCTTTAGAAGGTGACTATAAAAAACATAGATGACTTAACTAAGTAGGTAAAAAGATTCGAGACAAGCATTCGCTACTTCTAGGAACTAATTTGCCTAATTGCCTAAAAAAATAGATTTGATACAAAAACAACGTGAAAATCACTTTTAGATCGAGATTATTTTAAATACTTCCTTAAAGCTAATATTTGTTGTATTGTTAACGTTTATTTTGATAAGTTGGCGGACGAATAATTCTTTACATCGATACTAACATTATAATGCTGAAGAGTTTGTTAGAACTACAGGTTGGAATTGAAAAAATATTTTTGTGTTGGATAGTTCATTTATAGAGAAAGGCTATATAACATCACGCTACGTCACACGAGAGAGGAGCAGTAACCAAAGACCTAACTGAATGCGGGTGGGAAAAACCACGCGAACGAAGTCGCTGGCAGCAGCTAGTTTTATATACAGCAACAAGTATTATGTTTGAGCTGTTTGGGGTTGAGACACTCGGGCTATGGGGTCCGAGCGCTCATCAAGTTTTTCGGGAAATCGCTAAGTCGATTCTTCAAGTGACTAGAGCGCTGGCCTTTTCTTGGGCCAAACGATCAGCATCGCCATACAATGTGACAATGCTGCCAGTCTTTTGGGAATTTGCCCCATTGACAGCGACGTGGATGAGTTTTTGATGCCCTATGAGCTTCCTCTTTTTATATAAATTGCAAATACTTTGTAATGTAATTATTATTTATAAGTTTTGTGTTAAGTAACAAATAGTTTCTGATGTTCATCAATATAATATAAAGTTATTAACTTTATGCTAGCTACGTAATGTGTATTCATTATCAAAAACATTTGTTTTAACGTGTTTCTAGTAAATTAATTGACCTGAGTGATGACAATAAGCCAAACACATAACAAGTGTAATTTTTATCGGTTCAATTACTTAATCTATACAAAAAAATAAAATTGAAGGGTCTGTTTGTAATATCAAATTACAAGCTTTTCACTAAATGCATATGAAAGTATGTACGGCATTAACATCAATTTTCAAAATTTTTGTTAATCTGTCTGTCTGTTTGTTCCGGTTTATCTCTGAAACGGATGGACCGATTTCCACTCGCAGATAGCTGATGTTATAAGAAGTAACTTAGGCTATTTTGATTTACTTTAATTAAAAAAAGAGGGTTATGCGAAAACAAAATGGAGACCAATAAAATAGTGACCGCGAACGAAGTCGCGGGCAACAGCTAGTATTAATATAAAAATAAGCACTTACCTGTGAATTCCAGTCTTGAATTAGGACAAACGTGAAGAAAACATGAATATGTGCTAACTTTTGCTAAGGCCGCTTTTGCTAAAGCAGATATTATAAGCTTCGAAATATGTATAAAGATATTGTGACGACTGTTTAAAGGGGTCCGAACACAAAACACATTTGTAAAACAATTTTGTTAAATACAACTAAAATAACATAAAAAATAAATTCTAATACTTTATTACAAACCTTTTTCTTTGAATGTTACAATATTTCATTCACATTATTACAAAAAAAATCATCCCAATCCTAACCATCCATATGTACAATTAATGGTAACGATTAATAATTATTAATATAATAATAAAACCTTTAAATAAATGTAATCTAATCATAACCTATGACATTTTGTATAGTGAAAGTCTCTTCTACCAAAACGAACTAATAAATACAATTATTTGGTACAATAAAACTTTCATTTAAACCTAGAATATTATTAAAGCTATTAAAATCTCTAAGAAATATGACTATAATGATGTTGTGTACCTATATACAAGATTATCCCAAAAGTTGAAGAGAGTAATTTTTCAAAATTATCATGTTAAAATATTATGTCTTGAAAGATCAACGAATGACAATTTTAAAACTTTGCATTTTCATAACGATCATATTTTCGGATTTGGACGAAACGTGTTTGCGTTGCTATTTAAACCAATCATACAAATAAAATCAGTCGTTCATGTTATATGGCCAGGGAAACCGGATCCTACCAGTGAGAGCCGGTTAAATCTAGTAAGAACTAGTTTCAACCGGATTTTTAAGCGTCTTCGGTGACAGGAGACGATGTTGTTTTTCTTGGGAAGAATGCTGGTCTAAAATTAGGTCTGTTTGGTTTGAAATACAATTTCCTTTCTGTTGTCGATTTTGGACTTTCAGTTGTGTACGTTTTTGCTGTAGTGAAGGTTTTAATAGCTACTTTGGGAGTGTTACTTTTCTTCTTAACATCTACTGGGACGTTTTGAACTCTGCTTGCACTGAATCGAGACTTAGACGGACTAAAACTGGTTTTGTTTGCTTTCTGATTTAAATTCGACACTACAGTTGCATTTATTTTTTTCACTGTCCTTGGAGCTACGCTTGGTCTAGTAAAGTTTGAGGATTTATTATATGGTCTTCTGGGGAATCCGAATTTCGCTCGTTTGGCATCTAAAGGCGATATTTTGACTGTTGTCGTTTCTTCAGGTACTGTCTCCGTAGTTAATGGTGCGTTTGTTGAAGTAGTTGTTGGACCTTCGGTAGTAAGTTGTGTCGTAGTAAGCAAATCTATGATAGGACTTGACGAGCTTCCCGTTGTTGTGGTCGTCGAGGGCGTAGTTGATGAAATAGTGGTAGATATCGTTGGAGAAACTGTTGAGCTTTCAGAAGTTTGCGGTAACTCTGAAACGTTTATAGAATATTTCACCGTAGCTACTTCATCTGCAGAGCCTCCGTTAAATTCTTGGCCTTTGGCAAATGTAAGAATGCTACGCCCTGATTCAGGTTTCAAGCCTGGTATTTTGACAATGTCTGCTTCTTCTTGTTGGCTCGGTACTGATGCAGAATATACGACAAATGGTTGGTTTTTATCGTCATGCACTTTACGTGCCATTAGTGGGTTTTCAGTTTTGAACAATCCTTCTAAAGGCAAAGTGGATGGGTTAGTCAACATCGAACGAGGTGTCACTATTTCAAAACTTTTGGCATCTCTTACTTTGTCGTTTTCGTATGCTGCTGGGACGAATTGCCATGAAGCAAACAGTGGGCCGTCATGCTCTTGATCCGTTTTGTTTTCTTCATTAACGTAACTCAAGAAGTCATCGTTTGGTAGATGTTCTATTTGATCTTTAATTTCGTCGGTTTTAGAATCAGATACTTTTTTAATATGTCTGTAAGCTTCGTTTACACTCTCCGACGCAACTAGATTCTCCCTGGGTATATCAGGGAAACTTTCAACCAAAGCTCTTGCATTTCTTGCTTCATCGATCCGAATATGATTTTCAGGTGGATGTTCAACTGGATATATGTGACCGAATTTAGTCAAATAAATTGGGATTTCATCTTCAACAATTTTTATAAGGCTGAATCTACTTACTTCACCGATTTTGTCAACAACAGGTTTCTTTTCTACCATGATTTTTCCCTCTTCAATGAGAGTAGTTTCATTATTTTTGTTCAAGCGGTGTTTATCTAGTTTTGAATTTACTTCAACGACGCGAGTGATGGAGAATAGTTTGTCGAATTGTGTTTTTATTATCGGAGGTAGTGGGGATGCAGACTCAGTTGTAGTTGTAGTTACAGTTGTAGGTTCAGTTGTTGTTTCTGTGTTAGGTGCAGTATAAACAACAGTGTTTTGTACGACAGTTGTTTTAATGTCAGCATCCGTTTGTGAAATTGTGGAAACGTCTTGAGTGGTTGGGTAGTTTGTTGTTCCTTCTGTACTCTCTAGGTAATCATCAGTACTATTGTCCACTTCCATTTCATATGTTGCCGTCTCCATTTCATCAGTGTTTGTTGTTGATACATCTTCAGAGTTCGTCGACTCTTTACCATCGGTTGTTGAAGTTACAGTGAGATAGTCATCATCAAACGATGTGGTGGTTTCACCATCATTAACTGCAGTCGATGTTGTTATGTCTTTAGATTCCTGATCATCTTCTTGAGTACCATTCCTAATGGTAATTGATACTGTACCTTTTGGCTTAGGGCCACTCACAGGAGCGTTGTAGCCTGGTGGGAAGTTTTGCACTCGCTTTTTACCATCAACAATTGGTTTGTTACTAAATCTTGTTATGATTCCAGTTCTATTTTGAGAGCTTGATAATCTTTTTGGGAGTTCTGTTGTAGTAGTAGAAGTTCTAAATGTGTTTGAGTTTACCACACGTGGTCTGAAACCTGGCCTCCTTGTTGTGAGAGCAAACCTTGTTGGTGTTTCTTGCTCGTCTACTACCTCTTCGTCATAATGTCCCTCTTCTTCCTCATCTAACAGTTCTCCAGAGTTAGCTGCTTCGTCATGTGTACCTTCTTCGCTTTCTTCTCCAGAGTCAGGTTTTCTGGTAAATAGTTGGTTCGGTGGCACGAAAACGAAAGGATTCTCTGGTTCTTCTTCAAGAAGTTCCTCGTCATTATATTCCTCGTCGTCTTCTAATTTCTGTGTGGTTCTAGGAGTGAAGGGCTTTCTTGTAAATAATTTAGATGAGAATGGTCTTCTTGTACTTGCAGTTGGTCTAAACAGTGGTCTATCTGCAGACGCAGGACTTGTGTAAACGCCAGGATTGTATTTTCGGCTAAAAACTCTACTGGTAGAAGGTACTGAAGATTCTGTGGATGGCGTATATAACTTCTTACGCGGCCGATAAGGTAATCTAAATTTGTTAGTTGTGGTTGACACAGTAGTGCTCGCAGTTGTAGTTTCTGATTGAGAATCATTAGATTCCGTCACAGTGGCTTCAGTTCCAGTTGTATCTTTGTTTTCTGAAATGTCCACAGATTTTCCTTCGGATATAACTGTTACCTCGAGTTTAGCTTCCGTTTCAGGTTTTGAAATTGTTTCGATTTTACCTTCACCTTCAGACTTATCAGAAGTTTCCTTGATTTCTTCTGCAGTCTTTAAATCAGCTTCAGAAGTTTCTACCGTATCAGTTGATTTTGCGATCGTAACCGTTTCTTTAATGTTTTCTGTATTCTTAAGTTCATTCATTTGCACATTTACATTAGTTTCAACGTTAGTAGAAACTGTCGTAGTTTGTTCAACAACTTTCTCTTCTAGTTTTCCTTCTTCTTTCTCTATGGTTATTTCTGTAACTTTTTCCTTGGTCTCTATTTGATCACTTTGCAGTTCTACTTTGACTTTCTTTTCTTTATAAAATTCGGTTACTTCTTCTATTATTGGCTCTGTTATAACTTCAGTGGTTGTAGTAGTGGGTACTCGTGTTTTTTCTCCGTAGTTAAATTCTTCAGTAGTAGTGCTTTTGAATGTGTTCAGAAAACCAACAGCTTTGGCTGATAGTTCTTGTTCGTCTGCAGCAGGTTTTATTTTCTTGCGAATGACCTTACGAATCCTATGTAGGCCGCCAGGACCAGTTGGATTTTCAGTAGTAACGACCGGTTCTGGAGCTGCTGTTGTAGAAGTTGGTCTGCGTCTGATTATTCTGAATCTCTTTTTACCAGAATCATCAATAGGAATTGATTCAGTGGAAACAGTGTCACTATCGGCTGAACCAGGAGCCCTGAATTTCTTAATAATAACTCGTCGTTTAGGCGCAACTTCTTCCACTTCACTTTCTTCGTGCTCTTTCTCTTCCCTGGCACTTTCAGAAAGTAGAATATCATCGCTTCTGCCTTCTGGTTCATCGTCGTCATCATCATTGGATAAGGTTTGCTGTGTAGTTGACGGGCGCGATGGGAATGGTAACTTTCTCGCAATTATTCTTGGGGCTGCGGTAGATGTCGGCCTGGACCTACCAAAAGGCAGGCGAGGTGCAATTCTTTGGGTTGTTGTTTCTTCAGGCACTTCAGTATTTTCTTCTTCTTCTGCGTCAGATGAAGTAGTTGAAGATGGCAATCGTGTAAATGGTCGTGGAGTGAATCTTGCAAATGTTGGTCTTCTTTGAGCAAAAGTCACAGAAGTTGATTGAGCCGAGGTCTCTGTTGTAGTAGCTATTGTAAAGCGACTCCGTCCACGCGGGAGAATGTTTGGTCGACTGGCCTCAACAGTAGCAGCAGAACCTTCACTATCAGGTATCGCTTCAGAGGCGGTGCTAGCAATGGGCCTACGGAAACGTCTGTTAGTTCTTGCACTAAAGCTATTACCTTGTCTTGGAACAAATTGTGGTTCCACGTCAATCGGAGTCAAAGAAATAACTTCATCGGGGCTTAAAACTTGGGGTTTGAATTGTCCCCTAGATACAGGAGACGCAGCAGCGGGAACTGAGTCATCACTTCGAGCAGTCTGTGATGCTTGGAACCTACTTCTAAACCTCCTACGACCGGTTTCCCTTGGTTTAATTTCATCTACCTCACGGCTGTCCGGAGTAGTGGATCTAATTTTACGAGACACATCGGCAGAGTCATCTGAATCCGAAGATATTTCGTTCGGCCTTGCCAGAGGTCGTCGTCGATTCACGAAAGTATAATTCCTGGGACTTACCTGTGTGGTGCTTGATGGGGCTGCTGTACTTAAAGTTGTGGTGGTGGAGCCTCGCCGTCTGATCACAGTTCGTCGGGTGGGTATGATCGGAGGTGCTGGAGTTGTAGTGGTTGTGGTTGTAGTCGTAGTTGTAGTATCAACAACAGTAGTCGGAGCTAGTGTTTCAGTTTCAGTAGTCTCCACTTCGGCGGAGCTCGGAGAGTTAAGTAAGGAGGATATTTGGACAGAAAGGACAGTAGTGGGGTCAGGGCTACTTGTTTCTTCAGTAGCGACGGTAGTGGATCGTACTCTAAGTACGGGGTATTCAGAGCTAGGCTCTGCAATGGGACTGGAGGTGGATCGAGACCGTACGATAGAAGTATACTGAGGTTGTGTAGATATTTCTCTTTCCAATGCCGTTTCCTGACGTTCTACTTCTTCTTCAGAATCTTGATATCTAGAAAAAAGTAATAGAAGTATTTAATAAAATAATGCCTATGACGCACATACTAACACACACGACACCAGCACACAGGCTTGGTTACGAAGAGCGCAAGCCGCGCATGCGGCCTCCTACAATAAGCGCGCGCACCTGTCAATGCAACGGCATGCGATTTTGTGTTATGGTCCGCGGTCCTCACTCGCCCCCGTATATATAATAAAATTTTATAAGTTTTGTTGTTTGCGTGTGTTTATACTATATTACCCTACACCATTATATGCCTTTATATACATATACAGCGTTCTCAATTGTAAGTATTAGTTTATGAACTTACTGCACAGTAGTAGTTTCCTCAGTAGTAGGTCGTTGCCTCCTTATTGTGACGTATTCTGGTTGATTTTCTCGTTTTACGTTTAGTAATTCCAGGGAGTTTCGTGTGTCAGTTACCGCCACGGAAGCTTCTGAACGTTCGAACAGAGCGTTCCTGTAATAACATAAGGATACATTAAAGATATGCTGAGTGATAGGCAGACGTAGACCAATAACAATAACAAGTTTAGACACGGCCGGGAAGAGATAAAGTGCTCTAAACGGCTCTACAGGCTTTCCGAGACACGGAGATGTCACACCACCAACTTTTGAACCCCGGGCTGTTACTGAGAAATCCCTAATGGAAGAACCCACTAACACATTTTTCCCGACCTGAAAGCAATCAACCTACGCTCAACGATACACATATGCATATGTGTACGCGATACGCATACATATACCGACGACGATTCCAACCAACGGGATAGTCCAAAATGTTTTATATCATTGGATGGCTAACAAGCCGACGGCCCACCTGATGTTAAGTGATCACCGCTACCTATACACATCTTCAATACTAGAGGCCTTGTAAAATGCGTTGCCATTCCAGAGGTAAAGTTAAAATGTCTCATGTGCCTGTAATTACACAGGCACCCATACCCTTTAAACTGGAACATAGTAAGGCTGTTTTGGGGCTGTTTGGCCGGCAGAAATAGGAATGGTGGTAGTACATCCACAGACGAGCTCGTTAATATCTGTGTTTTATAGAATTAGGAATGTGGTTAAAAATAGTCGGTGCCATACCAAAATGCAGTTACATAATCTTACCTTGAAGCAGTATCATCAGCGGTATCGGAAGTCGTAGGTCTTGCTCTCCGGATATTGACATACTGCAGCGGCTTGGTAGTTGTTCCGACTCTCGACTCTGTCTCTGAGGATTTAGCTCTGAAATTCTGTTGTACATCTTCCTCGTATTCTTCTTCAATCTCATCGCTTTCAGGCGTAGCTTCGGTCGTTCCTTGCGATCCACGGTTACGAATGATCGTTGTGTACCTGGATGCGGTTAAGAGAATGATTATTGTCTATACAACAACAACATACCCACACGCCTGTATTCCCCGAAGAGTTAGACCCCCACAGTTCGCCGGTATGTTTAGGTCCCATGTAATAGGGGGCGAGCCTATTGCCATTAACCGGGTACAAATCCTAACACCGACCTGCTACTGAGAATTTCATATAAAAACCCAGTTCTACAGTTTTTGCTCAACCTGAGAATTCAACTCAAGACCGTCGCGCCTAGGGTAGGTTACGCATAAAAAAATTGAATTGTCTGTTTTTAATGTCAAAATAACAGGTTTTTACTAAATGCATATGAATTATTATTCTCTGCATGCATTAGTATCATTTTCTAACCAACATTTTTTTTTTGCCTGTCTTTCTTCTCCGGTCTATCTCCAAAACAGCTGGACCGATTTTATCGGGCCGTACAGACAGCTTTATGTTATTTTATTTATAGGGGACAGAATCCAGTTACATGCTAATTTCAATACAATAAATCCTTAAAACAAAATAAGAGACATATAATCCACAAGCTATTAATTATGCTTATGAAAAAAACAGAGAATTAGGGTTCCATAGGAAAAATATAAAAACCCCGCAAATAACCGTCATCGACGCAGACGGAAGTTACGGGCATAAGCTAGTGAAAACATAGGAAATACAGTTGGTTGTGGGCATTTGAATCTACCTTTTTAATATAACATAATATACCATCACGCCTGTATTCCCCGAAGGGTTAGGCAGAGGTGTACCAATGTACACCCACAGTTCGCCGGTATGTTTAGGTCCCATGTAATAGGGGGCGAGCCTATTGCCAGTAACCTTTTTCAGTGAAGTAAAAGACTTACTGTGGTCGTTCTTTCTTTATCAGTTTATCTCTGTCATTAAATGGTTCCAGTCCAGCATTCTGGGGTCCTCGCCGACTGTTCTGTCCGGAACTTTCGAGTATGCTGTTAGGGCCAGTGTATCTGTAAACGACATGTTTTATTATTTAAAAAAGTGAACTAATACATGTTTACTTTACTAGCATTATAAACAGAAAAGTTTTTTTGTTTGTTATTGATAAACTCGAAAACTACTTAACCAAAATTGTTTTACATAAGGAAAGCTACATTATTAGCGAGTAACATATGCTATATTAATTTTTTTTTAATTAGAAATTCGTAATTGAATCCCACACGGACAAAGTCGCGGACAAGATTTAGTAAATCATGTTTTAGTATCAGTATACTGTTGTTACAATTTAGCATAGGAGAAAAAAATGATGGGATCTAATTGCTTGTAGGTATTTGTTACTTATTAGTTATGGCAATACTCCCAGCTTGCTCCATATTCAATACTTGCCCAATTGACAACGATGCGGACGAGGTTTCTAATACCCTATTAGCTTCCGTTTTTTATAAATTGTTATACGTAAATAAACAATGAATAACTAATAATCAAATTTTACAGTTGATTGAAAATCAATGAAGTTGTCAGGGCTAAAATTTGTTATTTTATCCGATTATGGAACAAATCCTACCTGTTTTGTCCGCGTGTCCTCTCCAATACTTTCTGGTACAGCTTCTTCTTGTAGGGAGATGGTGTGGTCGTGACGGCACCGCCTGTGCTCGCTTGGTGGTTTTCACCAAAATGAAGTTGTTTTTCTAACTGTTCGATACCGCCTGTGAAAAGAAATTAGTTAAAAATACTTAACATTAATGTGTCACTACGATATTTCTGAATTATTTTGTAGATATACATTTAATATATCATTACGTCCGTATCCCCCGAAGGGTTAGACAGAGATGTACCAATGTATACCCACAGTTCGTCGGTATGTTTAGGTCCCATGTGATAGGGGCGAGCCTGTTGCCATTAACCGAGCACAAATCCTAACTTTGAGCTGCTACTGGGAATCGAACCAATGCCCTCTGGCGTAGCAGTCGCACTTAAGTCCACTAGGCTAACGAAGCTTTGCTATCACGGCGCAGCTAAAGCAATCGCGTTGCCGAGCTCGGTCGGATCACATCATCATCATCATTACCTATCATTGCTTTTACTTACCAACTTTCTTGATCAGATCGATGAGTTCCTTGAGGACCCTAGGATCTTCAGCATCTTCATCAGTTGGGTCCTCACGTGTGTCGTCTTCGTATTCCTCTTCCTAAACAAGAAAAAAATAGAATTTCTTTATGTCATTCTCATGATTAGAAAGGTCGACCTGTATATCTATACTATTTAAAGCTAAACACTTTATTTGTTTGTTTGGTTGAACGCGCTAATATCAGGAACTACTGGTTTGGATTGAAAAAATATTTTTGTGTTGGATAGTTTATTTATCGAGGAAGGCTTTAGGCTTTTAATATCACGCTACGACAGACGGGAGAGAAACAGTAACCAAAGACGTAACTTAACGCGGGTGAAAAAAACCACGCGAACGAAGTCGCGGGCAGAAGCTAGTGTTTTTCTAATACTCGTAGATATTGTATGTTAAATCTATACTAATATTTCAAAGCTGAAGAATTTCTTTGTTTGTTTGAACGCGGTAAACTCAGGAACTCCTGATCCAATTTGAATTTATCCCCGACCCGTTTATCGAGGAAGATTATATAGTACAGCGAAACAGTAATTAAAATCGTAACTTAAGATCCTGTCGTAAGCAAATGTTTAGGTAATTAACGCATACGGTATTAACGGTATTATTGTTTAGGTATTAAAATAGCGAAACGTTTGATGTTAGTTGAATCGGATAACCACAAAAATAACAGTAATTTTGAAGTTTTCTTGAAATTGTGAAGAAATACACAGCTCAGTGGAACAATTTATAGGTATGTCTTTAGTTCATGATTTCCCTATAATGTCATTACATAATTATTATTTAGTTTACGCTCAAAGTTCTGAGATCAATGCGATGAAAAAAATGTTTATGCTCTCCTTTACGATTTTTTTACCATGATACTATTATACTTTCATGTAATATTTATAGGTAAGTCTTTTCTTTAAACCCTTGACATACTAAATTTTATTCAGGCTTGTAATATGTACCAAAATGCTAGACTATGCGACAAAAAATGTGTGTTTTACGGTGTCCTGTGTTCGGATAGCCCCTTAACGCGAGTGAAACCGCGGATTTTGATCTAGTAAATTAATAAATTTTTAAAATATATAGTTAAACAAACCTCAGGTTCGGGAGTAGTACTCGAAGTAGTCCTGAACAGTGACGAGCTCTTGGTACTCAGTCTGACGGGTTTCCTAGTAGTGGTAGTTGTGGTAGTGGTACTGGTGGTGACGGCTTTAGTGGTGGGAGATCGCGTGGTGGGAGCCTTGGTGGTGGGGTCCTTGTTCTTGCAGAGCACGTTGCGGGCGAAGTCGCATGAGTCGGCGGCTTTGTTGAAGAATAGACCTGGTGGAGAAGGAGGAATTGAGGTTGTTAGTGCTCATGATAGAATGCTATGCTTAAATTTAATTTAAAATGATTTTTATTTTTTTATTGATTAATATGGATAGCACATACCATCACGCCTGTATTCCCCGAAGGGTTTGGCTGAGGTGTACCAATGTAGGTACACCCACAGTTCGCCGGTATGTTTAAGTCCCATGTAATAGGGGGCGAGCCTATTGCCACTAACCGGGCACAAATCCTAACTCCGAGCTGCTACTGAGAATTTCATAGAAAACCCCAATAACACTTTTTGCTCGACCCGGGAATCGAACCCAAGACCTATAGCGTAGCAGTCGCGCTTAGGACCACTAGGCCAATGAGGCAATGGATAGATAGGTAGGTAACCTTTTGAGATTGTGGTAAAGGGTATATGATGAGGGTAGGTATGAGGAACAGGATGATAAGTTCCTCAACCTACATTGAAAATTGAGAATCCTCCGACCAGGCGGGTGTCAGTTGTGTCTGGTAGACTACTGCCCGATCAGGCATTGATGTCGGGATTTTGTATATGTATATGCTAACGTCGCGGAGAATTTTAATACCGCGATGTAGCAAACGTCATGTATAGTTCGCGTGTTATGCGAAAGATGCCGCTAGAATGTTATTCATCACTTAGCCTTTTTCCCAACTACGTCGGGGTCGGCTTCCAGTCTAACCGGATGCAGCTGTATATCAGTGTTTTACATGGAGGGACTGCCTATCTGACCTCCACAACCCAGTTACTGGGCAACACGATACCTCTTGGTAAGACTGGTTGTCAGACTTTCTGGCTTCTGACTATCCGTAACGCTAGAATGTTATTATAATGAATTAATAGCGCTGACAAAAAATAATATTCTTTTTAGTGAACTCCACTCGAACGTGGCTTGAAACCATACAGATAAAAACATTTTGAAGAGTTAGAAGAAATCTCACCAGAAGGACAAGTGAACTGATGAGCTACAATTCCAAGGTTGGAAGGTCCGGAGTCGAGACACCAGAAGTACTTCTTGCAGTCGCGCGGGTGAGGGTAGAAGCCTTCGTCTGTACACTTGAAGTCTGGAAAAAAACATTAGCATAACTTTTCAGATTACATTTTACTCAGAATATTTTATATTGTGACGTGAATATGTGTTAAGAAGATTAAAACATTTAAATAATGCAGAATCATTACAGAAGGAAAGTTCACGAGTTTTTTTTTTAATTCAGGGCCCATTATACTGACTAAATCATTTTTATTCTTATGCTAAAAAGCGATGGACCTACACAGAACTCACAACTCCATCCTTTTTCTCATTGGAACAATAATGAATTTAACATTTGTCATGCAAAAAATAAATAATGTTCTTGTTTGGTAAGCTTAACTGATTAATAATAAACTTGTAAGGGTAAGGTGGGATCAGGGTTGCGGAATTAGTTTGAAAGAGTCAGCGCGGCCCTGAAACGCAGAGGGCGTTAGGAGGAACACGGATGGGTTTCAATCAGTCCGACACTATCTTCCGCTCCGCTCAGACCAGAAGAGGTTATTTGATGATTACCCATACTTAAAAAAAAGGTACGATGTAGCCACTAGATTACCTGATCCAGGGTCAGGAGTAGTCGGCGGTTCCGGTGTGATGATGTTCCACGCGGGAGTCGTGCTAGAGACGCTCGGAGTTGTCTTGCGTCGGTTAGCTCTGTTACAAGTAAATAAATTTTGTTTATTTAGCCAGAAATTAATCATAATAAGTATATATTCAAGTAACATAGTTACAACTTACTTGGAAGAGGGTTTGGGTGTGGTGGTGGTGGTGGTAGTAGTAGAACTCCTTGGTCTGCTCTTCCTCCTAGTGCTGGGGCGTACCTTCTCCGTAATGGTTTTGTCTGTCGATCTGTGGAGAACATTATTATTTTAGAAAATGTCGACATTTAATATTGTGGTCTAGTGGTTAAGCCCAAGTGCACCAAAATCTTAACTTAGAGTCAGTTGCTAACACGAGGTTAAATTACAAAACTTCATACATAATAAGCCCGAGTTAGTAACTAAGTCGGAGTTGAAAATATAACCCATGTCTGGCACAAGAGGGCCTAAGTAATGGAAAAATATCATAAATCTTAATATACAGGTGTTTGGTGTTGATGTGAATGGAAACAGGCACTCACCCAATTTTAGCGAAGTAGGACTCCTTGGCAGCTTCAATGAGTGGGTACGGCTTGCCGTGGCAGGCTCCGCGGAAGTCATCGTTGTCAATAGACCAGAACATAATACCTGTAATATAAGCAAGCATGTATTCAAAATATACAGCACGTTTAATTTTCGAATACCGCTGACGATTATGTTAATGTAATTGTTGAAGGGCACTCCGGTCAGTCTGCAAGCCAATCCTAACATAGTTGAGAAAGGCTTGTAGGTATATACTTTTTCAATATGTTTTGGAATTATAATCCCAGAATTTTTATTCAACTGACCTCCAAGTCCATTTTCAGCAACATATTCAGCCTTCTTCCTGACGATGTCCACGTCGTCATATCCGACCCACTGGTTACCCTTGTAGGCCACGGGCCCCATCGCGTCCCGGTTGGGGTACATCACTGTCCAGTTCTGTTCCTCCTCCTCCTCGTCGGAGTACTCTTCGGAATCCTCCTCATATGCTTGGCGTTTCTTCGATTTGGGTTTCAGAGCTTCGCAAATCTGGAAAAATTGTATATTTTTATTGTTTAATATTATTTAGTCAGTAAACGTCTGACAAGAATGACAAATGTCTTCCTATCCCTAAAAAAAAGCTAGTAATTGATACATACATACCATCACGTCTATATTCCCCGAAGGGTTAGGCAGAGGTGTAATAATGTACAACCACAGTTCGCCAGTATGTTTAGGTCCCATGTAATAGGGGGCAAGCCTATTGCCATTAACCGGGCACAAATCCTAATTCCGACCTGCTACTGAGAATTTCATAGAAAAACCCAAAACACTTTTTGCTCGACCTGGGAATCGAACCCAAGACCTCTAGCGTAGCAGTCGCGCTTAAGACCACTAGGCTAACGAGGCAGTTCTAGTAATTATTATAAGTCTAAAATCTCCAATCCGCCTTGAGCATGCTCAATAATAATAATCATCAATGCTCGTGCCTTCTCTGTACAAGAAAAGGCTTTTGCCCCACAGCGGGACAACGATAGTCCGGTTTATAACTTCGGTTCTAGTGCAGTGTGTTAATAACAAGTAATTCCAATGTTGTAACACCGCCAAGAGCCTTGACAGCTGACATTGTAATTACAAATCGTATATCATAACCAGGAATGTGGTCCGGTGACAAGTGGTTGATGCGGTGCCAACTGGTTCCTAGAACTCATCGGCCCCTAAATTAAAACAAATGACAAACAACAAACAAATGACAGTAAGATGATAGTATCAGTAAAATCTATGTTTCTATAGTAATATTATAAAGCTGAAGAGTTTGTTTGGTTGATCGCGCTAATCTCGGGAATTACTAGTAAGAATTGAAAAAATCTTTCGTGTAGAACAGTTCATTTATCGAGGAAGGCTATAGGCTATATAACATCACACTACGACCAATAGGTGCTGAGCAGTAACCAAAAACGTAACTTATTGCGGGAGAAAAAAAACTACGCAAACGAAGTCGCTGGCAGAAGCTAGTGCTGATATAAAAGCTGAAGACTTTTTGTTTGTTCAAACTGGTTTATCTATGGAACTACAAGTCGAATTGGAAAAAGTGTAAAATGTTAGCCAGATTCATAAGGAATATAGTTTATATATAAAATCACGCTACGACTCACAGGAGCAGAGCAGTAACCAAAGACGAAGGACGAAGTCGAGGGCAGAAGTTGATACCTATAAATACTCGTATAAATTAAACAAGCTGTGCCCGTGGCTTTGCTCACGAGGACCTAAGTGTAACTTAAGGAAACAAGAATTAAATGCTATGTTACCATAATCCTCCAATTTACTCTAATGCTTGCGTGACTGCTGAAAGTTAAGATACTAAGGCTTTTAAATAAGGAATTTGTGTAAATATTCTGATAGAAATTCCTCCTTACCTCATAATAAGCCAAGTACCCTTTCTCCCTGGTCGCGTCTCCCTGTTCTCCTGGCCCGTCAGCTGGTGATCCAATGTCGACAGCTTCAGGGTTGAACAGCGTGTAAGAGCGTCCGTACGTCGGGATACCCAGGACTAACTTGGACGGGTCTGCGCCGCTCTCAATGTAGAACTTGATCGTGTAGTCCTGGAAGAAGAAAATGAAGGATTGAGAAGACATGCTAATGCCTGTGTAGTAACCGTTATACAATGTTGTTGCCACAAAAAAGAATTATCAAAATCGGATTACTCTGTAAAAAGTTATGTGTGTTCATACATAAAAAAAGTATATACGCGTTTTTTTGAGAACCTCCTTCGTTTTTTTTCGTCGGTTAAAGAGAAAAACGGGCCCCTTATATCTTTTAGTTGATGTAGAAGCAGCACTCACTTATTTTTTTAAAGTCATTGGATGGCAAACAAGCCGACGGGCCAACTAATGTTTAGTGGTCAGCGCTACCTATAGACATCTGCAATACCAGAGGCCTTGCAAACGCGTTGCCATCCTAGAGACAAAGTTGGAATGGGTCATGTGCCTGTAATTACACCGGCATCCATACCCTTCAAACCGGAACACAGCAACGCTGCTCTTTGCAGCAGAAATACGTATGGTGGTAGTACTTCCCCGGACGAGCTCCTTCACAAAGAGTTCTTTTGCTGCTGCTAGTTTTTTATAGGCTTATTTAACCTTATTTCAATTAGTTGTTGTTATTCAATAAATATCGCGCTGCATGTCACTAGTTCGATTTCCGTGCAAAACAAATATTTGTTCCGGGTCTGGTTATTTGCGTATATGAGTTTACGAGTATATGTTTGTAAACGCGCTCATAATACAGAAAAAATGATTATGGTAATATTTTCAAAGCCCCTCCTAGAAGCCGTCTACAATAGGCCGATCTGATTGATCGAAGGCAAGACCGGTATATCACTGCAGACTGCCTGCCACAATTGTCTGAGATATAAATATGACAGCTATTGTCAATGTTTGAGCAGTACATAAAACTAAAACGAACGAATCTGTGCTCTTATTAAGTAATAGCTCATTCATTCATTTATAATGTCGTAAGGACCTAATAGTAAAGGCTATCAACTCTCATGCGGGCTAATGTGACTTAGTCTATTTCATTACTTTCTTGACACTGACATCGGTGAAGAAAATAAATCTAGACTTATAATAAATATAAGTTTGGTATCGCTTATCCGTTTTAGGCAAGCGTACGGATCCATGGTCGTGCCTTCTTTATATGAGTAGAGGCCTTTACCTCGTAGTGGGACAATAATAGGCTGACAAACAGTACATATTAATAGGGCATTCACTAGCCTCCTAAAACGCTGATCTCTTTATTGGAAGACTGTAGGTTTCCACAGGTCTCTAGTCATCGTTGCAAATGGAAGTAATTTATCATAGTTTTAGTCTATTGGCTTTTAACGAAATCTTCAACCTGTCTATACCCTATGATCTTCTAAAGGTTAACTTACAATATTAAGCTCAGTGTCCACGCTGTATTCGTTCGGTTCCTCCAGTGGGTACAGCGGCGCGTGGTGGTTGACTGCTGGCTCGAACGCTGAGTGGTAGTCGTACGACAGGAGGTTCATCCAGTCCAAGTAACTGAAACAGATCAAAAATATATATAAAGGGTGTGAAAACACACTTAGCGAAGTCAAAAGTTTCAAATTATTGGGATTTTTTTGTCCTGAGTTGGTATCTGAAGGCTAATTCCCCGAATTATAAACGTTCAAAATCTAGTTGTAAATGTTATCTGAGCGACAATAGATGTCAAAAAATATAATTAAGGTAATTAGAGACATTTATGACAGACTGAGACTGAGATTAGATTGGGATCGTTCTGAAAAGTTAGTAGGATTGCACTCTGGGATATTTTGACGTCGGAGTTCTAACTTTTTACGTTACTTTACGAATACGATAACATAACATACCATCACGCCTGTATTCCAAAGGGCTAGGCAGAGGTGTACCAATGTACACTCACAGTTCGCCGGTATGTTAAGGTCCCATGTAATAGGGTGCGAGCCTATTGCCATTAACCGGGCACAAATTCTGACTCCGAGCTGCTACTGAGAATTTCTTAGAAAAACTCAATTACACTTTTTTTGCTGGACCTGGGTATCGCACCCAAGACCTCTAGTGTAGCAGTCGCGCTCAAGACCACTAGGCTAACGAGGCAGTTAGTTAGGTAAACAATAAATAGGTAGTTAAAACGAAAACGAAAACGATAACTGCCTCGGTAGCCTAGTGGTCCTAAGCGCGACTGCTACGCTAGAGGTCTTGGGTTCGATTCCCAGGTCGAGCGAAAAGTGTTATTGGGTTTTTCTATGAAATTCTCAGTAGCAGCTCGGAGTTAGGATTTGTGCCCGGTTAATGGCAATAGGCTAGCCCCCTATTACGTGGGACCTTAACATACCGGCGAACTGTGGGTGTACACTGGTACACCTCTGCCTAACCCTTCGGGAAATACAGGTGTGGTGGCATATGTTATAAATAGGTAGGTAATAACGTTAAGTAGGAACCTACTACCCATATTAGTAGATTTAAAAATGTCTATACGAGTACAGTGATCAATTTTTGCTCAATAATACACTATGCATCTTTTTGTGCCCGGTAAGTATTTGTTAATTCGGACTACCTAGTTATCAAATACGGAATATCTCAATTACCAATAACTTCTGATAGACCATGATTATCGTTTCAAGATCGCCATGGGAATGGTCGAAACCAATTTACCATGACCTTTGCAATTCAATCGGATTACATAACGCGAAATATTTGTTTAACCAGTGCGCCTACGCACTGTACTCAGTCAGTAAGTCATTATGTCCTATAATCAATACAAATAAATAATATTGGAGTGTCTGTTTGTCCTGTCAGAGTAGGAGGTTTCAACTAAACGTAATATAATATTTTAACTGCCTCGTCAGCCTAGTGGTCCTAAGTGCGACTGCTATGCTAGAGGTCTTGAGTTCGATTTCCACGTCGAGCAAATTGTTATTGACATTTTCTATAAAATTTTCAGTAGCAGCTTGGAATTACATACCGGCGAATTATGAGTGTACATTGGTACACCTCTGCCCAACCCTTCGGGGAATACAGGCGTGGTGGTGTGTTATATATTTTTTCCAGTCCATAATACTTAAACTGACTGTCTATCTATCTGTCTGTTTGTTTCGGCCAATCTCCGAAACGGATTAACCGATTTTGAGAAGACTTTCACTGTCAGATAACTGATGTTATAAAGAGTAACAGACTATTTGTTTATTTTATTTAGCATAACATACCATCACGCCTGTATTTCCCGAAGGGTTAGGCAGAGGTTTTACAATGTACACCCACAGTTCGCCGGTATGTTTAGGTCCCATGTAATAGAGAGCGAGCTTATTGCCATTAACCGGGCACAAATCCTAACTCCGAACTGCTACTGAGAATTTCATAGAAACCCCCAATAACACTTTCGGCTCGACCTGGGATTCGAACCCAAGCTCTAGCGTAGCATTCGCGCTTAGGACCACTAGGCTACCGAGGCAGTTTATTTTATTTCAGCAAAAGAATTATAGTTCCGGGTAAAAAAGTTCAAACCTCGCGGATAACCGACCTTCATACGGACGAAGCTGCGAGCATAAGCTAGTCTGTCCTTAATAAAAGTATAATTATAGTACCTACATTAGCGGATGATTATTTATTTCCTGTATAAAATAAATAGGAGATGAGATGTGGGTACAAATACGGCCCTTTGTTTGGAGTGCAATTAAGCAAATGTGTGTATGTGTGTGTGTTAGTAGGCGAATTGTAATGTATCATTAAGTTTTTATTGATGTGTAAATGTGCCTTATGTTGGTGGGACATGTAGCAACTAACGAACCATGATAAAAAACAACGTTCTACGGCCCAAACCGATCTCGAGTATTCGTTGGAATACTGTAACGGAGACACGAAATTTACCTACCAAACTTTTTTTTTCAGCAAAGAGAGCTTATTATTTGGCTTAAATATTCATATTTATGTACTATATATTTTCTTTAACAACTTGAGAGGCGACTATCGTATAAAATACATATGCATACTCATGTCTGGACAAATCAAATTATCTTATCTTATCTAAATTACATACATACATATCATCACTGTGCTTTTTCTATAAGGGCAGAGGGCTTCGCCCTGCATTGGGCCAGTAATAGCCTGGAATTACATACCATCATGCCTGTATTCCCCGGAGGGTTAGGCAGAGGTATAACAATGTACACCCACAGTTCGCCGGTATGTTTAGGTCCCATGTAATAGGGAGCGAGACTATTGCCATTAACCGGGCACAAATCCTAACTCCGAGCTGCTACTGAGAATTTAATAGAAAAACCCAATAACAGTTTTTGCTCAACCTGGGAATCGAACCCAAGACCTCTAGCGTAGCAGTCGCGCTTAGGACCACTAGGGTACCCGCTCCGTTTTCTTATCTAAATTAATTTGACTTTAAGAAATCAGTAACTATTCGTCGCTAGCAAACCTCGGTAATAGACTAAAAACAAAATGGCGACAGCGTAAGTACGACGCTGACAAAGCCTAAACTAACAGCTTCCTCAAGCTAATATTTCCATCATTTGCTACTTAATTTATCGTAAAGCCGACATCATAAACTTAGCCATTGTTTTCCAAGCACTTTGCGTAAATATTGTTAGACAAAGCTAAGCGAAGGAACCAGAGCGTTGAAGGACGGGCAGAGGGAATTAACACATCTCATTGTTTAGAATATTTTGTAGGGCTACCACGATTTCGTTCCATGATTGAGATGCAGTAATCTAATGTGACACTAATAGTGTCCCACTATTGTTTAGTACAATTACTGTCATGCTAATATTTGTGTGTTACTTACTGTGATAGGGCACAGAAGATTGCAACACTATTTTGTAACACCTACTCTGGGACTTGTGTGCACCAATAACGTATTTGTTTTGCGACGAGACCGAAAATAATTGAATTACTGAAAATAATCTTGCATCGGTATATATTTTATTTATAATTAGCGACTTGCCCCCGACTTCGTCCACGTGGCTTATTTCGCCCGCCTTAAGATACGTCTTTCGTTACTGCTCCGCTCCCGTGTGTCGTAGCGTGATGTTATATAGCCTATGTTACTCAGGAATAATGTAGCTATTGGTGAAAAAATTGTCCATAGGTCCAGTAGTTTCGGAGCCTATTCGTTACAAACAAACAAACAAAAAAAATTTTCCTCTTTATAATATTAGTATAGATATTTTTGAATGGACAAGAGTCACCATTTAATCCGTGAACGGTATTATAATTATAGTAAATAACAAAACAAAAGAAAGACAAGCAAGGAACTACAATAATAGGTATGCCTCACTCTTGTAGCGAATGGGACGGCAATCATACGCCACCGGAAACAGATCAGGCACAAGAACCATCAGCTTTACGTGCTTTCTGAAGCAAGAGGTAGTCACACCACTAACTTCTTAACTCCGGGATTAGTGAGATATTCCTAAATCAAAAACCAAAATAACACTTTGCCTTCACACTCATCATTCGCGCTTGCTACCGTGAAACCAACGAGGCACTCAAATAATGCCCACAGTCGATTAGCACCAAATTAATTTTGAATTTCTACACTTTAACAAGTGCAAAATTACCCCGCAGGTTTGCTTGCACACTACACGAGCTCCCAAGGCCACCGAACTTGCATAACCCTTACTCCATGGTCAACGTAGCAATTCCCATTGTGTATTCAAAGCTCTGAATCATTGTATGCTTCATTCAAATCAGTTGGTACTTGCGACACAGAGAGTACTTGCTAGCGTTGGAACACTGAACGAGGCATGTGATGAGAATGTGCTGTGGGATTTTAAGTTAATGGGGATTGTGGTATCAGAGCTAGTTGTTAGAATAATTCTAATTTTCATTGAAGCCGAAAACGATATTGATAATAACTATTGTAATATGGTGGAAGAGACTGGGCCTCATGACACAGGTTATCCTAGTGTGGGGTCCTGGATAAATCATCAGAATGTACACGTAACGTGTACGTAAATTATTATTACTACCCGTTAACATACATACTTGATTATATGTTGTCTCTGAATTCACCATACGTATACTTAGATGGAAGAAAGGAGCTGTGTTATTCTAAGATATAAAAAATTCGGTGACGTGAACTTTTATTTATGTTGCTTGAGGTGAGCTGAACCCAATATCATTAGGTGAGATGTCAGCTCACTTCACCTGAATACACAAAGATAAATTTGTACAGAATATACCTGGAGATCAGGGGAAACATTCTCTTAAGGTTCAGAAACGTCTACATTTGTCAAAGATGAAACTGTGACTAGATTTTGAAAATTTTTAATTAGTAGAACTAACAGACAGAGAGAGAAAAAGAGATCAGAGTTCTAACCTCTCGTTCCAATTACAAAATATTCGTATCACCACAGTGACAATGGTTTCCAATGCCGATTACTTTCAATCTGGAATTTATTTACATATAAAATAAAATATATACAAATAAATAAAATTGAAGGGTCTGTTTGTAATTTCAAATTACAAGCTTTTTACTAAATGCATGTGAAAGTATATACGGTATTAACATAAAAAAAAACAATTTTTGAAATGTTTGTCTGTCTGTTTGTTCCGGCTTATCTCCGAAACGGCTGGACCGATTTTTACGGGACTTTCACTCGCAGATAGCTAATGTTATAAGAAGTAACTTAGACTATTTTTATTTTAATTTTTTTTTTTACTTTAATTTAAAAAAAAGTGAGTTATGCGAACACAAAATTAAAATCAATAAATAGTGAACGCGAACGAAGTCGCGGGCAACAGCTAGTATAAAATGAAATATTTAAATAATTATTAAGAAACAAGTCATCGAAGACTTGCTTTAACAAGTTAATATGAATCAAATTAACTTTTAATCCTTGTAAGTGATGTAGCCATTGACTGGTTTCTTGGTATTCGATCATAAAATGTGAGCGGTGTGACGAGGTGTAAGCTCAGTAGCTGAGTGTGCGCCCGCGCCGGTTAAGTAGGCTTAACATTTACAATCATTAAAATTCCGATTTCGATCATGTGACATTCTTGTTGCGAACATGGTTGGGCTAAGTTAAAATCGGTAAGCGATTTAGTCACGAAAGAAATTCGGTAAATGAACTCCAAATAGTAGTGAACATATTAATATTTATTGAGCCACTCCGGTCTAATTTTAATAAGTCCTAGCTTTCGATTGACAAAATCTTATGGTCCAGTTTCATCAAAGAGAGACATGAGGGAACTGACGTAAACGATTCGAGTAGATTTTCCAATCGGATTTTCGAACCCACACGACTTTCCCGTAACAAGTTCTTTTTTTTGGGGTTGGGAAATCATCAAATAACTTCTCCCGCCCTGGCCGGGGCGGGAGGGAGTGTCAGACTTTTACTGACTAAAACCTACCCATGTTCCTTCTTGTGCCCTTTGCGTTCCGGGGGCGCGGTATCTCTTACGAACAACCCGCAGCCCCAGCAGGCATCGACCCTCAGTGGCCCCTTCCTTTTGCTGACATCTCTTTGAGGCGCGCGTGGAACACGAACGCGCCGTCCACACGGCCTGTTGTTATGCAACGTAAGGACGGTGAGCTACCCATTGCTCACCGTCCACAGGCCCGTATCTACAGTGGCCGGGAGTCGTCGCGCGTCCCGTAGCATGTTATGTTTTTATTTCATATGATAAGCAGAACTTGTGCATCAGCCACTGATATATCTAGAAAGCCTTCAAACTAACAAACATTACGCTTAAAACGGGCACCTACTTCCAATTTGAAAACTATCAAAATTACATTACGTTAATACTGAGGGCTCTTGCTTTTGCTCTCCGGAATTAATTCATTACTTTTAAATGTTCAACACTTTTTACGATTTCCTACGAGGGAACCGTCACACGTCTTCGAGTTCTGTAATATCTCAACGACCAAATTATATTCAAATCGTGCACAAAAGCTCATCACAAAGCGCTCGTTCGCCCATCACTTTCACCACCGCCGATACATTAGGCAACTCGACATTGAACTAGTAAATTAAGCAAGTGTCGTGATGTGTATGACTGGTGTGTGTATGTATGTAATGTGTGTATGGAGCAATGTATTTGCATGTGACAATTAAGTATTTGCACAGTGTAGTCTTTGGTAATTTGTACAATGTCATGTATGTGTTAGTTTTGCAATGTTTGAAATGGATTGGTTTATTTTTAAACATGAAGGGGTATTTTTTCGATCTAAGTTAATACACATACATACATACGCCTGTATTCCCCGAAGGGTTAGGCAGAGGTGCACCAATGTACACCCACAGTTCGCCGGTACGTCTTTAGGGCCCATGTAATAGGGGGCGAACCTATTGCCATTAATCGGGCACAAATCCTAACTCCGAGTTGCTACTGAGAATTTCATAGAAAACCCCAATAACACCTTTTGCTCGACCGGGGTATCGAACCCAAGACCTCTAGCGTAGCAGTCGCACTTAGGACCACTAGCCTAACGGAGCAGTCAATACAATAAAGAATACGAATTGAATTTTTGTTTGTTATAAATAAACTTAGCATTACCGATTTAAAAAAAAATCGCACCTATGGAAAGCAACATTATCAGCGAGTAACTTAAGCTATATTGCAGTTTTACAAAAATTAAGGATATCCGTAATCCACGCGGCCTAAGTCGCGGGAAAAGGCTAAAGCGCAAAGACACAGAATAGTATTCAACGTAATATATCTGAATATGTTATTTTAGGATGAGGTCGTTACTTGGAATTTCTAAAATGGATTTTATTTTGTAAAAAATCATCATAACATAAATTATGTCAACCTTGAGCTTATTTATTTCTTTAATGTTAATAAATGTTGATCGCTCTATTAACATTCTTTTATTCTGTAAACCAGCCGATCTGACAGACATTGTCCTGTCTAAATTAAAACAAAACTAATACGCAAAAAAGACAATTATGGATATTGAAATTTTTCCGGGCAACATTTCTAATTTCCTATTTATAAGAACCTTCCTCGAACTTCGACGAATGCTTGAAAAAAATAATAATAAGCCGAATAAGTCCAGCAGTTCTCGAGTCTTGTGCTTAGCAACCCATTTAGACATTATTTTATTTACATAGAGGATAGATATGCGCTATTCTTCATACATTATCACTATATATTGTCTCTTTAATTTGATTTATTCCTTTTAATTTTCCATCACCCCATCTGCATCAATATCTAACCAAAAAAAAAATACCACTCACCGGTTGAGTGTCTTCACATCAAAGCCCTTCTGAATGTACTCGATCCCCGCTGGCACGGCCATAGTCAGGAGAAGCCGGGGCTTGCCAGTCTTCTCGGCTTCTCTGTCGAACTCCTCCCGAAGCTCCTTCACGAGCTTGGCGTAGTTCTCCCTATCCTTTGGTTTCCCTCCATCACGGAAGGCTGGGTACTCCCAATCCAGGTCTAAGCCGTCGAAGCGGTTCTGTCTGAGGAACTGTGGATACAAAAATGGTTTTGTTCAGGATGGTAGAGGTTCAGGCAATGATGTTTTTCTGACACTTTATAGTAAGGCTTGTGTGTTTCTATGCAGATGTGTTTTTGTAAGGGTGGGAAATGACTTACTCCACTTTGGGCGGAGTGGAAGGGTGTGTCAGACTCTTTCTGAGTAAAACCCTTCCGTGTATCACCATAATCATCATAATGCCTCATATCATAATGCCTTTGGCGTTCCAGGACCGCGGTGAATCTTTCGAACAAATTCCGCTATCCTGCTAGCCATTGGCCCTAACGGGCCCCGTCTACTATCTTGGCAGACCTAGGATGACCATAATTGCCAGGCAGCCAGCCCATCTTGCACAAATTTAATTGACAGTCGTATGATATATCTGATATACAATCAATTTCATTCACTGTACATAATACGGAAAAGCAGGTGAAAGGAGCCTTGTGAATCAACAAGTAGTAATGATCTTAATTAACAAAAATGTAGTCCGCCAGTCAAGGTTACGATGTATTTCCAAGAGTTGCGCATGCGTCAGTATAGTACTTTCATTGTATAGTTGCTATTTGTTTAGAAGAGACAGTGTGGCGCATATAAAAGCCAACCAAGTGCAAGTTGGTTCCGTACCACTGCACAATATTGAACACATATAAAACGTTTACCCCCGTTAATATTCAACTTTATTTAAATTTTATTATTTGTTGATATAGCGGCCATATCCACCCAGCAAACATTTCAAGCGTGGCAGATTGGCGGACCACAGAGTATAGGGTTGTGATTGGTTCATTTTGGGCACAGAACCCAAAACAGTAATAACACTCGGTCTAAATTAAGACTCATATTTACGTTAGAAATTCTCATAAAATTAACAAAAGCTATTGTGAGAAACACACAAATAGCCGGGCAGTGCAGAAATTCCCAAAGTCACGACTACCGTATAATTCGTAATACATTGTACTCGTATTTTCTAATCTAATTTCACATAGAAAGGTGCAATGTAATTACAGGTCTATGGAGAAAGTAATAGACTCGCAAATGCAGAGATCAGTAAAGCTTTCGATGTTCGACATGTCCAATCTTGGATAAAGACTTTGTCGATGAAGAGAAACTGTAATGACACTGGTCCTTTATGGAGGTGATTTGTGTTTCTAACGATGTCTATTGACAGCTTCTGATGGACATCTTGTCAACAAAAGAAAATGTACCATATTTTCTTTTGTGATCGTAAAGAATAAATATATTTTATAATTTTGTATAAAGGACCGGCTACCCGGTTTTAAACAAAAATAAATAGGTTATACCTTGATGGCGTTCCTGACGAACTCCTTCCTTCTCTCCCTGGAGCCGACCATGGGAGAGAACCTGGTGGAGCCCTCGTTCCATCCACCGATGGCCAGCATTGTCTTTAAGTTCTTGTTGTATGTCTTCAAACCGGTGAATTTTGCATAACCACCTGCGATGGAAGGTAAAATTAAATTTGGCGCCCAAATGAGACTGTGTGGATTTTTGTTATTACTTCAAAGTAAAAGTATTCTATTGAAAGTGAATATAACTAATTATATAGTTTGATGTAATAATATATTGATTTTGGATAAATTATCAAATTGACGCCCAACAGGGAATATAACAATTCTTGAAAATGTTTATTATTTCAATGCAGTTAAATGATATTAAAAGTTGAATGAAAGAAATCATTACATAATTAAAATAATATCAACAAAAGTTGCTCATACCATGTTACTTTTTAATAACTCCTAAAATTGGCGCCCAACATGGGACACGATTAAATAAAAGGGACTTTTAATAGAGCTGTGATGTTTAAGACAAACATTTAATTATTCTAAGTTAAAATACCTCGATAAGTTAGTGTACAAACCTTTCTCAATATCCTGATATTTATCAAAAGGTTTAAACGTGTTGTCCTTAGTGAATCCTCCGAAGGCATAGACAAGATGTGTGCAGAGGTACGGGTTGATGTTCTGGGGGTTGAACTTCGCAGTTCCAGGCCGGTACACCGACCAGTTTGTGTAGTAGCACACCACGCGAGGTTCGCTCGCTGATGCTGTAACAAAAATAAAGGGGTTTATTATTTGGTAGTATGTACCTAGCACAGCAAAAACCACTTTTAAGGGGTTTTTTATCCAATATTATGGGATTTTTATGTTCTACGGATGAAATGTTGATGTTATTAACCCATATCATCCCAGTGTTCCATTTTTGAAAACACTAATTTAAAAATGCGTTCAAAAATTATAATAAAAAAAATAAAAAAGTAATCGTTTCAAAAATGGAACACTGGGATGATATGGGTTAAGAACTCTGTCTGCGATATTGAATCGTGATTGAAAGGTTAATTAAAGAACGTAAGTATATTGTAACTGAAATGCTTCAGTGGGTAATAGCCATTTCATTTTTAACGTCAATAATAGGTAACCACATTACATTATTTCGTTGACATTTAAAAAATAAGTTCCGCTATTGACATTTGCTTAACATTGCAAACCGTTTACAATCACCGACCGCGTCAAAACGTTTTTATTGTATGAAAATTAAATATCAAGTTCAATTATATTGCTTCTAGTTTTTAATTTATGTGGTAATTGTGTAGGAGATCAATGTGGAATCTGAAATTGAACTTAAAGGTAGGCTCTCACTGATGGTTCTGCACTTTGACAACAAACATGGTGTAAATATTCCCAATGAATTTCGTTCACGGCGGTTAATCTCAATGGTGATTATTATTTCTTCCCTTACTCTTAGATAGCGATTTTGCTCCGGGAACCATACCACCAACTTCCAAACATCTGGCTACTAGTGAGGAATTCATAATGATGTAAACACCCAATACCACTTTACCCGACTTTGGAAACGAATCTAGGCTTCTCACGCTTAGCAGTCACACGTGCGTCCAATGGGGTAGTTAGACTGAGGGATGAAGTACTACCACTTGGCCTTTTTGTACAAAGAAAAATAACGAGTAACATAAGTGGTCCTAAGCGAGACTGATACGCTAGAAGTCTTGAGATCGATTCCCAGGTCGAGCAAAAAGTGTTATTGGGTTTTTCTATAAAATTCTCAGTAGCAGCTCGGAGTTAGGATTCGTGCCCGGTTAATGGCAAAAGGCTGGCCCCCTATTACATGGGACCTAAACATACCGACGAACTGTGGGTATACATTTGTACATTTGTACTAACCTAACCTAACCCCTAAACCTAATACAGGCGTGAAGGTAATATAACATGTATAAAAATGATATGCTCGACTTTTCCCGGACATGGAAAGCAGAGCGTCAAGTGTTGACACGAAGTTCGTCAGGCGTGTAATAGCTTGGTAACAGCTAACGTCATGACTTGCAGATAACAGAGTTATTATGTCGTTTACTACGTATTTGTAAGTTACACGCCATATTTTTAATTAGTTTTCTTGGATTGGTATGACGAGATGTCTTCATCATCATCATCATCATCTACTTAGCCTTTTGTTGAGGTCAGCTTCCAGTCTAACCAAATACAGCTGAATACCAGTGTTTTACATGGAGCGACTGCCTATCTGACGTCCACAACCCAGTTACTAGGCAACACGATAAATCTTGGCTAGACTGGTTGTCAGACTTCCTCGCTTCTGACTATCCGAAACGAATGTCAAAGATCTACGAATGACAGCCGGGACCAACAGCTTTAATGTGCTTTCCAAAGCACGGGGGTGTCACACCACCAACTTCCAAACTCCGGGCTCCTACTGAGCAAATCCTAATGGAAAAACCCAATAACACTTTATTGATTTTTATTGAAGCGAAACTACCTTACAACTAGAGAATGACTTTCAAAAGTGTCTGTTAACATAACATAACATATCATCACGCCTATATTCCCCGAAGGGTTAGGCAAAGATGTAACAATGTACACCCACAGTTCGCCGGTATGTTTAGGTCACATGTAATAGGGGGCGAGCCTATTGCCATTAACCGGGCACAAATTCTAACTCCGAGCTGCTAATGAGAATTCATAGAAAAACCCAATAACACTTTGCTCGACCTGGGAATCGAACCCAAGACCTCTAGCGTAGCAGTCGCGCTTAGGACCACTAGGGTACCGAGGCAGTTGTCTTTTAACGATCCAAATAAAATAAAATATTGTATTTGACTTGGATTTCAGTTCTATTAAGAGTACCCGTTATATCGACGCTGTTATGCGATGTTACAAGCGCCAAGATTGCGGAGTGACTGAAGAAAGCGGGTAGATGGCAATAATATGAGGATCAGACAATGTTTATTCTATCCTCTATTTATTACACGCATTTCTTTTACGGTTTTCCTAAAATGAACATTAATAGGTATGCTTAGTTTGTAGGTTACGAAATATGTATTCCGAATTTCGCGAGCGATTTTATTCGGGCAATGCCGTAACAAATGAGCGAATAAAACCATAAACAAAAATAAAATAAAAATATAGCGAAGTTTCATCAACCAAAGATAATATTATAATCTGTACCCTTTTTATTTTCATTTATATTACTCTATTTCTACAAATAAAACAATAGTTGTTAGCAAATAAACTTTCCGCGCGGCTGCGTTTCTAGACTTATTGAATAACTGAAAGTGCAACTTTTAATACAGTCGTCTATGGCACCGGCGCGCCGCCCGGCGTTGCTCGCTAATCAGTGTGACTAACGCAGCGGAAAATTATGAAGAAAATAATACTTTATTTTGTGCAGTCCGTGAAACTTGCTCTTGTGTTGTGTAAGAATTTTGGTAAATTGTGTTTTGTTTTTTTTTTCGTATCTATTCTAAGTTCTTAATAACATTAGAAAAATATCGTTACAACGCTAACGTTATTTCAATGTTAGCTTTTAATAAGCTCCGTTATTTCGCAATAAATACAAAGTTATGTAGAATATAAGTCATTTACAAAATATAATATCACCATAAATGTAACATAATAACTGCTGTTACTTGACCGTTATTTTTGTTATTTTAAAATAAATGGGGTAATAGACCCATTTACTATCAAATGGGCTAAACTCAAAAACTACTTAACCATTTTAGGAGTCAATTATCTGTACCAACGTTCATTGTGCGGTTATGCAGAAAAACACCCAAAAAGTTTGCTCAATCGCTTGAGTTACTGGCTTTCCGAGAATCGCATACCATTCAAGAAGGATACACGATGTTGCCATAATTATGATTTCATCGATTTTACACACCTACATTATTCTCACGGCCGTGGCCGTTTCGTTAAACGTTTAGTAAAAGTCAAACTCAGTTAGTAGTACCTAGTAGTAACATACCATCACGCCTGTATTCCCCGGAGGGTTAGGCAGAGGTGTACCAATGTACACCCACAGTTCGCCGGTATGTTTAGGTCCCATGTAATAGGGGGCGAGCCTATTGCCATTAATCGGGCACAAATCCTAACTCCGAGCGGTTACTGAGAATTTCATAGAATAACCCAATAACACTTTTTGCTCGACCTGGGAATCGAACCCAAGACCTCTAGCGTAGCAGTCGTGCTTAGGACCACAAGGCTACCGAGGCAGTCCCTAGTAGTAGTACCTAGTAGTATTCCTTTTTTTTTCTTCTCTCGGAGTGGAAGGAAGTGTCAGACTCTTACTGACTACAACCCATCCGTGTTCTTCCTAATGCCCTGTGCGTTCCAGGGCCGCAGTAACGATTTCGATAAAATTCCGAAACCCTAGCAGGCACTGGCCCCGTCTATTATGCTGACATCTCTTTGAGGCGCGCGTAGAACACAACGCACCGCTGACCCCTGGTTCAGGTCGGACGGTGAGGACGCTCGACGTTTGCAGGCCCGCGCCTACGGCGGCCGGGAATCCCTGTGCGGCTGCCGACGACATGGGCGTCTTTTTCTATTGCGGCGGCTGGTGCGTGAAGTTTATCTCTCTCTCACGCTCCTTCGCTAGCATTAATTACTGCTTCGCAGAAGGTGGTGAATGCTTACCATTCTCCGTCGCTCGGGACCATAGATGGAACCATGGACCTAAGGCCTTGAGGTAACAATCAAGTACGTTCGTAATTTAATTTCTGTATTTTTGTCAATTTGAAGTATATTTTTACGATTTCAGTAGCATATTTTTTAACCCAGAAAAATATCCATCTTCACACTGTTGAAATCAATTTTAACCTCAAAACATTTGCTATTCAATTTTGCATTGTAACGCTAATCACCATTATTGACGAAACATATTATATCAGCTATTAATAAAAAATATCATAGTTACGATTGTGTGTCAATCAACAATATAATTAATTAACAATTATTTGTTCTTAAGTAAGACTTGCAAAAAATTATATTTGATGGACGTGTGGCAACATTACTGTTAAGTTAGTGTTCTCATGTTGGTACTAAAAATGTCGACATATTCGTATTATGAATGTCGATTGATGATAGAATGATTATAGTTAGGTTTTTATAGGCATTGGCGAATATTTTTATGACTAACTTCTGCTGCCCGCGCCTGCAACCGCGTGGAAATCAAATATTCCAATAAAAATATCTTATTATGATACTCAGCAATAGAGTAGCTGTAGTATAATTTAAAAAAAAGTTGGAACTTTGATCTTCAATATCTCCGTAACCGGCAATTACTGTTTATCATAATTATCAATCTGTTGTAACACCAATAATTTACGTACATTTTTGACAAGTTTTTGACATTGATTGCCTTGTTAGCCTAGTGGTCCAGCGCGAATGCTACGCTAGAGGTCTTGGATCCGATTCCCAGGTCGACCAAAGTGTAATTGGGGTTTTCTATGAAATTCTCAGTAGCAGCTCGGAGTTAGGATTTGTGCCCGGCTAATGGAAGTAGGCTCACCCTCTATTACATGGGACCAAGACATACCGGCGAACAGTGAATGTACATTGTTACACCTCTGCCCAACCCTTCAAGGAATACAAGCGTGATGGTATGTGTTTTTGACATTGATTGATTTCGAAAGTTTTAATTACGGGAAAGTCCCAGAACAAAAAAAATATCACAATGAATATGTAACTATTTTTACATCAACCTGACCCACAATCAAATGGAACTAGAACTACACGTAGATTGCTTTTTGTTTTTCTTCAATCAGTAACGTATTGATCACCAGCTATCTGTCGTCAGTGAGACGAAGTGTGTCGACGCGACAAAACGTAGTGTCACAGTCAACTGAGCAACGAGTGGTTGCGTCTGCTTACACGCTCTTCACTAGAGTGGAGAGTGCTTGACATCGACTTGAGGCTATGGTCAATAGGGCGGGGCACACTGTGACGTGACCTTTGTTATGGACTCTCAATTGTGTTTACTTTTATTATGGAACATTATGTAAATGTAAAATTTCTAGTCTCAGTTTAATTTTTACTGCAAACTAGCTTCTACCCGTTGCGTTGTTCGTGCAGAAGTCCAGTATAGCACACAATGTGTAAGTTCTGATACTTGGTGATAGTGTATCTTTGTATCAATAATAGATTTTTTGTAATCGGAGTAGTAGTTTCAGAGATTGCTTCTTACAAACAAATATGTAATTTTACCTCTATATTATATTAAGTATTGATGATTATATAATTAACGTTTCTACAGAATTAATAATAAAAGATAATCATCATCATCATCAGATCAGCCGCACGCCTCATAGATTTCCAAAATGATAAAAAGTGATATTTATTCTGCTTATAGATTTAGAATGTTTTAGCGAAGAAACTCGGAAACAGACTGCAATCCGCTGACGACACGGTTGGCGCAGTGGCCGAGCGATCGACTGCTGCGCTGCGTGTCGCGGGTTCGATTCCCGCACGGAACAAATATTTGTATGACCTACATATAGCTGTTCCGGGTCTGGTTGTTTGTGTATGTGAGTTTATATGTTTGTAAACGCACCCACGATATAGGAGAAATTCCTAGTGTGGGGTAACGTATTTTAAATAAAAAAAAAATATATAAAAAAAAAAACGATACTTAAACTGCAAATCCCAAAGATTATCACAACAATCGCAACGACATTTTACCTTAAAAGGATATTGAACTTATCTGAGATCAATACCCTTTTAAGGTAAAAGGTCTGAAGTAATAAATTCCCTCAAATATACGTACTTAGACCTTACAAGATAAATATTAGTTCGAAAGCATAAGGGGTGTAAAAACACATCACATAACCATTAATTACGCATGCTGCATAGTTACAGCGAAAAATATTTCTGGAAAATTTATCTTTTTGGTGTCAAAGATCATTGTTTACCCAATGTATTATGAATGTAAAAGTATGGAGCTGTGGGGGTATTTAAAGTTTAGATAAAAACATATTAAACAAGTATGTATTCCAAAAAAAAAGTACGAGGAACTTTGCCCTTTAATACCTCCATAACTAGAAGGTATCCATACAGGTATGGTCCAGTACAAAAAAGAAATCGAACATTCGGCTTTTTTAAAGTGACTTTTACACCTATTATACTTTGAAGTAACCTGAATTTACTTCTATGCAAATTGCTACTCCTTGCAACTTTATATAGAGGCTTAGAGATAGCTTTAAAAGCATTCATCTTGTCTTGTGACTCACAATGCAAATGCCTGAACAGTGAGTAAAGCTTCCAAGATTATGTATGTACGTACCTACCTATGTATGCATCTTTTATACATCTTGTTGCATATATTACGTATTTATAATCTGCTAGCTTTTGCCCGCGACTTCTGCGTGAATTTTCTCACCGATCCCAATTTTTTTTATAATTATATTTAACTTATTGTACTCATGGATAATGTAGCTTCCTATTAGCGGAAGAATTTTCTGAATCGGATTAGTAGTTTTGGAGATTAACGAGTTCGGACAAAAAACAAACTCTTCAGATTTATAACATCACCAGCTTCAGCTCGTGAATTCGTCCGCATAGCTTTTTCACCCACATTAGGTCTTTTGTTACTGCTTGGCTCCCGTTTGTCGCAGCGTAACATCATATATTTAATTAAATAATTATTAGTATATTATAGATGGAATAAATAGATTAAGTAATTTTACGGCGGACACTATTTAAAAACAAATTACCTTTCATATATTTTGACATTGTATTGCATTTTTAAATGTACGCAATAAAGCGTACATTTAAAAATTTTAAAAGACGATGTTCGGTCCACCATTTTTAATATTATTACCAGTTACCTTACATAAAGATGCGCCCAAATCCTTCTCGGTACTGCAAACGATAAAATTTAAAAAGCTTCACAGACTATAAATCGAACAAGAAGACTTACTATAACCAACCAGTACCATGATAATTTAGTGTCAATGTCATAAAACATGTAGGTACGTACAAAAACATGTAGGAATGTATGTAAACACGGTATTTAAAGGTCATAGCTCATTGGCTTCGACAGACCGAAGATCATGGGAGGAGCAGTACAATAACATTTTATGTTTTTCTAGCAAAAAGAAAAAATGTTAAGAAGGTCACTCGCCAGACGGCAGACAGAAATAAATCATTACTGGAAGCAGCTCGCAAATTATGCTGGTGAAGATTGCATTCACACATATAAGCCAAAAAAAAAAAACTTCGAATTCTTTTTTTACCCGACACTTTTGGCTTCCATTTTTTAGTTTTATTCACACTAATATCTATATAATCTATCTATATAATAAAGAGGAAAGATTTGTATTTTTGTGTGTGTGTGTATTTGTAATGAATAGGCTCCGAAACTACTGGACCGATTTTATCATTTTTTTCACCAATAGATAGCTACATTATTCTAGGCTATATAACATCACGCTACGACCTACGGGAGCGGAGCAGTAACGAAAGACGTAACTTAACGCGGGAGAAATAAGCCACGCGGACGAAGTCGCGGGCAGGTCGCTAGTTTTTATATTTTGTTTTATCTTTACGTAATATAAAAACGAAAGGTCACTCATTCACTCACTTAAGGCTCTTTCAATTTATGCGTTTGGTGTCGGACCGCTGCAGTGTCGAAATAAATTGAAAGAGCCCTAAGTAAACACGCAATTTCAAAAACTATTTGACCTATAAAGCTGAAAACTTACAGTTAGCCAGATTAAGATGAAAAAAACGTTGCTTCACCATTTGAATGTTTCTTGTATCGTGTGTGGTGTGCGACGGGACCTACTCAAGAGGGTTTTATTTCAGTTCTACGCAAACGAAGTCGAGAGCAAAAGCTAGTCTATACGTTTTAAAAAAACAACTGTGCAAGTGACTTTTGACTACGATAAGTCGTTGGCTATAAAAAACTTGATGTGCGATTCTAAACATTACAAAAGTATTTTTTAGTGGTTTTACACAGTTCGTTCCCCATTGTTCCTATTTAGTTTAAATGTAATTTTATCCATAGTACAATATTATTAATGCGAAAGTAACTCTGTCCGGTTGTCAATCTTATTATGCTTACACGACCAAACGACTAAACCGATTTTGATAAAATTTGGTACGGGGTAAGTTTAAATCCGAAAAAGGATATAGGCAGATAACCGACGTTTAGACCCGGAATCCACCAAAGCGAAGAGGACAAGAGATGTCCAGTACAAACAATCAGTTTGCGTTATTTTCACATCTCGCCGCTAAGCTATAATTCAACACAGTATCCTATTAGTTGTAAACACACTCAACACATCTCTCCTCTCCGCTTTGGTGGAGTCCGGGCTTTATGCAGACGAAGCCGCGGACGAAAGCTAGTAATACATAAGTACATGATAACCAGTACATACGGACATGGTTTATGTGGTCATAAGTCAGTAAAGGTCGTCGCTCGGTGCGCCGGCGCAGCGTGCGGGAGTACGTGGGACTAATGAATGATCCATTGTTCAGGATTCACTTCCAACCACTCACGATTGTGTATGACATTGTAAAATACTATCTGTTTTATTAGACAAATCTGCCGTTGAACTATCAACCTTAGCTTGTAAAACATTAAGTTCTTTTTCAGGGTTGAAGGAGCTTTGCCGTGATTTAAGGAGCTTTTAAAAGAATGTCATAACGTGGGATTATAATTATTTAAGTCTTCTAGAAGTGATTTTGTAGTTTGCTATTAAAACAATGATTAATTCCCAGGTCGAGCAAAAAGTGTTATTGGGTTTTTCCATTAGAATTTGCTCAGTAGCAGCTCGGAGTTAGGATTTGTGCCCGGTTAATGGCAATAGGCTCGCCCCCTATTACATGGGACCTAAACATACCGGCGAACTGTGGGTGTACATTGTCACACCTCTGCCTAACCCTGCGGGGAATACAGGCGTGATAATATGTTATACAATGGTTAATTCAATACGTGTTTTATTAATTCAAGTTTAAACAAAAATCTAGATAATGTTTAAGTTTAAATAAAATATTCCTTAGAAGGATATTATTGCTGTTTTATTATTAAAAGCAGAGCTTCGTGCTTGAGCTTTATATGGCAAACGGTGGGAGTCCTCTAATGTGATGATTATGCAAATGACGTCATTAGACGGAAGACTTTGTTTACTAGTTGTTATGTTTAATTATACTTGTAGCCCAGGTACAGTCAGCGACGAAAAGTCATTTCATACTAGCTACCGGTAGTTGGATCCTGTACCCGATGCCGGTGGGCTAGTATTTTCTATATTTTTAAATGTTTTTATTATTATATTAATAAATATAAGGTCTTGGGTTCGATTCCTAGGTCGAGCAAAAAGGGTTATTGAGTTTTTCTATAAAATTCTCAGTAGCAGCTCGGAGTTAGGATTTATGCCCGGTTAATGGTAATAAGCTTGCCCCCTATTACGTAGGACTTAAAAACATACCGGCGAACTGTGGGTGTACATTGGAACACCCCTGCCTAACCCGTCGGGAAATACAGGCGTGATGGTATGTAAGTATGTAGAATCCGTAATCCGAATCCGAATCCGTAGTACGTATAAATTCATGTATTTACCTGTTGTTCCTAATGCTATGACTGCTATCAGTAGCGACAGCCATATTGTGGCTTCCTGTGGACAAAAGAAAAATAAAAACATTAGAACAACTGTGAACAGAAATAAGTGAAACAAAATAATATCGTATGGTAAAATAATACAAAATAACGTATGTATACACGAAAGAAAAAAAACCGGAACTCTAGTACTCTTTGACATAATATTGACATAATAAAAATGGTTTTTATGACAGTTAACTCCAACGTTATTCCACTGACATTTAAACAATGGTACGCCATTAATAGCCGGACATGGCTGTTCTAATAACATACCTCAATAGCTTTCTTGCTCTATATGTATACTTCAAGTTTTCACAAATAAATAATCTTGACTCGTTGGTCTCCAGGTCACAAGCGCAACTGATGAGCTTGGGGTTCTGGGTTCCCAGGTCGAGCAAAGTATTATTGGGTTTTTCTATTAGGAATTTCGCAGTAGCAGCTCGGAGTTAGGATTTGTGCCCGGTCAATGGCAATAAGCTCGCCCCCTATCACATGGAACCAAAAACAAACCGGCGAACCGTGGGTGTACATTGGTACACCTCTGCCTAACCCTTCGGGGAATACAGGCGTGATGGTATGTTGTTGTTGTAAATATTATTGAATCTTGTAATAATATTCTCCTGACCAAATTTAGATCACGGTGGTCAATCGCAGTGGAGACTAGCCTAGTGAGCAGAAAATATTATAGTGCACAAGAGTCTACAGTAGCCGCCACGAGTCGTGAGCACACACGTCAAGTTTTTTTTTGGGTATTTGGGTTCCTTTCTGGGTTTTTTGGGCTGCCGACTCTGCACGCGATCGGTTCGTTTGACAGTCTAATCGCGTGCAGGGTCGGCGACCCCAAAAAACCTACTACTACACTTAAATACAGGTGCATTCCTCTCATCCCTCAAACTCATAGGCCGACGGAACGGAAACCCGCCACGACCAGAGAGAGATGGGGGACAGGCCTAACGGCTTTATGTGCAATAAATTTTATGCTATACCCGCTTGTGCCCGTGACTTCGTTCGCTTATTACCTGCGTTATATTACGTCTTTGGTTACTTGTTCATTCCCGTCAGTCGTAACGTGAAACGTTATATAGCCTTATAGTATTTCTTCTGAATCTGGCTAACATACATTATACAAATTTTTTTCGTGTCCAACTGTCAGTTCCAAAGATAACAAACAAACAAACAAAAGTCTCTTCGGCTTTATTATATTAGAAAAGATTAACAGAAAGAAGAAAAACATCCAGAACTATTGATCAGTGCCGAACAGTTAAAATACCACCTACCAGAAAACTACACAATAATATCAGACAGTAACACTTCCATGACTGATTAAACATCAAGAAATCTCCATTTCAATCTGCAATCCAATGACAAAAGTATCTTACTCAATAATTTACCAACGGCCACAAAAAGCACACATACAATTTCAAGAACTTGAACTGAGCACATGAACTCGACCACACAATACACATACTTCCTCACAATAAAGCAAGAAACCCTCTATTGTGCATTGTTTGCACTTCACAATGTTACTTTTGAAATAGACTAAAAAGATGCGCACGCGGCGGCGCGCGTTGATGTCTTTTGCATGGAGAGTTATTAACTGCGGTTAGAAGTGAAGGTAACATGATTTTTTTGCTAAAGATTATTTATTTTATCTATGATTTTATGTTTTATTATACTCGTTTATCACTTTTTAATGGTAGTAATGAAGAAGTGGTATTGTATAATATATTGCCGTATTGTCGTATTTGAGCAAAAAGTGTTATTGGGTTTTTCTATGAAATTCTCAGTAGTAGCTCGGAGTTAGGATTTGTGCCCGGTTAATGGCAATAGGCTCGCCCCCTATTACATGGGACCTAAACATACCGGCGAACTGTGGGTGTACATTGGTACATCTCTGCCTAGCTCTTCAGGGAATACAGGCGTATTGGTATGTTATGTTATTCATGACTAGCTTGCTCCCGCGAACTTCGTCCGTATGGTTTTTTTCATCCACGTAATGTTATATCTTTGGTTACTGCTCCGCTCCCGTGAGGCGTAGCGTGATGTTATATACTCCTTATGAATCTAGCTATCATATACAAAAAGATTTTTTCAATTGGACTGGTACTTTCTGAGATTATCTTTCTTCATCATCATCATCATCAGCTGACAGCAGTCCACTATAAGATAATTAATATAATAAATAATAATATATAATTATATATTATATTATGGGTGTACAGGTACATCTCTGCCTAGCCCTTCGGGAAATACAGGCGTGATGGTATGTGTGATATATAATTATTAATGGGCGTCTCTAATCGTACGCAACTTAGCTCGTGCCTGGTGGCTTATTTTGTCAGAATTCTTTATTACAAAATCATTTAAACTGAACTTTTGTTGATTAATACCTATATTTTGTTAAAATATGTGTACCTGCTACTAGCTAATATCATATTTAAAAGAAATTAAACAAAAGCTTGAAATTCAAGGTGAGCTGCATCATAAAAAGTCTCGTCGCGACGTTTTACGTGTTCGTCGTATCTTCATTAATTGTATATAATTATTATTCCTTCCCGACATCTTTAAATTCATCACACGCAAGCTCTTGCAACTTGTGAAGGATATGTCTATAAGTTTATGATAATATTTTTAAATTATGTGGTTACCATACTATCAGCCTATTATTGTCCCTCTGTAGGGCAAAGGCCTCTTCTCATACAGAGAAAGCACGAGCATTGATCACCACTCTTGCTCAAGGCGGATGGGCGATTTCAGAGTTATATTAATTTGAAGTCCAGATTTCTTCACGATGTTTTCCGTCGTCGATGTCAGTGATGTTCGAGATAAACTTAGACAGTACATATGAAATTTAAGTACCATGAAAAAGACGTAAGATGCTTCCCTTCCATACAAACTATTTAATACAAAATTATTTGCTTTTTAAGTGTGATGTAATAAACAAATTGCTTTATTCAGTTTTTTTGTGTCTTATGCTTTAGACCCTATTTTGGTGATAATAATTCATTTTTATTATTTTACTAGTTCCGGCTCGCGACTTCGTTCGCGTGGATATCAAGGCCGCAATAAAACAGCTTATAACATTCAGCGATAGGTAGCTTTCTATAAGTTAAAGCTTTTTGTAATCAGACAAGTACTTCCAGGGATTATTTTTTACAAACAAATACCTCTTTATAATATAAGTATAGAGTATTAATTACAAACAAAACGAAACCTATGTGCCTGCACTTGATTTATAAAACTTTAACAAAAAAATCCCCATCTTATCTTAAAATACTGAAATACAAGGAAACTTGTTCACAGAGGTCAGTAGTGTCACATAGTGTAAACACAATGTGTTCATAATGGGGTCAATTGAAACTGGGTCTAATTGTAACAAAGAAATTGTTGCAGTTTTGTCATAAGTGCGAAACTATTTCGTTATATAACAATTCAGAATTCTGAAATGTGCTGAACGCCGGTTGCATATTTTTTATGATGATGTATATAGAGCAATTATAATATGTAATGGAATAAATTAGGTAATTTTCGTTCGATTTGCAAAAAAAATATGAGCATAGGAATAAGAATAATTTATTGGTCCATTGTTACAAAAATAAGTTAAATCTTAATAAAAAGTACTTCTTATAATATGCTTACTGTAACTACTTTAGTTAAATGTGTGTTAAAAATTCAGGAAATGGGAGAATATTTTCACTCCCTAACCGTTTCCAAAGTAAAACTATTTTTCCCACACGTAACGTCCTGTCGTAAAAAAAACAGACGCCTTTCAATGGCCGCGTCCACTACTTTTGAAAAGAACCGCTGCCCTTTGTTCCCAAAAGAACTCTTTCATTCAAAAAACAGTTCCCAAACATTAAAGGCAGTAAATTCATTAAATATTCCGTTCTCGCCGATCGTTAACCAAAAATAAACAATAAACCACACACGAGCTCCTTACCATGCACCACACATGCACTCTAATTAAGTTATATAGGTTGATGTAACCGTTATCAATAGGTACAGAAGGTTGCTGACCAACCAGGAGTGACGGTTAGATAACGGTACTGTAACGAGGTATGAATATTTAATTGGTTTTATTCGTTGGGAATATGGGACGTCTGTGTGATTTCCTATGAATAATTTATGCACACATTTTCATTATATGGTTGAGGGCTACCATCCTACTACAAAAGTATGACAATACATATTACGTGCAATGTCTAATTAGGAAAGGGCTTAAGTTAGGTCTTCAAAAGATCTCGAAATTGGTTAGACCATTGTAATTTTTTGTTAACTAGAAACCTGAAAAAGGATAATTCCTAATCATCAATATAAATTACTTTTACTGAGGGACCTACGCTAAAATCGAGATACACAAAAATTGACTTATTTATTCATTCTGTCGAGATATGTGAACATAAATGTTTGGAATAGCTGATTTTTTCAGCACTCGTCACATACAAAAAGTTGTTCATAACGATGCGTACAATGACCCCTTTACGTGTTACTACTAAACAAGACAAAGGTTGTATACTCAGCGCTAAAACATTCTAAAGAAAAAAAACTCGTATTATAGAGTTCAAAAGTATAATAAGTTCTCTAGATTCCAATGTTAACCACAGTCAACCGATTAACCACGCGTGTAGCGGTTACCCGTACCGGTTGCCGTTGGGTAACCGCTACCGTGACGCAACGACGGGCACCACTGAGTCAACTCGTATTAGATAATGTAATTACTGTTTACATACTGACTGAACATCGGCTGATAACGTTATGTTAGTTGGGGTAATGAGGTTGTGTTATGATAGTTTTGTTACCTTCATATCTTTATAAATGGCCTGTTTGTTGTTAAAGAGTAAAAAGGGTTGAGTGCTCGCGAAAGCAGAACAGTAGTAGTAGAGCTCTTTGTTAAGGAGTTCGTCGGATGGCAACGGATATGCAAGGCCTCTGGTATTGCAGGTGTCTATATGCAGCGTTGACCAATTAATATCCAGTGAGCCGTCGGCTTGTCTGCCATCAATCGATATAAATTGAAAAAAAAAAAAAAAGACATAACCAATATCTTCCTCGGTAGCCTAGTGGTTCTAAGTGCGACTGCTACGCTAGAGGTCTTGGGTTTGATTCCCAGGTCGAGCAAACAGTGTTATTGGGTTTTTCTATGAAATTCTCAGTAGCAGCTCGGAGTTTGGATTTGTGTCCGGTTGATGGCCATAGGCTCACCCCCTATTACATGGGACCTAAACATACCGGCGAACTGTGAGTGTACAGGTGCACCTCTGTCTAACCCTTCGGGGAATACAGCGGTGATCGTATGTGGTATAACCAATATAAAAATTTCTTCCATTTTTCGAAGTCATCAAAACTGTTATTCGAAAATGTATTTTAAACATATGATTTGTATGTACATTGAGGTTTTTACTGGTTAGAAATTTTTGAGTTTGTTTCTGCTTTTTTTTCTCAGAGGAGTAAGCTGGGATACACCGCCCCATTAAGGCTTTTTTTCAATTTACCTTTTCTGTCCCACTCCTAGGCAAAGGCCTCCCTCCATTTCTTCCATCCTTCATGCCGTATCCATATCAAAATTTTCAGCAAGTTTAAGAAAAAAAAAATACGTTGTAGTGATATTCTCTCCTATTTGCATATATAAACTATCTAGCCGCAACCCCCCTCCCGTTCCCCTTTTTTATAAATTGTACATATTATTTATATTTCTTGTATGTATTTAATTATAGATTCAAATTGTAAAATACTATCTACAAAAATGATCAGTTATCTAAATAAAATCTCAACAGCGATGGTACAAGTTTTACACAATTTTAAAGTAGCACTTTACATAACAAATTGCATATGCTATTGTTATTGCTGTGTTCTATGTAACTTGCGCAACGCTCTCGAGCGTTTAAAAAGCGCTTTGCATTGAAGAATAAGGAAGTGTGAAGACAAACCATTGGCGTGCTGTAATCTTGTTAGCTGGTGTGTACATGCGCCATAAATGGTATCGGAGATAGACAATATTATTTTGTGTGCATCAGTCAAAAAATACGCGTAAGACAACTACGCGCGTGAAAGTACCAGTTCCCGTATCAAGTATACAAAACAAAGCTAGAAATTTATGTAGAGTACATCTGCAAAACTTTAATACAAGTTTCTGCCTACGACTTTGTCTGCCTGGAAGTCAAAAGTCAAATCATTTATTTCAATTAGACCATTAAAAGGCACTTTTGAACATCAAGTCGACTACGTCAGCGTCACAGTTCATATATTATCCCACGAGAACCGGACTTTTTCGTTTCGGAATAAAATGTAGTCTTTGTGCCAATCTAGACAATAATCATCGCTGTGCCAAATTTCATCCAGATCTGTTCAGCCGTTCCGGCGTTATTGAGTTACAATCATCCATTCAAACTTTTGCATTTATAATATTTGTACACTCGGCAATAGTCTAGCTTTCAAAGGTCTTTAATAATAATATAATAATTAAGTAGGAACATTAAAGTTCAATCATATTTTTTCCCAGAGAGATAGGATACCCATTTGCATTCCCAAGTTGCATTCAGTTGCCTCATCGCCGCGGGAAGTTGCTCCACGCCGTGAGTGGTGTACACTTCTCATTGATTATTGAGGCTATCAAACGACTTCCTCTGAGGCAATCAGGGATACAGGTGTGACACGCCTAGAGTGATATTATAGTGCAGTTACCAATGTGATATAGTTGAATATTAAAGTTATTTTAAGTCGGATTTATAATATTTATACATATCAACACGCCTATATTCCCCGAAAAGTTAGGCAGAGGTGTACCAATGTACACTCACATTTTGCCGGTACGTTTAAGGCCCATGTAATAGGGTGCGAGCCAATTGCCATTAGCCTGGCACAAATCCTCACTCCGAGCTGGTACTAAGAATTTTATAAAAAAACCCAATAACACTTTTTCCTCGGCTTCGAAGCCAAGACCTCTAGCGTAGCAGTCGCGCTTAGGACCACTAGGCTAACGAGGCAGTTAGCTTTTGTAATGTCCGTTATTTGGTTAAGTCGTACTTACAGTCTACTAACTTTTGCCCGCGAATTTGTCCAGGTACATTTATTTACAAATCCCAATTTATTTATAATAATATATTTCCTATGCTACTCACACTCGATTCGCTCATTTGTAAGCGAAAGAATTATAGTGAAGCTGGAGATTACTGCATTCAAACCAAAAAGAAATTCAAATCATTTATTTTTGAACGTCAATTACAAGGGTAAATAAATAAATCTATTTGCACCACCCAAAAGGCAGTCATGTATGGAAAAAAATGGGCAACCAACTCCCCACTCACTGTTTAAACAATCAAAACTCTTCAGAATTATCATATTAGTGTAATAGCACAAAAATGTAAAGAAAGTTTCCGTAACACTAAGTTGTAAACTCCACAATACCGCTTATATTCTAGCCAAAAATAACAAAAAAGCAAGCGATAAATAAGAACACTATTCTTACGAGCAAACGAACATGAGCAAACGAACGAGTTTGTATACTTGGGCAGTATGTTTACAAGAGATGGAAAGATTGATGCTGATGTGGAAAGGAGAGTAAATGCGGGAAATAAAGTGAATGGTGCTATACATGCGGTTGTGACCAATCAGTCGATGTCCAAAGAGGCTCGACTGGCTGTGCACAATGGTGTGTTGGTGCCTACACTTATGTATGGAAGTGAATGTTGGGTGTGGCAAACGAGGCATGAAAGTAGGATAAATGCTGTGGAGATGCGTTCCTTGCGAAGTATGTGTGGTGTAACTTTGAACGATAGAGTGAGGAATGAAACGATACGAGAACGTTGCGGATTAAAAGAGGATGTAGTAACAAAAATAGAAAAGAGTATGCTTAGATGGTTCGGTCATGTTGAGAGGATGAGTGAAAGGCGACTAACGAAAGGGATTTATATGGCAGATGTGAGTGGCAACGCCGCGAGAGGACGCCCTAGAAAGACCTACCCTGACCTTATTGGTGGGGTTCTTCAGAAAGGACGTGTGCGCAGTACTCGTAACCGGCGTGCTTGTATGAACAGATGTATGAACGTGGTCGAGGCGAAAGAAGTATGTAAGGATCGTAGCAGGTGGCGTTCTGTGGTTTCTGCCTACCCCCATGGGAAAAAGGCGTGAGTTTATGTATGTATGTATGTATGTACTATTCTTACGCCAAAGCAAACTTCCCAAAGATATTTATGTGAAAGTAAAAATTCTATCTTATTGTTCCGTGGGAATATTGTGGGTATTATGATATTTTTCTCGTTTTATCTTTGGCAACACTGCACGGCAGAATGAATTCAAAATTTTAACCGACCTTAAAAAAGGTGGAGGTTCTCAATTTGGTTATATATTTTTTTTATGTTTGTTACCTCAGAACTCGTTACGGATAGTCAGAAGCCAGGAAGTCTGACAACCAGTCTAATCAAGAGCTATCGTGTTACCTAGTAACTGGGTTGTGGAGGTCAGATAGGCAGTCGCTCCATGTAAAACACTGGTACTCAGCTGCATCAGGTTAGACTGGAAGCCGACCCCAATAAAAATGGGAAAAGGCTAAGCAGGTGATGATGCCCTCAGAACTCGTACATTTATCAGACGATTTAGAAAATTCTTTTTTTTAATAAAACAATACACTTTCAGATTCGTCCCATAGGTATTTTATCAAAATCGGTTATCTAGCTTGGTTAAAATAACTGAAAAATAATGTCATAGAATTAAACTAAATTTAGCGTTTTGCTTTCTTGGGGCTTTTCTGTGGTGTTTATAAGGGAAATATACGGTAGTGTTACCTTTTTTTTCATGGATTTGGATGATAGAACGAAGGTACGTAAATATTAGTTAATTTCGTTTCATCATTATCATGATTATATCAACCGAACGATGCCCACTGCTGGTCCTAGGCCTCCCCTAAATATAGCCACAAAAACCTATGAATATGACACCTTTTTTAATGTTTTTTATGCGTCTGTTGTCCTCTTAAACTTCGAACATCATCTTTATCTTAGTGAACCGAGCCTTAAGCGCAAGATTCCGACACACGTCGGTTACGCAACTACCGCGGGATCGATTCCTGTGCGAGGCAGCATTCTTCGGACGAAAGCAGCCATTTCACTTTCAACGTACGCACGACTGGTTGATACTACTTTTTGTTTTCATCACAACCATTTTTATTTTTAACTGGTTACAGTTTGACAGATGTCATAATTATTTTATGATTGCTAAATTATGTATTATTAGCTTCTGCCCGCGACTTTGGCGGTGGAGAAATTAAGTATACCATAAAATAATTACTTTACGATACCTAGCAATAGTGTAGCTTTATATGAGTGAAATATTTTTTGTATTCGGAACAGTAATTCCAGAGATTACCACTTACAAACAGAAAAACAAGCAGCCTTTTTATAATATTAGTATAGAAGACTATTCACTGCCTCGGTAGCCTAGTGGTCCTAAGCGCGACTGCTACGCTAGAGGTCTTGAGTTCGATTTCCAGGTCGAGCAAAGTATTATTGGGTTTTTCTAAGAAATTCTCAGTGGCAGCTCGGAGTTAGGATTTGTGCCTGGTTAATGGCAACAGGCTCGGCCCCTATTACATGGGACCTAAACATACATGTGGGTGTACGTTGGTACACCTCTGCCTAACCCTTCGGGGAATGCAAGCGTGATGGAATGTAACTATTTACTGCCCTGTTGATCTAGTGGTCAAGTGCAATAAAGTGACTGTTACAACGTAAATGTAGAACGTTGATCCATCGATTCATCTATCCATCCTCACACACTATCGCATTTACAATATTAGTAGGAAGTAGGATTCGTGTTGAGAATCATTATTAATAACTCACTCAATTAATTAAATTGGAGCAGCTTCCGCCCGCTTGACAATTCGTCACGTTAATTTTTCATTCGAGAAACCAGGAGGTAGGTGTCTTGTTGATGCTTATATTGATATAATTTTGTTTACTTTTGTTATTATTTTTCTCACGCTCTCGATTCAGTAGCTTATCTTATTTATTATCCAACTAATAGTACTTTTTGTGTTGTGATTACGTGTGTACAATCTGTCGTCATGATCTTTTAGGGATAGAAAAATCTAGCATCAGTTTAACGACTGGTTTTAGTCATAGACACAGGCATAATCACAGGAACATCTCGACAATTTATTGACCATTTTAAAATATTTATTTATTTTATAAAATATAATTACACTTATGAATAAACTAGCAAACTGCCTGCGAATTCGTCCGCGTGGCTTATTTTACCCTCGTTAAGTGACGACTTTTGTTACCGATTTACTGCTCGGCTCCCGTGAGTCGTAGTGAGATATTATATAGCTTATGTTACTCAGGAATAATGTAGCTATCTTTTAGTGAATAAATGGTTAAAATCGGGCTAGTAGTTTCGGAGCCTATTCGTTACAAACAAACAAACAAAAAAATCTTTTCTTTTTATAATATCAGTACCTATAGATAAATACCTATGTCTGTGCTTCTATTAACATGTCTCCTATAAGTGAAGGAGTACACCTACTTGATACCTTTTGTTGGCTATTGTTTGTATGTCATGATTTGTGTGTATATTTTGTTGGAGATCCCAAAGTAATCTATACAAATAAATACAATTAAAGGGTCTGTTTGTAATTTCAAATTATAAGCTTTTCACTAAATGCATGTGAAAGTATATACGGTAGACAAACAAAAATTTAAAAAATTGATCTTTTTTTTTTAAATAATTTTTAAAATTTTTGTCTGACTGTCTGTCTGTTTGTTCCAGCCTATCTCAAAAACGGCTGGACCGATTTTGACGGGACTTGCACTCGCAGATAGCTGATGTTATAAGAAGAAACTTAGGCTATTTTTATATTATTTTTTTTATTTACTTAAATTAAAAAAAAAGGAAGTTTATTTGCGAAATCAAAATTGAAACCAATAAAATAGCGAACGTGAACGAAGTCGCGGGCAACAGCTAGTAATTTAATATTTTCTTTATCTACGTTGTGTCCACTGTAGAACTATGTACTATCTGCGTCCGGTTCTATAACTATACGAGTACCGGTACACGCCATGACTATACTTTCCTTGACAGTGGAAGTTTCACTTGTTTCTGCGTTTCCTAGTCAGGTTTTGAAGAGTGGTAACAATTATTATCTCCTATTTCAATTCATGCTCTCTCTCTAGTCAATACAAGCTATAAGAACAAAAATCCATCACGCCTGTATTCCCCGAAGGGTTAGGCAGAGGTGTAACAATGTACCCCCACAGTTCGCCGGTATATTTAGGTCCCATGTAATAGGGGGCGAGCCTATTGCCATTAACCGGGCACAAATCCTAACTCCGAGCTGCTACTGAGAATTTCATAAAAAAACTCAATAACCCTTTTTGCTCAACCTGGGAATCGAACCCAATAACAGACCAGTATGAAAAATTATTTATTTAGTATTCCGACGCAGCATTCCTACGAGTAGATAAACATTGTTCGTACCTTAATCGTGGCTAAAGTAGTGTTTTATTCAATTTGAAATCATATTTTCCTAGTTAACGAGATCCACAGGCGAACTATTCGAGTCATTCAGTAGGAGAGCGGCTCACGCCGCGTTGTCGATGAATTCCTGCCGCTAATATGTCACGGTCATCGTTCTAGATACAATTTACTATAAGAACAGTTGTTAGACTGCAGTGAAGTTATGTAGTACACTGTGGGAATATTTGTTTGGGTTTTAACGTAATTATCTTGTAGTTTTCTGATCAAAACATGGGAGTAACCGAGGGAAAAGCCTGTAGGCTACTTAACACATACATACCATCACGCCTGTATTCCCCAAAGGGTTAGGCAGAGGTGTAACAATGTACACCCACAGTTCGCCGGTATGTTGAAGTCCCATGTAATAGGGGGCGACCCTATTGCCATTAACCGGGCTCAAATCCTTACTCCAAGCTGCTACTGAGAATTTCATAGAAAAACCCAATAACACTTTTTGCTCGACCTGGGAATCGAACCCTAGACAATCGCTCTTAGGACCACTAGGCTAACGAGGCAGTTTGTTAGTAAGAGGTAATCTCTGAAAGTACTAATCAGATTACAAATAACAATTTAGGTACTCATAAAAATCTACTCTGTTGCTGTGTGTCATAGTATATATTTCATAAACTACACTCCCACACAGACGAGGTCGCAGGTAGAAGCTAGTATATAATAAAGATAAAGAGCTGCTAGCGAGCTGAAGATAAAATCTTTATGCTCCTATTCTTGTCGGAGAAGATGCGTAATTACGTCATCTTGTTGTCACTACTGGATGAGTAAGGGGCACGCACGTTTAAGGGCAATGACACTTATGTACTTGGTACACGTTTTTTATTTTATGGGAAATATGTGCTTGCCTAGCAAAAATGTGCTGATGTAAAAGTATTCAATTGGAGGTGATTTTGGAATTGAAATTAGGACTATTCTGTAGAATTTTGATTGAATGTTATGCGACAAATAACTATAATAGTATCCCACTGATATGATTCAAAATCTGCAATTTAAATAAAAAACATATCATGACGCCTGTATTCCCCGAAGGGTTAGGCAGAGGTGTATCAATGTACACTCACAGTTCCCCGGCATGTTTGGGTCCCATGTAATAGAGGGTGAGCCTATTGCCATTAACCGGACACAAATCCTAACTCCAAGCTGCTACTGAAAATTTCATAGAAAAACCCACTAACACTTTTTGCTTGACCTGGGAATCGAACCCAAGACGGTAGCGTAGTACTCGCGCTTAGGACCACTAGGCTGCCGAGGCAGTCCAATAATGACAATTAAATAAATATTAGAATGAAACGGATTTTTCAATTTAAAAATCGATCGAATTTACGTTACGCTTGCTCCGCTCACTCGTGCGGAGCTGGCCGGCTTTATCCACACAGTCATTAAGCATTTCGTCTTGACAGCGTTTGTCACGAAACGCATGGAAATCTCGGGGCTTGGTCAATGTATACTTTCGAGGTTCTACAAGTGATTCCACCTAGGACTTCCCTGCTATTTTATTTCGTCTAGCTTTATAATCATCTCTTACTACAACGGCACCGCTCCGACACGGCAACGGACGTTTTGAATAATCCAACCGTTAGCAGACAGCACGCTGCCCGCAAGCCACCACCTTGCTCTGCGGGTTGTTCGTAAGAGATACCGTGCCCCGGAACGCAAAGAGCACAAGAAGCAAGATGGGTGGGTTTTAGTCAGTAAACGCCTGACACTCCCTCCCGCCCCGCCCAGGGAGAAGAAGGGGGAGAAGTTATTGGATGATTTTCCACCCCCCAAAAAAAAAAAAAAAAACCCACCACCTTTTTTATCTTCTCAAAAAATATTTTAAAGCACACGATTTAAAGCCCCAATTTGAATGGCAAATTTTTTATTGTGTCGAAGCAGTGCCATTATGTTGAAATTAGATTAGACATAGCACTATACCAGAACCCCAAATTCTCAAACGTCATTTAACTTAAGGAGGTTCTTAAATGTATTTAAGTCTCTACAATACGCCTTAAAGGGATCGATATAGCATAAGATTTAACGGCGAAAATTTAGTTGCGTTTTAGAATTAGGCCGGTAGTGTTCTAAGACCCCAAATAGGACCTTTTATTTATTTATTTATTGACTCACCAGCGACTTATTCACTAAATCATTACGTTAAATATATTCTATTTTAACAGCTTTACGGTGAATTCGTCACTTATAGGTGTGCACAGCACTTGTATAACCAATAATAAAAATTAAAATGGAAACATATGATAATAACAAAATTAAAATTTACAAAGTTTACATTGAATTTAAAATGGCAAGTAGTTAATTTAAAATATAGTATAGTTAATTCAAAATTAACCTCTAATTAAACTAAACATCCCATAATTTCCACACAACCATTCACACGTACCGCCAGTACCAAGAACAGGTAAATATGATCTGTAACGAGCCATCCACTTTCTCGGCCACTAGGAAGTGCCATGGTGAAATGTAGTGAAACTGCCATTAGGCACGGAAAGGTACTCTGTAACCACATGTCCTGTCGGCTAAACGTGTTCTGTGTTCTAGATGGGTTTGGTACTTAAGAACTTTGCATGGTGGAGATGATTTTCTTAATGGAATACTACTTTTGTCGCTATCCTAATGTTTATGACATCGATGTTGTGCCTTTTATACCCTCGACGCAAAAATGACAGGGTGTTATAAGTTTGAAGTGTGTGTGTGTGTCTGTGGCCTTGTAACTCCCGAACGCATGAACTGATATGATGAATATCAGGATGGCTACCAGTCGGTTCACTTTCAAGATAAAAGCTCGCGAATACTTCCATAAAAAGTTAGCAGACTCGTCTCACAATTAGTTTGTTATATTTCTCCACCTATGTGTTTTGATCTCTATCTACTTTGTATATATTGTTTGTATGTATGTATATATTATTATATTTTATTCTTGGAAATTGTCAGTTCGTCTTCCTTGCACCTACTATATTTTGTCTCTGCATCACCCTAAGGTAGACTGGTAGAAAATGCGTAAGGCATTAAGTCCGCCTTTGTACGGTGTATTTTGTTTTACATTTGTGCATAAAGCTTTAATAAATAAATAAATAAACTGATTTTGATTTTTTTTTTGTTTGAAAGGTGTATTAGTCAGGAGAGTCCTTAGCTATGTCTGATGGAAATCGGCTCAGCGGTTTCAAAGTTATCAGCTCTTTTGTTATTTCTGTCGGGGGTTAATTAAAACTTTGTGTTTTTTCTAATCATTTTATTAAGCTTCGTCTTGGCGTTTTCTTCAGAATAGATAATACAGTAGAATACAATATCATTTATTTCTGAGAGACAGACAAAAATATACTGCGAAGTTTTAAATAGGTACGTCTATTCATGGTGTAAATGGGTCTAAGACATTTTCATAGTAACACTTAACATGATACAAATGCTTAGTATATTTTACGCAGTTTTTATTTTTCTTGAGTAACATAGGCTATATAACATCACGCTACGACCCACGGGAGCGGAGCCTGCAGTAACAAAAGACGTAACGCGCGTAAACGCGGGTGAAATAAGCTACGCGGACAAAGTCGCGGGCAGGTCGCTAGTATCGAATATAAAAAAATCCTATTTCAAATTAAAACATTTCGCTAATAGATATTGTATATGATCTTACTGGTAATATTTTATAGTTTTATCTTTGATGCTTCATACTACTCTAATACAATCTAGGTAGGTATTGATAGTTTCGTAATACAAGACTTGCATTAGAAAATGTCCATTAGTTTTATTGCTTAAGTTGACTTATACAAATTGACGATATTACGGACAGTATTACACGGAGAACCTGCGGCAACTTTTCCTGCTGAGAACGTTTACATAGTACAAGTATCTTGCTGACGTCAACTAGCGCAATAGAACATTGTGAAAATATGACTCACTAGTCAACAATGTTAATACATAGTTAATATTGCCTTCAGCTTTAAGCCGTGTGGACGGCGCGTTCGTGTTACACGCGCACCTCAAAGACATGTCAGCAAGTGGAGGGGCCACCAAGGGCCGATGCCTGCCGGGGCTGCAGGTTGTTTGAAAGAGATATCGTGCCCCCGGAACGCAAAGGGCACATGAAGGAACATGCGTGGATTTTAGTCAGTAAATAGAAACAACCGGAACAAAAAAAAAGGCTTTTGGAACCCCTTTTTAATATTGTAGAACGCAAATTAAATGAATATGAATACATATATACCTATTATCTCACGGAAACCGCATTTTTTTTTCAAGATAACAGCTTATGTGCTATTCCAGACTATAATCTACCTCTGTGCTAAATTTCATCTAGATCCCTTCAGCCATTCTGGTGTGATTGACTAACAAACATCCATTCAAACTTTTGCATTATAATAGCATGCAGTAAGATTTTACACCAATACTTGCACACATTGAAAATCACATATAAATGCCATTAAGTGTAATTAAATAGTTTAAAATGTTTATGTAGCTTCCAAGTTCCAATATTGAACATGAATTACTTAATAAGTTAATGGCGTTTTATTTGGATTGTGTAATTACCGGCCAGTAACGGAATATCATTTAAAAAGAATAGGAATCTTGTGAATTTTATTGCAAAAGCATTCTTGTACGTTTACACTGAACGCAAGTTTGTCTTTATGGAGAACTAGTATTTACCGGCGACTCCGTCCGCGTATCAAAGACACAGATGAAATCGCGGATTTTTTTAAACCGCGATTTCATCTGTCATAATTTTTCAGTAATTTTCGACAGAATTATAACAGCCAAAAATAAACAGCTGATAACCTTGAAACTGCTGAACCGATTTCCATCAAACATAGCTAAGAACATTCCTGACTAATTCATGTTTCAAACACAAATAACATAATCAAAATCGGTTCTTGCGTTTGGGAGCTACGATGCCACAGATAGACACACACACACACAAACACGTCAAACTTATAACACCACCCCGTTTTTGTGTCGGGGATTAAAAATTTGCCAATGTCATTATTCAGATTAAAAGCTCTTTGACTTTAATTACAATTGGATCAGTAGTTTTTTGGTGATGAGGTAAGCAAAAAACAAACAGACAAGGTTTCTTTCGCATCTACAATAATATAATGGATTCATTTATTCTAATATTAATTATTGTTACACATTGTGTAAAACCAATCTGTTACCCACTCCTTTGTTCTTAGTTTGTAGACATCCTTCCTTAATTATCTGATAGTTTGATTTGATTTTCGGTCTGTTTAGCATGAAGTTATTATCTTATGAGATAACAATGGGTACCTTCCTATTTGCGTGCATACCAAGATGATATCCAAATGTGACGTAATCTTTTCCGCCAATGACAACTCAATAATAATATGAGCATTCATATTTCACTGCCGGACAAACCCCTTTTATTGAAAAGACACGAGGATTGATCACCATGATAGTTCAAGGAGGATTGGTGGTGTCAGATTTACACTAAAAGTCCAGATTTCCTCACGTTGTTTTCCTTATCGATGACTGTGATGTCCAAGATAAACTTAGAAACTTTTTGGCTCACTCTATTGAAGTGGTCACTGTTCAATTTGGTACTAACCAAGGATCACATTTAGAGCAAACCGTATTTAGATCATCATTGCATCTCTGTCGTATTGTTTGAAGTTGACAGAGACAGAATGACATCATTCTGTCAAAAACATTTGTGTTTAATGATTAGTGGTGTAAGTCGGCCTTATTAATTCGACACATAAATGTAGCAAAAATGTTACCCAAACTAAGTTGAGTTTATTCGGTCAACTTACTGGCCATTGCCAGAGTTACCTAATTTAGAAACATACTGAAAACCTTTTCCAACTTGAAATATTTAGACAGAGTATGTAGACATGGACTACTTTTTATTAATATAAAAATACTAGCTTGTGCCCGCGACTTCGTCCATGTGATTTTTTATAAATAGTAAATAATAATACCAGCCTTTTAATGTCGTAAAATATAAATATATCAGTATTATAAATATCACCACGCTTGCTCGAGGTGGATTGGCGATTTCAGACTAAAATTAGTTATATGTAGTCCAGGTTTCCTCTCGATGCAAATTCGTAATTAAATATACCTTACAGCACCCAGAGATAACGAGAGAAAGAATTTTCTAAATCGAACCAGCAGTTTCAAGATTAGCGCTTTCAATCAAAAAATAACAGCTGTTCCATACCTTTTAACCGTATAGCTGCTTGTTTATATGATTGTATGCTTGTTTGTTAATAACAGCACATTCTTTTTTGAAAACCTACGTAGTAAAATCGTTGATGTGTCTAAAATCTTATACTGAAATTATGGTAGAAGTTTTAATCCCAATGTCCCTTCGAACCTCAGGTATATTGTGTCTTTATCTTCAGCAATAAAACTAGAACACCAGCCTCCCGATCGTGAACTGTAGTGGTCCATCTGGAAGGCACTGAATCGATTGCGCACCCAGGTAGGCCGCTGTAAACATAATCTGGCGAAATGGGGCATTATGGACCCGTCTGACATCCAGTGCGATTGAGGAGTTCCTCATCAAGCAATGTCTCTTAAGCTGAAGTGTCCCTATTGTCCGTTCACCTGCATCCTTGAGGATTTGTGAAAAGAGTATGATTGCAGTTTCTTGCCCGTTCCTTTCTATACGAAACTATCTTTCGGAATAGGTAACTAGATTCGATATTTTTAATTTTTTTACCTTTTAATTGACGTTCAAAAGTGCCTTTATATGGTCTAATTGAAATAAATGATTTGACTTTGAACAGTGCCTCTGAAGCGGCAATAAACGTGGCTAGTTTTTGGACCCAGTAGTGTAAACAGCTATGAATGTATTATCGATACAGAAACAAAAAGACGAACCAATATTACTCATTTATTTATTCTCCAACGTGTCCCTGTCATATGGACTTAAATAACACTAATATCTCAACAGTACATTAACGCAGTCTGCTATAGTTGTAATATGTGCACGCGCAAGTGAGGCGTTGCGCCAGCGCCGCTCCAGTTACCGCGTCACGCGACATCGAGAATTCCACAGATCTGTTAGTTGAGTTAAATGTTAGATGATCGGTACTTGGATCGTTTGTCTGAACGAGGGCCTAGAAAGAGTGCCAAGAGGGCCTAAATCTTTGAATATGTGAACTTATTTATTAATTTTATGTAAAATAATTAGCACATCATGTAAATAACACATGATGGAAAAATACACCGTACAAAGGCGGACTTAATTCCTTAGGCATTTTCTACCAGTCTACCTCAGGGTGATGCACAGACAAAACATTGTAGGTGCAAGGAACAGAAAATTTCCGGAATAAATACATAATTATTCACATACCTACAAACAAAATCTAATAAATCTTTAATATAAGCCAACCAGCTCGAGACTTCTTTCGCGTGGTAGTCAAATACACAAAAAAAATAGCTTATGACACTTGACAATAGAGTATCTTTCTATCAATCTAAGAATTTTCAGAATCGAATCAGTACTTCCATAGATTGTGTCTAACAAACATACAATTACATCTTTATATCTCAACTAGCGTCTGCCCGCGACTTTGAACAATGATTTTATTCACTCGTATTAAGTTACGTCTTTGTTTACTGCTCCGCTCCCGTGTCTCGTAGCGTGATGTTATATAGCTTATACTATTCCTCATAAATTTGGCTATCATTTACAAAAATATTTTTTTAAGCCAACTTGCAGTTCCATATTTTATCACGTTGAAACAAACAAATTCAATAACTCTTCAACTTTCCTATACAAGTATAGATACAAGATAACTTATAGCACTCGGTTTTAATCAAACTTCCTATCAGACAAAGAATTTTTGGAAACGTTTCAGCAGTTTTAGAGAATACGTCTTACAAACAAATAAAAAATGACCTCGTTATATAGGTCTATCACCATAACATTACAAGGCACCATAGTGCAAGTTACAAGTGGTCAAGGGCCGTATTATTACTGGCAGTAATGAGGTAGCAATAGGCTATGTGCCAAAAACCACACTCCCATAGAATACCAAACCAACATTCCCATAAAAAAACCCCAAACCCATTAAGCTAAATACCACTCTAACTCAACATTCACGGCGCACACGATTGTGCACAATTTCTTTCACCATAGAACAATTAAAATTTAAATTCGAAGGCAAAGGCATCCCTTGCAACACCTACTTGACACTGTAACGCGTGGTGCGATTGCAACTCGATGTTAACTCGCTTTTGCGAAATATTTGTGACCTTTTGTCGACACGTGATAATGGTAGAAATAGATGTTATAAGAATTGTAATACATTTAGATTGACATTTGCGGTTTTGTATGAGTGGCGGATTGGATGGGTCTTTTTACGAGTATGTCTATCATGAGGTGGTTATTATTTTATTGTGAGGTTGAGTAAATCCTTCCAGCTAGATAAAAAAAGGGCTGAAAAAAGCTACTGTTCTCTAAAATAATTGCAATACAATCACAATGTACGGGAAAACTGATTTTTATGGTTGTGTACGGTGCCAAATGGGACTCTATTATTTAGACTCCGCTGTCTATCTAAGATGTGTCTGTCTGTCACTTGAAATTTTCACAGGCTGTGTCTCTATTACTTAGGCTGCTTTAGCAACAAATAATATAAAACACAAAATTAAATTGTTTAAGTAACCCCCGACAGAAGAATAAAAATTCGTACCACAGCTAACAAATAACTTTGAAACCGCTGAATCGATTTCCATCAAACATAGCTACGAACACTCCCGACTTATTCACCTTTCAAACAAAAAATACTAAACACAATCGGTTCATACATTCGGGAGCTACGATGCCACAGACACCCACACACACAGACACAGTTTTTTTTCGGTAATGATAAATATTATATGGTGCTGCAGAACCCTTTATGTGCGTGTTCTGTATTTAGATAGCACTGATTAATTTTAAATCTCTCTAAGAGTATGTATTGTAGGTACATGGTTTTTTGTGGCATATTGAATTAGTTCACGTACCTAATTAATTAATTTATAGATTAATCAGCGGTTGGTTCATTTTAGCTGAAATAAAACCGAAGAAAATACCAGCTAATTCAGTTTTTATTTGAAAGAAATAATCTTAATTAATATCTAATAAGTAAATAAGGCTTGACGAAGGCGTAGGTCACATTATATAGCATTAATTACCTAACACGTAATGTATCGCGCCCACTGGCCTTGCCCCGCGGCTCCTGTTACATTTTTATACCATTATGTCATTGATATACTGTGGCACTTTTAATTTATACTCTGTGATTCTAATAATAGCAATCGTGAGTTAGACTGCGGATATTTGAGTATTAAGTTTTTTTAGATGTTATTTGTCGTTTGTTCGTTGCCATTTGTATTAGAAAAACATGGGATTTTTAAAACAGTTTCCAGCATATTATAAAACGAATTTTAAGTAAGTCTATCTGTTATTGTGTTTTGAACTTAAAATCGGTTTTAAAGTCAGTTTCTATATTAAGAACTTATCATGATTTTTTTTTAAATGCTTAAGTCATTAAGGTCGCCTTTGTACTTTTCTGTTGCATAAAGTTTAAATAGATGAACTATCTTGGATCCACAACGAAATTGATGGGAAATGAACAGAGGAGTAACGAAAATAGTCCTTCATCTCCATGTCCATTGCTATCAAGCAGGAAACAGAATAAAACAGGCTGATAGGCACGAAGAGACGTTTATTTTAAAAATATTACAATAATGTAGGCAACTATCATGACCTACTCTATTTATCCTAAGCTACGCGAAAGTCCGAGAGAAGTGCTTTACAAACTAAGCTCAAATAATTAGCAAAATAAGTAAGAACACTTTTCTAAAACATCATTGAAAATAAAATGGAACGAAAATAATAGAAATGTCTATTACTAAATCTATTCCTACAATCTTTAGTCACGCTGCTATACTATCTAGATCAAAAAGGAAATACGAACTGAGCAAATAATTGAATTGTATACAATTATCTTCTAAAAATAGTCGAGAGCGGCATCTGTAGCTTAAAGTACAGTCAACGAAAGAGATGGGTGTGCATGCTTCGGAGTTTTTACAGTTAGTTTTTAAATCATGTTTTACGAGAGCGTAAGAGTAGTGAATTTAATTTATTGATATAGTTTATCTGGTTTCTGAAATTTCATTGAATAAATAATTTTCCATATATGGGCATGAATAGGGAGGAAAGAGTGAGGAGCATAAATGGCAAATGAAGAATGATCTTTATTGGAATTTATAAAGTGGTAGGCGTTAAAAATATAAACAATTTTGGAAAATGTCGCGTACAGTAACATTTTTAAATTATAGAGAGAGGAAAATTAATTCACTCCTAGCATAAGTTTCAAAACTTAGAAAGAAATTACAGCGTCCAAATATCTTTCTAGCCTACACACCAATCTCTTACGCCAACAGTACTAGTAGTAATAGTTACTGGTCTAGTGACGTCACCTGCGCAGGCGCAACTGACAGGTGGATGCCAGCCGGTTCCGGTTCACTCTCACTTTCATTACATACTCGCTTGTCTATGTTATTGACTCTATGAGTACGCAAATTGTGGGTGTCTGACACCGATAGCACGTGTTGCCTGGTCATTGACTACTATAGTAGCTTATTATCTTGACAGGTGGCGGAAATGAACTGAATTTTGAGCTATTACTTAGTTGATTGTGCTTTTGTAGCTCAAGAGCTGCTAAGTCTTATTATGTATTAGGCTCTAACCGCGATTTCGTTAGATATTTGATATATTATCACACAGGAACCGTTTTTCCGGGATAAAAAGTATCCTATGTGTTTATTCCATACTACAGTCGATCTTAGAGCCAAATTTCATCCGGATCCGTTCAACCGTTTAAGCGTGACAGAGTAACAAATATCCATCCATTCATTCTCACAAACTTTCGCATTTATAATATTACTAGATTTCTGCCAACAAATTCGTTCGCGTGCTTTTTTTCACCCGCGTTAAGTTACGTCTTTGGTTGCTACTCCTCTCCCGTGTGTCGTAGAGTGATTTTATAAAAGCTAAAGCCTTCCTCGATAAATTAACTATCTAACTAAAAAAAATATTTTAAAACCAGTAGTTCCTGAGATAAGCGTATTCAACCAACCAAACAAACAAACTCTTCAGCTTTATAATATAACTATAGATTAAGTAGGAAGTAGGATAGGAATAACTTGTGCATGCGACCTCATCCGCGTGGAAGTCAAGTATACCATAAAACATAGACAATAACGGTCGGAAATAGTGCAACTTTCTATCAGTTAAATAATTTTGTAATTGGAGAAGAAGTTCCAGAGATAAGTTCTTACAAACAATATAATTAAAATACAAACAAACTTTTACTCTACAGAATCATCATCACCATATCAGCCGAACGATGTCCACTGCTAGACATAGGCCTCCCCGAAAAATAGCCACAATCACCGACCGGTCATTGCGGCTCATTGTGCGGTCTTGCACTACCCGCATCCAGCTTTACCAGCTATACTTTCAAAATATTAATAAAACTTTAACATCTATTGAAAAGGATGTTTCTATAGTTTTACAAAAAAGAGGAAAAGTGCAGAAATACCTTTCTCATAAGAAGAGATCAATGGACAGATGAGTAACCAAATATTGTAAAGAATTAACTCGAAGGTTTACGACTATATATATATATATATACCATCACGCCTGTATTCCCCGAAGGGTTAGGCAGAGGTGTAACAAATGTACACCCACAGTTCGCCGGTATATTTAGGTCCCATGTAATAAGGGGCGAGCCTATTGCCATTAACCGGGCACAAATCCTAACTCCGAGCTGCTACTGAGAATTTCATAGAAAAATCCAATAACACTTTGCTCGACCTGGGAATCGAACCCAAGACCTCTAGCGTAGCAGTCGCGTTTAAGACCACTAGGCTAACGACTAATAATGCTAAAATTAGAAAGGAGTGCTAGTTCATATTCTTAGTCACCACCATGAAGTATGAATTTGCATTTCTAGAAATAGATTCTAGCTAAAGCCGCCGTCACAATTATAGCCTCTTTACCCCACTGGGAGGTCCTGCCCTATGCATACGTGATAAAGCACGTACACTTACGTAGGTCACTGCCTCGGTAACCTAGTGGTCCTAAGCGCAACTGCTACGTTAGAGGTCTTGGGTTCGATTCCCAGGTCGAGCAAAAAGTGTTAGTGGGTTTTTCTATGAAATTCTCAGTAGCAGCTCGGAGTAAGGATTTGTGCCCGGTTAATGGCAATAGGCTCGCCCCTTATTACATGGGACCTAAATATACCGGCGAACTGTGGGTGTACATTGTTACACCTCTGCCTAACCCTTCGGGGAATACAGGCGTGATTGTATATTTTTTTTTTACTTACGTAGGTACTTAGTCTTCATACCTACGGAAAAATTTGACCATGCTACTAAAAGAGTGTATAGTTACGGTAGGAATCATCCTATCAAGGCCCACCAATAATTTCCTTATATCAGACTTGTCAAAATGTCATAATAATCATGGGTTTCTTGAATAATATTAATTGAATTCGAAATTAAACGTTAATCGTTACCTAAGTCTTCACGTAATTCATCATCTATTAAAATAAATCGACAAAAATATTGACACAGAAGCTTTAATTTGTCCACGGATAATTATTCTGGCTATCAAGGTCAATTACATCACGTAGTATTAGGAGACTGGCTGGTCAGGGTCATCTAGACTTCGCTAGAGCATCTACATGTTAAATTAGACTATTTGAATAAACTAAACATGTACTTAGTCGATACATCGTCTCGATGCAATCGTTTCCGAATTAAAGGCTGAATAACAATTGTGTCCTTGCCTCGGAAAAAAATCAGCGAATGGTGCATTGTTTATGCTCTGTCAATGTCATTTATTTAGAGAATTCATTACTGTTTAACTGTTTTATTTTAAATTGTTATTGTATTATTACTTAATTAAATTGATGCCATGTTTGAGGAATCTAACGGAAACATAAAGAGTATGAATTAATTATTTTTGAATGATTAGTATTTCCTGTAGCGATAAAAAAATTGCATTCATTTTATAAAAAGAACCACTGACGTAATATTTCTAGAACCTGTTTTTTTCTATACTCTAGATAATTTATTGTCATTAATGAAATTGATGTGTTCTTGGTAAAAGGAGGTATATGTGTCAGATTGAGACTGAAATTAGATTGCAGACGTTCCTAAAAGTTAGTATAATTACCCCCTTGAAGTCTTGAGCAAACATATAAGAATAAGAATGAATTTATTTTGATTATAACAATAAATGTGCCTTATGTAGTTAATACAATTAAATTAAAGATTAAAAGTTGGAATATTATAGTTTAAAATAAAGTATAACTGCCTCATTAGCGTACTGGTCCTAAAAATTCTCAGTAGCAGCTTGGAGTTAGGATTTATGCCCGGTTAATGGCAATAGGCTCGCCCCCTATTACATGGGACATAAACATACCAGCGAACTGTGGGTGTACATTGGTACATCCCTGCCTAACCCTTCGGAGAATACAGGCGTGATGTTATGTATTAATGTAACGCCCCCAACGTAATTAACGATCCTCATAAAAAACAACAATAGTATTATCAGGTCTGTACTCTATTATTTAAGCTTCAAGCTTGCCTACACTGAAACTCATGCACTCTCGCATGTACCTAATATTAATCATAGCTTTCACGAGAGTTTTGAACGCAAGCAAATAGATAATAAATAAGGCTGAACATTGACAAATGAGTTTAACTACCATGTTGGTAGGTAGGTGTTGAGATCGGCTGATTGCAGAAAAGCTAAGAGAGAAATGAGTTGATATACATAATTATCTTTCGATAACAACACATGTCTATGTAAATTACTGAAATAAAGCTAAACAAAGGAGCTCATCATGCCATTTCAATTGCACGGTATAACGAGTGAGTGAGAGGGTATTCGATTTTTTAACGGCACAACCTTACTTTGAATTTTATGAATGTAATGTTAAGGTAAAAATAGTTATCTAATCATTAATTTTTTTTATAATATAGGTAGGTTCGGTACCTATGAATAGTTTGAAAATCGACCTTTTATGTAAATCGGGACAGGACTCCTAAAAAGACTCGTTCATTTTAAAATTTCTGACTGCTTGCAAATTATTTGCACGAACTATCGAGTTGTCATACGTTGCACACTATTATAATACACAGTATCCTAACTGTTAAATTACCCCTGTGTGTCCCAAGAACAAATATGTCAACATTCTTAATAAAATTTCAAAAGAAACTTTAATTTTAATAATATCATTATCTGCCACTTTGACTACGAAACGAAAAGAAAAGTATAAAATTCGAACAATTATTATTATTTCAAAATTAGAACAGCGTATACACGCCACAGACAATACAATACAAACAGCCAGTTACAAAATTGCCATTGCTCAATGGATTTTTCGCACGCAGAGCATTCGTTCGTAATAAAACTACAATTGATAATCAGCTTTAGACTGTACAAAATAAAGACATTAATGTAAAAAAAACGGGAAACAATAAATTTAAAATTTTCGTGATTGACAATTAATCGACTAAATTTTTAATTATGTAGAATGTAATCGATTTGCAAATGAATCGAGTAATTGTTTTATAATCTTCTATTTTAATGCGTTTGATGACGTAATTGTTATCGGTCAATGATTCATTTACGCTTTGACTGACTACTCTTGTTGATGTAATACTTCGGAAGCTTAATTATTACTGTTTGTTGTTAGTGTTTCTCAGCCGTATGTTACACTATGGTTGCTGCTCTATTCCTGTGGGTCATAGCGTGACGTTATATAGCTTAATTATGTTGTATAATTATGCTTAATATTTTATTTTGTGAGATGTAAACAGGATAGTCAGTCTGCCACCCTAAAAAATTGTGCTTATGGTCGCATACCATTGAATTGAACTAATTCAATTACAAATATTCCCAAGGCTAAGTAAGATATAGATTTGGCCAATTTCTTAGTCCTACAGATGTCTCAACAAATCCATAAAATCTTAGATGATTTCACAACTGTCACAAATGCGCAGTCTTTAATTTTTTTGAAGACAATGAATGGCCTTGAAAATATGTTCGTCTAATTTTAGACACAACAATTAAGAATAACATAAATATGAATTTAAATTCAATTTCAGAATCACGACTTTCTACAATCTAGTTTCATTAGTTAATTAAAAACAAATCTAGACTGGCGGCCATTTTGAATTATTTCATGACAGTGATTGTAGGAAATACCATTTTATAGGTAGGTGCCAATCACTGGCCGCGTGTGGCAATTATTTGTTTTATTATTATGTGTTGATGATAGAAAGCTGTTTCCTTGGCAAAAACTTACAGATTTATAACGTTGTTCATGCATTAACCATGTAGATCCTACCTAAGAATACCTACCTAGATTTTTGGCAATTTTCTTTTAATCCAATATGACAGGAGGCGAGTCTTTTCCCGTACCCCGGGTACAAATTAGGACCCCCTAGGGTGCCACACTAGAGGGTCAAATGGTATTCAGTAACATTTTACCCGATTTGGGAGCCGAAAACAGGACCCCACGCTCCAGTTGACCAGCAAGGTGGTCAAATCTAATAATGTTTAACGGTGTGTAACCAGGTACTTGCTATGAGAGCGTCCGATAAAATGGCGTCGTGATTTTCATTATGTTTCATTTCAGCAATACGTACCTGAAAATAAAATAAAAACTAAATTAAGTTCAGAACAAAAAAATAAAATTAATCATCATCACATACAACTTTCATTCAAACTATAAATATTATTATTTACAACAAAAACAAAACTAATTTACAATATGTACCGATTTGCATGTTCAACGCTTCATTGTCTAAACTATAAAAACAAAAACAAATCATACATTTGTAACCGCCAATCAAATCCTTCGAAATTGAAAATGGAAAGCCCATTCGGGCGCGTTCGGCTCATCTCGGCCGCGCCCTATTACATCACTTTGTAATATCGCTTTCTACTACGTAATTTCGTTAACATGGCGTGCGTTGTCCAATACAGGTGTTTGGACATTTTAAAAAAACTTGATTTTGTCATGATTAAATTCAAGGCAAATATAAAAATTATGTAATGACCCTAATTTACGAATGTTACGTTTTGTGTCAACCCTGATTTATTAAATATTATTTAATAATTTGACAGTTCATAATCGAATAAATTATTCAAATGATCTCAAACTACAGATTTAAGTTGTAATATTATACAATCTCTAACCCTACCTGAATAGGTTTTCAATAGTAGACTTAGTTAACGCTACTCATAATAAAATCTTTGGTAACAGCATCGGCACCGCTATTCAGCAGGACATCCCAAAAAGGACAAACCAGAACAACAAACTTCTTCATCCAGTAAAAGAAACAAGTACTATAGACACGGAACTTTAACACGCGAACCTTTTTGCTACTTCCACATTCTAATTTCAAATCGTAGCACTTGCTTGACAAAAAGTCGTACTACCTCTATTTATTAGTCAACCTAAGAACTAAATAAGGTTAAGTAGCAAAGAGTTGCAACACCTTTTCTTATAGGCTGAATGGTGCTAATGTGGCCCTTAAATAGTAGATAATAAAGACCGCTATGTTTGAACAGTGATGCGGCGCTTACACATAGCCACTAAGGTCTGCGTGTGCAATGCTGTCTTCATGTTTAGGGACATCACTATGCGGATCGAATTGCGAAAATGTATGGTGTAATTTGCTCGAGAATAAAGTTTATATAGTAAGCTCTGATTTAAACCAGTTCAACTATAATGATCACGCAATTTAGATTCTATGGAAATCTTAGTAAAAAACTTAACACGTAAATTTTTGTAATTTATGCAAATGTGAAAAAGAAAAACATGTTTTTATTTGTAAATACTTTCACGGAAATAGTGTTACATGATTCCATTTGCGTCCGAAAAAGGTTTGACGTCTATCTATGGTTTGGTTACGGCGAAGTCTTCATTCCTCAATCTCATTATCCTAAATACTTGACTCTCACTTTTCGTATTAATTCCTTTAATATTTTAACAGTCCCTTCTCCTATTTTCCCTAGTGTTGGAGCTCAAAACCTCAACACATTTAAAAATTATAAATTTCCATAACCATGTTTAGTAAAAATAAAAATGTTTGAGTTAAGAAACTCGATTTATTATTTTACGCAACAGAATTTATACAAATATTTAAAAAGGATTGTTTGTTTGTTTGAAGTACTTACCGATCCAACTACAACAATTGTTTAATGTACTTATAGTAAGCTACTCTATGTGATTTATTATATACTCGACTTTTAAGCAAAAGAAGATCGCTCGTAAAAGCTAACCTTGCTTGTAGAGATTCTATCAGATGTATGTAAAAATGATCTATTTTGGCTTGTACTACTGATAATAATTCTATTATAAACCCATTTCTATGATACTGGTACCTTTGCAAGATACTTAGGCAAGGTTACATACTTTTTGTACCAAATCCAAACAAAAAAAAAGGGCAGTATTGAATCTGCAAAGTACGCATTATCTTCTTAAATACATATTCCTCTATTCTCAAAATTTCAGCGATACTAAAATGACGTAAGGTTGGCGATAGTAGGATGAAAGACCATAAATCTTCATATAAAAAAATACTTTATTTCACCTATGAAAAGGTTATAATTCCCGCTTGTTCTTATAACTTGTCCCCCCCAAATGTTTATTACCGCTGTTCAAAGAAATGAATCATTGGTATTCTTACTGCACCACGGTGCAGGGTTACCTCAATACTTCGAGTGTATTGGCTAATTAAATATGGCGCGAATACCTAGGTTTCGTAATTAAGCCTCCATTGCCAACCTTAGAAAATGGAAAGTTCCATTCTTGAATTTGTAATCCATTTTCACGTAAATAGGTGCAGTTTCTAATACTTATGCTTCCTCTATAAATGCCTTGATTTGAATGTAGAACATTAAAATAAATAAATAAAAATGTAAGGACCGATTTTAAACCGATAAACACATTTATTGGTAAAAGAAATTCAAGTCGGACGGAAAAACAGACTCAAGGAAAACAAACAAATAAAATACGGCTCAGAACAGGAAGTTAATATGAGACTTTAATATTAATATCAATGGCCTGTGTCCAGTCCACTTAACATTCCATTTATATATCGAAAGTTAAATCTGATTTTTACTTTTTCGTGTAAACGAACGTGATATACTTATTCTTTTAAGCTTTCTTGAACATCGAAAAAGAAACTTTTGATTTATAAAAAGAATATCGCAATAAAAATACATATCAATATTTAAAAAAAAAAGGAAATTTACTTTCTTATTTCTATTTGATGGTTGACGATGCACATCACTACAACACATTACCACAGTAATTACGTGGCGACAGAATAACTTTTATGTATTCATTTTGTTTATCGTTCGTAGAATATTCGTAAATTATAGATAAATACTTACTAAAAAAGTTTACGTTCAAGCCCATAAAAGCAGAATGATCTAACAAGAAATATCGCATAATTATGCGAAACATCGATCAGAAAAAAGCCTATCATGTCATCATTTACTTTGGCTAAGGTTCCTAACGCAATTTTGATTTTTTATACATAACCTAAGAGTCTAATTTCACGCAATTATGAAACTTAATGGGAATTTTATAAAAGTGATAATGGCTTACAAAACAAAGTGACATAATAATTTGACCGACCTCGATTTATGATTAGCCGTTAAGATTTATGACTTTAAAATATAGTTTTATTGACAGATTTTTATATAATGTTTAGCGATATTATCTATCTATCGAAAAATCCACGTTATTTTAAGATAATCTCCTATAATCTTCCATTGCGCTCAGACGTTACTACCTAAAAATTTCGCCATTTTTACACGACTACCCCCAAAAAAAGTGCTATATTTTCAGGGTTATTAAGAGTAGGTAGTCAATTGATTGCAACGCTTAACGTCATCGTTTATTGTATAAGAAATTTTTATGTGTAATAGCAAAATTTAAGACAGCCTGTCTATCTATTCATTATAGGGCACAAGTGTGTATAGGTGGACTTCCTCTTTCCTCACACTCATAGTCCAAAAGGACGGCAATTCGTCAAGACTGGAAAGAGAACACGAACAGAACCAATGGCTTTACGAACTTTCTGAGGTACGGGAGTGTCACACCACCATCTTCCAAACTCCAGACTGCTAACATTTTGTAGTAGTTAGTGCACGACTGACACTTGACGACATACCAACAACATAGTTATGTAATAGTCTGTATACTAATAAAATAAAGAGAAAAGTTTTTTGTTTGTTTGCATCGAATAGGCTCCGAAACTACTGGACCAATTTTAAAAATTTTTTCACCAATAGATAGCTACATTATTTCTGAATTACATATGCTATATAACATTACGCTACGATCCATGAGAGCGGAGCAGTAATTAAAGACTTCAATTAACGTGATTGAAGTAATCCACGCGGACGAAGTCGCGGGCAGGTCGCTAGTAGTCTATATAAGTATAAAGTGGTAAAATATTTTGTATGTTTGTTTGTACCGGATAGGCTCCGAAACACTTAGACCGATTTCAACCATTTTTAACCCCCCACGCAAAAACGACGGGGTGTTATAAGTTTGACGTTACTGTGTGTGTGTGTGTGTGTGTCTGTCTGTGGCATCGTAGCCCGCGAATGCATGAACTGATTTTGATTTTCACCAATAACTAGCTGCATTATTCCTAAGTAACATAGGCTACGACCTAAAGACGTTACTAAACGCGGATGAAATAAGCCACGCGGACAAAGTCGCGGGCAGTTCGCTAGTATGTATATATAATTTCATGCATCCTACCTCGCCAAAATTAATTTCAACAGTTTCGGCGCAAGCAACCAATTGTCCCATCAATATACATTGTTCGATTGTCTGTTGGTTACCCTCACCTCATGATGAGCTCAGAGCACGATTAATTACAAAACAAACATGTGAATCAAAACAGTAAACAAAATCAATGCAAAAAATAATATATATTTTTAGTTGTGTGTCTGTCTGATCCGGATAATCTCCAAACCGATTAGAACGATTTTGAAGGGACTTTCACTGGCCGATAGATGATGTTATGAGAACTGTAACAGGTTCGGGGTTCGACATTTGCCGACGTAGTCGGGGGCAGAAGCGTTCCACATCAAAGCATGTTCCACCCCTCTTTACAAATATGTATAATGGTTAATGTAAGCGTTCAAGGTCGTGTTGTTGTTTAGATAATTTCTAATTTGAATAGTAGTTAAGCTCTTTGTAAAGGAGCTCGTTCTGGGTATTATAGCACTGTAGCGGTGGAGGGATCTTCACTCTACTTTAAAACGCATTTAAACTTTAACGTTCATTTAATCGTGTTCATAATATTATATTTTAATACTATTTTATTTTATTTAATTTACCGAAAATTTATATATTCGTAATATTTACAGCCTTAAAATTAGAAATCCTTAATAATATCAAAAAAAGAAACTAAAACTAAATGGCATCAAAAAATTCCTCCGCATCGCCGTCAACCGGAAAAGTGCCCAAAAGACTGGCGGCATTGCCACGTTGAATGGCGGCATTGCATTTTATTTTAATAATAATTCTTAGTTGTTGTTTCGATGACATCCGTACCAACGGACTGACAACCACTTACTTCTAAATATATAAAAAGCAGCATCCGATTCATAGAGTAATTATATTGAATGAGGTTGTTTAGGCTCCGTTAACTAAAGCCTCTATACTCAATACCACCATACTTCTCCCTGCCGCTTCTTGTTCGCGCTTCGTTCGTGGTGCGCGTTCCGACTCATCAGCTCGTCAGCTGTGCTGTATCGGCGAAACTGAGGCCGGCTACGCGACACCTCGCAGCGTAACACGACGCCGTCACTTCGTGTGCAGTAGTTTTTAAGTTAGTTACAAAAAATATGTATTAGTTTACAGTTTTTTTTTTTTTTTTGTGTAGATATGTATTGTGTGATATGGGCCTTAGTTGCGTGAAATAAAGCAATAAATAAATAAAGCAGCGTTGCTGTGTTCCGGTTTGAAGGCACATTAGATATTTCAAATTTGTCTCTGGGATGGCAACGCATATGTAAATCCTATGGTATTGCAAATGTCTATAGGCAGCGGTGACCACATAATAACTGGTGGGGCAGTCGGCATGTTTGCCATCCAATGACATAAAAAAGATGCAAACAAAGGTTGATTACCCCATCTGAATCCTTTTCCAAAACCTCTACGTACTCCAAGAAACTAAAATATAAGCAAGTCAAAACAATTTCCCATGCTGTTGGCGCCATTAATGGTGCGTAACGTGAGTCGGCGCAAGCGCAGGGCGCAGCGATCGTGTCAATCAGTTTAACGGTAGATTTCACCCATTTTAGCATATCCGTGTTAATTGGTGGCGTAAGCAGACCCTTAGGTCATGTGTGTTGCTTCATTTTTGACGCTACAGGTGAATAATTAGACAGCGGGTTAGGTAATGGCATAGCTTGCCTGGTATGGTATATCAGGAAAAGTTGACTGAGGCATGGGCACGTACGGTCAACAAAAGAGTAACCAGATTGTCTAATATAGTTGAAGTTTTCTTTAAAACCGGTGCTCGTTTTTAAATCAAATTTAATTTAATCGATAAACTGTTTATTATCTATTAATAAAAATAAATTTAATTCCAAACAATTATCGGTTTTTAAAAACTTTGAACTTATTAGGCGACTGTGGTTACCTATCTCTTTTGCTGACTGTACGTACAACTTTTTAACTTCTGCCAAAACAAACTAGCCTGCAGTCTCTCAATAATTCATTTAATAACCACAAACATCCTCCGCGTCAAAGTTAATGTATAATCCCACGGGGACCATACATTTTTCCGGGGAAAAAAATCAAATTTGGTTGCGCCGTTTTGGAGTGATTGAGTAACAAACATTCATTTAAAGTTTCGTATTTATAATATTAGTAAGATTACTATCCAGCAAAAACAGGTCACAGCACATTCAAAACTTATGCTTAGAGCAGGGTTAAAATAATCAACAGTAATGCCCAAAATGAACTATAAAGTACCTACATATAAATTTAAAAAGTCACATTTATATATATCGGTTGTCATAAGAGGCGAACGCTTTTGCCCCTGGACCATCACGACTCGACACGAGAGTTTTTGCCAGAATTGATAAAACAAATTCTTAAATAAGCCTAATGAGCGCTGCGTGTAGAAACTTTTTGCTTTTATGCCCTCTACTATTTATGGGCGATATTAAAATAATGTATGTAGGTATCAACTGCAACAACTTCCCGTGCCAATAACTGTTAGCCCACATGACCGAGTTTAGATAACTGTCAATTTCAATTTGACATTCTTGTCACAGCCTATAAAAAAACAGTTACACCATTAACACAATAAGCCACAGATTAAACAAATCAGTTTGTCAATGACAGCTTAACAAGCCTAAAGATGACAAGACATTTCAAAATGTCTATTGTATTACTAAATGCAAAAAGTAACAATATTAAGAAGCGTTGAGCAAAACAATTTGTTTACAACAAATTCTAATGAATTTCTTTCTCTCTCACTGCGCGAGCGCAACCTCTTCACAGATCATTGACTGCGAAATCCATCAATGAGTTTCTGTGGTCGAAATCTTTGTCGATGAAACGCTCGGTTGGCATGGTTGTCACGGAAATAAACAAAGTGTTTTGAATATTGTGTTTTGCAAGAAATAAATAATGCGCTGATGAAATTTAGAGAATAATAAATTTATCTATATTTATCTAGCTTCTACCCGCCACTTCGTCTACATGAAATTCAAATATAGTTATCTTATCATAGAACATAGTATACGATAATTTTAGCTCAATGTTACTCAGTTTGATGGGCAGTATGGGAAAGTACCGGTTATGTGGTATGTTCTTTTACATCCTGTATATCTTGCACACAGTTTTCAACTCTATTCGTGACGATTCATTATCAATTTATAAATGAATAACTGCTAAAACTAATTTAATTTTCTTCTCATTGGTAACCCTATAATACCGCTCTCAAAGAAAACAAAAGAGGCCGTCGAACCTTTTAAAAAGTGACCCCTTTGTACGAAGCCTTTGTCTTGAGTTCTTTAAGTAATCTTAACAAACAAGCTTAGACCTACCAAAAAGAGCCAACCCAAAATATTGCAATAATAAAATTAATATGTGAAAAATCAATAAGCCAAGTGTGTTGTGGCCAGTCAGGGGCGCGGATCATACGTCAAGCAAATACCGCGCCCCCGAGTCATAGTAGCAGGAGGAATCGTGAGGTTTTAGTCAGTAAGAGTCCGATATAACCCTCCTTAATCCGAGAGGGGGACAACCTAGAAAAAAAAAATGTGTGTGTGTCAGCTTTGACTCACGACTGGAGTTTACTTCTTAGTTTATATATTTAGTCCATGCAGTCGTGCTGACTCTGTGGTGGGGAATGGGCAAAATGTCGCGTGTAACGCATAACACATAACGTTTGATTTTACTCCTATAAACTTTCATACCCCGGGCATAAATATGAAAATCGATTCTTAAGGAGTGAACTTCAAAAATGTGCGTTGTGCCGCGAAAAATAGGAGAAATGTTGACATGAGTTGGTTCGTTGCCCCCGTGGTGCAAAAATAATGGCTTTAAATAGCTTCCAATTACTAACTTACTTAAGAAACCGGTAACATGAGTGTTGTAATTAAAAATATGATGAGCATAATGAGTGATTATACTTTCTTTTTCCTGGCGGTAGTGTAACGAGGAGATTGGACGAGATTTTATAGTTAGATGTTTAGGAAATAAGCCGTAATTATTCTATTAGTTCGCTGAATTTTGAACCTAAAGTAGCTTCATGGAGAGTTTTTTTTGGAAACTCGTCGTTACGTTATACTAGATCATATTACCGTGGTATGGTGTAGTTGAGCTTAGGTCTCCAACAACGAACCACCTCACACAATCTCTCTCAATAACTTAGACTCGCAAATGAAGCGTATTGTACCACCGTCCAATATTAAGATCGAGCAAAAAAAAACATCGAAAATAAACCACATTTCTTGTAAGAAACTGCCCTTTTATTTTACTTCATTTGTGTTTTTGTGATATAGCGGCTACACATTATGCTATTTTTAAATATCTACCTATAGATACGACTCAAGAGACAGAGGGACAGATAGACGGATGGACGAGCAAGAAGGGTCCGGGTCCGCTTACTTTAGACCCTTTGGGTACAGAACCCTAATAACACCATTCCTCACAGAACCGGTTAACAAACACCCCCAATATTGATCACTAGGTTCAGAACGGATGTGGAACAGTCGGCACTCCAAGAGGATATCCACATTTCTATATAAAAATGTACCGAAGTGTAACGCCCTGACCAGCAACAAGTACTGGTCTGACTTGATCTACCGGTGTATAGCGGATGCTGTGGCTACCTGCATTACTGATTGATATTATACTGTTGATAATGACATATTACATAATGTATTAATAATCTTTTAGGTTAAGCGGTTTGGCGATTGTCAGATAACCGCTGAAAATTATTTATTGGAATCGATGACCAGACACCCCTTACATATAGAGGGTGTAGTGGGAATTTTAATCTTTTTTTTTGCTACCACACTACTGTGAGGTAGCAAAAAACCAGTCAGTGACGGGTTGAGTTGTTTTTCCCGAGGGCACAAGAGAAAGGAGGGGGCTCCGTTCTCTTGTGCTCCTATTTTTAAGAAACCATAATAGTTCACATGATTAATCGCATATGCGCACATTTTGACGGTCATGTGACCGAGTTTAAATCTATACTTCGGACTTATTACAAACCTTTTGAAATCAAAATAATAATTAACTCTACTAGGTTACAAATACTACCAAAAATAATAATAATTAGCCTTATTTTTCCCATTCTAGGGCAAAGGCCTCCCAATTTAAATTCTATTTCTATTTATTTATTTTGGGATAACCAATAATTGTATAAGTATTAACTTCTAGTTAGAAGCTAAATTTGATTAACTACATAATATTCCAATCCCTCTCACTTCGACCGACAGACCGATTTTGTCTATTTACATATTTAGCTTCCAATATAATTAATAACAGAACAGATTCCTTGGATGTGTTTCACAAGGCGTGAGTTCGGAACGCGGTGTGCGCAGGAGTTTCGCAATCAATGCGCACCGGCTGCTGCGCAGGCGCACCGCTTTCACGCGTAGCTACAGGTATGTTCGATGTTGGAGAATATTGAGATTTTTTTTTTTAATACTGTGTAACATTTAGCTGAGGGTTACGAGATAGATTTATCTATTATGTGTAAGACGACTTTATGAGAATAGCTCTGGATATGACTGAGCAAGACCATCATCACGCCTGTATTCCCCGAAGGGTTAGGCAGAGGTATACAAATGTACAGGTACACCCACAGTTCGTCGGTATATTTTAGGTCCCATGTAATAGGGGGCGAGCCTATTGCCATTAACCGGGCACAAATCCTAACTCCGAGCTGCTACTGAGAATTTCATAGATAAACCCAATAACACTTTGCTCGACCTGGGAATCGAACCCAAGACCTTTAGCGTAGCAGTCGCGCTTAGGATCACTAGGCTAACGAGGCAGTTACTAAGCAAGATTTGTCTTATAAACTGAAATAAATATAATAAAACTGATTTTAGTAAAGAATGTTGTTGTAATACGTTATTTTTAATCTACTAGCTTCTACTCGCGCCTTCGTCTGCGGTTCAAGTTGATATATTATGCTACGGGAACCGTATATTTTTCCGGGATAAAAAGTAGCCTATGTGCTATTTCAGACTATAATCTGTTTCTGTGTAAAATTCATACAGATCCAGTTAACCGTTCTGGAATGATTAAGTAACTTACGATGCATGAAAGCATTAGCATTTATATTAGCAGTGTGACCATCAAAAATGTTTCCGAGACCAGAAGAACCTATAAATTTCTTAAATTACCTACATACACACGCGTACATCAATTTCCTGCGACCATTACTTTCTTCAAAAAAATAAACTGAATTTCATTTTGAACCAAGATATAATTGTGAAACCAACGGAGCCTAACACTGTTCTTAATTAGGGACTTATTGGAGCGGAGTGGACCGCAGACGGATTGCTGCCAACCATTTTGTTGCCATTAAATCTAATAAGGAGAAAAAAGAAAGAAAAAAATTGCCGAGAACAAAAGAAAGTGATTTACGCAAAGGTGAATAAAATCTTTTTGTTATTTTTTTTTTTGGTTTTTTGGTAGCTGATATAATAAAAGTTATGATTTTGTTGATATCAGAGCTAAGAAAGAACCAATCCTGGTAGTCAATTGATAATCAAAAGATTAAAAGGGCTACCAGTCTTTGAAAAACATATTAAAAATGGAGGGAATTTTGACAGATGGAGACAGATTAGAATGCGACCGTTTTTAAAAACATGGGAACTCCTTTGTTGTCTGGCCTACCTTAGGGTTTATTTTTTTATAATACTACAGTCTCTTCCAGTCTAACTGAGCTAAAGCGTATTATTATATGAAAAACTTGATGAAAAATAAAGAAGATGATGATTTCTTCCTGATGAGACCTTCTGATTTATTTGGGCTAAAATATCAATCTGTGGTTTATTATGAACGTGAAATTTAATACTGTCTGTAACTTGTCTAAAAACATGTGGTTATTTGAAAACATGGAGTCAAATTTTATGCCAGAGATTTGAATCCACATCAACTAATAAATATTCAAAAAATATTTCCTCTATTTAATCTACAAATATTACGAAGTATTACTTACATAACTGTTCATTAGAAACTTTCTTCCCAACAATGAACACTGACATGGCCTTGGGCGTCTTTTTAAAAGCCCAGTCATTGCTAAAATGGCTAACTAAATAGCATTACGTAAGTAGATGGACAATGTTGGACTAATACTAATATTAAACGATGTGGTGTTTGTTTACCTATACATTTGAGATTTAAATAATTTTCTGTGACCTATTGACAGTTTGACCTGGCTGACAATGGAATCTAAGCAGCAATATTTTAGCAAAAAACTGCTCCCAACTACATAAACGATTTTGTTCGCGTTTTGGCATATTTTCAAAATTAATTATTCTTTATGATATTTTGTCTCAGCCTAAAGGATTTTTATAAGATTCAACTTACCACTTTGAAAATTTTATCGGAAATCCTGTCACGCTAAAAACTGTGGCAGTATTGAATCACAGCTTAGTATTTTCTTAGCATTGGGTAGTTGACACCATCATCAATTGACATAATTTTTATGAGCTGTCAAAACGCGAATCTCCCGTAGGTTTTGTATGGTAATATCAAACATTGACGTCACTTATCGGCCTACTCAATTGGCTTACTATTTATTGACTTTGAAGGAAGTAAAAATCTATTTGCATAATAAATTGAAAATTAATTGCTATTCAGGGCTAAAATAAAGTTCTTTTTCAGAGAAGTTGTGTCTTAGAATTATTGGTTACTGATGTCAAAAACCCAGTTCTTCATTTTGACATTAATTTGTTTTTTTGTTTTTTAAGCTTGCGGAAGCCAACCTGGACTGCGATTTATTCGCAGACAACTTTGTTGATTTAATGGTGATGTGCCTGCATTTTTGTAAAACAATAGCATTTAATTTATAGTTAGTAATTTATGTTATAAGTCTGTATTTATTATAGTATATTATTGTTATTATTTTCTCTAAAAATCCTATATCTTTAACTAATGTAATTGGCCAAGAGCCGTTTTTGTGTTAAAGTAAAATAAATAAACTGCCTCGGTACCCTAGTGGTCCTAAACGCGACTGCAACGCTAGACGTCTTGGGTTCGATTCCCAGGTCGAGCAAAAAGTGTTATTGAGTTTTTCTATGAAATTCTCAGTAGCAGCTCGGAGTTAGGATTTGTGCCCGGTTAATGGCAATAGGCTCGCCCCCTATTACATGGGACCTAAACATACTGGCAAACTGTGGGTGTACAGGTACACCTCTGCCTAACCCTTCGGGGAATACAGGCGTGATGGTATGTATGTATGTGTAGTAAAATAAATAAATAACCTTATTTTATTTTTACCAGATACTTGAAAAAAAGGGGCATTGGACTCATCATTATGAACATTTAAAACAACAACTACCCCGTTTTATAATACAAAATATATAATCCTACGTCTTTTAAGGAAATTACAATAAATATATATTTTTAAATACTTAGCTGTTATAATATCTAAATCTACCCGTACGTAACGCATTCCCATAACGAATACAAAACAATAACACAACTCAATTTAACACAATAACAATCGCACAACACTATATCAGTGTAACAAAACGATTGTCATTCAATTCGTTTTCACACATAAACGAATCGATTCTATTTATTTGCGATAACTATTCGATTCTATAGTCAACTTTCTCTAAAACGATTTTTGTTTACATAACATTTGAATTCTGATACGCACTTGTAAACGTATGACGGAATTAATGACAAGATTCAATTGTTAATCAATTTGGACACATCCAACCTAGTATTTAATTTCGACCTCTTTTGAATAGGTAGGAAATAATACATAAAAAAGGAAGATAGCTTTATTTTAAGGTGTAAAGATTTAATGTATTTTAATGTAATTTTTGATCTTATTAAAAGTCACTGCGCGGGGTGGTGCGAGCGTGTTATCTAAACCAATATTAGTTCTTTAGAATATTAGTATTAATATTATAAAGTAAATTATTAGTATGAATATTAGTATTATATTAGTATAAAGATTACCTGTTAAAAACATAACAGGTATTCTTTGAAAGTACTGGTTCGATTATAAAAAGTCTTTTACTACTAAAGAGATTCGTTATCGTTACCTTTATGTTTTATGAAATACGACTTGCACGAGGACGAAGTCGAAGGCGGAAGCTAGTATTTAATATTACGAAAAGCTCTGCATAGCAACATGTCTCATAACTACCTTTCCAAGGTACAAGACAGAACCACTTCTTCAAATTGCCAATTACCTTGAACAACAAGCTAAATAAATAACCGGAAAATTCTTTATATCCAGTAAACATATTGATTAAGTTTTATTACGACATTAAAAGTCAATATTTACATTATTTTAATAAACTATTTTGCAATTTATAGTAACATTATCCAATTATTATTTTTTACTGAATTATAAAAAAACCGAATTCCTGCTTGAGATCATCTTCGGTTTTCGCAACTTGTTTTAAAAATGTCAAAGTTGACATATTAAGCACTGGTTCGACCTTGCAAAAGGCTAGGTCCCCATTAGCATACCGTCTTGACATTCAATTTTGAATTTTAATATTTAATTGTAAGGCCGCTTTTCCTTTCTTTGATGATAAAGAGTTATTTTTAATGTCGGTTTTCATTATTTTTTTTCCGGGTTTAAGTTCAGAATTAATCTCATAAAATCTCATCTAATTAATTCTCCAAAATTAGTCGAGTTACTACTTGGTAGAATACAATTTAGTCGATTGTGGGTTGTCGTTTTTAATTTAAAAGTGGAATGTTTATTAAAAGCTTATTTTTTGAACAGCCTACTATTTGTAATAATATTTATAATTAAGGTTTTAAAGGTCATGATGTCAAAGTGCGAGAATATTTCTTGATAAACGAGATTTTTCTAATGACTCGGTTCGGTACGTGATGGTACGAATAAACTTAATGTATGTATGTATAGACGCTAAAATTTAGCCTCATAGACAAAGATCAACTTTTAAGACCCGATTGCACCAGCCAAGGCTATCATATTTACATATTTTACCTTTTTATAATATTAGTAAGTTAACCCACTACTTTTTTTTACATCTTCTTGGATGTCTCCTACCCTGAGAAGTAGGGGGTGGAGGGGTCTGTTAGACTCTTACTGACTAACTCCCGGGTGCGTATGCATCTTCCGTGACAATTTGCACTACTCTCAAAACCAAGACTTGATTAGAATAGTCTCGGTGTGGGTTCACATCCATAGTGCTGACATTTGACATTTAAAATGAAATGTCAACTTATAAAGTGACACTTCTTATTACAAACTACAATAGGTATTCACAATTGAATAGTACTACAAGTCCAAAACCTTAAGCCTACCTAAGCTTAAGTACTATAACTTAGACAGCCTTTACAAACACTTCAAATGCCAGGGGTGAGAGGACCGCACGACTTTGACATTAGAGTAGCAGATATTTTTAATAGTCTATGAGCGTAATATGCCAGCTCTAGTGATTTGAGGCATGCAGTTTATGTTCTGAACTATAAATGCCTGAGATTCTGTTTCTAAATAGAGGTGTGATGAATGATTTTATTGCATGGTTCATCATTACATAATTTGGAACTTGTAGCGTTGATTTCATGGTCGAAAATGGCTAATTTCTTTTACTAATCGCAAAATTTGGATGTCTGACTGTTGTAATTCTAACATTAGTCGTATTTTTATGGTTGTAATAGCGATGTAATTAGTGAGAATTAACTAGTTATAACTTCGTAGAGTTAGGTAGAAATCTGGTTTAAAACTTTCATCTTCGGAATAATGTTATTTTGGACAATTCAACTTGAATCTTTTGTGAAGATAAGCGGTCGAAGAAACGATTAAATGATAATTTTTAACTGTCAAATTCGAAGATATTGTGTGTTTCATTTTTTTTTCCGGTTTCAAGTTAAGAATGTCACATGTCCAAAATTAGTCAGTTATGTGGATTGTTGTAGTATTGTTGCAGCGGGACAATAACAGGCTGGGATTATTGTTATAATTATATTACTAGCTAACTGCCCGCGACTTCGTCCACGTGTCTTGTTACCCCGCGTAACGTTACGTCTTTGGTTATTGCTTTTGCTCCCGTGTGTCGTAGCGTGATGTTATATAGCCTATGTTACTCGGGAATAATGTAGCTATCTATTGGTGAATAATGAAAAATAAAATATATAAAAATAAATATATAAATATACAGGGTTATTTGTAAAACAATGACAACCTTGCAGGACTGTATTACTATCATCATAAACAACAACTTTTTTTCTATAATTTTTTACAGAATCAAGCAACGCAAGCGCATCTAAGCGAATGACCGACTGAAGGATTTCCGTAAAATTATAAATAGGTGCCCCCGCCGCCCTGACCCCGCTCCCCTCGCTATTTTACTATCGCTTTCGTTTGCGTCGCATAGACTTCGTAACATTTAGAGCGTTCAATTTAAATGTTTTTATTTTTATATGAAAATCTGATGAAAAAAAATATGATAAATTTTTAAATGTCATAGAACAAAAGTTGTTGATTATGATGTTAGTAACATAGTCCTGAGAGGTTGTCATTGTTTTACAAATAACCCTGTATATAAAAAAAAATATTAAAATCGTCCCAGTAATTTTGAAGCCTATTCGGTACAAACAAAGAACCAAAAAAACTTTCCTCTTCATAATATTAGTGTAGATTATTACTATACTAGTAACTAAAGCTAAATAACAACTGAGCATTGTACATCGCTTACAGCCGACCGTGTGAAAGTGTTCACTCATATCTCACTCATATCTCATATTGTAGAAAATGGACGAATCATTATAGCGCGCTCACTTCCTTAGTTTCTTTATATCTTGTTATTTGTGTTTTGATTACATAACTGTCATGGCTGACGTCCTCGAGAGGTGTGCAAGGTTGCAATGTTACATCTATTATAAGTAGAAATGACAGGCTTTTTGGTTTAATTCATGTTTTTAGCTAAGAAATTACGTATGACGGTTTTTTTATGTGTAATATAAGATATGTAAATTCAAATAAGTGCTTCAAACCTTCGTTACTTTCTCCAAGTAAGTTACCTGACGGTGTTAAACTTGCAACGGAATGTTGTGAATCGAAACATAGTAGCTATGTGTGTGTATCTATGCATCATTTTAGGTAGTCTTCAGAAACAAAGCCAATATCCTAATTTATCCCACGGGTATACAAAAACTGGATAAAAATAAACCTATGTTTTAAACTAAATAAATTCCTATATGTATGCTAAACTTCAGTTAGGAATTAACAACCGTTTAAGTGTGAGAGAGTAACAAACATTCATCCATCCATCCTCACAAACTTTCACGGTTATAATAAATAGCTAGGTAAGTATTTTTATAAATTTTATGTTCAAAAATATGTTTTTGAAAACAGATTTGCATATTGATTTAGTACTTCGTTGTTATTTGCATATTTTACGCCATTTTGTGGCGAAATATGTCATTCGATTAACTAATTTATATACCACCTTTTATATACCACAATTGTTTTGATTTTGACTTTGACAGCTGTCAAAATATTTCACCCACAACAAAGCATGTAATGCCAATGACCGATCAATCAACCGATCGTTCTAGACCGAGACCTAAACAATTAATATTCGTCAATAACAACAAGCGGAAGAATTGAACTCGAACATAAATAAGCACTTAACCCTTGGTCATGCATCGCCGCCTGCGCAGCCGACAACGATGATTGGATAATAAATTATGCTATTACTGGTGATAATATGGATGTAAGTAAAACCTATTTGTAGCATAGTGTAGTGTATACGTACTAGTAGATATGTACTTATATAATTCTACTAGTACGTATCTAGACTATGTACTTTATAAGGTAGGCCCCCAAGTACTGTTAGCTCAGAGCCCCACGGATTTATGGTCCATCCCTGGCAATTTATCCATACTAATCTATACTTAATATTACGAAGAGAAAAGATTTTTTGCTTGTTTGTAACAAATAGGCTCCAAAACTACTTGACCAAATAAAACCACTATTCAACAATATATAGCTACATTATTTCTGAGTAACATAGGCTATATAACATCACGCTACGGCACACGGGAGCGGAGCAGTAACGAAAGACGTAACTTAACGCAGGTGAAATAAGCCACGTGGACGAAGTCACGAGCAGAGCGTGCCTAAATAAAAGCATATTGTTGGTGTTTAAATTAGGTGTTGCTTACTGTTAGTGCCTTGTAAAAGCTGTTGTAAATGAAACATTGAATGAAGTTATTACAAGAGTGATAGCGCGTAAAATAATGCAGTTATGAAACCATTTTTTCTGCTTCATTAGTTCTTACTTAATCGTTTTAAAAACTTTATTTACTAATAAGGAATAGTTAATTTTCTTTACTAACATTATAAAGAGGTATCATTGTTTTCTCTGAAAGTACTACGAGTGTATTTGATAGCGAACTAAGGAGAATAGGAATGAGGCTGTTTTGATAGAAACTGGAAGGCCAACTCTACTAATTCAAAACTTCAAAACAAAACTATTTACATCTAGTTGCAATCAAATTTTAGAGACAATCAATGAAGTCTTAAACTTGTCAAAAATATAGGTAACATAAAGGGCATTTTTGACAGATTGAAATTGAGATTACTCAGATTAGAATGCAAATGTTTCTAGAAATTACGAGAATTGCCCCCCCTCTTCAAAATTTCACTGCTACAAAACATCTTTACTTATGTGCATTAGCCCACAGATTACATATTGTATCACGGCTTTGTTATGTGTTTTTTTAGACTATACATAGGTAATGGTGCAGCTTCTTTTTCTTAATCTACTAGTAATATCGTAAATCCTTAATTAAATATCTTGACCATTACAATACGCACACATTTACATACAATCACGGTATTTCCAATTGTCACGCAATTTTAACCCACAAAATATCTAGCACAGTGTACACATAATGTTTATACATGGGAATAAAACATTTAACACGTAACCGTAAAGGCTTAAATCGCATGCGTGTTTAAGATTGTCAAATATTACGCGAATCATGCAATGTTTGAATGGGTAAAGTGGCAGTAATGAATTTGGTAACGCCTTGTACCTGTGTCGTATGCTCACGCTATAATCCTAGACTTTATAGTCTAACAAATAAATAGTTAAATAAATAAATAGTTTAACAAATTTGCTACAAACTCCTGTATCTTGGTTGCGTTTGCAAAGATAAAAACTCACATACACAAATAACAAGACTAGGAAAAACTAGGTACCTAATATTTGTAATATAAATATTTGTTTCGTGTAAGAATCAAACCCAAGACACACAGCGCAGCAGTCAATAAGTCAGCCTACGTAATGGATACTATATTTTACTTCCATATTTATCTTCTAACAATTAAGTCCTTGTATTCCTATTTTTTTACCTAAAACAATTACAAACAAACATACACACGCACATGACAATTACCATTCTAAACTCACAAATCAACTTTCATTCTCAATGCATCGATAAGGCACTTATTCTAGAAATCACACGACAAGGGCAGTACTGTTTCGCAAAAATGCTGGTGAAAAGTGAAAGAATTAGTAATCGATTGATACTCGAATCACGTTGCACTTTCTCGCACATCTGCGTAGAATGTATGCGATATGAGAATACACCCCGAGGTTAGTGCTACAGTTTCTATTTGTGAATAGATAGGGGCATGAGATGAATTCGTAATTTCAATTAAGATTTGCGAAAACATGCCAACTGAATGCGTCAATTATTGTATTTTATCAAAATAAGATTAACTCTCTAGAAATCTAGACCATAGTGGCAAATCAGCTGGCTATATTATACTAACTGAAGGTATCTATTACTTACGAACATGAGAGCCAAGTCTTGATATTTTAACTGACGCGTCGTCGTTACAAAGAAAAAACTGCCAATGTGCATACAAAATGGCTGCCAAAATATGAACCTTATTCAGTACATACATACCATCACGCCTGTATTTCCCGAAGGGTTAGGCGGAGGTGTACCAATGTACACCCGCAGTTCGCCGGTATGTTTTTTTTGATCCCATGTAATAGGGGGCGAGCCTATTGCCATTAACCGAGCACAACTGCTAACTCCGAGCTGCTACTGAGAATTTTATAGAAAAACCCAATAACACTTTTTGCTCGACCTGGGAATCGAACCCAAGACCTGTGGCGTTGTAGTCGCGCTTAGGACCACTAGGCCAACGAGGCAGTCAACCTCGCCTTATTCAATCAGATAACTATTACACAAAATGGCGGACGTACCGCGTTCTGACAGGTTTATTTTTCGTACAAGGGCATCTCTATAAGTATATCTCTATGTCGCGGATTCACTGATAGTCACAGATGATGATGATGATATAACAGTACCTTATCAAGAAGGTGACATACCTACCAGAAATCTCATTTATACAGGACCTTCAACGCCCATCGCAATAACTCACAAGCAACACAATAACAAGGAATGTAAGGCCACAAATATTTTGATTACCTCCTTCAAGAATCAAGATACGCGATAACATCGACACTTACTTATCTAATGTTTATTGCTATTGTACACTCAATAAACAACCTTGTGTTGAACCTGCAATGTACGCCGTACACGAGATAATTATCGTTTTATGCAGTCAAAGTTTTATGCCTATTCTATGTTTGTTTTTCGTGGGAGTGACCTCTGTTTGTTTTTTGTTAGGAACTGACCCGTGTAGTAATTCTTTTTCTTTTAGTTTTAAGTTGTTAGCTTGTTACCCATTCATTGTTTTTTCACAATAGAATAGCGACGCCCTTCTGGGAGATAAGTGGTTCTAAAGCTAAGGCCTACACGTATTGGCCCTTATGTGTAAATTGTAATATAACTAACTAGCTTCAACCCGTGACTCTGTCTGTATGAAAGTCAAGTGCACCATAAGACATATCCTATGAGACTCGGCAATAGTGAGCCTTTCTATTGATAAAATAACGTATGTAATTCGACCAGCATTAACTGCCTCGTTAGCCTAGTGGTACTAAGCGTGACTGCTACGCTAGAGGTCTTGGGTTCGATTCCCAGGTCAAGCAAAGTGTTATTGGGTTTTTCTATGAAAATCTCAGTAGCAGCTCGGAGTTAGGATTTGTGCCCGGTTAATGGCAATAGGCTCGCCCCTTATTACATGGGACTTAAATATACCGACGAACTGTTTGTGTACATTGGCACACCTCTGCCTTACCCTTCGGGGAATACAGGCGTGATGGTATGTATGTACAATGACCCCTTTCAGATTTCTGGCAAAGAAACAAAGATTGTGTTTACATTATGTTGTGAACAGAGCCTCCACTACACAATTTTAATATTTTTGACAAATAACCGCTTTCCTTGTAGTTAGTCAGTTATGGTCTGTGGTTCAGCCATATTTTATATAGACCAAGTTCATCAAAAGACAGTGAAACTTCATAAACAAGTTTAAAATATAAGTTGAAACATTTTGTATGAGAATACTAGCTCGAGGCTAGTATACAAACTTACTTGCATGCTAAGGACCAGCACATATAGAACTGCAATATTCGTAAATAGTTTTAATTCGTTCAACTAACAATTAACTAAAAAGTATATTGTATAATTGTGTGTAGTATAATAAATTCCACGCAGAATTGAAAATGGGAGCCACAAAGCCATAAAAAAAAAGCCAAATCCACATATTGTTCTGGCCACCATTGCTATATTTTATTTTTAATTTACCTAAGAACATAACTAGTTACGGAGATACTGAAAGTCAAAGTTCCAACCTTATCTAACACTGGCTTCTGCCAGCGACTTTGTTCGCGTCGTTTTTTTCACCCGCGTTAAGTTACGTCTTTGGTTACTGCTACTCTTCCGTGTGGCTGCGGGTTGTTCGTAAGAGATACCGCGCCCCCGGAACGCAAAGGGCACAAGAAGGAACATGGGTGGGTTTTAGTCAGCAAAAGTCTGACACTCCCTCCCGCCCCGCCCAGGGCCGGAGAAGTTATTTGATGAATTCCCACCGCCCAAAAAAAAAAAAAGAAAAACTATTATAAAGCTATATATTATAAAGCCTAAAGCCTTCCTCGATAAATGAACTATCCAACACAAAATATTGTTTTCAATTCAAACCATTAGTTCCTGAGATTAGCGTGTTCAACCAAACAAACAAACTTTTCAGCTTTATAATATAAGTATATGTAGATTATTTTTCGAAAACCAATTTAAAATGTCGCAGCATATTGCTGCCATATCTGCGCCGACCGTTAGACATGCAGGTCAGAGGTGACTGCAAGCGAAAGTCCAAAGCTTACATGATTGCTTGATTAGAAAAGTGGCCATAGCTCCGCATGGTTTCACGCTATACCTCGCTTAAGAACTTGCTACTAATCATAATGATCCTTTCGCAAACTTGTTTAATTCATTGACGCCATTAAAGCATAGACACAGTAGCTACGGACTTTGGCGTTATAAGTCCAACCTACTACTTTTATAAACTCGATATTTTGTGAGAATGAATGAACGAATGTTTGTTTTCTCTTTCACGCTTAAACGGTCGAATGAAATCTAGATATTGATCTAACTTTTATTTCGTATTTGTACACCAGTGGGAAAATAATTTAAGAAATTTTCTTAATACAGAAATCTGGTCGGACGAAGTCATGGGCAGTAACTAGTTTCATAAATACTCGTATGTAAGTTTGGAAATTATGAATGCGAAATGAAATAAGTAAATGAGTTCAAAATTGTAAGTGTGTCTTTATTTTTGTTGCGTTTCGGTGTAAGGAGGCCCTTAACCTATCTGTCGTCTGTATGCTGGAATATTTAGGTCGAAATTCGCAATTCTTGTTTCTCCAAATTAATTTACTTGCACAAAATATCCTCATACATAATAATATATCCTAATTACATAAACTGCATAACCGCCAATTCGCATCGCCTATTCCGGCCTCGTATTCCGGCAAAACAAATAATTACGATATCCCTTGAGGAAATATTGATAGAAAGCTAAATGTTTGGGCTCATTAGCTAACACCAATTGTGAGGAACAACGTAACAACGAGCGTTGCGACATGACTACGAGTTAGGATGGGCTTGCGAAGATCGTATTTGTAAAGTTCTTGTTCGAAGGAGTTTTATACTGTGCTTAGCTGATGCTGTAAAAAAAAACCAGATATATTTAAAAGTCGGACTTAAAGCCCGACATTAAAGTCATTTTTCATTGTATGGTTTTTCAAGGTGGTCGACTTTTTTGTGAAAAAGTTTATTTATTTTATATGCATCAGTTGGGCACTGCAATAAGATGGAATTTCAATGTATTAATAAACCCTACAAACGAAATTAATAATATCTTATGAGCAAAACGGGTAATTTAAAAATCGAACATTATGTTACGTTTGTTCCACGCGCTAGCCCTCTGGCGGTTCAAGTTCAAGACCTAAATTGGGAAATTAATACTACAACTATCAGTAGATAAAGGAAATCGACGACCACCATTGTAAAGCCGATAATACTCATGCATTTCCTTGCAATCCAAAGGTTTCGCTCAAAGTTCTCACGGTTGTTCGCGGTTGCTAAAGACCACCAGCACCCAGTAGTTTATGGTTGCGCAACCATGGTTAACTAAATTAGTGCAATTAGTGGTCCTTATCGTCATTAAGATGGTTTTCTAATCAATTTTTATGCATTGTTTTTAATTATGGTAGCATGAAATTGTTATGCAATTTTGTGCATTTTTATTGTTTTTCAATATGATTGCAAAGTATAGCGAATATACAATTTTGGTAGTCTGCAGTTTTCGCAACGGTTCGCCGTAATAATATTGAGCCCAAAACGTGAATGACTAAAGAAAAGGAAAACAAAAAATAACGCGCGACTTTAAAAAAAAATATATTAATTTGTGCATATAGATCTTCCTTCTACCCGTGACTTTATTCTCATGGAACCCAAAGACCCCTTTAATTCCCCCCTAAAAAGAGGTATTTAAACAACTTATTGCGAATAACTTTTAATATGAAGTCAAATCCAAATCATTTATTTCAAATAATTATAATATTAAATCTAGTTGCCACCCTGAAATCATTACAACGCACACTGCTTCTTGTTCATGATTTCAGGGTTCGTCTCACATTAAAAGTGGTTGATAATGATGATTGTTTTCGGGTTTTCAGTTTTATCGCCATTTTACGTTAAATATTAATTTTAAAATAAACTAAATAGGTGATTTAAGTATCGATCTTTAAAATAAAAATGTTTCAAAGAAAATATTGCCTAATATGCATATTCATAGTTGATACAAATCTTTAAAATTTTCCATCGACACCATACTACACAGCTACATAAAAAATGCGAAATACCTATACAAAAACCGACTTCGAGATAAAACTTTATAAGCACCAATATCGATGAAACCAGTCCATATATGTATGACTCAAGGAAGACTTCTGTTAACGACTAGTGTTCCTATATGAGACTTATATGGACAAAACAAGTATTAAGATTTTTTTTGTATTCCTATACATAGGTATTGACTTTTTTAACACCTTGTTTAATTTCGTTTTTGGTAATGTGTTCTTCCTTTTATGAATGTCTGAGACGCAATTTTTTATAATTTTTTTGTTCATTAACATTTCGCAGTCCGCTTTTTTAGTTAAACAGTAGTCCCCAAACTAGACGGTGCTTGTATCTTGGCTTTTATATCCAGCTTTTAAGTGACTTTAAAGTCCAGCTTCACCACCTCTTAACATACACTGTTCACCGCGAGATTTTACTAACTTTTAGGATCGATTGCAATCTAATCTCAGTCTTATTATCAAAATTATTACTTTTACAACCTTTTTTTTCTACAACCTATATTGTCTCACTGCTGGGCAAAAGTCAACCACATTGCCTTCCGCTTGCCTCTATGCGTTGCCTTTCCTGCCCAACCTCCCATAAACGACTCCTAGTCATCACGCCATCATTTCCTAGGTTTCGTCTTCCGACACCCACTGCGTGTCGTGACTGTGACAGCCTACAAAACATCCTCAATCATATCAACATTCTCTCAATTTTTTCATCATCATTATGTTCATACAGCTAACAATTTTATTCTCGTCAATTCATATTGTATACTTTGATAGGATACAACGCCTGACTCATAAGTTATAAAACGCATCGGAATCTTGCACAAAAAGCACTGAATCAGCTTCTTAGGCGTTTGGCAAGCGGATCTGTCGGTGACGCAAGTACACGCCTGAACTTTAGCTTGCTTATGTCAAAGTGGACTTTTATTGTATTGTACGATGTGTCATTTTAGCTCTATTTCTTTTTTCTATAAATAGTAACATTTTTTCTACGGTGTTCATTATGAAGGTAATGCAAATGGCGCATTATTTTTCTGTTTAGCTTGAATGGCATCTCAGCTATTGCCGTATTGCATTCATTTTTATTTTTTTGTTAGCTTCAGACCACACTATGAATTCCTTCTCTATCATGGGTACGTTCATAAACTCATATATATATATATAAACAGCTTGAGCCGGAACGAAAAGCCGAAATCTGTAGTCGATACAAATATTTGCCCGTGCGGGAATCGAACCTGCGCCATCCGTTCCGTCAACATATTGTCACTTTTATCCCTCAATCACAAAACAACCCATCATTAACACAATCTACCAATCACCACCCGCCATCTTATCATATCAACAGTATATTAATAAATACTAGTTGACATTGCCTGCGCAGGCGCACCCTTAAGGCCAACCGCTATTTAACCCTTTACTGTAATGTAAACCTGTTCTTTCGATGCAAATGCAGTTTAGTAAGCCGTGTCTGATTATATTACTATCCCCTGTGATAAAAAAAAAAAAAAAATGTAGTACCTTTGTTTGTATCACAAAAGTACAGACAACGTCGTCAATTGGTTACCCCTCTTGCATTAAAATTCGTTCGAAAAGAGGGTAACCAGTTGATGACGCTGTTTGTACAAAGTTAAAGCATTTATTCCAATTAAACCATTTACAGGCACTTTTGATTTGTCAAGGGGTCCATCAGTTAGTCAGAAAGTCGAAGAGCTGTTCGTTCCAAAGCGTAGGTACGTCTCTATGGAGAAGAACGAGCACGAAACTTCGCAAACATTCTGTTAACCATACAGGAAGGTATTATAAATAATTGGTTTGGATACCGCTTTGTTAACCTAGTGGTCCTAAGCGTGACTGCTACGCTAGAGGTCTTGGGTTCGATTCCCAGGTCGAGCAAAAAGTGTTATTGGGTTTTTTGATTAAAATTCTCAGTAGCAGCTCGGAATTAGGATTTGTGCCCGGTTAATGGCAATCGACTCGTCCCCTTAAACATGGAACTTAAAAATCCCGGCAAACTGTGGGTGTACATTGGTACACCTCTGCCTAACCCTTCAGGAAATACAGGCGTGATGGTATAATGGTATGGTTTAGACACATACATAAATCAACAATAAATAATAGAATTCGCACCATTTTTTATGCTAGGTTTGACAATAACTAGCGTCCTATTAGCGCATCTTGTCACAATTTAACAACAATTTCTGGTTTTAAAGTTACGATGATAACTTTCTTGAAATGCTGTTGAAACAAATGATAATTATCTTTATTTAAGTGAATGTTTTAATAACACGCTGCTAATAAAGCGGTTGGTTGGCGGTTAGTGTTACATTTATGAACAGTCACGAGCTTAATATATTAAACTAACTTTGGCCCGCGGTTTCGTCTGTGGAAGTCACCCCGTAAATACGGTCTTGTCGCAAAATCCCGTAAACTGCCAACCATCACATACCATCACGCCTGTATTCCCCGAAGGGTTAGGCAGAGGTGTAACAATGTACACCCACAGTTCGCCGGTATGTTTTAGGTCCCATGTAATAGGGGGCGAGCCTATCGCCATTAACCGGGCACAAATCCTAACTCCGAGCTGTTACTGAGAATGTCATAGCCAAACCCAATAACCCTTTTTGCTCGACCTGGGAATCGAACCCAAGACCCCTAGCGTAGCAGTCTTGCTTAGGACCACTAGGCTACTGAGGCAGTAAATTGCCAAACCTACTGAATTCAGCGTAGCATCGACAGTTCAAAAAGTGTTTAAAAGAGGTTTTATTGAAATAATTGTTTGACTTTCAAACCAGCAACATAATAAATAGGTATAGTAATAGATAACTGCCTCGGTAGCCTAGTGGTCCTAAGCGCGACTGCTACGCTAGAGGTCTTGGGTTCGATTCCCAGGTCGAGCAAAAAGTGTTATTGGGTTTTTCTATGAAATTCTCAGTAGCAGCTCGGAGTTAGGATTTTGTGCCCGGTTAATGGCAATAGGCTCGCCCCTTATTACATGGGACCTAAATATATATACCGGTGAACTGTGGGTGTACATTGTTACACCTCTGCCTAACCCTTCGGGGAATACAGGCGTGATGGTATAGTAATAGATACGAATCATGAGCACAAACTTCAAGTTTATTTTTGGGGGTTTGGATTCCTTCCTTCCAACGTCGGCGCCCCCCGCCTCCTTCATTCCGCCAAAGAGACCCAAAAATTAACTTGAAGTTTGCGGTCACGACTCGTGTCTATAAATGATAGAACTTATTATATAGTATATGATAGACTTTGCAGCATGGTTTACGTAGTGGCTGAGCGATTGGCTTGCTTGCTGCGCTGTGTATCGCGGGTTCGATCCTTGCACCGAACAAATATTTGTATGGCCTACAGATAAATACTGTTGTGTGTTGTTGTTTGGTCTGGCTGTTTTTGTATGTGAATTTATATGTTAGTAAACGCACCTATGGATACAGGGAAACAATCCTATTGTAGGAACGTCTTTTAAAAAAAACCTTGAAAAACATCAAATAAGATTGACAAGTGTAACGCTATCCTAATTAATGTTCTTCAATAAAACACGATCAATAAGTTTAATACACCACAGTATAATAAACATCGTTATGAAACAAGTCGTGCGCATGTTATGTCTGTACCAGTTTTTGTGAACCTTTTTTACTCTGTTGGCGTCTATCGCATTTGATTGACCTAGTGATGTATTTAATTTAGATACCGTGAATTTTTTATTATGTGGTCAATTAGTATCGTTAGTTAAATAGTATCAAGGTTGTAAAGGGTATATATATGACTCACCTAACGAGCTTTTAGAGGTGCTTTTTGCTTCGTAACAATATTAGACTGATATGTATCTTAAAAACCATAAACTTCAATGTGGTAGTAATTAAAACAAATAGTTTTTTCATAATATTTTCGTTGACCAAGATCAAAAATTATCTTTTCCATTTGAAATCGAATCCAAACACGATTCTCTCCCCACGGTTGAGACCTAACCAGCAAAAACGCATCTACAGCATTACCCGCCTTACTGAACTTATCTAACTTCTCTTAAAATCATACAACAAAGCATAAAAACACAAAATAAGACATAGTATAAAAAATATTTGAAAAGCACCTCTAGGGTGCGCGCGTTGAAGTCTTTTGTATGGGACACGTTGTGCCAGTACTACAGCCCGTATCGTCGTACCAGACTATGAATGGGATACTGCTACTGTGAAAACTCTCACTCAACAAGAAGTTTTATCGTAAAAAGCGAAAGTTTTTATCGAACAACTTGATACTCTATGGTGTTTTATTATTGGTATGGTCTTGAGTAATCGATTGCGTGGGAAATCAATATGGATAATCGAGGGGGCAATTCTAGTAACTTCTAGGAACGATCGCAATCCAATTTTAGTCCTAATGTGTCAAAATCCCTCTAATTGACCTATATTTTTTGACATATCACTGAGATGAGATTGCGACTAGATTTTAAATGATTTTAATTAGTACAATTGACCTTCTGAAGGATTATTCTCGTAATTAATAAAAATGATTAAAATGTAGCTGAAGTCTCACCTCAAAGACAGCAATCAATGCGAAATAATGTAGATTGAAAGATTCAAACTGAGATTAGAATGCGAACGATTCTGAATGTTTGTAAAATTGCCCCCTTTAAATATCTGTAGAATAATATTATGATGACAATTCTGTACAACCACTGTTCATAATCTACAGTTCTCCACTCTCTTGTCAATAAACCAATATTATTGTACAAAGATATAAATAGGTACTTAAGTATTATCTGTTGAGAAGAGCCGGAATAGTGCCGCTAGTCGACGGGGAATGTGCGCCTGCTCAGCCAAGGACGTGTCGCTGGGTACTCGTGCGCAGACCGCGCGGAATTGTACATTATATGGTTGGAAGTGTAAAATACATGAACGTATGGTAGTATTGTTTCAAAAATTTTGATTTTTGAGGTAACGGTTATTTATTTCTTCTGGTTTCAAAACAGAGACAATATGAGTATAATTATTGTCTATTATACAATAACAGTGTTGTTATTGTAGCAGAAATAAAATGATATCATTTCAAAAATAGCAAGACACGTTTTTTTTTAAATCAATCATTTTCTTAATAAACAGGTATTTTGAAAAAAAGGCCGATTGATTTTAGTAATTTTAAATCCAAATATAATAGGCCGAAGCCTATTATCGACTTTAGATATTAAGCTTTAATGCTAGGAGTGCCAAATAATCACAGCTCACATTGTTAATCAAATACTTCCTGGATTCTATGGGTATTTTACAAAAACCCTTCTATGGGTATTTGGCAATTTTTGTAATTACAAGCATGTTATTTTGTGAAGCCATGCCACGCGGCACCCATATGCAAATACTGCTACATAATTAAGAACACGACTTACAACATTTTTTTGTTTAACGACTAAGTTTTTAATTTATATTAATTTAAGCAATAATTATGTGAATCTACGTTTTAAATTAATTAAAAAACGGTATCTTATCATTTCTTTACCAATAAATCTGTTTATCTTTAATAAAGTTGACCGGGGGCACTATGGTATTTAAAAATCAGCAATATTTTCCCTAATCCATATAACCGGTAGTGTCCTCATTATTAAGCGCTAAACCTGTTGCCTAATCCGTGTTGATAACATGATAATATGTCGTTTGACCTTCACCACAATTAGAACGAACAGGTCCAAACATCGTGGTGGTTATGGAAATAAGAAGCAAGTGTTTTTGGGTCTATAGGGCAGTAAACACCAATAAATCCAACACACAACTTCCATAAAAAAAACACTTAATTTAACTTTAAAAATCGTATTAATTAAGTTAATTTTACAAAGTGGATTTTTAATTGCTTTGAAATCAATAAATAGTCAATTGAGTTAGCAAATAAGTGACGTCAAAATCTATGTGGGAATTGCGTTTTGACAGCTCATAAGTAGTACCTATGACAATCGATTGTTGGAGTACTACAAAATTAAGACTTGCCTAGTTAGACAAAGAAAATAACAAATTGTTTTTTACCTACCTTTTCTAGGTTTTACTTGACAAATGTCCCAGCATTGAAAGAAAGAAGTACGTAAACCTTCTTTACTACATATATTCCTTTATTAATACTAAAAACATCAATCATGTCAAAATAACGATGGATTTTAAAACTAGCATACATTTTCGACCCATAATCAACCCGTTTCTTCAGCTGAACACTGCCATTATACCTCTGTTTCCCTGTTCTTATCCTTTATTGATGTCATCTACAAAATAATACAGAATAAATAATAGTTCACCACATCATAGTGTGAATTTAAATAGAGGTAGGTAGATATATTTTAATAGAACTAGATTGTTCAAGGACAAGTGATTTTTTTTCTATTTCCATAGATTTAAGCTAATCAAATTACCAATCAGGTTTGACTTTAAATATTTTAATGTATTCTGATGACATTAAAGCGATTTTTGTTGACTTTATTTTTAGTTACAGAATTTAATATATTACTATGTTTTTATCATCTTCGCGATATTGAATTTATTGCCTTTTAATGGTTATTACCAAAAAATATTACGTATTCATACATGAACAGAAAACATTATATCCTTTTTTAGAATGTTAAAAGGACCCTGCAATCTGAGATTTGGTAAAGTTAAAGGTAAACATTATTTGAAAGAGAAGTGTAGAAAGTTAAACCTTTTAAATAAATGAAATACACTCTCCTCTCTCTAAAAAACACTCCCTCTCCTCCTCATTTATTGCCCCTTGCAGCGTAGCAGTGCGCCAAGCAGAGCCGTGCTATGATTGGGTTATCTAAACTCAGACAATGGTTAACCATACACGCAAAGCATGTGCGAAGAGAGCAGTGCTCCCGTAGTTAGTAACATCTTGGGTTCGTTGTTATGGAGTGTATTTTCTTTATTTTTCTATTTTTCCTATATAATAAACGGATCTTTTAGCAACAATAGCCTAAATCTTGAAAGCGCACCAAACCGGCCAAAAGGTCACAGGCTCAAATTCTGCGACCTATTGTGACATAACACTTGGAGCCATGGCAACAGTGCTCAAATACCTATCTTAAAAGTCAGGAGTAAAGGTTATTATTCAATGAACTTTATATTTTAATCCAATATATTGGCATTCTTGAAATGTTATGTAGGTTAGCAATTAATAGCACAAAGTTATGCGAAAAATGAGGGTATTCTTGCCGTGTTAAGCGTTGTTACTAGAGACTGCAATCTGTATATACTAATATAATTTTAATAAAAGCTTTTTTGTTTGTGTGTTTGTGCAAACGCGCTAATCTCTTTAACTAACAGTTAAATTGAACTGCCTCGTAAGCCTAGTGGTCCTAAGCGCGAGAGGACTTGGGTTCAATTCCCAGGTCGAGCAAAGTGTTATTGGGTTTTTCTATGAAATTCTCAGTAGCAGCTCGGAGTTAGGTTTTGTGCCCGGTTAATGGCAATAGGCTCGCCCCCTAATACATGGGACCTAAAAACATACTGCCTAACTGTGGGTGTACATTTGTACTCCTCTGCCTAACCCTGCACTTGCCTAATCCTTTGTTGTTGAAAAAAATATTTTTGTATATAATAGCCAGATTAATGAGAAATTGTATAGCCTATATTACATCAGCTAAGACATACAGTAGCGGAGCAATATCTAATGAAACACGTAACTTAACGACGGTGAAAAAATCCACGCGCTCCAAGTCGCGAGCAGTAACTAGTGAGATATGAACAGGCGATAATTTCGTGTCTATTTTAAAATCAGTGGGAATTATTTATGTGTGAATTACTTGACCCTATGATGGCCTTTGACGATAGTTCTAGTAACGGATACTTTTAAATTCTTAGACTTGCGCCAGTCAGGGGCGTATATACCGGGTTGGGTAAAACCGTGTGGTTTAAGTTGGTAAGAGTCGGACGTTTCTCTCCGTTTTCCATGATATCGTTGCGCTCTCGGCTCCATTCTGCTCCCTCTTACTGCTCAGTCTGCAAGATAGGCGTAATGACAATCTTTACTCACTTATATCGTAGCTAGCTTATGCCCGCGACTTCGTCCGAGTCAAAGTTAAATTATTATCAAATGGGAATATGGGGTTATTCAGCTATTCCAGACTACAATGTCTCTCTATGCCAAATTTCATCTACAATTTCAATAAATAGTATGTAAAATAATTCCAAGTTTAAAATACAGCCTTAAATTGAAAATGTAACTGGTTTTCTCTTCGATCCGTTTCAACATCGAGATCGAAGATAAATCCGTTTAGAATTAAAATGATAATCGGTTCGCAATAGAATCTCGAGTCCGAATGACTTTGCATTACGTAAAGTAAGTTTAAACCTGTATCTTAGGCCTAGCACGAGCGACCTGACGAAAAAGTAGTCGCATCGAGACGATTTTTAAATTCGCTATACTTACTAATATTTTTAAACTGAAGAGTGTGCTTAAACGCGCTAATCTCAGGAACTAAACGGTACGATTTGGATAAAACCTGTTGGGTTATACAGCCAGTTAATCGAGGAAGGTTATTGGCTAAATTATAACATCGCGCTACGACACACGCAAACGGAGTAGTAAACAAAAACGTAACTTAACGCAGGTGAAACCGCGGGGTATTGCTAGTCCTGTAATATTTAACGCCACACACAATTAGTATTACCCATTGTTGCGAATAAAGATTTAAGACAATATTAATATTGTTTACAAAACGGTTATTTTCATTTTAAAAATCGATTGTATTTGCGTTTAGAATACTCCGCGCGCTTGTGGTAGACTCTCTATTCTGGTTAACATTCCAAACATACGCACTGTTATAACTCTGTGAGTCGGTAGACTTATGCTCGGATTATAATGAAGTTTTATCCTTGTTGGGATAAGTAGAGTTACAGTGCAAATAGTAGCACGAAGCTTTTAAAAGTACATTGTTTTTGGTGTCGTAATTGTTCTGGGCTTAGCTTCGCTAGAATTGGTTCGAGTAACGCAAGAATAGTGCATTAGAAGATTAATTTGGGGATCTTTATCCGGGCAGTGGGAAAATAAAGGGTATAAATATAGATCAATCTGGTAGGACAGCCGAACTGTAATTAAAATGTTATTAGAATTCATGTTGAAATTATGGCCTATCTAATTATTTTCTCGCCTCGGTAGCCTAGTGGTCCTAAGCACGACTGCTACATTAGAGGTCTTGGGTTCGATTCCCAGGTCGAGCAAAAAGTGTTATTGGGTTTTTCTATGAAATTCTCAGTAGCAGCTCGGAGTTAGGATTTGTGCCCGGTTAATGGTAATAGGTTTGCCCCCTATTACATGGGACCTAAACATACCGGCGAACATGTATACATTGTTACACCTCTGCCTAACCCTTAGGCGTGATGGCGTGATGGTATGTTATGCTAAGTATTTTCGGAAATTGTAAATTTGAAAAATGTTGTGCTCATTCGCACAGTCGAGGCTGATTCCGAATTTCCGATCAGTTACCTTCCAGATTTTCTCTGGTTTCGCCGTACGTACCTACTTACTTTTGTCAACATCTTCGTGCCCTTATCTCAAATTTAAAAAAGATGAGCGACACCCCTAATTGGAAGATGTTCATAATAATAAGATGCGATTGTCCATAATGATTATTACAATAATATTTATTCTATTCCGGAAGTAACCATAGATTAGGAAGAAAGTTTTATAGACCTAACTACTTATTCAGACCCATTAGTCAGACACTTATTATTTTAACGACTACTTAGAATATATTTTTACGTAATATAAGCACTTACCTAGCAATAGTTAGCTAATTAAGAACCATCTTAATTGACTTTACTTTTTCTAATGTGATTTTGCGTAGCTTATTTCCTTGCAGAAGATATATTAAACCATCGACTTCTAGAGACAATTTAGTGTCAAATAAACATTAATAGTACAATTACGGCAAGTCTGACTTTTTATTTGTTACTTAGTCTTCATCATGTCAAAACCACTGAACCGATTGTAATAAAAGTCAAAGTCAAATCATTTATTTCAATTAGACCATTAAAAGGCACTTTTGAACGTCAATTACATGTTAAAATTAAAAATATTGCATCTGGTTGCCCATTCCAAAAGGTAGTATCGTATAGAGAGCAACGGGCAAGAAACTCTATACATACTCTTTTAAATTTTTTTTAATGAAATTTGACAAAGAGGCATCTTGGATTCGAGATAAGGTCATAGGCTACATTTTAATCCGGAATTTCATCTGTGTCCACAATAACGGGATAAAGCCCTCAGGAGTGGAACTGTAATTAGAAATGTATAACATACTATCACGCCTGTATAACCCGAAGGGTTAGACAGAGGTGTATCAATGTACATCCACACTTCGCCTGTATGTTTAAGTTCCATGTTCTTGGACGAGTCGATTGCCATTAACCGGGCACAAATCCTAATTCCGAGCTGCTACTGAGAATTTTAATCGAAAAACCCAATAACACTTTTGCTCGACCTGGGAATCGAACCCAAGACCTGTAGCGTAGCAGTCGCGCTTAGGACCAATAGGCTAACGAGGCAGTTAGAAACACGTATTATACATTAAACTGTCTTGATCGTTTATATCCAAAACTAGCCGCTGCCAGCGGCTAGTTTTGGATATAAACGATTATAAACCATATATAAATATATAAACCATTATAAACCATTATAAACCATATAAACCATACAAACCATTATAAACCATATATAAACCATTCAGTTAGGTGTTACTGCTCCTCTCTCGTGTGTCGCATCATGATGTTACATAGCCTATAGCCTTCCTCGATAAATGAACTGTACCAGTAGTTCCTGAGATTAGCGCGTTGAACCAAACAAACAAACTCTTCAGCTTTATAATATTAGTATAGATTACCACAATTTACCAATGGAGTGAAGACCTCAATATGAGCAGGGTTTCTTCACTGATTCCTTCATAACAATCTGATGTAAAAATAATGTGTTGAATGTGCGAATACCAATGAATGTGGAACCTTATTCGTAGGTCGTAAAATACGGCAGACATGTTTGTATTTAAAATTTTCTTATTCATTCTGTGTGTAGAGAATGTGTATTGGTAAGGTCATAATCTAGATGACGAGAAGCTTATTAATCGTATTTTAAGGCAAACTACGCAGTTTGCCTTAAAAATAATTATAGGTAATTAATTATTGTAATTATAACGAGGCTGCCAAGTACCTACCTGGCGGCCTCGTTATCGATAACTAAAAAGAATATTAGTACGGGCGTACTCCAGGGATATTCGTAAATAATACATATGTGATAGGAACCCCCTTTTTTATTGGTGGTCAATGGTCTCTTTAAATACTACTTATTACAGCAGCCGTAAAGAAAAGGTCTAACATTGAATTACCAATTCATGTCGTCCTAACCGCGTATAACCGAACAGAGAAATCGCAAAGTAAATCAAGTGAAATTCCATAGTCAATTTTACTCGATACTACGATTGTACCGATTATATTATTAACCAGTTTGTTACCCAACTAAGCCGGACCCAGATGAATTCCTCGCCTTTCGTAAAAGTGACCAATTTTGACGATTACGTATGACTTATGGAAATAAAAGCATAATATGCTGTTACGAAACTTGAATAACGCACATTAATTAGGCTGAATCACATTAATACTGGCTTTCTTGCATACAATTTAAAAAGAAAAGTTTTTATATTTATTTTCATTTAATGGACCATTAACAATACTTTTGGTTTTTTTTTTTACTTAAAAATAGAACTTACCATTTTAAATATTGTGTAAAACCAACTCGTCCTGTCAAAGTTCCCCATCCTTATAAAATGTAAGTACACAAAGAATCTATTGACTGTACTTTTTATTAAAACACTACTGTTATACACATTATTCACAACATCACATGCGAACTAGATCCAATGCACATAAATAAAAAAAAACTATATTGACACTGGCCGTGAACACGCGATTTTAAAAAAAGTTATGAAAAGTCGCGTTCGAAATTCAAGTTTTGGCGGGAAGCGTCGACTCGCGCGGACTGCGCGCCACAGACTGCCAACATGGCCGCCGATTTTTTTGACGGTTCACACGAGTCGATTCACTTTCTACGACCTTACGGCGTATGCGACTCGTAATTAAGCATAAAGATTTACGTAACACGCCGATGTAACCTATGTCAAATTTGATTTCCGCGAATATTTCTGTTTTAGGACACCTGTCAGTCAGTAGATAAGCCGAACGATTTGAGGTTTTTGGCGCTATTACCTCAGAGTTTGCAAACATTGAGGATAGTTAATTAAACATTAAGTACGGTTCAAACTTCCTTCATGTTAAATTTCACGAGATTAGATTATTAAATTGATGTTATTGATGTTACCAATCGAATATGTCGCAAAGAGGTAAATAATAACTATACCTACTCCATTCATAATAACGCTCTCGCTATTTCAATGTTAGCATGTGATGAGCTTCGTTATTTCCATTTTTTTCATAAATGCTTCCAAATATCGTTTCAAATGGTCACTTTTTGTCTACACATACAAACATACCATCACGCCCGTATTCCCCAGAGGGTTAAGCAGAGGTGTACCAATGTACACCCACAGTTCGCCGGTATGATTTTAGGTCCCATGTAATAGGAGGCGAGCCTATTGCCATTAACCGGGCACAAATCCTAACTCCAAGCTGCTACTGAGAACTTCATAGAAAAACCCAATAACACTTTTTGCTCGACCTGGAAATCGAAGCCAAGATCTCTAGCGTAGCAGTCGCGCTTGGGATCACCATATTATAGGCTAACGAGGCAGTTATATAATTATAATATTGACAGAATAAACTACCGTTAAAATGGATATCCTGTTTCAAATGAGTAGAGTTTCGTCCCTCCACCGTTACAGTACCTACAATACATAGAAAGACCTGTCAAATTCCCAAGGCTCATCTTTAGATGGGTGCAATCATATCCATGGCTAACAGTAATATCATCAGCTTCAAAGGTCAGTTTTGGATCGTAACGTACAGTTCACTCAGTCAGTGTTCGATCTAGCCTGAAGGTTAGGTGAACCGGATCCATAACTATTGAATATAAGGTCGAGAACGTGTTACAAAAAAATATGTGTAGTATGTGACAATTGCATTACCTACGCTTCGGTTTTATTGCATTTAATTATAATATTAGACAAAACTGCCTCGTTGGCCTAGTGGTCCTAAGCGCGACTTCTACGCTAGAGGTCTTGGGTTCGATTCCCAGGTCGAGCAAAAAGCGTTATTGCTTTTTTCTATGAATTTCTCAGTAGCAGCTCGGAGTTAGGATTTGTGCCCGGTTAATGGCAATAGGCTCGCCCCCAATGACATGGGACCTAAACATACCGGCAAGCTGTGGGTGTACATTGTTACACCTCTGCCTAACCCTTCGGGGAATACAGGTGTGATGGTATGTTATAACTCGAGTCTTATTTATTTTTAGTTGTTGACATGCCGTAAAAGCTAACGGACTGACACCTACTTAATTCTAAATAATAATATGTATATCTAAAGTGGCACGCGTCTTATAGTGCAAATTCCAAAAGAGTTACCATTTGGCTCATTCAAAATATAAAGCTCTACAGTACCGTTTATATAAATCTTATTCACCTGCGGCCGAGCGTAGTTTTAGAAGAAAAAAGTAATTCAAAATAAAGAATCTAATCTCTATCTCTATATAGTTTATAACAACGTCGCTTCCCGCCGTCTGTACGTTTAGATCATTTAAACTATGCAACGGATTTTAATGCGGTTTTCATCAATAGATAGAGTGAATCAAGAGTAGGGTTTACACGTTTATAACACCTCGAATAACGGGGGTGGAGCAGTAACCAAAGACCAGAGATGTGATATTTTAAAAATAACAGTATTTGAAATGCAAAATACAAAATACCTATTTCCATTTTGTATTTAAATACTTTTTTTGGAAAAGTATTTTGTATTTTATTTGAAATACCTTTTGGGACATATTTTGTATTTGCAAAATGCAAAATACTGTTTGCTAAGTTTTGTAAACGTCAAAGAATTAATAATTTATAAAGTTTTTAATTTTGTATTTTTTAAGTAAGTTATCAAAGTAAATTTACCAGCTTGTTAGCTGGCTGAAATAAATAAACTTTTTAACAAGTTAAAGACAGCTTAAAACTAAAAGTATTTTATTTTAAAAAAGCATTTTGTAAATCCGTATTTTGTATTTAGTACTTTAAATACAAAATGAAAAACTATTTTGTATTTGAAATAACAAAATACAAGAAGTATTTGCATTTTGCATTTGAATACATTTTATAACCTATTTGTCACATCTCTGCCAAAGACGTAACAGAACGCGGGTGACACCGCGGGGTATATAGCTAGTATGTAATATACTTCTTTAGTTATATGTTTCTTTGCATAAAAAACACGCCTTCAAAAATCTTTGCTAAAATCGATACTCGTAATGATGCCTCCTGGCTGAATGGTTAGAAAAAATATCTTTGAAATAAATTGATACGGTATTTTTAAACTATGAGAATGTTGTTCTAACACCTATTTTTAATTAACAGACGATGAAGGCACATTTGTGAGGAGGTAAAAATGTTTGTTAGTTTGTAAGAGGTAAAATCTCGTTGCGGGCAGCGCCAGGACTGGCTATTGTGGTTATCATTAGGGGAGGCCTATGTCCAGCAGTAGACGTCGTTTGGATATAATAATGATGATGAATCTCTGGAAGTAAGTACTAAACCAATTCCAAAAAATCTTTAAATGTTAAAAAGATATCTATTGCCAAGTGGGGTAGCATATGGTATAAAATGGTATACTTGAGATCCAAGCGGACGGAGTCACGTACAAAAGCTATAGTATTTAATATCTTTGTCAAGTTTTTTCGTAAGGCGCGCCGGTCTAGCTGCTTACTGACTGCATTCCAGCCTTTTCGTATGAACCGGTCACGCGTGATCTAGGACATATGTTGAAGGCTCGTGTGACGGAGAAGGGCAGTAGCTGTGACAAACAGTCAGACATGTATTTTCATTTCGTGTGATTTGCTCGTGAGCGACTTATTACCTATGAGATGGCGGAAGTCTGTATTGACTAGGTATTGTTGAAGTCAAATATTTTTTTAAGATAATTTTAAATATGTAAACTTTTTTTTGTAACTGACTTCAAAAAAAGGAGCAAGATATTTTTTAGCTCCGAATGCCAATTCTATTGATTAAAACGTTGAAACTTCAAATTTAAAATAGTCCTTCAAAATGTAAAATAAATAATAATAATGTAAATCCTTCCTTTAATGTAGTCGCCATCTCATCTCAGCGGCAATCAATGCCAAAAAATGTAGGCAAAGTAAAGGCATTTTTGATACATTGAGACTGAGATTATAATATTGTGACCGATCCTCAAATTTTGTATAATTGTCCCCCTGTATACTTACCAAGAAGTTTTCAATTCGACGCGATCGATGAAGAATATGACACTCAGTTTACAACTTTTTATCCAAAAGCAGATGCATCTCGAGGAGATGAGAAGAGAATAAAAAGAAGAACTAAAGCGGGAGATATTTGTAACGTCCCTTATTACGTACTTAAAATGTTTTCTTTCAAAAACAGTTACAACACAAGTCACTAACGAGTTTCTCCGGATATTTTTTGTGATTTCATTGACAAATAAACTTTCCTTGGGCGACGTATTCCGCACACGGCGTAGGCGCAAGACAAAGAGAATTGTCACACTATCGGCCAGCACAGAAGGCTGTCTCATAATAATAGAACGAATTCTAGAAAAAATATCCCAGGGTTCTGGGATTTTTTTCTTCAAATCAAGTCGTATCCGTACTTTTCTAGCGCAGTATAGTTTATACTACGCTAGAAAAGATTTTATAGATTTTTTTTTATTTTTTGTGATGGGTTTTCTCTAAACTCTAGTGTAAGTCAGAGGTGACAGAGACATAGTTAACGATGGAGTGAGTATACCCAGAAGAAACCTGTTCATTCTAACACTTAAGAAGATTTGATGAGGTAAATTATATATGCACCCGAATTTTCCGATTCCTAATTATAGTAGAGAAAACATCGTAAGATAAGATGTACCTACTAACGGTCTGACTGGTATAGTAGCCGCCACGAGTCGTGAGCACATAATTCAAGTTATTTTTTTGGGTTTCTGGGTTCCATTCTAGGTTTTTTGGGGCGCCGACGCTGCACGTGATCAGACAGACTGACAGACCAATCGCGTGCAGCATCGGTGACCCAAAAAACCCAAAAATTTACTTAACGTTTGTGCTCACCAATCTTGGCGGCTACTCTACCTCCTTCTAAAAATGCGGCGCACTGAAAAATTCGGCTGCTGCGCTGCGTGTCCTTCGCATCCTAAACAGAATAAATATTTGTATGGCCTACACGCACAACTATCTGATTGTATCGAGTCTGACTGTTTGTGTATATGAGTTTATGTTTCTAACGCTCCCACGATACCTAGGACAAATCCCTAGTGTGGGACAACGTTTTTTAAAAAGAGGAGTTCGATTCGATTTTCCTGATAATGCGAAAAAGTTCACCGACGCTGGTGTTATAATAATTATCTTAAAAGTGTATCTTCTGTAGATACCTTCTCTGTGGCATCACCATGTTTGTCTCGACGTTCGTGCCGAGACTTCTGATCATAAGAAATTCTGAACAAGTCAGTGAACTTGGTAACATTATGAAAACATTGATTGTTTTTAAAAAATATCTAGCCTCAGATACCGTGACGAGGTTTTAAATTGTTCTCTTAATACTAGGTGTAACACATAGCCGTCAACTACGCATACTCCCGTCAAACTAACGATCATTGGGGTAAAATTATTGCTGGTATTTTCTTTTTAAAGAATTTCTATTTTGCTTCGCCCAATGTAACGCACGCAAAACATTGATAACTTACTAGCTATGTATCCCGCGGTGTCACCGGCGTTCAGTGACGTCTTCGGTTCCTGCTCCACTCCCTTTGGTCACAGTCCGATGTTCTATACGTAGAAACCTTCCCCTTGAATCACTCTATCTATAGATGAAAACCGCATTAAAATCCGTAGCGGAGTCCAAAAGATCTAAGCGTAGATATAGCGGGAGCGATTCTTTTTTTATACCTATGTAAATATGTGTATGTATGTATGACACTCCACATGTATAACCATTCCAAAACCATTTCCCAATCGGATCAGTAGTTCGTGAGATTAGTGCGTTGAAACAAATTTCTTGACAATATTCAAATATGCCTGCAAATGGTTTAAATGAAATAAATGCTTTGAATAGACTTGACAAACCGACAAACTCTTCAGTTTTACTTTACTGAGACGTTTTTCTAGGAAAGCTTTAGGCTGTTTAACATTACCTACGCTGCGACCAACAGGAGTGGAGCAGTAATCAAAGACGTAACTTAACACGGACGAAACTTATATATATTTTGCAATACCTACCGATTTATTTAATATACTCAGGTACATCCTAATGTCCTTCCATCAGCTCGGCCTAATGGCGGTCAGACCGGACGTTGTCGGCACATCAAACGAAACGCCTGCGACGGAAACGGTTATTATTCATTGCTTTTGACTTTCAAGACACGCGTTGTATGTTGTATTAAATTTGCATAAATATGAAGAATAAATAAAATCATATTTATAATTTTAGCTTTCCTGCGAGTTCGACTGGATATCCCAAAAAAAATATCAGAATTTATGTACCTACCTATGTACTTACTACTAATAATATGTACCTAGTAGTTTTCTATCAGTGTAATATATTTTTATCGGACCAATTTCTTCTACATTTTACCTTTTACAAACAAACTAATTTTACCTCTTAATAGTAGGTATTATAGATATAATTATGTAAATCTATACGATCTACATATTTTTTATTGTTACTCAGTTTAAATTCAGCTTGCAATTTTATTAATACTTGATTGATGTAGTCAACGCCATCTCTTGACAATAGACTAAACAACATTTTTAATTGATGCTGCCAGCAAATAATAATAGATAATAATGTTTTTATAAAGAGTTTGCTTTTAATTTGATCCTCTAATTTGGTTCCGTGTTTCAATATTTAATTAACCTATAATGTAATAATTTGAGAGAAAAAGATTATTTAACGCAAAAAAAATGTGAAAGTACGTATTTCGTATGTGGCAACATTATCTAAACAAGTGTCAAACGAGTTATCGCGGAGACGAGTGTGGACGGCTGCACATTATTTTATAATAAAAATAGGAAAATAAACGAAATATTTAAAACAAATATACCTTTTCGAATAACATTCTGATTATACATTATTGAAATGCTGTGAAAAACGTTTTGTATCTGTAAAGGGGAACGAGAAAAACCTACAAAATGGCAAAGTGCGTAAAAATATTATTCTATTTAGATTCTAAGTGGATTATTGTAGAGTAACTCAATACAAATGTGTCGCCTATGCGATGTTGCGGTTGATTAGACACGTCGGATGAAATCTCTGGTTACAGATGTGTTTAATCTTTAATAATATGGAAATGAATCTCCTGTCTATCATTTAGAAGGTCTATGTTGTCTCATCTGCTAATCTCGAAGTGCTTTATGTTGCAATGATATTTAGGTGCAACGAGATAAAAAATTGATTTCCAATACAGTTTATTAGAAAATTGTATTTAATTAAATGGGTGTTTACTGTTAGAAATGATTTGATAACACTAACTTATTTGAACGAAATAGTTAAAAACAAAAACTAAGCTGTCTTATAACAGTTAAACAGTAAAATTACGCACATTATTTTATAACAGTGACTTATAATTTGATAGATTGGGTCAGAGGATCACATTTGGCATAATATTTATAGTTATCCAGAAATTGTAAAAAAAAATATCTAGTGGTAAAAAAATCCATCAGGATTTCAGTAATCTAGCTCCATAGGGTAGACCTTACTCTACTACCTAATATTCTTAATATTGATATTGTTCTCACAAGTACTCATTAATTATTTAATTTGGCTGACTGCTGATTCTTTTGTACTTGTCTGTATTTTAATCTTTTATGTTGTTTTTGTTGACTATGAAATTTGCTTCTGATCAATACACCCAAATACAATAATATACACACATATTAGATTTTTTTATTTCATCATTATTTTACTGGTGTTTAAGCAGTCATAAGATTTGTTATGTTTGTCCACAGGGAGATGATGATAGTGTTTGTCTATGACACACTATGTTGTACTGCAGAGGAAGACGACCCCATTAATGCGGTGCTGTACTTCCACCCCGGTTGGGTGTCCGACACACAGAGGCATGCACTAGCGGGACAGGTTTGTACAGCTTAACATATAATTAATATGTATAAATTTCGTCCTTGATATTATATTTAGAGTTCTTTGATTTTATTACAATAGAATTAAAATTCCATTCAGGAATTCGTCTTAATGTAATTCAGGTGTCTAGACATTGATAATACGACTTTATTTGTGCCAATTGATGCAACACCTGATATGTCAATTCGTAGGCAACTAAAATATCATGAATTATTAATATAAAATATTTCTACTGTATGATGTAAACGTTCATCCACAAACATTCAATAAATTAAATAACCTAAAGGGATGCAGCGAATGTTTGATATTTGTGTTGTGGAAACAGTACTTATATTTTTCTAAAAAATCTGAAAATCTCAACCTGATTTTATGAAGTATGTACCAGTATATTTTTTCCTTTATTGGTAACATTTCTGGTAATTTGGAATGCTTTTTTATAGCATCCAATTGTATTTAAAGCTTGATAACTGATCTATAAATTGATGTAATGATGCCAAAGCTAGTCCATAGACAATGATTACAGAGATTTCACATGACAAAAAAAAATTAACTTCGTTTATTCTTAAAATATCACGCCTGTATTCCCCGAAGGGTTAGGCAGAGATGTACCAATGTACACCTACAGTTCGCCGGTATGTTTCAGGTCCCATGTAACAGGGGGTAAGCCTTTTGCCATTAACCGGGCACAAATCCTAAATCTGAGCTGGTTCTGAGAAATTCCTAATGGAAAAACCCAATAACAGTGCTCGACCTGGGAATCGAACCCAGGACCCCCTGCTCATCAGTCGCGCTTGCGACCACGAGACCAACGGGGAAGTTTATTCTTTTCTACATTTAATTAATAGATCAGAAAGAGTATCATTTTGTCAATATATTTATGTAACACAATTATCCAATAGACATACATAGGTATAGTTAATCCCTCAAGGGCGCACGCGTGGAAGCCGGCTTAAGTCCAGTAGCAATATTCATTCTTAATCTACGACAATACGACCCGTAATTGGCTTACCTCCCCAATTTGCTAGCGAATATCGTACGATAGAGAATTCGCAAGGGAGCAAAAGTATCGATACGTTTTTGCGGAAAACTGTTTTTGTTTTATCTTAAAGCACGGAATCAAAAACACTGCATAAATACAAATTATGGAAATGAATTTTATTCTATTTCATCTCACAAGCTCGTTGATAAGAATTTGTTCAAGAAGTTCAATAATACATGAGTCTTTAAGAGCTATACTAGCTTTTGCCCGCGATTTCGTCCACAAATAAAAGCTTGTAAGAAACAAACTCTTCAGATTTATAATACTTAAGCTCTTAATTCGAGGTCACATCTGTAACACAAACCCACCGTCCAAGACCTGAATACAACACGTAAAAATAACCCCCTGGTAACTGATTAGAAAGTGATTTTTGACAGCAACACATTACCCTCTTCACGTGAGTTCGACAAATGGATGTGCGATTGAGGCTTGCGCGATAGAACACACGATAGTTCGAATGCACGCTTGTGGGACACACTGAACCTTGACATCACCCTAGTGCGAAACTGAAGACTGAAAATATGTATTCACAATCATGTCTATTTTTGGTGAGATACTTCAGAAAGATCGGATGCGCAATGCTCGTAACAAGCGTGCTTGTATAACCCAAATAGATGAACGTTGACGAAGCGAAAGGAGTATGTAAACATCGTAGCAGGTGGCGTTATGTGGTTTCTGCCTACCCCATTGGAAAAAGGTGTGGGCTTATATTGTATGTCTGTTTTGACAGTCTAATATGTAGACAGACTTAAGTACCTAGTCTGAAGTTCAATTAGTTAAAGCGATTCCAATTTAGAAAATTAGGTATGATATAGTCTTGGATAGTTCTTAAATGTGTTAGTGCTTGTTTATTAAATGGAATTTAAACTGTCTGCGATGAATGACGTCTATAGACGACTATTTATATTGAACTTGCAACACCACGCGGTTTCTCACGCGTTGAGTTACGTCTTTAATTACTGGTCTGCCCCCGCGTGTTGTTATGTAGCCTGTAACGTACCTTGATAAACGGGGTATAATAACTAATGTATGGGATCTGGGACCAAGACAATTTTTAACATTAAAAACAGTAGCAAAGTTAAAACCAAAGCTATAAATAAGCATATCAAGCTTTAACGGTCGTAGCAGGTTGTGATCTGCGGTTTCTGCCTACCCCTATGGCAAAAAGGCGTGAGTTTATCTATGTATGTATATTGAAAAATACAGACCCTAAATATCGCCCTCCCATCACTTGTATTTACAATAAAAGCTGTAGTACCAAGGTCATAGAGTTGTTTTACCTTTGCACTTTATCTACAATGAATGACATTACCTACTAATTCACGGAAATGGACGATACAGGTACATAATTTCGCTAATGTAGATTAGGTGATGTCTGTAACGCTTCCGTTTTTACCTTTCTTGAAAATGAAATTTCGATTCCGTACCCAAAAGGGTGGGAAACGGAACCCTTTTACTAAGACTTCGCTGTCTCTCTCTGCCTGCCAGAGGGCTGAATGTTTTGAATAGGTAGACACTTGAAACTTTTTCACAGGGTGTGTGTTGCTATGGCCGCTATAACAACCAATAAGTAAATAAAAAGTAAAAAAATAAATTATCTATGTTCTTACAAGAAAAGTAAGATTTTTTCGGTCCTTAGGTCCGGCAAAACGTGTTAATTGGTTTTCCATTATTTTCTCAGTTGGGTTGTTCTTGGGTTCTTGGTGTGACACCACCGTGTCTCGGAAAGCATGTACCTAAAGCCGTTAGTCCTGAACTCTCTCTGGGTCTTATCGGACTGTCGCCGGATATGCGACATGGTATTATTGGACTATTTCAAAGTTAATAATTTTCGTCAGGTTGTGGGCGCGGCACACTGCATCAAGACACTGTTCTCGCAGCCAGTCGCCATCACGCTGCAGAGCGGGAAGTTCATCATCAGAGAATATGGGAGATACATATTGGTAAGTGGGAATAACCCTCACAGACAACGCGTGCTTGACTACGTTACTAGCTTTTGACCGTGAATTCATTTGTATGGAAGTCAAATACCCCCTTAAGTGTGAGGTCAAACAGACGTAATTTCGTAAGTTGTAAGTCGAATAATTTATGCTGCATTCCTTTTCATACAAAACTTGTGCAACATTGCGACGCAAAATGAGTTGTCGGTTTCAGTTGAATGAAAGTTACTCGACTCACAACTCACAACACAACGTAAGTTTGTTTATTAATTCGTTTTTAGCTGCGATTTCCTCCCTAAAAACTACCTACCAGCCAAAATTATGCTTGAGATGTCAAGTAGATATCGTGATCAGTGTGTGAATAAATGAGCTTTCGCTCGTATATGTATCGAGCCTAATAGATATATACTTGCGTAAGTTGTTAAATGCTCAGTAAAAAGAAAAGATTTATTGACTGCCTTTGTGATCATCATATCGTAAATTTTGACTATCAAGAGGTTGTCCCATGGTTAAATTCTTACCGCCATTAACTAAAGTATCTAACGATCGATTCACTTTCCAATTAGACCATTCAATTCTTCGTCTCACACTATAACAAAATTATAACCCCCAGGCAATAGGCAGCGACAGGAACATTCCAGACTGGGTGCTCAAAAACCGCGCGAACCTGCTCACCTCAATGATCAAGGTGTACCACGGCGACCTTCAAGTCCTGGCGGGTCAGATGGAAGACCAAAAGCGACTCTCGGAGAAGCTGTATCAGGTCTTCGAGACTTATCTACCGGTACTGCAGTACGGGTGCCATATCTTTCAGAGGGTGCCGATGTTGACTTTGCCGAAGGTATCTACAGATTATTAAAATTTCTTACAGCCTTTTTGTTAGGCTTTATTTTCTTGAGTATAATAATAATACAGATAGGTACTTAGGTGAGTAATATACGACTTCATAACGAAAGGTTCCAGGTTCGATCGCCGGGTCTGATAAAGCATTACTGTGAATAAACATTAGGTTTGGTGTCAAAATTCAACATAGTTTCTGTTTACTATAAACTTGTATACCGGTCGTAACTCAACAATATGAACAACTTTTACTGTCGGACTAGCTTCTGCCCGTGACTTTATTCGCATAGTTGTGAAGTAAAGTCCAGAGATTACTTCTACAAACAAAAATAACCCTTTACAATACTTACCATCAATAACAGACTGATCAAAACCAATCATAACATGTTGATTCATCACCTACGAGACATCCTATTACAGTACCTAGTTTATTATCCTCGATAGCAATAGTAAGTAGGTACAGTTACCGCTTGGAGTATGTTTACTCGTCGGTTATCACGCGTAGTGTAAATATTAATAAGTATCATAGTAACTGAAGTGAGTGCTACTGCCATGTCGCAATATTACATACTGGCTTCTGCCAGCGACTTCGTTCGCGTAGTTTTTTTCACCCGCATTGAGTTACGTCTTTGGTTACTGCTCCTCTCCCGTGTGTTGTAGCGTGATGTTATAAACCTTCCTCGATAAATTAACTATCTAACACAAAAATATTTTTTGAATTTAAACCAGTAGTTCCTGAGATTAGCGCGTTCAACCAAACAAACTAACTTTTCAGCTCTATAGTAGATATGTGGTAGCGGGAAATATGCAGAGCAGAGTCGACAAGCTTGTAGGTATTTTTAAGCTCTTGTCTTGACAAAAATAAACGCTTTGCGAGATTTGAAAGGATATAAAGAATAACAGAATTAACTAAAGGAAATATAGGACTCAAATAGCCTTGACTCGTGGCACTATTGAAGCAATACTGAATCAAATACAAAATGTGATACAAATGAATTGCAAAATCGTGACGTATCCTTAAAAACTGGTTTAAAAAACATAACGCATCATGCTAACTTTATATAATTTTAATTCTAGTCTTCTCATTACAAGACGAATTCGAAATTACATCTGAACTTAAACCTTCAAGCCAGATAGTGTATTTTGAACTTTATTTTGACTACTATAAAATTATTATTACAAAAACTGACATTAGGACCGAACCTAAAGATCTCTTGCTTTACGACAGTAGGTTTAGTTGCCGCCACGAGTCGTGAGCACAAATGTCAAGTTACTTTTTGGGTTCCTTGGATGTTTTTTGGAGTGCTGACGCTCCACTCGATTAGTCCTTCAGGCCAAAATACCCAGAAAGGAACCTAAAACCCCAAAAATTACCTTGATGTATGTGCTCACGACTCGTGGCGACTGATATACTTATGTTTTGTTTGTTTCAGAGTGCGACATCGGTCTACATGGAGTCCATGCAGATACTAGAACATTGTAGGAAAAGTAAAGGCGTCTTAGGCGGCGTCATATTATACAATAATAAGTAAGTCTGCACATTACCTACCTAAGCTTTTTTAAGTAAACGTTCCGTTCTTCACGGTGCAAATAACATACCATCACGCCTGTATTTCCTGAAGAGTTACGCAGAGGTGTAACAATGTACACCAACAGTTCGCCAGTATGTTTAGGTCCCATGTAATAGGGGGCGAGCCTATTGCCATTAACCGGGCACAAATCCTAACTCCGAGCTGCTACTGAGAATTTCATAGAAAAACTCAATAACACTTTTTGCTCGACCTGGGGATCGAACCCAAGACCTCTAGCGTAGCAGTAGCGCTTAGGACCACTAGGCTCACGAGGTAGTCGGTGCAAATAAGGATTTGCGTATTCTGCCGGTCTATTCTGTAAAAACATCCCTCGGTGAGTTTAGGTAAAATAAGCTAGAAGTGAGCAAACAACACACGTCATGCTAGGGATTGACAGAGATTTTTTGCAAAATAGCTTAAATTACGTTGCATGACAAGCCGACGGTACACCTGATGTTAAGTGGTCACTGCTTCCTATAGACACCTGCAATGCCAGAGGCCTTGCAGATGCGTTGCCATCCCAGAGACAAAAGATGAAATGTCTCATGTGCCTGTAATATCACCTAGGTAATATTATATCCTCTGAAGCACAAACAAGAAAATATAATTAACGGTACCAATTCAATTCTTCCAGAATAATCTCCACACAGTTACCTCCCGGCCTGACCTCTTACCTCACAGTGGTAGACCCGTACAGGATAAAGTCTCCAGCCGAGACCCTGGACACGGAGACACCGTTACCTCTGGGTGCCCAACTACTGGTGGTCTACGTGGGGAAGAAGCTATACGACAACCTGAAGAGGCAGGTGGATAAGATACAGGAGTTCCAGCAGAATGGGGAGGAAATGATTGCTCGGTTTAAAAAGGTAAACAGAAGAAATAATTATTTTTCTGGTTTTTTATTTTAGTGGACACCATAGACCCAAAAAGTTGCCAATTTCGATTTTATTACATATAAGAATAATAATTTATTTAAGAATAAACGATTACAAAAAAAATTGCATTTAGTCAATAAAAGTAACATTTTCCCTTTACATAATAGTGCCTAAAAATAAATTTAAACTTAAAAATTTTTTCATTATCGGTGCAAGTTACACCTACGATATACCCACATACAGAATGGTTTCTCATTTTCTGCACATCTTTCGGGGTGACACTGAATATTGCAACAACAATCAAAATGCATAGAACTGAAGATTTTATTCATCACATTTTAGGTTTATTCCAAAAGTCACAAATTGTTTGTGTTCATGACTGCTTTCACCTATTAAAAGTTACGAAGTTAATTTATATTATTCCCTCCCTTTTATTGGAGGCTTTAGCCAGGCAGACATAATAAACTCCAGTGCTCTTATCTATTCATTTTATAGTAGGCAACTATATTTTTATGGTTATCGATAACAGTGCGGGATTTTTATGCCGTTTGTTCGTGCTAAATAAAACCTACCTTTCTATACAATTTGTTTTTTTTTTTTTCAAATGTTGCTTATAGATCATCAGTTATTTTTTCTTTTTACAGAACCAAGAAGCCGAACGCGAAAAACAACGCGAGTTCCCCCAAACTGGAATGAAGCGAGATAAATCTCTACTCTTCACCGCCGTCCCTGAAGAGGACCACACCATGATATCGCCCCCCAGCCGGGAGGAACGGAACCCTGACGAGGAGAGGGAGAGGAAACCGTCCATGCCAGACGTCGTGCCTTTCACCAACAAGCCAAGACAGAGGCCTACGAAACTATCCCTAAGCTTCAAAACGCAGTTATCGTTAGACGAAGAGTTACAAGAGAATGATAAAGTGTTCACCGGACAAACGAGCGTTTGCTCCACTCCCATGGTCGAGTACAAACGACTCCACGGCAACATGCTCTCCATCTGCCAAATACCCGAAAGCCAACAAGACAGCGACAAATCAGACTTAGAACCAGACGTCTTAAAAAATATTGATAATTGCAACAAAATTAATATGGAAAACGAGAAACGGGATAACAAAATTGTTTTAGACATCAATTGTATTGCAGACCATTACATCAATAAACCTGAACCGATCCGAAAACTGGCCAGTGTGACAGATTTGCAAGAGACTATAAAAAAATTATCGAATCGTGCGACTTCTAAGTTCAAATTGAAAAAGTCGAAAATGTCCCTAAATGATGATACTCCGTCCCCCGAACATACTCCTAAGAATCCTAGCACTATGACCATAAACGATCCTTTGTTCCCTGTCTTCAGAAACGACGGTGTTGCCATATCAGAGTCACTATTCAACCAATATTTAGAACAGCACTATTCAAAAATGAAAAATGATTCCAACGACAACATGTTCACGTTCAACATGAAGTTATGCGAACAGGAGAAGTTTGAAGATTTTGATTCGGAGTTGAACAGATCTCCCCAAAGAACTCCCAAAAAGATAGCGAAAGATTCGACGAAGACGTTGGCGACGGATCAGTCGAGGAGGAAATCTTTATCTTTACCATTGAAATCTTTGAATGAGAGTACAGACTCTCAAATAGGTAAGATCTCCTTTGTATACGCTTATAATTAAACGTATTAATTGAGGTCATGTGTTCCATTCCCAGGTCCAACAAGCGTTCTCGTGTTTTTCCACTAGGAATTTCCAGGAACAGCTCTGGAGTCTGGTGGCTAACCATAGGCTCGCCTTCTCACACATACTACTTAAACTATTATTATAAATTGTAAATAAGTAAAGTTTTTTATGTATGTAACAGGTAATACCTGAAGTTCTAAATATAACTGATTGGAAGCTGAACTATTACCGAGGACCATAGGCTTTGTTAGTTAGTTGTATATAAACTTAATATATAAAGCATTATTCTATCTAACTACAGGTTCAGAGTCTGAAGCGACGAGTTTCAAGAAGAAGTTGACTGGGGTGCAGCTTACTCCCCTGATGGAGAAACTAAGCCATTTGGCGTTCTCTGACAAATCTAGTGGTTACAGCAGCAGGGTCATGACGCCACTGGAGCTCCGAGAGTTCCTGACGCCCGCCGCCGAGAGGCAGATCACGTTCACTGATAGGTATGTATACGGGGTATTTAAAGACTCGTCAGATAGCCGTTAACTTCGCAGACTTAAGTGACTTTGAGCAAAAAATATTGCTGCGAAACGACTTTAATTTTTTTGAAGTGAAAAATCATTGTCAACGACTAACGCGTTTGTGCAGAATTATTTTGTACTAGTGCGGATTTTAATAGTCATTGGTCACTATGACAGCACCGCTCTTTCACGGCAACGGCCTGGCCGAAATAGCATTCCCATCGTTAACCGCCAGCGTGCCGCTTGGGAGTCATCACCTATTTTATTTTGTCACTATTTCAATCTGTTTGATTGAAATGCTATTTCGGCCAGGCCGTTGCCGTGAAAGACTGGTGTTCGAGTTCAATAAATTATTAAACAACACACGTTCCAGGCCAAAAACCCAGCGGCAAGACTCTGAAAGCGACGACGATTCGGACAGCGACCTGGAACTATTGCCGGAGTACAGCAAGCATGCCCGCAAGTGCGCCCTGTTCGTAAGTGGACTGCATAATATGGCGCTACTGGCGCTTATTGATACCGAGGCAGCGAATAATGTGGATACTATTAATAGTCTGGTAAGTTATATAATTCTTCTTATTTCTGGTATTTAGCTGCATCCGGTTAGACTGGAAGCCGACCCCAACATAGTTAGAAGACCGATAAGTAGAGGAAAGTAATATTATAGTTACCAAGTGCGCAATACCCCTTATTTCCGCTGACACGTGATATGGTAGCTGCGCCAACACATGCCGCCGGTATAAACAAACACATTGTGTAAAAACCGTAAAACCGTAAAAAATCAAAAACGCCAGTCGGTGCCAGTGTCTAGAAGCCTTTTTAATGCTCGTATACCAATACAAAATAATTTATTTACTTTTACAAAAAGAAAATAAATTATTTTGTTTTGGTAACCTGGTGTTTTGTACAATTTTATGGCCGGGTCGGTATTACGACACTTCATTATGCCGTAACTTAAGATTACTTATAAGTAGTACAATTTTCAATCTTATGATTAGTGATGATCGGAAATCTGCAACTGTTTCCAAAAATCTTATTATTTTTTCCAGTGGGAAACATCGCTAAACGCTCTGGGGCCTATTGAACAGAAGTGCATGGAGCCCCTCGCAACGGTCGGCGAGGCGACAGACTACAGCTACCTGACCTTAGACCCTGACTGGGGCACCGTGCGCAAGGGAGGGCCGTGGGCTGCGCTGGACATAGCCACAATGGGACTCATACATAACGACTTCGCTGAAGATCCGGAAATGTCTGAGTTTATATTGAGGTAATTGTTTGTTAGTTTTTTTGAGGAGAATTTATTACAATCTTGTTAGCTTTTATCGGAAAAGTTACCATCCCGGATTCGACCACGATTTGTAATTTTCTGAGGAAATGCTAATGATGATCTGTTTTGCTATTGCTTAGCAACTGGCAATTTTTTTTTTCTAGTTGAACCAACGTGTGTTTGCAAGACTTATAATTTGCGTGTGTGCATGTCTGTCAAGGATCCTATTTATCATTCATTACAATCATGAAATGTTTCTTACAGGAGTGACGAGAGCGTAGTAGTAGGGTCAGTGTGCGGAGGCGCGCAAGTGTACTACCAAGAGAAGGGAGCGCGGGGGGCCGGGCCCCCGCCCCCCTCCGACGTGCTCGCAGTGGCCCCGCTGCGTGCGCGCCGGCGGCTGCACCGCGACCACGCCACGCTGCTCTTGTAGGGAAGCTAATGGGAGAAGAGAACTGCCTGCCATCTACAGGTAAACCAGCATTCTCTGGTGCAGTCAAATAGGCTTGATCGTCAGAGAAACCACAGAATATTCACAAAACCGGAGAAATACGCGTGCTGGATCGCTAAGTCAGCAATGCGTACGTTTGGGTGACTTCAGTTACATTAATGCGGCGAAAGCGTCGCGTATACGCAGCGTCTACAGACAGACGCTGGATGCGAAGGTGCTTTACTAAAGCCAGGTTCGTGCAATATTTAACGCATGCGTTGGGAGAATGCTAGTGCAACTAAATTGGAAATGTTATTGTTTGGGATAGATTGTAATTAAGCCGTTGAATGAACATAGGTATTGTATAGAACAAGTTGGAATATTGTATGTTTGATAATTTTGATAAGTCTTGTGCAGAAAATATTGAATGGATATTGCACTAAACAATTGCAATTATTCTGTAAGAACGCATTTACACATAATAATTCCTTGTTGTGTAAAATATTCGTTATTTCAAACAGTGAGTTTCGTTGGAGGCTATCGAAAGGAGCGTACGTTATCTGGGTAAGTATATGAACGGAAAATAAACCATTCTTTAATCACCAACAGTAAAACTTTAATCACTGAATTAATAGACACTTAAAATGCTATTACACATAATGCAACACTGAATAGGAATACTTAAAAAGTGAAGTTTAATCTAATAATATTTGCAACAAGTGTTGCAGTGGATTCAATGTATTTGTAGCCATTTTATAGTCCTTCAATCAATAATCACATATCTGATAGTTCCAGTATAGTTAGGAAGCCAGCAACATACGAATCAGCGCAAACAGCGCAGCAATATGATCAAAATCATTTCAAAATGCATCAGAAATAGAGTTGAAAATTCTTTGCAAGAAAAAATTCCGCGCTACAATTATTATCATGCAATTTTTAACTCTATATCTGTATCTGAGTTTATTATCGATAAAAACTCAAGTATTTTGCTGCACCGCTTGCGTTGACTCTAAATGCATGTGCATAATACCAAATATTCTTAATTCGTTATACCAAATACTGATCCATTTGAGAAGCCCTAGAGTCATATTTATAATTTTGTTATACATAGTACATATTTTGTTGTTATTCTACATAAATTCTTTATAATCTCTTTGGACTTATGTAAAAGTACATATTTCGTGATATTCCGATATTGATTTTTATCACAAACAATAGATTTTAGATTCTTTTATTCAGGTAATGTTTAGATCCCATTGTTAAATACAAGATGTTTCGAATAATCAAATTTGAGACATCACCGCATTTTCATATTCGAGATTATGACATGCGTTTGGTTTTCCAACAGCGCCAGATGATACGAGCATGTATATGTCGGCCATTTAATGTGAAGTGAGCATGAACATTCGAAAAACTACGAGTCATTATAGCGGAACGATTTTTAATAATTGTCCTCATAATTATGTTCTACGAATAGGCAGAGGTCTTGTTAATAAATAAATCTCGATTATAAAATTGCGGTTCCAGGCCCCCATACACTAGTTTCTAAAAGACCTTATACCAATGTTTTCAAGACCTAAATCGTACAGTATGGGGCTGTCATAATAATTAGAATGTTATCCACATGAGTGCTTGTAAATATTGCCAAATTGTTGTTTAGATATAAGTATAATTAGTTGAAGTTTTGTATGAGCGTCACACCGGTGTCTGTATTATGAAGTATTCATTATCATTTTATACAAGAACGCACGTTGCAGCTTCACAAAGTGCTGTTTCGCACCAGTATGATATTGTACCAGAATACTTAGTGCCATTACAATTTGGTTAGCTGTTAGAAATAGGAAGCTGAATTTGATGTTACTAGAATAGTAGATTATTTTGTTATATACTTTTGTGTGAATCCCATTGGGCACAACATTTCCTGGAAAACACAAACTTGTATCAGATACCTAGCCATAGCTAAGAGACTAGCTGTGAAAAAATAACTCTTTTTCACGACTATGTATTGAAATAAAAAATATTATCGATTTTAGATAAACTGCAAATAATTGATAATCTTTACCTAAACAATCCAATTGTATTGTCTGCTGCTGAGCCAATGAGAATAAACCATCTTCGTTGTTACGGGTTTGTAAACCACTAGGGTTACGTAGGTCCATTTATAACAAATATAAACATGCAATACATACCTTCCTAGCTATTATATTTCTTGCAGTAGAGTAGATAACTGCATCGTAGTCTAATCGTTTCGAGCTCATTCTATTCTTGCCACTAGGATATAAGTTATTCGGCCAACTCTAGATTAGTGTTGCTATACTTAGATAGCAGTGTTGCCAATTTAATGTTTATTTTCATAGACAGCTGAAAAATTCTAGTCCTTCCAGAAATTATCTTGTAGTCTTGACTTTGCTAAAACAGCTTTCTAAACCGTAAGTGTTGAAATGTCTCGACTTTATTGATACGATAACGGTTCGTTGATTTCTCAGGTGGGTAATATGCTATGAAACCCGTCCTAAACAAATAACGGACCGTTACCGTATTTAGTCAGTAAAAAAAGAAGCTGGTTGCTGCGAAACTTGTATTTTCTATATGTGGTTTGGTTCTGTGACCAAACTAACTTGTCTAGTATTTTCAGCTTAGCTCTAAGTATCTTATTGTTGTAATGTTGCTTGCCAAGTACCTAAAGTGTACTCTTATTTTAGCAGTATTATGTATGCATTCCAGATGTTTGAAGCAACTGTTTGATTTGAAACCAAGATAAAGTGTAGATCTTTTTATGAGGCTAGAATACCAATTTGATTGGTGTTCAATGTATTTTTTAAATTAAGCATTTTGACATGCCTTGAGCATCTCAAGGTGCAATGTGCCAACTCCTTAGGGATGACTGCACAAAATAAAATCGACTGTCCTTACACTGAGGTGCACCATGGTAAAATTAACTCTGTGATTGACAAAAAACGATCTCGTTTTGATATTTTATTATACTTAACAAAACCAATGAGAGGCTTCAAATCAAACATTGCAATATTAAATCACATTCCACGTCCCGTAGCTTTAAGTAACACAATTCCGCCATAATTGAAATCGCGTCCAAAACAAAATAATGCTAATCAAACGATCATACGTTGCCATGTCTTGTTTTTAATGTTATTTGTATATTTTGAAAGTATTTAAGTTTTTAGCGGTTAGCGTAGTCGCCATGGTGAGTGCCAACACGACACAATTATGTGGTATATTTATAATAATAATTATACATAAATAATTGTTAAGAATTTTAATAAAATCTGATAGTGAGAATTTTGTTAATATTATTTCAACTAATATAGTACCCAAACTATACTAATTCTACTTTGCATAAAAACTGTAGGTCGTTTTACTGGATTCTACTATTACATTCCTTTTGACGACTTAAATTACGCATTTGGTACCTAGAACGCGGTAAACTGGTTCATTGATGTTCAATTAACTGTCCTAGTGTTTAAATTGCCTACTTCTAACATCTGAAATATAAATATACGCATTTCGAATAGTTTGGAAAGCACATGACATGGTTACACTATGACATCAAAATAATCCAAAATCCAATGTGTAAATACAGTTTTTATGCAACAAGGACTTACTATTTAAAACTAACTAAATGCCATCAATATTACATAACAAATAAATTTATACTAATATCATAATAATATAGATAAAAGCAAGGAAGGTTTCCGCGGCGTTGGATCAGGGAATCAATCGACAATCAATCAATCTTTACCTATCGACTTGTATTGTAGTAAGATTCATCCACATTTGACTTGTCTATTTATTGTATAAAATTAATTAGGTTTTCCCTTTTACAGTTTTGGTACTTTTCAAAACCTACAGAAATTGGAAAATCGCATTTCGTACTGTTCTGATATTGTTATTTTCCCTTAACTGTCAAGTACAAGATTTAGTAAATAGTTTAGTAATGGGGTAGAGTCCATTGCAAGCTTTTAGAACATTTATTATTGCCAATTTGTTTGGATTTTTTACCCATTTACCTACTGGAACCTAAAATATATAACATTTCTGTATGTGCACGTTGTCCTAGAATAGGTGTAACGGGATTGCTATTGCGATTGATAGATATTCGGGATTCGAATACTCCCAGACCCCACGCAGCGTCGGACGAGAGAAAAGAGAGGATACAATGGATAGAGAAGGTGGGACGAACCAAAGTGAATGAAGAAGAACCATAATGACGTTACAAAACTATTGTTTATTAACAAGTCGTACAACACAACGCTACTCTAATAACGTGAGATGCCAGACTCGATACAACCGAATACATATGTAACTAGCAACACGAGAAATGCATGGTCACGTCGCCACAACGTTAGAATGTATGTACGGTAGTCGGAAGATAAAGAATATGATCTATGCGCGCGCGACTTCTCTCTTCAATGTCTTCGCAAAGCTTGGGCTTCCTACTTAGCGGCTAACTCGATCATATTCTTTTCGCTTCGACAAGCCGGTGCCGTCGGCTGCGACACGGCACACGGCACGGCACACGGACGCCCGGCGGCCGGCGGCCGGTCCCGATTCCGGCGAGCGCCATTTCGAAAGGACTTTTCAATCAAACATTTTCAAAACTTCAACACAGTTAGTTTCAAGGAACTTCATCCTTTACTTCTTGTTTCAATACCTTTTCAAACAAACAAAATCAATATTAGACTTAGTGTTAAATCTTTATTAGAGCTAGTTTTACATCCTAGAGGCAACTATGCCCGCGCGGGCGTTACACGCTAACTTATGCTAGACCCTTTCATCACATTATATTTAACACAAAGCAGCTTCTCTCTTGGGGCCGCGCCGGCGCAGGGGCTGCGGCCCGCCTGTCACAGAACGTACACACGTTACACACGATAACTACACCGCCGGACAGAATAAATGCATAGGAGCCGGCCGACACATAGTTGGGATCTGTTGGTGTATCAAAATGCTATGCTATGTCTGAAGTTGAACTCAGCACCGCGCACTTACTAATAACGACCTGCAAAGTCAAAGAGGGGAGTAACTATGTGTTATACCAGAACAATATGATGCTACGGTGTGAGGCGCGACATCATATCTATCAATTTATTCTGTTCCATCAAAATACTAATTAACATCATATAATTTTGTTTGTTTACACTAGGCATTGTCCTCGCGCGATAACAATGGAATGAAACCTAATGAATAATTACGTCTAGCCGAGCTTATGCTGACTAGCCAGTTAGTCTTGTCGAAATATTAATATCACCTAACGTGGTCGCGCGAGGACAATACGAGTCAGTCCTCAGACGCATTACACTTCGTAGAATAAATTGATAGAAAACAGATATAGCTGACAACATTTAGAAACTTACCTAATTAAACTAAAAACAAAGATTCAAAGACAGACCCCAATTCATACAATCACATACATTATATACAGGAGTTTTGTGGCAATTTACCAATTTATATGGAAGAGCATTGCTTGGGCATGCCCATTCTTTGGTATATGAAAAGGTATCTTTGAATTGGATAAGTACAATTTTTCTCAAAACTATTGCAAAGGTTATAACTTGGTTAACAAAAGTATTTCAAATAATAAAGAATGTTTGTATTTAAATGAAATTATAATTAATTTGAAAACGAGTGCACTGACTCTCAAGTTAACCTAACGTAACATAAAGAACAAATAATGACTTTGTGTCAGAAATAAAATAATATGTATTATGTGTAATATACATCATTTTGTACAATTTTGCTTGAGCTTCAATCGTCACACATCCAGGGAGTTACTAAGCTATTTACTGCACATTCAGCAAGTCAATGAAACAGGGCTACTAAAACTATGTCACAACTATCTTATTTTTTTTTAACTCTATGTCAGGTTCAACAATCTATGGAAACCCCGTGACATAAACTCTTGTTTCTCTAGTTTCTATCTAGCTAATTTGACTATTTACATTATTACTTGATTAACATATTCAACTAAAAATGGTAAGGGATAGCGCAAACAGCAACAATATGCTCAAAATACAACACAATAAGAGTTAAAATTAAATTATGTGCAAAGTATTAAATGTCACACAGAATTATATCTTGCACACAATTTTCAACTCTATTTGTGATGTTTTAGTACATTCTCAAATAATAAATGAAAACATATTGCTGCTGTCTAGGCTGACCATAAAAACGAGAGGTTTAAACCTCTATGATCTATTGCAACAAAAAATAAGAAAACTTGTTATAACCTACTCATTTACGTCAAAATGGTTGTGCTGTTTAGCTTTAAAAATTTGACCACCCACCACCAAAATTAAAAAAAAAAACAAGGCCAAAAAGTATTGCTTACAATTCAACTAGCCTCACTTGCTAGCAACGTCTTAATGTTTGAGTAGCCCTGCTAGTACACGGTGACCCAAAAAATTGGTTTACCAGCAACATTGTACTTTACACTTTATAGAATAATAACTATTTTGGCTTGTAAACTAGTAATATCAAAATGACGCCTAGTCTGGTTGGCAATTGACTTGGAGAACTGGTAATTTAGTCAAGTGTTTAGTAATTTAGTACCACATGAGAACAACAAACATTGAAGTCCACTTGAAATACATTAAGTGTTAAACCAATTCATCAATCCACCTTGAGCAAACTTGGTGATCAATGCATCTGTCAAACAATATGCCTTCTCTGTGCGAGTAGAGGCTTTTGCATAATAGTGTTATTATTATTGGAATCAATTAGTTGACACACGTTTACCATGCAAATTACTAGGCACTGGACTAAATTGCAAATATTTGAGTTTGTTTATACGGACATTCAGTATTTACTGGCAAACCAGTCACCTGGGTTATAAGGAGGGGACAGCGTTAGCCTACCGCTCCTGATGGTAATAGGACTTACGCGGCGAGTAGGAGCGCTCCCGCTCGTAGCGGCGCCGGCGGTAGTGCGGCGAGGGCGAGCGGTGTCGGTACCCGCGGTGGTAGTAGTCGCGCTCGCGGTAGCCGCCGCCCGAGCGGTAGTAGTAGTCGCTGCGGGGAGACATTCACGTGTTATTGCGGGGACTAAACATCTCCAAGTCCCTAGTTTACATCAGAAGGCCTACGACGAGCGCACAGAGTATAAGTAATGTATGTTCGATCGATTTTTGAATCGGAAATACCCGTTTCGCATGTCCTCTCATATAAAATTAGTAAACAATAGTATTTCCAAACCGAAATCGACTTGTATCGATAACCTTTCCATAGGCGTGCTCGTGTTAGACCTACTAGATCCTAATTAGCTGTGATTTGGGATATAACGCGGTCGCATTAGACCTAGCAACCAATTACCAAGCGCTTTAAAGTGGCGCTAGCAAACATCAAACACTATTACTGTCATTACTACTTTCCGATCTATGATCGTGTTGGACAAAAACAGAAAATTAAGAAGAAATGTACAGAAAAAGTTTTTTATCAGTGAAAATGTTGACTAAATATATGTTTAGGTTCGTATTAACTGAGCTCTAGGTCCATGCGGCGGTGCGGGTTACTGACCGATTTCATCAGCTACGAACTAAACAGGTTTAATTTCAGTCAGAAGTATTTAACCATTCATTAATGGAAATGTGATCTTCTACTGATACTGAACTTCCAAAAAATTTTTCGCACATGTATATTAAAAACTTTTCCTGTTAGTATCACAAACAATACTCACTCTCTATCGCGACCGCGCCTGTCATATCCATTGTCACCACCTCTACTTACGCTGTAAAGAAAATTTTATAGATTTATTTATTAACTTTTACATCAAAAACATTTATTTTCATTCATATTAAAGGGAAGGAAGAATGATTGTACAAACAGGCCTTAAACAAATCGCCAAAGCTTGAGGACAATTTACTCTAATTCTGTTCATAGTATTATAATCTACCAACATCTAGGAGTCACCTATACTCTTTGTGTATGTGTGAATTTCTATGCTGGGTGTGTATTCTGATAGAAAATCATCAATTATCTTTGACCTATTTCATTAAGGAGAATTTCCCGACAAAACACCATGCAATACACCATACAAAAGTGGCCTATTCATATTTTGGTCCATAAGTCATATGTTGAAATTTTTTTGGTAACCCAACTCAAAATTTCATATGAAATTTGAAATCATTGTTTTTTTTTTAAGAATTTGTCAACTGTCCTCTCGTAATGAACTCCCAGGTTCAGTTCTATAAGAAACCAATAATGTGACAAATGGTCAAGTGCGCGTAACCTGTTATGATTTTATAGCATACACGCGCTTGAAAGTGAGTCCTATTAATGTTTGTGGTACCTTTCTGAAAGGTTCATTTAGAGTGCGAATATGATAAACCTTAAAGTTTAAACTCACGTAGGTTTTCCCATATAAATGCCTGGTGTCGGCGTATGCGCACGTTGCGTGATAGAATAGTCGACGCGGATGCGACGCCCGTCTATCTCCATGCCGGTGCACTCATTCTTTGCCACTTTGGCGTCCTCCTGGTTCTCGAAGTACACGAAGCAGAAACCTCGGGAGCGACCGGTCTGTAATAAGCTTTAGTTTTAGACATGTGTTACTACGAAACTTCCCCTCCAGAAGACCGTCAGTAAACTCAGTGAGTTCGCTTTTTTGATGATGGTGTGGAATGACGCACCGCAGTACGCAAAATACACAGTGGAGGAAAATTGAAATTGTTTGACGTAATTCATTGAATTATTGAGAGATTGTGGGTAGGATTATTTTAGCAGAACTCAGTACAATTGAAGTGGAACTCACCTTAGCATCAATAACAACTTGAACTTTATCCACGGGTCCATATTTAGAGAAGATGTGGTTGATCTGCTGTTCAGTAGTGTACAAACTGAGTCCAAACACCCCCAGGCATCTGGACGGCGTGGGATTCTCCTGTTGACGGTACATGGGGTCTATTTTCTTGTAGGCGAGTCTCACTCTTTATAATGCTAAGAAAAGCTACAAAAGATAATTTTATTTTTTTGTTCTTTTGCTTTTCTGTTTTGAGTAGACAGTCCAGTATTTACTGTTGTACTCAAAAGTACCAAACTGGTACTGGGTGTAAAATATTCAAAAATATGAAACTGGAATATTGAAGAGCTAGAGACTTGTTGAAAAATTAACACAGACACTAGATAACTTTAATGGAATACTGAAATTAAACAAAAACATTAATACTGTGCTGGTTATATTGAATTTAATTGGAAAAATGAGCTATGGCCATAATTTTGCTATCAAATATTGATTAAGGTGCATTTCATTTTAATTAGCTCACCTTTTACAACCAAGTAACTGGACATTTCAGCACCATAGCTCAAAAATAGCATGCATTAAATTTGAAAAAGAGTACTTAAAACTATTTCTTATAGCTAAAATTTTGCATTAATTGCAAAATATGCAATTGGCTTTTTGGGGACTTTAGCCAATTGCACGCCACGACATTTTGTCGGTACTTAGTCGCCTTTTACGATTTGAGTCAGATAGCAAGCAGTTGTGCTTGCTACTGACGTGTTTTTGTGACTTCAGTACACAATGGCCTTTGTTTGTGGTTTTTTAAATAATTTTTATATAAGGCATTTTTAAGGCTTTATTAACAAGCCCAGGTAGGTAGCTACATGGTACATGAGCTCAAACATGGGCCAGTGTATACAAGTCTTAGTTCTCAGCATGCGGGGACACTTAAATCTAGGGGAATAATTACAAAAAAAGGTATTCACATAAACATCACTCCTCACCCTGTCACCCATGTGCCGGCGGCGCGACGACATGGGGCTGTGACTGTGGGATCGTCGATAGGAGCCCCGCGGCGAGTACGAGCGGCTGCGGGAACGCGAGTACCGAGAGGACCGGTACCCGCGCCTCGCAGAGCCCGACCGCGACCGCGACCTGGAGGCCGACCTAGCGTCAGCAGGAACGCTCAGTTAACATGCAAGAACACACTAAGCAGACGAAAAGCTAAGCTGCTCTTTGGTGACTGTTTTTAAGTATTGGATGTTGACATTTTGACTCCAGGAGCCTTTGGGAATGGTGAATAGATAGAAAGTTTATTTTTAAACTGCATCAATCAATCACAACAGACTGCCTACACTCAGGACACAAAGGTCTCTCCAAAGTTATCAATGAATTAAGCCAATTACAGTCGTTGCTAGATTAGGGCTTACCTCATGAGTGTTGATTGCTAACAAACTTCATTGTTAAGGGACATACAAAGAGAAACTTTGAAATATTATTTTGAAATGTCAAAATCCAATATGAATGTAATGTCAAGTTTTATTGTAATGAGTACAAAGTTAGTTCTGGAATATTCCAATATCATGGAGGAGTCAACCAAAAAGCCTATTCATGTTAGCAAACAAAGACAGTTGCCATGGTGTCCTGCACACAATATTATTGATCACATATCAATAAACATTGTTTATACTTATGTAGCTAGTTTTTAAGTAATCGAATGACCCATTTATTTATCTCAAGGACGGTCAAATATGATGAATAAATAATTGTATGCAGGAAAGAGCAGGTGTTGCGTTGTTAGTAGCCATGCTATACAGATGCAAACACACACACAAGATAAAAACAATTTTGTATTTAAAACTCTTTGTGTGATCATAACAGGATATTATTTTGTTAAAATACTAATTGTAGGTATCATATAGGTTAGTTCTATGGGTTACTGGTTCTAGTTCAGAGATACACCTATCAAGAGTTGTTTTTCTACATTTAATTTGTTGTTGTTTCTAGAAACAAATGACAACTAATACATTAGGTAGTCAATCAAATATTGTCTGTTGGTGAAATCATCAACTAATGTAATGTTTGTATATGATGTCTAGAAATGAAGCTTCTATGTTTGAAAGATTACTTATTACTGTTTCCTTATTGTTTGAACCTCTATTCAAAACATTTATCTAGAATGTTGAAACTGGACTTGCAAAAGTAGTTACTCAGAAATGTACTCAAATTAACTACAAGTTGGTAAGAAACCCTAAAATTTCAGAAGGAACCTTCAATCATATTCCAGTTATGTAAATAATAATTAAATGCTATGTTATTTACTACTTTCTTATCATTTCCCGCGTGCCGTACGTCCCCCCTCCCGCCCCTCCAATTACACAACATTATTGATAAAACTGTTGCGTTATTTTTGTTACTAACGAAAAAACTAAGCAATTAAAAACAGATGCCTATCGACTAACAGGTTATTATGCGGTATCGTCACTAAAATATCAGCAAGGTCGTACACTAGCATAAATGACTACGAAATTCGCACTTCCCGAGACGCATGTAAACTATGTTTGAGTTTAACGATACACACCATTGCGCAACACACGCGAGCGTTACCCTTGAGGTCGAGGTTATAAAGTGTTTGTTGGGAATACTAATTACAATGCCAAATACTAGTTAGTAACAAATAAGCTTCCAAAACCAGCATTTAATATCAGCAGACTTACGGGCTCCTATATTTTCTGCTCGAAGCTTTTGGCGGGGGCGGCGTCCTAGACCGGCTTCGGCTGTGGCCGCGCGACATTGCGGCGGGCTTCGGTGCCGGCTCTCGAGACCCGTTACGAGTCCTCGAGCGACTCCTCTGAAATCACCCAAGCGATATTATCGTCATTAAATATAGAACGATCCGCCGACAAAATAAAACACACGCGGCGGGAATGCGAGTCGGACGTGACAAACTACGGTTAAATATAGTACCTCTCGATCCGACATTTTATCCGACGTGATGAATCCGGTGAACAAAAAGAAGATAAAACGTATTCAATCTATTTTTGATGCGTAAAATTCGAATAAAATTTCGCGAGCACACCTCAATCGCGTTCACCAAGAAACGAAAAACAAAATGGCGTTTGCTAATGTTGTTGCCAGCCTTCGTCACTCGTTTTCAAAAAGAAAAAACTAGTTTTTAGTCGGTTTCGGAATGATCCGCATTAGTCAGTAGTTTCCGAACGCGCGTGTCATTTCCAAAAGCACGTCCTTATTTATAGTTTCTAAACGAAATTTATATACTCTGTTGTGTCAAAAAATGAAAAAATTATCAAATCCACATCACATTGCGAATTCGGAATGTGGTTTGTGAATCGCTCAATATTTAAATTATTAGATTTTGCGTAAATATGACTGACAACGAAGTACAAAATGAGCCCTCAGGGGACCAACCTCAAGAGAAGACTGCTAAACAACTAGAGAAAGAAGCAAAAAAGGCTGCAAAATTAGAAAAACTGAAAGCCAAGTTGGATAAAAAGAGCGCAACGCCAGCTGTGCCGAAAGATAAACCAGAGGTAGGCTTTTGTGTCCTAAAATATCTTTGTAACAATAGCCTTAGGCTTTTACACTACAATTATTGCTGATCATTTGCATAGAAATGTATTTTTTTGCTACTGTCTTGTAGCGAAAATATCTGGTTGAAAAACTGAAACTGGCGTCCCCTTCGGCGAGTGAAAGCAATGCCGCAATATTGTTAGTCACGTTGCATCAGTGCAATTGTCTTTCAACATAGTCATAATGAAATATGATCTATATTACAATTGGGATTATTTGTTTAAATACCTATATTTTTTTTTTAACTAAACAGTTGTATTTATAATATACCTGTCTATTACCTTTTATGGTTAGAGATTTATAGGATACAAGAAAAAAAAACGAAATAAATGGATAGCTTAATTAAGAAATTAATATAATTTATACAATAAATTAATACAATCACATTATTCTAATTAGAAAAAATGATAATTTATAACTCATAATAAATTAAACAGTTTATCTCTACTAGCCTTAAGTATTAGATAAAAAATATTTTTTTTAAACTCCACTTAACTTTCTCATACAAAATGGATTTATAGCAGTTTTAAATTAAAAACATAAAAAAAAGTTCTTTTTTTTAAACTGACTGACCATGATCACTCTAACAATCAAGTAAATAATGCATAGACACAACCTTGTAGCCAGGATTATCCACCAGCAACTTGCTCTGAAATACAGTCTTGTTGAATTGGAAGTACCATACTACAGGTATGTGCCCGACCCAGTTCTTGAAAATGGCAATATCACATTGTATTGGGATCGATCTATCATCACCGACAGGACTATTGTTGCCAATAAGCCTGACATAGTGGTGGTAGATTGATTAGAGCGTCGCGCAATGATTGTTGATATTACGGTCCCACATGACGAGAACCTCGTGAAAGCTGAGAAAGATAAACAAATTAAGTATCTTGACTTGGCTCGCGAGGTTGTCGACATGTGGGATGTGAGTACAGCAATCATTGTGCCGATAGTCGTGACGGCCAATGGCATAATAGCCAAGAGCCTCGACCAACACCTCAGGAGGCTCTCGTTGGGTAGTTGGATCAAGGGCTTGATTCAGAAAGCGGTACTCCTAGACACGGCGCGTATTGTTAGGAGATTCCTTTCTCAGGAGCCCTGATCACTGGTAGCTTGGACCCTGTTCCCGATACCGGTGGGCTACTATTTTTTATATTTTTAAATGTTTTTATTTTTTATATTAATATTTATAAATGTAAAAGTAAATAATAAAAAAAAAAAATTTAATTAAACTACCACTAAATATACCTTAAGCAGCATAATCAATCTGATTGAAGTGAATAATTTGACTTTGCCTTTTAAAATGTAATTTATTATATATTGGGCTAAGCCTCTTAAATTAAGAATTCAATAAACAAACATACATTCTATAATTTTCTCTTTAGAAAAAGGTGAAGGAAACAAAAGAAAGTGCTGTGTACAATGCGGACACCGCACCCGGTGATAAGAAGGACATCACAGGTGCTATGCCTGATGCGTACAGCCCGCAGTATGTCGAGGCAGCCTGGTACGCATGGTGGGAGAAACAGGGCTTCTTCAAACCTGAATATGGAGTGAGTATAAACTAGACGTGAGGCGTATTTATCGGTTATTTAACAGTTAAATAAAACAGGTTTTAAAAAATATCAACATGGAACAGATATCTTAAAACGGACTGTTCTTTTGGAACAGGGTTTTGGAACTGTTTTTTCCTTAGAACGGGAATAGGTGAAGCAGGTTGCTAATTTGACCTGTTACAGACAACCTCTAGTATAAACATACACAGAAGACTGACTGACAGTTGTTTATATTTCATTCATTCAAGTGTAATAATTTATTAATATTGAACACTCAGGCATCACTAGTATTGGTAAAGAAAAAACGTAATGAAATCGCCAATCAATCCTTATATGTGAAGAGGCAAAATGGCTATTATAGACTGGTATTATCAACAGTTACAAGGAATTGGTTCAGACCAGCCAGACATCCGTGAAGGTAGACGATACAAGAAAACGGAACAAATACACAAGAAATAAGTCTTTCTTAAAAAACCCTTTTGCTAAAATATTAATTTAATTTCTATTTATAGAGAAAATCCGTCCTGGAACCGAATCCAAAAGGCAAGTTTGTGATGGTGATCCCTCCTCCCAATGTGACAGGCTCTCTGCATCTCGGTCACGCACTCACCAATGCAGTTGAAGATGCACTCACTCGATGGAATAGGTAACAACAATCACCATTCTTAATTGATTACTTAGCAACAGTAATAGTGGTCAGTAATTCATTATTCTTTTGACAACAGGATGAATGGTAAAACCACACTATGGAACCCAGGCTGCGACCACGCAGGCATCGCCACACAGGTGGTGGTGGAGAAGAAGTTGTGGCGCGAGGAGAGGAAGACGAGGCACACCCTGGGTAGAGAGGAATTCATCAAGAGAGTATGGGAGTGGAAGGAACAGTAAGTGTCACTTCTTTTGCTTATGCCACTCATTCTTACCCAATTACAGCAAAGGCAAAGGAGGGTGGGTTATGATTTTGACAAGCTATATATGTATGTGTGTACATCTGTTCTCTCATAGCTCCTAAACTACTCATCGGAACTCGACAAACGAGGTATCGTTGGAACCGTCTTAATCGTTCCTTGAACATAGGCTAAGTGACGTGTCAAAAAATTCAAAGTGGCGCCCTCTATAGGACAAAAAGCATTGAATTAAAAAAATAAATAAAATAAATACGCCGTGTTTGGTATCATTTTAAAGGGCTTCACTTATACATTTCCAAAATATTGCTCAAATTTAAAGTGGCGCCATCTAGCGGACAAAAAGTCATGTGTTACAAAAACCACTGTTGTTAAGATAAGTACACCGTGTTTGACATCATTTGAAAGGGCTTCACTTGTACTCATCAAAAATATCATCAAAATTCAATGTGGCGCCCGCAAGCGGTCGAAAAATTCAGCACAACACCAAAAAGTTTAAATAAAAAAAAATAAAACCCGACTACGACAAAAAAACGACGCTGAAAAAGTATAAAACAAGATATTCAGCATGCTGAAATAAACAAGGTTACTGGAGAAACAAGAACAGAACCAAAAGAAAAGCCGTAGTCACACGTTATTAAAGTGTTCAGGTTGGTGGTTTGTCGTAGTCTGGTTTTTGTTTTTTTTTTTCTTAAAAACTCTCAAGTCCATAATCTTGGCAATCAATGAACCGAATTTAATTCAACATAAGATATAATATACAAGTGGAGTGCGTCTAAAGAGTCAGTTGAAAACATTTTGTAGCACTAATTTTGTATCTAATGTAGAACATTTTTAGCTTAAGTATCTTATTGTGTTAACTTTTTTGAAGACACTTTGACATCTAAGCAAGAATAAACCATAAAGCAAGTTTACAAAGACCAATTTCTTTTGGTGTTATTTCATTGTTGGCTTTGATAAACCAACAGCAACTAGTCTAAAAACTGATCTACGAGTTATTGCAAAACACTATACTGCGGCGAAGGGACAATTCTCCCTGTCCTTGGTTTTATGTCGCTACCCAATTCTCATCCTTACTTCAAAGTCTCTAAAGACGAATTTAATTAAACTCACATTTCCACCTTTTCTACCCAGAAAAGGCGTCCGCATCTACGAGCAGTTACGAAGCCTCGGTTCGTCGTACGACTGGTCGCGCGTCCGGTTCACAATGGACCCCTCAATGTGCCGCGCGGTCAACGAGGCGTTTATCCGCTTACACGATGCTGGCGACATCTACCGGGCCAATCGGCTCGTCAACTGGTCCTGTACGCTGAAGAGTGCTATCTCGGACATTGAAGTGGATAAAGTTGAGCTTACTGGGCGTACGATGTTGACTATACCAGGATATCAACAGAAGGTACGTTATTATGTATAGTGCTAATATTATAAAGTTTAAGAATTTGTTCGTTTGTTTGAACGCCTTTATCTTAGGAACTACGAGTCCGACTTGAAGAAATCCATTTGTGTTTAAAGGGTGACTGGTAATTAGTCACCAATGCTAATACATTTCCAGTTTATGCTGATCTCGCATTGTGTAGGATTTCCATACAATGAGAGGTCAGCTTATACTGGAAATTACAGCTTGATATGTAGCAATTTTCCCGAGAAACAATTGTTTGTAATAAGCCTTTTTTATTTTAAGACAAGTGTGAAAGTGCGAAAATATCCAAATTCAATAGTTAATTTAATTATTGACATATTGTGGGTTGGCAATACTAAGCTCATTTGTCCTACAATCAAGTGTGTGAGAGAGACAGATACTATCTCTGTCTCCCTCACTCCCTTGACAGTTGTTAAACGTTGTCTTAGATTGAATTCGGCGTGCTAGTCTACTTCGCGTACAAGGTCGAGGAAACTAATGAGGAGATCGTGGTGGCCACCACTCGAGTGGAGACTATGCTGGCTGATGTGGCGGTGGCCGTCAACCCTAACGATACCAGGTAAGTCATCAAAATATGTGAAAATTATTAATTGTTTTCATTTTTGTTTACCTACCACGTAAGCTGCTTCCAATATTTTTTTTTATTTTTGTCGGTATAACCTAATAACACCTTGCCCGACCTAGGAATCGAACCCAGCAAAATTCACCTTGCTGGTTTTTGTTTTATAGTTTTATACCAGCACAGGAGCTAGAAATTTCAAATAATTAAATCTGAATAAAGACTTGTTATTTTTTATTTATTTATTTATGTATTTTAAAATAAAATAAAAAATACCCGGTTAATGGCAATAGGCTCGCCCCCTATTACATGGAACCTAAAAACATGCCGGCAAATTGTGGGTGTACATTGGTACACCTCTGCCTAACCCTCTGGGGAATACAGGCGTGATGGTATGTTGTATGTAAAATAATGTTCTATTTTCGAGTTTGTTCGAGACTAACGCACGGCACAGTTATATAATAAAAACTGCTCCAACATAATGCTCTTTCTTCGTTGATCGTTAAGGATCACCTTGTATTCCGTTCGGCAGGTACAAGCACCTGGTCGGCAAGGAGGTGGCGCATCCGTTCGTCAGTAGAAAGCTGCCGATCATAGCAGACGATTTCGTCGACATGAATTTCGGAACAGGTCAGTCCCATTTGATAATCTATAAATAATAATAGTTTTCACCTGTAAGCCATTTGGAGGTATGAGAAACAGGGTGTTAAGTCTCTCATCCTCCATAGAAAAGAGAGGATCGTGTGATAGTGTTGTGTCTGGCGGGCTACTGCCCGACGGTTGTTGTCGGGATTTTGTATAAATGCTAAACGTCGCGTCGAACTTTATTATCGCGATCTAGGCAACGTCAGTTTGTCGTAGTAGGTCGCATGCTGAGCGATAGATGTCGCTACAGCCATCTAAGGTGCCTCTGCGAGTTGACTCCGACTCCTCGTTCGACAATGGCCCAATGAAGTGTAGTAGTTCAGTAGTAGTAGAGCTCTTTGTGAAGGAGCTCGTCCGGGGAAGTACTAACACCAAACCTATTTCTGCCGCAAAACAGCGTTGTTGTGTTCCGGTTCGAAGGGTATGGGTGCTGGTGTAATTACAGGCACATGAGACATTTCAACTTTGTCTCTGGAACGACAACGCATTTGCAAGGCCTCTGGTATTGCAGATGTCTATAGGTAAATAAAATTATATATGTTGGATCTGTTTTAACAGGTGCTGTAAAGATCTCGACAGCGCACGACGTGAATGACTACGAGTTAGGCAAGCGCCACAATCTCCCGTACGTCAACATTTTAGATGACGAGGGCAAGATGCTGCCCAACTGTGGAGCGTTCACTGTAAGTACAACATCAAAAACCTCTTCTGCCTTAATTTAATGATGTCCCCACCACAATGATTTCAGTTCAAACTTAAAACCATCTTTAATGTGTAGTAGTAAAGGCGGTTTTCGAAATTCAATTGAAGCATACATTTTTATTTCTGAAAAGAGATTCTTACTTTTTGAGAAATACTACACTAATAATAAAAGTGTGATATAAAAGGGGATTGTATAATCGTATGCTTATTTGCCGTTATTCAGTTTTCGCTAGGAAAGTTTGGATAGAGGAGAAGTCATCTCCTAGAAATACTCCATAAAAAAAATAACTGAATTCTGGGAACGCGTAACACACGCGCGAAATTATTTCTGGCACATAATTTTCAACTCTATTTGTAGTGTATTTTAGTTCATTACAAAAAATACTAAAAATATAAAACCGCTCTTGCATATTGCCGCTCTGTTTGCGCTGACCCTTCACATTTTGTTTTCATGAACATGATCGATATGATTGTCGTAGGGTATGAAACGCTATGATGTACGGCGCAGTATGATTCACGCGCTGGAATCCAAAAAGCTGTACAAGGAGACGAAGGAGCACGCCATGGTGGTGCCTCTCTGCAGCCGCTCCAAGGATGTCGTGGAACCCTTGCTCAAACCGCAGTGGTGAGTATTGTATATTACCAGCTTTATCCATGGCTCCGAATCAGGTTTTGTGTAGCAACAGGGGAAAAAAGACACTCAATGTTGGCAGAAGTTAGGTGATCTTGCCAACATTGCGATTTTTTTTTTGATCCGGGCTATATCTGGGAAGACACTGGATGCAAGCCTCTAACAACTGGTCGTTTTGAATATCTATGAGTGAGGCCTATGTCCAGCAGTGGATGTCCTGCGGATATGATGATGATATCTGGGAAAATTCTGGTTACAGAGAGGGTTATGTGATGTGATGGGTCTTTTTACACTCCATATACAGGGGTGTTTTGTTTTTCTTTAACAAAACCGTTTTTTTTTATAATGGACTGTCCCCCTTTTGAGAGTGGAGAGACGGGGGATTGCGCTGGTCACTTGCCGGCTAAAATGACCATTGTGTTCCACGACCGATCTACGGGCGGGGGCACAGAATTCGCTCGCACATTCGCCAGACTACAACCCGTCAAAACCAAACCGTATCCCAAATTCTCAGGTATATAAAATGCGACAACATGGCAGCGGAAGCCATCAGAGTGGTGAAATCCGGGGAATTGAAGATTATCCCTGATGTGCACGAGAAGATCTGGTACCACTGGATGGAGAACATCCGCGATTGGTGCATCTCCAGGCAACTGTGGTGGGGACACAGGATACCCGCGTATAGAGTTACACTGCCTGAACCCGAGGTAAGAATTTTTGTAGATTGGTAGGCTGTGTACAGAATACAAAGTCAAGTTAAACCAGCTAGGGTAACTTTAAAACCTTGATTGAAATCGATATCTTATACAATAATAATATTCTTCAGACCGAATTTTGATCAGCGGTGAATCTCAATGGAGACTAACCAAGTTCGCATAAAGTATTATAGTGCACAAGTGTGTGCGCAAACATAGGTGCACCCTCTTCGGGCAATATCGGCGGCTAATATCATTAGACTTTGTATAATTGATGATTATGTTATTTGATGTATGAAATATATAAATTTGTGTAGCGCAAACTAAACTTTATTTTTCTAAATGCACCATATATGTTGACAAATTTGGAAACTATATTGTAAACGCAGTATACGGTCGTTTGATTGTTATATAAAGATAATAATAATTAATCCTCATTAAGTAATGCAACTATGCAGTAATATTCGAACATAACTATAATAGATTAATTATTCGAGTCAACTCGACAACAATAGAACGATAATTAATTGGCTCATTACTCAACGCTAAGGTTAATAGATAAAACGAATTGATACGAGCTAGTGATGTCACCAAGCTTACTAAAACCACAAAATCGACTAAAAATACCTAACTTCCTTGGACCACCAAGGAGTTCGAGGACGCGGTAGGTCCGCGCGGCAGCAAGACGGCGCCGCGCCGCCGTCACACCCGGTCTGGCCGGAAGAAGTCGCACCGCATCCGGGCGCGACACCGGGTGGATAGCGGGCCGGACACGTCTGTATGTCGCTGAGTACGCGTGGAATGTAGTAGCTTTCATGTGCATGGCGTGTTGTTTACAGTTTGTTTTTTAGGTTAACAATGTTGCCATTCTTAACGTAATTTTTTATTTTTGTGTTGTGGTAACAGTCTTTAGATATTGCTACATTTTATGTTTGCACTTCGTGTAAATATGTGATTTTTTAACTCAATTACGAAACGCAAAAAAATACTAAATCATGACATGCTTTTATAAAGAAATGTGACCCATTTTATACTTAGGAAATAATAAAATAACATCTATTTCTAATACATTTAAAACTGCATAGCATTATACATATTTAGCACAAAGTAATAATTGTGTAACAGAATCAAATTTCGATTATAATGGGTGTAAAAAACACTTAACGAAGCCGACTTACATGCACCCCATATGCATATAATCATAACATCACGAGTCTATCCGCGAGGGTTGAGTGGAAGTGTTTAATATGTAGTACCCCCACATTTCCTCCAATTAAGTTTGCCTCATGTAATAGGTCCAGCTTCTTTTGCCATTAACCAGGCACTTTTTAAGGTTCCGTACCTGGAAGGGAAAAACGTGCCGTTTTTTATTAATGATTATGCTTGCATGGAGTTCGTTTTGTAATCGTTTAAATATGGCATTTATTCAGTGCTGTTTTTTTTCTTTGACTTTTATTTTGTAGTTCTCGCTCAATTATTTTTGTAGCTAATGTTGCCTCGGCGGAGACGGTGTGATGATCTGTTTGGAAATTTTTCGCATTTTGAGTACGTTCGAATTCGAATCAATCAGTGACAAGTACATAGTTGAATTTAGACACATTGATTGTCGGTGAGATGCTATAAAGTGAACGTTTTTAATTACGGGAATTGCATGATTGATCACGTGATCAAATGTGACCAGAGACCTCACAAAATAGGGGTTTGTAAGAAATAAGTAGAGCTCTTAGTCCAGCTGTGGAACACTAAATAGGCTATAAAATTACATTGACTTGTATTTCAGCAGCATAGATATTTTTGTAAAAGATCAATAGTCCACGTTGCAGAAGACATCCGCATGTTTCATATGACATAACATTGACAGCACTGCATGACCCCTATATTATCAGACCTTATCTAATTGTCCCTTTCCCCTCCAGACCAAAGACCAAGAGCTCTGGGTATCAGCTCACACGGAAGAGGAGGCGCTCACTAAAGCGTCCTTTAAGTTCAACGTCCCTGCTGCTGACATACAGCTAGTGAGGGATGATGATGTGCTCGACACCTGGTTCTCATCAGGACTGTTCCCCTTCTCCATCTTCGGCTGGCCGGACCAAACTGAGGACTTACAGGTGGGTCGATGTATAAGAAGAAGAAGTGCTATGTATCTTTTCTCATGTCACTAGGTTTATGAGATTTCATGTCTTCAGAAGAACATTCAGTTCGATAAAATGTTTTTTTATTTGTAAGAGGCATTTGCTTTAAAAGCGGTTCTTCTATGGCCTGGGCTTCTAGAGGTAGATGATCCCGATATGGTTGGTTGTGTATGTGAGCTTGTAAACGCACCCAATACACAGGAGAAATTTCTAGTATGGGTAGCAAGTTTTGGTTTTTAAATAGAAGACAAGAAAGTATTTACTCTTATTCAAATACCGTCTAAACATGGCAAAGTAGCGTTTATCGTCTTTCGTATATCAAAAAGGGGCGTGTGGAAATATATACCATGGTAATTCCTACAGGCGTTCTACCCGGGCACCCTGCTAGAAACTGGACATGACATCTTATTCTTCTGGGTCGCAAGAATGGTGTTCTTTGGTCAGCGGTTGCTTGGAAAACTGCCATTCAAGTAAGTGCTCGTACCCTCGTAACCTCTTAGTCATGTTAATAGAGTAAAAATAGACAAATTTTTAGAACATTACTAGTTTCTAATACTGCTCCATTATGATATTGAGAAGGAATTTAATAAATAAAACTTGCAATTTACGCAACAATGAACTTTAAGTGTATAAGAATTAAAAATAAAAAGAATAAAAAAAAAAACCTAATTTATCTAACGTTTTCAATTGCAATGAAATAAAAAACCCTGAGGCATGTTTGATGCATAATGCCTAAAAATTAAAGCTCATAGTAGTCATCAGAAAACTACATAATAGATACCTCCCACAGAGAAATATACCTCCATCCGATGGTCCGTGACGCCCACGGCCGCAAGATGTCGAAATCCCTGGGCAATGTCATCGACCCCGTGGACGTAGTGCGAGGAGTCTCCCTGGAAACTCTTCACGAGCAGCTTGACCAGTCGAACATAGACATTAGGGAGGTGGAGAAAGCCAAGCAGGGACAGAAACAGGACTATCCTAATGGAATACCGGAGTGTGGGACCGATGCGCTCAGGTTAGTGATAATATGTACCGACAAGTAATTTAAGGTAATAAGTTTAACAAGTCAATAATAATTTAGGCTCCATTTATTAATTTTTAAAACACTGAAAGTTGTGTAAATGTATTAAGGTCTGTATATGGTGCCTACTTATTTGTCTGTATGTTCGGGAAGGGTTCAAGGAAAAACAAAATAAGGTTTATACAATTTTTGAAATATTATTTTTAATTTTTATTTGCGATAATGGCTGTATCCTCTCTATAAAAACTTCTTTACGATCAGAACAGTGAATAACAAATAACAACAAACTATTTTGACCTCGACGCTACTTAAGCAGAAATGTGCGCGTGTGTGCGGCATACGGACGTACTCACAGATTAAAGTAAGACGAGTGCGGGTGAGAGAGAGGGCGCGTGGGGGTGTTCCGCGCCGCGCCGCCGCATCCTCGTCCCTCTACGGCCCGTTGATACCTAAAAATTGCGTTCTGCGCATCGCGACACGATGTTCCGAGCCGCCATGAAGTTTGGCCCGGACTATACTTTGCCCGCGAATTCATCTGCGTAGATTTTATTCTTCCCTCACAAAGTCAATTTCTTAAGGCTAACTTTTTTTTAGGGGGAACTTTAAAAAACTCGAATAAAGTCAAATTTGTATCCTGCTATGTCCACTAGGTTTGCTCTCTGCGCTATGACCCAAGGGCGTGACCTGAACCTGGACATCCTGCGGGTGCAGGGCTACAGGTTCTTCTGTAACAAGCTATGGAATGCCACCAAGTTCGCGTTCCTGTACTTCCCCAAGGACACAGTGTATGAGGTCAGTTTTTAATGTTAGAGGGAGACAGAGAATTAGTTCTGACTTAGTGATGATAGAAAGTGGATCAAGATCCTGTGTGTTCCATTTATGTTCCACGGTCTGGTGGATTTTATTGGATTGAAGTTTTATACTTAATTTATTGCTTCATCTGTTTTAAAATTCGTTTGCTCGACAACGTGTTTAGCGCAATGGATATTGATTAATTGTCGAAATTTGCATTATCAATGAATTTTGGCCAAATTCGACAAACAAAATCGAGCAAAAAAAGAAAAAGCCTAATTCCTAATGGTCTACCAGTTAATCAAAGGTAGTGAAGAACTAACACATTATCATGACATCCAGGTGTGGACACCCGCCCTGCCCGCGGAGCTGTCCGCGATGGATCGCTGGATGCTGTCGCGGCTGGCACTTGCCGTGAACAAAGTGAACGCCGGTTTCTCCACCTATGACTTCCCGTCTGCCACCACGCACTGCTACAACCTATGGCTTTATGACCTCTGTGATGTTTATCTGGTAAGTTTTCATTTAATAACAATACAATCCTATTATTGTCCAGAGGCCGCTTTTCATCCAAAGAAGAATTGCGTCCTATTGCAGGGTAAAGGCCTCTTCTCATATATGGAAGGCACGAGCATTGTTCAAGGCGGATTGGCGTTTACTTACAATAATTATTATAAGTCCAGGTTTTCTCATGATGATCTCCATTAGTAATGTCAGTGAGGTCTAAGATAAACTTATGAATTGACAAAATCACATTGGTACTTACCCGGTATCGAACCCGCAAACTCACGCAAGAGAGCCTTAACCACTGGGCCATCACGACCTTAAGTGAAATTTTTATTTAACCAAGTATTTTCGTACACACTAGTAAATAGACAAAAAGGATTATAACTATTTATTGATTTTAAAACAACAATCTAATTTTACAGTTACTTGAAAATGATTCCGGACAAATAGTGTTATTTTTAGAGAAGTTGTTGTTTTGGAATTATTTTTTAATGGTGCCTATTACCAAATTATGTTATTAACTTTCATCTTCTTTAGGAATACCTTAAACCGGTGTTCACGACTGGCACGGAGGCTGAGCAAGCAGCCGCCCGTCGCACTCTGTACACGACTCTCGAGTATGGGCTCAAGCTGCTGAGTCCCTTCATGCCGTTCGTCACCGAGGAGCTGTTCCAGCGACTACCGAGGAAGGACACCAGCTGTCCGTCCATCTGTGTGGCTAGCTATCCTACTGTAAGTCAAAGTCAAAAATCAAATCACCATGAAAAGTAAATTTAGAAATATAATATAATATTGAATCTAGTTGCTGTTGTAATATTGAATATAGTAGTCTAAACACTTTTTAAATATTTCTTTAGGCAGATTATTACACTAGATTTCTTTAGACCTTACTAGGATGGACCTTAATCGAGATAATAATGCAATACGTCTTAAATAAAATGTGGGAAACCGGTACCAGCTTTTAAATTTCCATTGCGAAATAAAAGTATCTTCTGATACAGATAACTAGGTAGCAATAACGTTTCGTTCGAAAAGGTGGTCATGTGTCTGAGAATAAAACATAAATTTACTGGACTTCACTGGAAAACAACCGGCAAAGGAAGAAGGCTAACGCCAAAAAAAAAAATACGGCGACGTTTGGAACACGAGGCCTATTTTCCAACAAATCAGACGGCGCAGAAGGCACTGTGATTGGTTAAGATGTTTGTCGACTAGCAGTCTGTTACTACTGACTGGTCATTTATAACTAGTTGCGATATCTGCTTCAAGTTTTAATTTCTTTTTTTTCCTTGCCCAGGATGCCGACACCCCCTGGCGTTCAGAAGAACTAGAATCTGACGTAGACACAGTCATGAAAATGGTGCACTCGATCCGGTCCACCCGGTCGGAGTACAACTTGACCAACAAGCAAAAAACCACGGCCCACCTCATCATATCCGAGGAGCCGAAGGTGGAAACCCTGACGGGTCTGTTCAGGAGTGTGCAGTCATTAGCTAATAGTGAGCTGACGGAGGAAAAGCCACCAATTGGATGTTCTATATTGACAGTGTCCGATAAAATTGAAGTGCATCTTGTTTTGAAGGTATGTAGCGCGACAAATATAACATCAAGGCTATATTCTCCCACGGGATAAAGCAGCGATGTATACACACCCACTTCGGCAGTTATGTTGAGGGCCCATATTATAGTCTCACAGAGCTGTTTTAAAAATCATCAAGGTCCAAAAGCCGGCGCCGTCATTTTTAGCTAGGTCACCTTAACTTTATTCTACCTACTATGGTCGCCTTTAAAGTCAAAGATCTTCCTGCCCTTATCCCATATTACTTGGGGTCGGCGCAAAACATTTATTTCAATTAAACCCCCTATAGATATTTTTGTATAATAGACACCACCAACAAATTGACATACTTTCATTAGCTGTCAAACGCGATTCCACCATAGATTTTGTATAGTAAATGTTTTTAATATACAAAATCTATGGAGGAATCGCGTACAGCTATTAGCAGTTTGGTAACTGCTAATAGCTGTTAATTGAAAATTAATCGGGTTTTCAGGGCTAAAATAAAGTGATTTTTAGTAACGATTTCTCAAAAAAAAATGGTCTTGGTATTATTGGTTCCAATTCTCAAAGAGTCGGTCAGAAAGTTGAAGCTAGCTGTTTGTTTCATAAATATCCACTAGTAGGTACAACTATCTATTTCTCACTTACTCGCTATCCCTATCAGACCTGCTGCTTAGACTTTTCCCAACTATGTTGGGGTCGGCCTCCAGTCTAACCGGATGCAGCTGAAAACCAGTGTTTTACATGAAGCGACTGCCTATCTGATCTCCACAACCCAGTTACTGGGCAACACGATACCTCCTTTACTTTTACACATGGTTGATAAAATCATTCCATTTTCACAGGGCCTTATCGATCCCATAAAAGAGACAACTAAACTAGAAAAGAAAAAAGAAGCCCTGTCTCAAACGATTGTCAAGTTACAACAAGCGATGGCCGCCGACGACTACATGAACAAAGTACCCGCCGAAGTACAGAAGCTCAACTTCGAGAAACTTGCGCAGTCGCAGGGCGAGATCGAGAGATTACAAGCTGCTATGGCAACCTTGAAACTTATGTAGGGATTATGTAATTGAAGAATACACACCATGCACAGTGCTGGTATTATTCTGAGGTCGGAAATGTCACCATTATTTTAGCGCGAGAAAGGGATGTCGCTCTACATCCTGCATAGCTCCATCTCTTTTTCGCACTGTCAAACGTTTTTAGGGCTGTCAAAAACATTGAGATATATCCATTTCCATCGCATTGAAAAAATTGCCATGATGATAGATTTTTTAAGAGTAGTAGTAGTTTCGATAAAAATTGGATTGTGGCATCAGGAATAAATTCCCACTGTGTATGAACTGATAAGTAAAAGTACAGTTAGTGGGCGTAACTACCTCGTGAGTCTCCTTTCTACCCGAAACCGCGCAAACTTTTTATACCAACATTAGATTTTAGGTAATCATTAAGAGTTTCAAAATTTAGAACCCTCCAGTAATATTACCTGCCAGTTAGGACCAGCCGCGGCCTTGTAACCGTAGGTCGTTAAATTGCATTTGTATCTCTTACCATTGTCTTAGTATTTTTTTAAATGTTACCTTGAGTCAACTGACACCGGTGTCGTATTGTTTTAAGTAAAATGATTTTAATTTATTATTTGCAATAAACTTTGCTTCGTGAATTGTGTATTTTTTAATTTATTCCTCCCATTGATAACAATCTGTATTGTTAACTAAAACAATGTCTCGACGAAACCGGATTGAGAGTTTTGTGTAGACTCTTGCCGCTGACAGTTTTTGCAAAACAGAAGTAAATGTTTTTGACGAATGAAAATTATTTTCAAGGGTTCTTATTTATTTGCTTAAGTTTGCTATTATGGTGATGCGGTAATGGCTTACGTACGTCACCTGGAGCCCTATCGATTTCTGAACGATACGGAAAATGACTTAGATTATTCGCAAAAATGACACTGACATTCCAAAAGTTATGCAAATTGATAGTTAGGTATCGCTTTAAAAATTTCAATAATTTTCAACATACATATGCGCTATCTTTCTTACTCTTAGAATAAACGTAATTAGCTATCCTGTTGTCAAATTGAAAGACAAGAAAATAAAATAATCCGAAATTATACTGTATTGGAACGCAGTTTCTGTTTGTTTGCTAATTGTATTTTAGTTGATTTTCCTATCCGTGTCTTAAGTGTTTCGTTATTATTGTAAGAAAAGTCTTTGTATGCTTCATAAAACCCTGAATTCCAGATTTCAAAGAATTCAGTAAAATAGACACCTACGAAAAACATGGAGTTCCCTACACTTGGCGACCACTGCCAGTATCAGAACTGTAACCAAACCGATTTTCTTCCTCTCCAATGCAAATGTGGCAAGGTTTGCTGCCGGGAACATTTCAACGAACATTGTTTGTCTGGTGAATGCGAGTTGGCGCCAAAACCTAAGGAAGTTAACCTCAAAAATGATGATCAGATATTCAGGTGTTCAGAAAAAGGATGTAGGAAAGGTAACCTACATGAAATGCTGTGTTCAAAGTGTAATAAACATTACTGTATTGAACATAGATTTCATCCGTAAGTATTCCAAGATTAATATTATACTAACCTCACATACATAATTTCCTCAATATAATATGGTAGTATGTTCAAGAAAACGAAAAAATCGTCCTACCATTGGTATTATGTCAAATCATTCTTGAGATCTAAGTTTTCTTTTTCAAAATGCCTGCTGAGTTTACCATGTATGTAAGAAAATATTCCCAGTTGTGTCTTTTTAACTTTTGAATTTATTTAATAAACTATATTTTTTATTTTTAGCAGTTGCCCAGAAATAGATGACGAAACAATGGCAGCCAAGATAGAACAGTTTGAAGCTCCCAGGAGACAATTTAGAGAAGTCAACAAACATCTACAAGAAAAGGTAAATGAATCTCAAATGTGAATAGGAGTTGATTAACTGCATCTCTATTGAAATGCTTTGATAAATATACTTTAACTTACAATATTTTGATGTTTGCAGATTACAGCAAACATCCGCAAAGCCCTTCAATCATCAGCAAAAGTAAAGACAGCATCAAAAATACACCTGATGAGAATAAAACAAAAAGCCATTGGCCCCAAAACTATCCCAGCATCCGACAGAGTATACTTCGCTATCAAGAAACCTTTAAATATGGAACCGAAACCAGTAAGAATCGTTCGAGAAGAGGACAACATCACAAAATTTGAATCCGTTACATTAGATCCGGATTTGAAAGATACCGTCCCAATTTTTATCTGCTCTAAATGGAGTTTGGGCCGTTCTATAGACAGTATCTGTGACTCCTGTAATATAAAAAATGATAACAACAAAATTAGTTCTGTAAAGCTCAGGTTGTTTAGACAGCTGGACAGTTACTGCATAAATCCGTTGAAGATGGAAGCGGAAGTGGCTGAGCTGATGAAAGCAGAAGTTTTGTTGGAAGGAGATAAATTAGTCATAGAGTATATTGATAGTAATGTTTTAAGTGAATTGGAAGAACATGCGCAGTTGTTCTTGTGTTGACTGTCGGAAATAAATGTATTATAGACTGATTTTTTTTTTTATTTGAGCCATACAAATTATTTTTTCGCAGGAGGAACAGAAAGCAATAAAAAACCAAATTAAAAATAAATAACCGTATAATAATGTCAACATAATCTAAATTACAACTAACACTTAAAGCGTTACTTCACTACTGTCTTTGCACTGTGAGTACTGTGACTGACTTCTCTGGTACGTGCCGGAGTCCACGAGGGGCATGAGCAGCGCGGGCGCTGATTGGTTGGTGTGCGCGGTGGGAGGGGGGGTCGCCGCTAACTTGTACTTCTCCACTAACCAATTACAATGTCCCGTCCGCGCGATCAACGTTATAAAGTCTCTTCGATACTGTTTCGTTAATATCGCGTATAAGAACGGGTTTGCACAAGCGTTTAGTGGATAGAAGAATACAAGAAGCACTTTTCCGTGACTGACGTCGACTAGTGGAGCGCCTGCTAAGGCGGTGATGCCGAAAAATGCGACGGGCGCCCAGCAGAGCAGGTCTGTTCCGATGAGGAGCGCCATTTTGTTCGCGATCCGTCTCTCTGCCGCCGCGGCCGCTCCCCTCCCTCCATAGCTCTCTCCTCCTCCCAAAGACCTGTATATTTGTACGTAGCACACCACGATCGTGACCCACGCCAGTGCGCTCACCATGAATATCGCTCCTTGGTACACAGCATCTCCGACATCCTTGCTCTCAACCGGCAAACATATTGAGGTAGACGAATAGTCAGACACGCCGAGCAGCGGCAAGCCAGCCATCAAGAAGGAGTACAACCACCCGCCCACCATGATTTTCGCTGCGGCTGATAAAGAGATCCTCCTTTCTAAATAAATTGCATACGTTATCGCGAACCAGCGCTCTAACGTGACTATAGTTAGGGTAATGACTGATAATTGTCCAGAAAATACTGATAGGAAGCCTGCGATCTTGCAGCCAACACCGTACTGCCAGTCGTAGGCGTAATTGAAGAATTCTCCGTAAGACCTGAGGTCCACAACAGCTAGCATGAACAGGTACAGTCCTGTGCAGAGGTCGGAGAAGGCGAGGTGGCACATGAGGAACCTCGGGACCGTTATCTCTGTATGGTTGGTGAGGAGGACGAGAAGAACGGCAACGTTGCCTACCACGGCGGCTGCAATGACGAACCACACGCTTGCTCTGAGCCACGACCAGCCCATCACATCTTCGCAAGGGTTGAGAGCATCTGGTACGGGCGTGCATTCTACTTTTCGAGGGCTGAAAAAGACGAGAGGCACTTTAGATTAGCTTGGGTGGAATTTCCAGTAAGAATCTTCTTAGTGGCAGTTTTGATTTGGAATATAAGACAGGCCATTTCCACCTTCCTGATACCCACCTAATACTAAAATTCCCGCACTCCGCCGATACGAGCGTGAACCCCACTCCCAAGGTATTGTTGACAGGGTCGTGGAACTCTCCCTGGTCATCCTCGTCTTCCCAGCTGCCAGAGTCAGAGAAGTACTCATCCATCTTCGCGTCGTACTCCTCGCTGGTCGTAGCTGTTGATACGTCGTCTTCTAAGGAGTCTCTGAAAAGAGATTATATGATTGCTTTATTTGTTTTTGGTATTACATAACATAAATCAATAGTGAACTTATGATTGAATTGGGTTTTATTTCCATCTTGTCTTCGTTTTCATACAAGTCACAAGGTGTGCGCAGTAGGTGCCATTTTTCTTCAAGAAGTTTGTCGAGAAAGTTGGAGTTTTATTTCACGTTTCAACAAGTGATTTTCTTTGTGTGAGTAGGTAATAAATAATTTTTAATTGTCGATAGCTTACGTTGTGAGGTTCGAGTTGTTTTGTGGCGCGAGGATCTTGATCGGCTCCAAGGATCTTCGCTTTCGAAACATTGGAGTTCTCTGCTGACCGCCGTTTGCGCATTTCTGTATAGGTACAAATATAATACACTATATAATACAATAGTATTGAAGTGGTATTGTTTCAAGCTTCGAGTTTTCTAGTCCCTCAAGTTTTGAAATCCCTTGCTCCTAATCATTTGGTTTCTGCTATCTTGTCAAACGTCTCTAGTCAGTATGTAGGTAGGTACCTATTTTGTAAGTATGTTAAATTTAAAAACTCACATTGGCCTTTGCCGGGTATTAAACCCCATGTAGGTAAGCGCCTTAACCACTGGGCCATTCATTGTTAATGAATTCTTAATTTTATTTTAAATAATAACTTGAAAATATATTTTATTTCAATTGTTATTGGTTATCAAAAACATTTAAAGAGTTGTACGCCTGTCTTTAAAAGAATACGCGGGCTGGGAGACGGCACGTGTTACGTGCACTGAGCCGGCGAACAAAGTATGGGTAATATTAGTATTGGGTAGTATTTGGGTAATATTTAGCGATGCGTTCTTACCGCCTGCATGAGAGCCACTTGTGTCTCGTAGAGCTTGTGTCGCGTGGGGTTGTGGCGCTCGGGGAAGCGGAACGCGCAGCAGTGGAAGTGGTGCGTCAGGTACGCTTTCTGGAGACTCTGAATGTGGGAACACAAGGATACAATGTTTAGGGGCTAAATAATCGTGCGCAAGTTTGTACGAAAGCTGGCCGGTGTATGTAACGGGTGTGTGAAAGCTACATGTTCTTTCTGTTATTGCGATCATATTTTCATTCCGGACGATGCCATGGAAGCTTCTGGTTACGGAGATACTGAAGGTCCAAGTTCGTTGTTTTGGTAGGTTTTTTTACGGAAACAAGTTTTCAATGTGTAGGTATAACTCATCATCATTATTACAGCCCTTGTGTTGAATGCACCCATAACTTAAAAACAAATCCATGGAGGTGTTATTATATCTGGGTAGGTACCTCACAACTTGATCAGTCGTTCCGCATTCAAAGTAAAAGTTCGCGAACATCTCCTTATGAAGTTGGCAGATTCGTCTCACAATTAGTATGTTATATTTCTCCACCTATGTATTTTTATCTTGTTCTACTCTGTATATTTTGTTTGTATGTATGTATTTATTATATTTTATTCCTGGAAACTTTCTGTTCCTTGCATCTGCTATGTTTTGTCTCTGCATCACCCTAAGGTAGACTGGTAGAAAATGCCTAAGGCATTAAGTCTGCCATTGTACAATGTATTATTTACATTATGTGCAAAAAGTTTTAATAAATAAATAAACTTGACGGTATTTGACCTTTCTTTAATAGCCGAATAATGGTAGCCTAGGTAACTCACCTGAAATTCGTAAATCGATGGGATGTATTTTAATGAAGGTGTCTTCTCTATCCTAAGTGTTTCCAAGTTCTGTAGGCCCGCGGTGGGCAGGGAGGTAATAGCGGTATTACTTAAATCTCTGAAACAATGATTTACCTTATGTTACAAAGAATGGGTATCTAGCTATATTAATAATAATACCAGCCTATTATTGTCCCAGTGGCACTTCAGTCGGGTCTTCTCTGTATGACAAGAGGTCTTTACTCTTAAAGGCCTCTTCTTCTACAGGGACGACCCGACTATTGATCACCACGCTTGCTCAAAGCGGATTGATAATTTTAGGCTTATAATAATTATAAGTACAGGTTGCTTCAGGATGTTTTCCACCACCGGTGCCAGTGATATCCAAGATAAACTTAGTAAGTGCATATATGAATTGAGAAAGTCATATTGGTACTTTAACGGCGTCGAACCCGCAACATCGTGTATGAGAGGAGTGTATGGAATACGAATCGCTGCTTACATAGCAGGTAACGACTTGCTAATGTTATGGAAACTTACAATTGTCGGAGGAGCAAGTTGGACGCGAAGGCATTTTCATCGATGTGTTTCAGCTTTGTGTTCCCTCTGAAACTCCTGGAAAAACAAAACATCTGTTTGTCAAACCTTTCGATGCTTTGTCAATATTGTTAAGGGTGCATCTTTCACTCAATACCTGAACAAATCTAAATTTTGAAAACTGTGTAGGTACTTGATACAATCACGCCTATATTCCCCGAAGGGTTATGCAGAGGTGTAACAATGTACACCCACAGTTCGCTGGGATGTTTAGGTCCCATGTAATAGGAGGCGAGCCTATTGCCATTATTGCCATTATTTGCCGGTCACAAATCCTAACTCCGAGCTGCTACTAAGAATTTCATAGAAAAACCCAATAACACTTTTTGCTCGACCTGGGAATCGAACCCAAGACCTCTAGCGTAGCAGTCGCGCTTTCGACCACTAGGCCAACGAGGCAGGTACTTGATCTATCTAGATTAAGATCTATTGATTATAGATCTATTAATTTTGGCAAATAGATAGTCTATAAGGAAACCTCAGCTGAGAATTTTGAGCTGCCACGCCGTGGAAGTTTGGACAAAAGCTAAGTTTCAAATATTGGGACAAACAAAATTACTTAAGACTAATTTCAACTTACAATTTCGAGATCTGTGCATTTTTGAACGCAAACGCAGGCACCTCTTCTAACAAGTTGTAGTTCAGGGATCTGTAGACGAAAACGAAAAAAATTAGGTCCGCTTACGCTAGTTAAGGTTACATTTTAAGTTCCAGTTACTTGCTAACACGTGCCCATTATGTATGACATGTTGATATAACTTAGTGCTAGCAAGTAAGTCCACGTTACGTTTTTGGCAAAAGTGGGCCTTAGTAAGCTGCACTGCCATCAGAATGAAATTAATTGATATTACTTTGGATGTGAGCCAAAATGGTAATGCACACTGCTTTGGTTTACTTGAGAAAATACGTCCTCTTTGCCAGAGTGTAATTTACGTTATTGCTTTATACCGTTCCTGTCGCCAATCCTTTCGGGTGAGACATACTCTAGGTCGAAATTTGAAATATAATCGAATTATATACGATTTAGACTAGGCAGTCTTGCTGGAGGAACCACGAAGTCAAACCCCCATGCGGCTTCGTGTGAAAAATTACAAAAAATAATGACAATGACTTGGCTGTCCACCTATTCTAATGAAGTAGGTACCTAACATTGATTGTTGCTATGATGTTTGTACAACAAGATACTACGGCCTAATCTCACTACCGCGAAAAAGAACGAAAGCGACTTAGTAGGATTTCATAGCCTGATTGATTTGACTTTTCGTAATCCAGGAGAAATCTTTGGAACAAGAGGGATCAGTTTCATGTAAGTATATAAATTTCATTATGCATTGTCCACAAGATTATATTCTTGCAAATTCCGTGGCTGTGTGAATTGGGCTTATACTCCAATTAAGGTATAGCATTATAAGTTATCATAGGTATATTTAAAGAGTTACAAAGACAAATAGAAAAGTAATATATAAACACACTTCCACACACTGGGAATGTAGGTGTATCTACCTAATCGACCTTTCCACACGTACCTAGTAACTGCCGCAATAAAGATAATAATTTTCACTTATGGATGCAATTACTTGAACAAACTAATTAAGACTAGATTAGAGATAGCGCAGGATAAGCATCCAGCTATTTGCGAAGATATTTCTAAAGAAAATATTGAAATACAAGTTGAGTTACTACGTTACTATCTACCTGCTTGAGAAAATATTTAGATTGTAACACGTTAGGAATAAGTGATATTTTCTATTAGACAGGTACATCTTCAGTAGCCCTTGTGCTTTAATTCTTTAATTAATTATTATAGAAATTTTCCAGCTAAAAACGGACAAAGAACAGTAAATTAGACTAACAGCCAATCACAGGTCTTCACAAACGGCTGCGGGTTGTTCGTAAGAGATACCGCGCCCCCGGAACGCAACGGGCACAAGAAGGAACACGGGTGGGTTTTAATCAGTAAAAGTCTGACACTCCCTCCCGCTCCGCCCAGGGCGGGAGAAGTTATTTGATGATTTTCCACCCCCAAAAAAAAAAAAAAGGTCTTCACAAAAAAAAATACAGAAAAATACTATATTCTATTGACATTTCAGTAGCTTACAGAACGAAATCAATCATCAGCTAAGATCACCTATACCAATTGTATTTGTGTTTTCATGACTAGTTCGAGTAACATCCGGCTGTGTTGGGCAGTTTGTCGTATTAAAATTGGCTCTTATCCTTCTCTTTAAATGCTTATCAACAAAATTTCAACTTTGTTATTGGAACGGGCGCTATTTCGCATTGGCATTGAAAAACCAATATTTCAAACATATACTGAAAGAAGGCAAATAAGGCATAAAAGGAAATAAAAATAAAATAAGTAGCACATGTGTGTATGTACCTAGGGACTTACACTTGATCGGCGCGCACGCGCAGTGCGTGCGGTGCTAGGCGCTTTATGTGATTGCCTTCCAGGTCTCTGGAAAAGTAAACATGAAAACAGAGGTGAGAAATACACCAAAATATTATTATATAATGTACCATGGAAAATGCTAACATGGAGGTAGAGCGTTTAAAATTGAGGCGGGATTCCAAAAAGCCTAAAGCTTCAATCTTGCGGATCAAAGGAATTAGTACCTTCCTCAAATTGCAAACAAAATCTATGAAAAATGTTCAACCTCTAACCTTTCCTACATTTGCACTTTAGCGGACATTAACAACGCTATTGAGACCGCGATAAACATGGCCACTTACTGGACCCAAAAATTATAGGACTAACTACAATCATCGACTTGAAAAGAAGAAAAACCTCTAACTAACAGAGTTACGGTTGAGGCCAAATGTGACCATTCACTAAGTATAAAGGAAATAGATACATGCGATTCTGCCTATTCTGCTACATTTAATGGTAATAAATAAAAGAATACTCACATAGCTTGCAGATAAGCGAGCGAGTTGTTATCCTTCTTGTTGTCGTGTACGTGGCTCAGGTTGGGCACTTCTAGTAGACCAGATGTCGTGATGATGCTGTTAATAAAATATATGGTAACACATAACAGAAAAAAAACAGTTTTGTATAGAAAAATAAATAGACTAACGAACAACGAAGAAATTCTAAAAATAAGGGTTATTTTTATGATACGGACTTATTTCTGGCAAAACGAGCCAATCCAGAGCAGAACTTAACTAAATTAATAAGTGATAGATATCAAGTGAATGTAAACCAGTATTATTGTTTCATTAATCCACTGATAACCCTTAAAAAAAACCGCTATCACGTAGATAAGCCCTTCCTCAGATTGAAGCAATCAATAATAATCTACATTCATATCCATTTCATAAATAAGTAGCAGCAAAATAAATATGAATGAAACTGTACTTTTTATTAAATCTCATTTGATGGCATACTAGCCGACGGACCACCTGATGTTAGGTGGTCACTGCTGCCTATTTTAAGACATCTGCAATACCAGAGACCAGAGACAAAGTTGAAATGTCTCATATGCCTGTAATTACACCAGCACCCCTTCAAACCGGAACACAGCAACGCTGCTTTGCGACAGAAATAGGTATGATGGTAGTACTTCCCCGGACGAGCTCCTTCACAAAGAGCTCTATTACTACCGAGTGTCACGAGTCACAACACAAGTACCTACGTCTTGTTATTATTGTAAACAAAACAATAATAAAATTAAATACATACGTACAATGTGCGCAGCTCCGGGAGCGATGGTAGTGGGGCCACTCGGTGTAGCCGGGGTGCTTGCGTTATGAACCTGAAGAATAATAACCATTATTTATTCACTGTAGGAAAAGTAGTAAGTAATGTTGTGATGTCCCAGTAGTTAAGGGGCGCACCTCTCATACAGGACGTTGCGGGTTCGGTGCCGAGTAAGTACCAATGTACCATCAGGCCTGTGGTCCCCGAAGAGTTAGGCAGAGGTGTACCAATGTATACCCACAGTCCACCGGTATGTTTTAGGTCCCATGTCCCAGGTCCCATAGGGCGCGAGCCTATTGCCATTAACCGGGCACAAATCTTAACTCCGAACTGCTACTGAGAATTTCATAGAAAAACCCAAAAACACTTTGCTCGACCTGGGAATCGAACCTAAGAACTCTAGCGTAGCAGTCGCGCTTAAGACCACTAGGCCAACGAGGACTTTTCCAATTCACATGTACAGTACAGCCCACGGATCTTGGCGGTCCTGAAGTTAGCTGTTTGGCTGCGAAATGGATTTTTTAGGGACAAAATTGTCTACTAAGCAGCTAATCGCCTGACTTCAGGACCGAAAACATACGTCGGCTGTACTTCTTTCTAAGTTTATCTTGGACATTATTGACATCGGTAAAGAAATACTTCGTAGAGGCTAGAAGAATACCTAAGCACTAGGTATATATAACATTAAAAAAGACAATAATAATCTCTAAACGGATCGTCAATTCCTCATCTGTGACTAATTAATTCCCACAAAATCTCCAAATACTAAAAGTTAGCCCATTATAGATTACGGGCCTGTGGACGGTGAGCTACGGGCCTGTGGACGGTGAGCAATGGGTACCTCACCGTCCTTACGTTGCATAACGATAGGCCGTGTCGACGGCGCGTTCGTGTTCCACGCGCGCCTCAAAGAGATGTCAGCAAAAGGAAGGGGCCACTGAGGGCCGCTGGGCACTGATGCCTGCCGGGGCTGCGGGTTGTTCGTAAGAGATACCGCGCCCCCGGAACGCAAAGGGCACAAGAAGGAACATGGGTGGGTTTTAGTCAGTAAAAGTCTGACACTCCCTCCCGAAGTTGTTTGATGATTTGCCACCCACCCCCCCCCCCCAAAAAAAAAAAGACCATTATAGATACCTATACTTACATCCCACTATAGAGAACTGTCAATCACTCTCACCTCATTCACCTATACATGTTGTGTACTAACAAAACAATAACATAGGTATTTTTCCTGAAAGGTGCGGCAACAAAAATAAAGTGCAACAGTTTGTTGATTATTCCGTGGCTGAACTATTTGTTTGTTTGCCCACGTTGAGTGTAGATAGCCTAGCGCAAGTGCGCTGACATAAAAGTATTCGATTCCAATCGATTCTATAGCAGTTTATTATATTATTGTTGATATCAATAACGCATCATATAATATCGTTAGGTGGTTCGGTCATGTTCAGAGAATGAGTGAAAGAGCGACTAACAAAAGGGATTTATATGGTAGATGTGAGTGGCAACGCCGGGAGAGGACGCCCTAGAAAGACCTACCATGACCTAATTGGGGAGGTTCTTCGGAAAGGTCGGGTGCGCAGTACTCGTAACCGGCGTGCTTGTATGAACAGATGCATGAAAGTGGACGAGGCGATGGAAGTATGTAAGGATCGTAGCAGGTGGCGTTCTGTGGTTTCTGCATACCCCCATGGGAAAAAGGCGTGAGTTTATGTATGTATGTATCAATAACGCATACAAACACATACCATCACGCCTGTATTACCTGAAGGGTTAGGCAGATATGTACCAATGTACACTCACAGTTCACCGGTATATTTAGGTCCCATGTGATAGGGGACGAGCCAATTCAATAACTGCAAATTCTCAGTAGCAGTTCGGAGTTAGGATCTGTGCACGGTTAATGGCAATAGGTTCGCCCCCTATTACATTACATGGGATCTAAACATACCGGCGAACTGTACATGTAGATAGGTACACCTCTGCCTAACCCTTCGGGAAATACAGGCGTGGTGGATGAGAGAGAAATCTAAGTAATTTGCGTTGTTTTTATTCCATGCATTAGACTTAGGCCCCCTGTTACCTTTGTCCCTGCGTTATGAAAGTTTTAAAGCATATTAAGCTTGTTTGTATTTGACGTTCAACGTATACGGGTCAGGTTTCTGGTACTTTGCCAAGAGTGTACTTAAACAGCGTGTCTGTTATGCTTTATATGTCATAATAGATGAGCGTAGAGAGACACAGCATGTCTCGTCGATTGTTATAATGGAAGGTCTGCAATTGATCACTTTTGTAGTCAGCTGTGCCTGATCTTTGATGGTCTCACCGCAGAGCAAAGGCCTCTTCTTATACAGACAAGGCTCGAAGATTGGTCATCATGCTTGTTGAAGGGGGATTGGCGATTTCAGACTTGTATAATCACTATTCTCCTGGCCTACGCTACGGCGAATGGGAGTTCGTGATGAGAAGTTCATGACAAACTTCCATTCGCCATTTACTGTAAGTTCCTATTTGTGTGGAATAATACTGTTTATAGTTTAGATGGTAGACTTTTCAGTTTAAAGATTCCTAATCGTCTAATGTATAATGAACGTGAACGAGGCGAAAGGAGTATGTAGGGATCGTAGTAGGTGGCGTTCTGTTTTCTACCTACCCCCATGGGAAAAAGGCATGAGTTTATGTATGTATGTGTGTAGATAATCGTCTAATGCGTTTTACCAGACAAAAAACTACTTAAAAGTTGGGTTTGTCAACTCTGAATAACATAAAGGCGGAAAATATAACAATAGCTCGCCTTCCAAGATCTTCTTCGAAAGAATTTAACTACCTAATGCTACAAGTACATTTGATAGTATTACCATATCTGTGCTACAAATCAATAAACTAGTTCTATAGATCGTAGATACTTACAAAGATTTGAGATTAGGCATCTTAGTCAGATCTTCGACGGCGATGTGGTCCAGTTTCGGCGCATCCATTATTGTTCTGTTGGCAACCAGAAATAACACTCGTAAAACAAGTTTCAATGTCGAATTGAGAAATGAAGACATAGTGCAATGTCTTAACAACTCTTTGTTAAGGCACACTGTTTCTTATCACTGATCTATCAGTGATAACGATGGGATCGGGATAATACATACCTACGAATAAAGAACACACTATGCCTACTGTCCATCAGACCACATAGTATTATTGAGAAAAAATATTTTCTGGGAAGCGACTGTTATTTTTGGGGTGTAAAAATCTTATCTGTGTTTAACGCAAAGCATGGACGGGTGCATCCAATAGTACCATCAATATCTCTGTAACTAACCGTTCCCAGATATGGTCCAGAATTAAAAACATCGCAATGATGGGAAGTCACTTTCAGCTTTGTTATGTGTATTTTAACACTCGGTAGTAGGTCACATTAGCATCAATCTCTCAAGCACTCAGCCGGCTTAGAGGCTCTCCAAAAAAGTCAGCAAAATAATACAGCATAAACTGATTTTAATGATAAGAGTAACAGATATCAAAATAAGTATGTAAAGAAAAACAGATAAGCAGAAAGCCCATTTTCGAATTTGCAAAGATAACAAAATATACATACAGAATGAAATACTGAAAATTCGTGGAATGTCAGAAATCTACTGTTGTTGAAGTTGTTTTGTACGGAAACTGCTGACAATCAGCGAAGAAAATTTTCATTAATTAATTGATAATCTATACTAATATTATAAAGTTTCTTTGTTTGTTTGGTTCAACGCGATAATCTCGGGAACTGCTGGTTCGCATTGGAAAATTATTTTTGTGTTAGATAGTCCATTTATTGAGGAAGGCTATAGGCTATATAACATTACGTTTACACACGGGAGAGGAGCAGTAACCAAAGACGTAACTTAAAGCGGGTGACAAAATCACGCGAACGAAGTCGCTGGCAGAAGCTAGTGAACTAATATATCTGATATAGAGTCGATAGTTGTGTGCAAGATATAATTTCAATCATAATTTAAATCAATATTAACATTAAAAATATAGGTGATTATTATGTACTAGACGCGGCATTTATCTTGTTCGCGATTATACAATTTTCAACTTTATTTCTGTTGCGTTTTAATTCAATTACCAATTAACCAATAGTAATATGAGTGATATGTTTGGGTAACGATGGGACACTGTATCTTCGACCTACAGGGAGTACCATGTGGGTCTAAAGTGCAATGAAAAAGGAGAAGTATACTAACAGATGTTCAATCCGATGCAGATGGTAGCCGGCAGCATGAATGGCCTTCGCCGTGAGTCGTGTGATGTTGGTCTGGTGTAACACGGCTGAGACGCTCTCGCTCATCGCATGGCATGCTCCTTCTCTGCTCGCTGGAACAATGGAAATTGTAAATCAGTTACTTTGGTACTTTCTATTACATAATACCCGATTGTGGGGAAGCTCAAAAAAAGGGTTATGTGTTTGACCTGTATGTAGGTATGGCCGTTCCGTTGTCCCCTCGTAACTACTCAACGTCTCGACCGGGTTCAATAAATGATACGTCATTAGGTACGTCTTGATGGCTCGAGCGTCGCTAGATATAAAACAAACAGACACTTAAATTGTGTTTATTTGTGCAGTTATAAAGTATGTACCTAAGATAGATTGATAGGTACCTACTACTACTGAATCATGTGAACAAAACACAACAACATAACATACCATCACGCCTGAATTCCCCGAAGGGTTAGGCAGAGGCGTACCAGTGTACAGTCAGGTCCCATGTAATAGGGGGTGAGCCTATTGTAATTAACCAGGCACATATCCTAACTCCAAGCGGCCACTGAGAATTTCATAGAAAAACTCAATAACACTTTTTGCTCGACCTGGGAATCGAACCCAAGACCTCTAGCGTAGCCTTCATGCTTAGGACTACTAGGTTAACGAGGCAGTTAAACGAGACGAGTTTAAACAACAGATAGCTAAAAAATAAGCTAAGTATTTGATTAAGCCACAATCAAAGACAGCAGAGGACTTTATCGTCAGCACATTCCATACAAAAAGTAGCTAATAGTTTCTGGTGCGTCACAATAGATCGTCGGGGCACCAATGTTTTAAAAGCATCGGTATTCGCCGTATAACAGTTCGTATTAGGCAATCAATCAATCGAGTAGGTAAGGATGCCGCCTACGCCTCTTCAGACCAAAAAATCAATCAAATTATCCCGACAGTTTCGGCAAATTGAATCTTAATCAAACATTTAGTGAGTCATCATCGTACGACTGTTTATTTGTTCATGCAATCATAGGACTACATTCGTAGGATATCGTATCAAGGACTTGGTCAATAGAAAATACTAATACTAGCTATATCAAGGTGTCTCCCGCGTTCTGTTAAGTCTTTGGTTACTGCTCCCCTTCCATTGGTCGTAGCGTGATGTTCTATGTATATATATATGTATATATTTGTTTGTTTACCTGTAACTGACACTGAAATTCATTGGGAATAGTATAGGCTATAGAACTTCACGCTACGACACACAGGAGAGGAACAGAAACCAAAGACGTAACACAACGCAGGTAAAAAAAAAACTTCGCAGGTGAAGTCGCGGGCAGAAGCTAGTATTAACATAAATATGAGCTATTGTTGTATTTTCCAAACAAGCAACCATGCAGTACCTACATATCTATAGATATATCAATATATATCTTACTAGCTTCTGTCAGCGACTTCGTTCGCGTGGTTTTTTACACCCGCGTTAAGTTACGTCTTTGGTTACTGCTAGTCTCCCGTGTGCCGTAGCGTAATGTTATAAAGAATACAGCCGTCCTCGATAAATGAACTATCCAACACAAAAAGATTTCAATTTTTCAATTCAAGTAGATCCTGAGATTAGCGCGTTCAACCAAACAAACAAACTCTTCAGCTTTATAATATTAGTATAGACACTAACATACATACATATATACATATCAATATATGTATATATACATGTTAGTGTTATGGTTTATCTATTATGGTACTGTGTTGTGTGTAGGATTTTCAAAATCTAGGTTAGATTTCTTAGAGATGGATTCTTTATACTATTAATAAATAATAATTTTTCTTTGTATCTAGGAATGCATTTGTTTATTATCTAATCTGACTACGTCTGTATATGATGTATCTAGGTTATGTATGTATACCTAAGAAGATACACTTATCTGACTATTGGTGAGTATCCGAAATGATGATTTTCAAATGATGACATGATATGTCACCTTTATTATTAACTAGCTGTTGCCCACGACTTCGTCCGAATTTCTGCACACGCGACGGAAGCTTAAAAAATGGAGTAACTTCCGTTTTCCCAACATTTCCCTTCACTGCTCTGCTCCTATTGATTGTAGCGTGATGAAAAGTATACTATAACCAACTCAGGAGTATGAAAAATAATTGTACCAAGTTTCGTTAAAATCCGTCGAGTCGTTTTTGTTTCTATAACGGTTATACAGACAGACAGACAGACAGACAAAAATTTTACTGATTGCATTTTTGGCATCAGTATCGATCCCTAATCACCCCCTGATAGTTATTTTGGAAATATATTTCATGTACAGAATTGACCTCTCTACAGATTTATTATATGTATAGATAGATAGGTTACGTACCCATTCCATTTTTGAAAAAAAAAATAGAGAATTAATGTGACGCGTTGAGTTTGTGTTCGTTCGGGTTAACCTCAGAAACCACTGTGCAAATTTTCATATGGTTTTCACCAAAAGGAGTAAAAAATATCTAGGAAGGTTATAGGCAATTTTTAAACACTGCAAAAATAAGTACCGGTATGACGATATTTATGAATTGCAGCTACCCGTGCAAAGCCGGGACAAGGCGCTAGTGTCACCTAAATTCCAATCATGCCAAAGACTCGCCACATAATTTCAGGAAATTCGTGCCGAAATAGCGATTTGTGGGCAGTTTGAGAGATGCCAGACATTAAGAAGTTCGCTCAGCGTACTACAATAAACACAGGTGTACATGCCGCATAATTTACGACAGGCCAGTTGTCTTGTAATTGTTCACATTTACTATCGATTACAGGGAGAACATAAATCGCTAGTTTTATTGTTATTTACACGGAAAAGTGTTTCAGTAGCAGTAAAATGTATTTGTTTGGAAGATCAAGAGTATTAAAGGGAGTGTATTTTTGTCAGTAATGTTATGGTTTTAAGGTAATCGTTTATTACAATAGCAAAGCCGACATCGCTTCGATATATCCAACCGATTTGTATGTGCTTTTTTTTGAGTTGTGTAAACAGTTTCTTTTTTAACACTAATATTAGCAACATGCAACACTTGCATCTTGCACTTGCTTGTGCTTAACAATTTTGCATACTTTATTTTTAAGCTAAACATGTATGATCTCATTTTTATGTAAGACCTTTTTATACCGTGTCTTAAGCAAATAAATATATTATTATTATTCTCTTTTTTTACCCTATGTAACTCGGGACCCTGGGGCCCCGGACCTTTGAAAGGCGTACGAGGAGCCGAAACCAACTCGCAGAGGCCCCTTAGACAGCTTTATGATGAAATGGAACACCAACCGACAATTATCCCTGTAGGTATTAACTATAAATGCAACCAAGGACAACCCCCGATTGGCGCAGGACTATTGCAGGATATGGAAATAAACATCTGGACTATAGGTTTGGGTGGCTTATATGGACTGGGGTTACCTTGTACTATGGAAATACTATGGCCCCTGCCTGACAATGTTTATAAGACAATAAAATGGCAGGGGGTGACTTGCACACTCAATGAATGGGCCCCCGAAAACGGCCGCTAGCACTTAGTGATGTAGCGACAAGGGGGCAACATATACTGAGGTGCTTGAGGAGTGGAAAGGTATTTCACGGCTATCAGGACAATCCCGGAAGTACGGTAAGATCCCTACCAGCACCTTACTGAATATATATATAATATATATATATAATATTATTATTATTACTATTATTTTTTTAGATGGCGTTTGCTCCAATCCCGATGGCAAGTTTTGATCCTGTAGCATGTAAGCAGTTTTTCGCGTATTGCGTATACATACACAACTCTCGTTAACCTGATGTTTCTGAAAACGACTATATTATTGAACGATATTCAAAAACTAAGAGCAAATGCATCTCAACTTTCCCATCAATACGTACTGTAGAAACTAGCTGGTTTAGCCTTATTACACACCATCACGCCTGTATTCCCCATAGGGTTAGGCAGAGGTGTACCAGTGTACACCCACAGTTCACCGGTATGTTTTTAAGTCCCATGTAATAGGGGGCGAGCCTATTGCCATTAACCGGGCACAAATCCTAACTTCGAGCTGCTACTGAGAAATTTATAGAAAAACCCAATAACACTTTTTGCTCGACCTGGGAATCGAACCCAAGACCTCTAGGGTAACAGTCGCGCTTAGGACCACAAGGCCAACGAGGCAGTTATTTTGTTGTTTATGATCTACAGTTAAAAAAAATATTATGAAATAAATGCTGTATTAGAAGAGAAGGAAGTCATAATTATGACGGTTCATTACTTCGCTAATTATAATATATTCTGCTTGCCTCGTCAGGAACCATACGCGGGATGTATTTACAAATATTATTCAATGTTGTTCCGCGGATGAAAGGAACATTTAATTTGTTTCAGTTGGTTCCTATTGCGTGCTAACTGTTTTATTGTAAACAATCCGTTTCAGTTGTGAATTATATCATTTTACAAACATTTTATTGCTTCTTGTTTGTAATGGAGTAATGAAATGTTGCAAGTACGTTACGTTTGTAAACAACGTTTTGAAAATTTGTTAGAAGACCAATTGTGATGGGCCATGGATTCTCAACCAATAAGGCGTAACCCTTGGGCAAGGAGAGGAGTATGGCAGCTTCAAAATGGCCATAATTCCAACAACCCTGTGGTTGGACAACTTTGTTGTTGGTAAAATCAGCCTAGGTACACCTAATTCAGCATATGGTAATTACCTAAACATAACCTTCGTCTGTCCCTCAAGATGCAGAACTGATTTTGAGAGATATTGAGATGTGCAACTGAATGGCGATTGCACATCTAAATGTTTTCTCAACTTCCTATGACATAGTAGAGCTATTTATTTCTCACCAAACAAAATATTAAATAAATGAATGACATACGATACTGCGTGCATCTGCTGCGGTTCGAAGATCAAAGCTCACTGATGTGGGTTTGTGGGTCATCCTTAAAACAATGTTGACAAAAATAGCACGTTGCATTTAGTGCAACGAGTTAATAACGTCATGAAGTGGTGACGCATTGAGCATCAGATCAAATTACTTTTTGACCCATTTCTCCAAAATCTATATAAATCTTTAGCTTGAAAGTTTTTTGCGTAATGCTACAAGGTACTATTTTATTTAAGCTTTTTGCCTACAGCAACAAAATCAATCTCTGACTGAAAACATTAATTACACCAAATAAATTAAATATGCCACATTTGTTAAGTAGGTACATTACTAACCAGCGATATCGTTAGATTATTTAGAAAAATTGCCGCATGTATGAAAAACTTGAGAAAGGCTTAACCGATAGGGCTGATATTTTTTTTTTATGTGTTCGTATTTAAATTTTTGGAAACTCCATCAGAACAATCGGATGTTATTTTTGTATGAAATAATAATACCAGCCTATTGCTGTCCTACTGCAGGCCAAAGGCCTCTTCTAAAGGAAACACGAGTATTGATTAGCACGCTTGCTGAAGGCGAAATGGCTATTTCAGACTGATATTAATCAAAAAGCAAAAAATTTAAATCTAAATTTAAAAAAATTACCTTAATGTAATGTAACTTTTAGTAAATTGCACCCGTGCGAAGCCAGGGCGAGTCGCTAGTTTCTATTAACGATAATGTCATTAACATTTAGGAACATTCGTTTATCAGTGTACGCTGTATCTTATCAGCATTATGATCGCTGTACAAGCAAGCCGACTGTGTGGCCTGTTGGCACAGCAAACTGTTGTTACAGCGAGGATTAGCACGCTGCGTCTTTTGACGATACCCGCCTCATTCATCATTAGAGGCACGTTCTACTAGATAATTATTTTATATCGAGATGGCTCAGCGATTAAGGCGTCTGCCTCTCACGCAAGAGGTTGTGGGCTCGATACCAGGCAAGTACCAAAGTGACTTTTCAAATACATATATCATGTATCATGCACCTCCTAAGTTTTTATTGGACGTCGGTCAAGGGAATCTAAAGAAAAACTTATAATTAATGAATATAAGTCTGAAATCGCCAATCCGCCTTGAGCAATCATAGTGATCAATGCTCGTGCCTTCTCTAAGTAAAAAAAACTTAACTTAATAAATAATAATTTAGGACTTCCGTTTAATTTGATGACACGGTTGGCGCTGTGTATCGCGGGTTCGATTTCCGGAAGGCACAAATACTTGTATAGCCTAAGTTTGTTGTACCATGTCTGGCTGTTTGTATATGTAAGTTTATAATGTTAATAAACGCGTCCACGATACAGGAATATTTCCTAGTGAGGGGCAACGATTTAAAAAGAAAATGTGGAGTCTACGCAGAAGCTGGTAAGAAATAAGTAAGCAGTGTTACTCCCATATACCTACTTCACCTACCTACACTATAATTTGTAACTGTAATGAAACGATCACGGAGGAGGAAGATGTAAATGACACTGTCAACACGCGATCACGACTTACAGCGGCGGTAGGTACCCAATGTTATGTTACAAACGGAGTATACTCTGCTGAAAAGGTTATAAGAAATAAAAATTGTACATTAACCTACATATTCTGGCAACGGTGAAGGAAAACTTCTTGGAGAAACGTGGACTTGTCATTAACATAAGTCTGGAATCGTTAATCCACCTTGATTTTGTATGAGAAGAGGCCTTAGTTCTTTAGTGGGGCAATATAATAATTTGTTTGTATCACACGCACCTCATTCTGTTTTCTGAAGGCTACTGAACCCGGAATATCTAAGGCCCGCGTGCGACAGCCAGGGTTATCTCTATTTGAATTACTTGACAACTTATTAGTTTGACGTATCTGTGTGCCTGTCTGTGGCACGGTGGCTCTTAAACAGGTGAACCGATATGAATGCGGTTTTTTTGTTATTTGAAAGCAGGTTTCCTAGCGATGATTCTTAGTTATGTTTTATCAAAATCGGTTGTGCCGTTTCAGAGTTATCAGTTCTTTTGTTAGCTGCGCAGGGACTTTTATTCTTCTGTCAGGGGTTACTTAAAATTTTTAATTTTATTACTTGTGCATGACATGTTGTATTTTAACTTCATTTTGGCAAACTATAATTCTAAATTAGCTTTTTGGCGCAAATGGACCTGAGGAGACATTCGTGATTTTAAAAATATGGCCACTAGCTTCGATATTAATTTTAATGAAGAAAAACAATCCTGCAGATTATGAGCAGGCAAACCTACCACTGTACGAATTTTCTTTTGTAGCTGCAAGTGCCGCCCGCAAGCCGTCACCTTTTTAACACCCGACGAAAAACGGAGGGGTGTTTTAAGTTTGACGTTTCTGTGTGTGTGTATGTGGCATTGTAGAACCGATTTTGATTTAGTTTTTTTTTTGTTTGATAGATGAATTAGTCGGGAGTGTTTTTAGCTATGTTTGATGGGAATCGGTTCAGCGGTTTCTAAGTTATCAGCTCTTTTGTTAGCTACGGCAGGGATATTTATTCTTCTGTAAGGGGTTACTTAAAAATTTTAATTTTCTGTTTTTTTTTTATCTGGAAACATACATGATTCACAGCCCTAATTTGAATGCTAAGTTATCTGTTGTATGGGAGCCCTGCTGTTATATAAAAGAGTAATGACTACACACATCGTTGCAAGTGCAATGCACTGACACGCGATGACTTTTGCACACGCGAGTCACCTATCTCCACGTCTATCTTCATATCAATCTTTACGATTCACTGCTGTATAAACAACATGTAGTAAATTACTCGATAAATATCGCAATAGTGCATTACAATCGTCAGTTATATAAGGAAATAGATTATTTTATGAAGTTTCTGGTCCGTTCTTGTCCATGGAAGTACCAGCCAACCAAAGGTGGTGAAGAGATAACATGACGGGTGGTGGTGCTTCGTTATTGATTTTTTTTTTCTTTATTGTTTTTTTCTTATTTGTAGAAAATATCATCACGCCTGTATTCCCCGAAGGGTTAGGCAGAGGTGTGCCAATGTACACCCACAGTTTGCCGGTACGTTTAACCCATAATGTAACAGGGGGCGAGCCTGTTGCCATTATAACCGGGCAGAAATCCTAACTCCAAGCTGCTACTGAGAATTTTATAGAAAAACTCAGTAGCACTTTTTGCTCGACCTGGGAATCAAACCAAAGATCTCTAGCGTAGCAGTTATTTGTTATTGTAAGATTTAAAATATTATTTGTTTATTTATTTAATAAATTACACAAATCATTGTCAGCTTTAAACAATACATTACATAAATCTGAAAAATTCTTCGAGAAGCTTCTACAAATGACAGCATATTTGGAAGGTTACAAAACAAAGCTTGGAGAAATTCCACGTAAGACAGGCTCAAGGCTAAGGCCATTTTAACAGAATACTTTAGCTAATTAAGAGTAGGCAGGCTACTTAGCGCATACCCAGCTAAGTCAATCAATATTTATTTACGCTCGTGTAACAGAGAGAGCATGCCATTAACGAAATTGAAACTGGTAGACACGTTGACAATTAATTTTAATTGAATTAATAAAATAGAAAACATACATAGAAGTTATCGACAGCCAACGTGAGCACGTAGCTTTTATAAGCACTAACAACTTGGTAGATGTAATTGAAATAAAAGCCGGCCGAGTGCGTGTTGGGCCACGCGACACGCGCGTTGTTATGTTCCATCTGTAGTTGCTTACTTCTTCAAGTACATTTTATAACTCCTTTAACTATTACTAATTTATTTTGATTTACTTTTTAACTTAGCTGGCAGGGCAAAGGGGCACACTTGATTTTAACAAAAAATAGTATGGATGTTGCCTTCGGGTAGGGACGGTACCTACCCAAAAACAAAAAGAAAAGTCAAAGCATTTGTTTCAATTAGACCATTTACAAGCACTTTTGAATTGTCAAGAAGTTGAAGCCAGTTGCTTGTTCCGTATTCTATGGAGAAGAATGAGCAAGAAATTCCATGGACACTCTTTTCTTTCAGTTTGGTTTTTACAAAATCTTGGTTACAATAACCTCGTTCCTTCTCTAAGTGAAAACAATGAAGTTGATTATAAAACAATAAAAAAATAATAATAAAGATGTAAGCCATGGCAGTTAAGAGACGACCAATCCCAACAGACAGCTCCCGTTACAGCAGCATTTAGCTCAACCATCTCGAAAGGAACCGAATGATCCAACGCTAGAGATTTAAACGCCAAAGGTTTTATTTTATCACTTTTTCGGCGTGATTAATATACCACCCCGCCACCGCCCCGCCCAGGGCGGGAGAAGTTATTTGATGATTTCCCACCCACCAAAAAAAAAAAAATAATATACCACATTACAGCTTTCGAGTATACTAGAGTCTCTACGTTAGACAGACAAATAGACGGACTGACAGACATGTCGAAACAAACTTTATTTTCTTAGTACACTTAGAAACATCTGGCTCATGTAGGTTATAAACTTAGACTTACAATGACTTTTAATAATTGAAACAGGAATAATATAAATTTTATTTGCATTTGCTGCTAAACATGTTTCTTATAATCAAATGCAGGAATTTAGAGTAAACAAATGACTCCCTTGAACACTGGATTGTGATTCGTTGGGTCTCTTATATTCTTATGACGTCGGTATTAAGATTCAAAATTAGGTCCTATCTACTTAATACATATTACCAGCGTATTATTGTCCCGCTGCTGGGCAAAGGCCTTCTTCACTTGCACCAGGCGGGTTGGCAATATCAGACTTAATATAGATCTAGGTTTGGCCTGGCCTTTTCTTGGGTCAAAGAATCAGGATTGCCATACAACGTGGCAATGCTGCCAGTCTTTTGGGCACTTGTCCCATTGACAGCGATGCGAATTAGTTTTTTGATGCCCTAAGAGCTTCTTTTTTGTTATTTTTTTTTAATAAACTGTACATAGTTTATATCAATTTATTCAAATGGGTAGGGTTGTATGTAACGCTAAGATATAGAACCTACATTTTGAATGTAAGTATGTAAGAGTACCTACTTACCCAAATTTTTATATTTTTATTGCAATATGTTATCGCCAGTGACATTTATTGGTTATCGTGCCAAAATTCTAAATTCAAAACTAGGGCTGCGTACTTTTTTATCACAATCGCAACGGTAATAAAATAAAAAATCCTATAATAAAGCCGCGTTCCACTACGATGAGTCGGATTATCTTGACGTTATTGACTTTACGTATTTGAAAGACAACCAATAAACACTCGTAGCCACTTTAAGCTAAAGATAATAACAATTGAAATCTGCTGTTACTGCACAGTGGAAAATTCCTTTTGAGATTGATGATAACGATAAAAGAATAAGTACTAACGTCATAACTTTTTTCTTATCATTTGTAACACGTGGTTGATATTTAAACTTAAATCTGTCAGTTAAATTGAATTTCTTGTCCCGTTAAAACTAATTGAAATACTTTTATTTGATATATTTAAATTTTGTTGCCTAGATTCATTATTACATCACATACCCATTTCCATCTCTTATTAGTAATAATAAGTTCCTAAGTTATCGTAAAAGTTTGTTACAAAAAAGCCATTATGGCGAATGTTGTAATGAAAAGCATTTTCTCTCACTATCCGAACACAGGACACCGTAAAACACTCATGTTTTGTCGCAAAGTCTGGCGTATTGGTACATATTACAAGCCTGAAAAAATTTAGTGTATTGTCAAGGGTTCAAAGAAAAGACTTACTCATAAATATTTAATGAAAGTATAATAGTATCATGAAAAATTTTTTTTTTATCGTAGACATCTCAAAATTTTGACCGTTAACTAAATAATTATTATGTAATGACATTATAGGGAATTTCATGAACTAAAGACATACCTATAAATTATTACACTGAGTCGTGATTTTTTTTCACAATTTAGAGAAAACTTCAAAATAACTGTTATTTTTGTGGTTACCCGATTCAACTAACAACAAACGTATCGCTATTTTGAACCTTATTTGTTGCCGCGATGCGTTTTTGTCAATTACCTAAAACATTTGTTTACGACAGGGCCTTCAATGTACCGGATGGAGATAAAATAAACTCTTTACAACATTATTAAAACTTAAATTACATAGTACCTATATACCCAATCAAAAATCATGCGGCAAAGAGATTTTAACATCTCAAAAGTCATCTTGGACATAGCGTGCATTGTTGGCGTGCATATTATATTTGTGAATAGAGAAAACATTGCATTACTAAACAAATTGATTGAATAGTCGCCTTGATATTTGCATAACTTTACCATACGTCACCAGGCTACTAAAACTAATGAGACAAAACAATCCGCACATTAATATTTATTATTTTTAAGTACTTCCGTGACGGCGGCGTAGCTATGTACCGGTCATTTGCAAAATTGACGCTACGGCCATTGTTTTAAAAGGTACTTCCTACTATCATACTAATACGACACGGTTGGCACAGTGGTCGAGTGATCGACTGCTATGCTGAATGTCGCGGGTTCGATTCCCGCACGGAACAAATATTTGTATGACCTACAGATATTTGTTCCGGGTCTGGCTGTTTTCGTTTGTGAGTTTATTATGTTTGTAAACGCACCCACGATACAGGAGAAATTTCTAGTGCGGGGCAACGTTTTTTTTTTAATAATAATATTATAAATGGAAAAGTTTGTGAGGATGGTTAAATGGATGGATGTTTGTTACTCTTTCAAGCTTAAACGGCTGAACGGATCTATATGAAATTTGGAACTAAGATAGATTGTAGTGTGGATTAACACATAGACACTTTTTACCCCGGAAAAATGTATGGTTGCCGTGGGATATTATATCAGATTTGAAGCGGACGAAGTCGCGCGCTGAAGCTAGTACTGTTTAAGTTTAGCGTAACGGGGGAAACGAAAAGGTTTACCAAGGATTCATTAAATGAACGCCAAGCAATGATATTTTTTATCGTTAAAAAAAATCTGCTGTTCCACGCAAAACGTGCAACACATATATACAATACTTAAGTAATAAATTAAAATAAATAAATAGGTACTTTATTGACTAGCACCTAGAGTTTATTATAGAATGCCTGGACGTTTTCGCAATTTACACAATTCTTAAAAAAATATAGAATTTGTTTTGCTCCTATTCGATCAGAACTAAACTATTTTAGGAGCAATGCGGCGTGTACTAAATAAAATATTGCTAATAAAATATTACCAGCGGTCAGTCCAAACTATTAGGGGTCAAGAGTCGTGGGGACACAATGGGGACTCTGAACCCTTAATGACTCGTCATCATGACATTCGTTATGTGACTATTGCCCTTAGAGCTAGTACTATTAAAATACTTATCTCGACTCTACCGTAGTGGATACTGGTCTATTAAAATATAAAAAAATCTTTCACTGATTGAAAACTAAACTATTGACAAGTTTCACCTTTCTTTCTTATATATAAAACTAGCTTGTGCCCGCGACTTCGTTCGTGCCAAAGTTGATATATTATCCCACGAGAACCGTACATTTTTCCGGGATAAAAAGTAGCCTATGTGCTATTCCAGACTTTAATCTATTTATGTGCCAAATTTTATCCACATCCGTTCAGGCGTTTAAGCGTGAAAAAGTAACAAACATCCATACATCCTCACAAACTTTCGCATTTATAATGTTAGTTTTTTTTATGTCTTTGGATGGCAAACAAGCCGATGGCCCACCGGATGTAGGATAAGTAGGATTTTCGTGTCACAGTGTCAGTTGAAATACTCCTTTCAAAACGGCTTGACCGAGTTTTATGAAATTTTATATTTTTATATTCGGTCTAAGAATCGGTCGTAATATATTTTTTAGACCCTAAAAAACAAATTATATGGCAAAACAACGTTTGCCAGGTCACCTAGTGTACATAAAATATATTTTATGATACCTAGTTCTATACACTTCCACGCGAACGAAGTCGCGGGCAGAAGCTAGTCTGTACTATTATTATAAAGCTTAACAAGGAGTTTGTCTTTGTGTTTGAACGCTCAAATCTCCGAAACCGGAGTCAGATTATGCTAGATTATCCCTGAGTATTATCGGCTACATTTTGTTACCTATTAAAAAAAATCACGGAGAGAATCCACGCGGACGAAGATTAATCATTTATCTATAGAATTCAGATACACAAACTAATCTATAAAATAATAATATAAGAATTTAAATAACCTCATAAAGTGATCATTGAAACGTTATCAGTTAGTACGCAATCAAATCTCCAGGAAATAACGATAGGTACCAAGCTACTGATACTTCAAAACCATGTTCCTATCGAACAGCTGACGTACACATTTTTTAAAACAATATTTACACAGGACATGCCGACGTCACAGTTTCCCAAACACGCAATGAAGACGGGATTCTTAGCTAGGATCCCGAGATAATCACTTTAATTTGATACGGTGCGTGTGAATCAACACTTAAAGAAGCCGTAAGTTACTTGGATTCAACAGTTATCCTCAACATTTCATTGTAGTACCTACCTACATATTATGCAAATAAAGTTCTATTCCATTTGTTACTTACATATTCTTTCCAATACAGCTGGTTTTTTTCGAAGTAAAACTTCTTTACGCTCGCTTGACTTAGGGAGTAAGCTGATAAATGCTTGACAAGATGTTACGGAAGTGAGCCTGATCGGGCAAACGGAAGTTGAGACAGAGATATAAGTCAGTGAAGATAGAAAGAGAGAGTTACGTTTCGTATATTACTGTAGGAGCAAGAGAGAGCAGTGCATGCGCTCATTTTCTTTCTCTCTTCCTCCAGTGACATGTCAAGTGACATAACTGAAGTTTTACTTCAGTCGTGTTATTTAGAGCACACGTGTCTTTTTTCTTATTCAATGAAAACTGCATGGTTGCACAATATTCATAGAAAATAAGTAATTCTCCAAATACCAGAAATATTTATACTATATGTGTTTATGTACGGTCAACGAAAAAGTGCGTCCGGCAGTAAAGCACGTTTTATTATGACATGTTCATAAAACAGTACCGTCTGCATAATAAATTAACGTAAATACGTTTATTTGATGCGGATCATGGATTTTTTATTATCTGCTTATTCTGCTGTCGGTAGGCGGGCATATTATTGTAGACCAGATAATTCCAATAAGTTTATTATGCTATTTTATAAGTAATTAATTAAAGTGGATATGCTAAAAGTAAAACGAAATCAAGGTTTTTTCAAGTTTGAACTATAACTTTTACAACCTTTTTAGCACCTAAGTTAAAAAATGCCCATTTATACACCTGGGTAATGTACCTATGAATATCGCTACGGCCCAGTGGTTACGGAGCCCACCTCTCACGCACGAGGCTGTGGGATCGCAACCGAGCACGGGCAAGTACCGATGTGACTTTTTCTATTTACATATTTTAAGTTTATCTTGCACATCACACACATCGGCGAAGGAAAACATCGTGAGGAAACCTCGACGAACAAAAAAAGCCTACATATTAAAAATATATAGTATCATATAATTATACTACATACTTTATATTATTAACATACCATACCATCACACTTGTATTCCCCAAAGGGTTAGGTAGAGGTGTACCTATGTAAGTACACCCACAAGTTCGCCGGTATGCTAGGTCCCATGTAATGGGGGCGAGAGGGCTTAGAACCACTAGGCTAACGAGGCAGTTACATATATTATATAATTTAAAAGTCTGAAATCCCCAATTCAGCAAGTGTGGTGATCAATACTCGTACCTTCTCTGTATCAGAAGAGGCCTTTGCCCTGCAGTGGGATAATAATAGGCTGATATTATTATAATGTACCTCTGACTGTTTATCAGACTTATACAAATATCATTCTTCGTGACAGGTTTATTAACGCGCTTTTTATATTTACTTTATGATGCCCCAAATACTTTTAGGCAAGCCCCTTACCTTCAGAGGACCTTGATAAAATCGCAAACTAAGTATTCTCCCCTCATTAGTTAAGCAAACTGTCAGCTAGCTGTCAGACAACTGTCAGTTGCGAGAACAAGCAATTATCCTTAATCACGTAATGCGCGGCAAAAGTCCCAGAAAACAGAAAACAATACACATACGATTCTTTATTTAAATTTCATACTTATTACTTGTCCACCTGTGTGGTTATTCTTTTATCAAATTCTTTATTGTTTTTTATACCATTGGATGGCAAACAAGCCGACGCGACTGTCGACCTGATGTTAAGTGGTCATCGCTGGCTGCTCATAGACATCTGCAATACTAGCGGCCTTGCAAATGCTGAAATGTCTCATGTGCCTGTATTTACACCGACACCCATACCCTTCAAACTAGATCACAATAAAGCTGCTTTGCGGCAGAAATAGGTAATAATTGCTAACAACAAAGCAAAGGAATGCTTACAGGAACTTGTGTAAGAAAAGATGTGTATTGAAAGGCCTGTTTCACCACCTCCGATAAAGTTCAGATTAAATTACTTGCCAGATAATTTCATACAAACTCTGTTCCATTTTCAAATGTATCTAGTGAATAGTTTCTTTTTAGAGGTGATGAAATAGGCCCATAATCTGATAAATAGCTTTTGGTTCGTAATTGCCGTTCCATCAGAGATGTACTAACCTGAGTGGTGATAGATTTGTATGATATCAATCAATAGAAGTGTTCGATTTTCAAAACATATTTTTTGTGTTTATTTATTTTATTTTTAACCTGTTATTTTCCACTCCAGAGCGAAGGCTTCCCTTTCCTATTTCAATCTTTTACATCTTGAACTAGTGTAGACTTATCTACAATTTCCACCAGCCTGGCTGCGCCGGAGCGCATTATAAACTGTGCTAAAGAAAATTCAGACTTCTACATAATAATTAAGGTTCATGTTTGCATGGAATTTATACTGCCTGGAATTCGGTTAGGTCCGCGCGTATGCCGTTCCGAGAAGTATATTAATTGCAAACATGAACCTTAACTAATAGGCAGAAGCCTGAATTTTAAATTACTAATACTGCTTAAGTGTCAAGCACGTTCCTTACCGTTTGGCGACATGGTTGGCGCAATGGCTGAGCGATTGGTTGCTTCGCGGGTTCGTTTTCCGCACGAAACAAATATTTGTATGGCCTACAAATAGTTTTTCCGGTTCTAATTGTTTGTATACCTGAGTTTGTATATTTGTATAATATTTTATACGCTTGTAATTTGCGTCCTTATTGTATTCACGTTCTTTCATAAATTACTTTAACATACAATAGTTTTCATTTTTCAAACATAATATTTACATAAATGATAGTTAAATTACAAACTATGTACATTTTATAAATAAAAAGGGGAACCTCATAGGGCATCCAAAAGCTTATCCGAATCGTAGTCAATGGGACAAGTGCCCAAAAGGCTAACAGCAAGTTCTTTAAAAAAAAAACAAAAGAAAATCCTGGTTCATCTACTATGTCGCTAGACGTCTTCAGACCCACATTGTGATTAATTTAGCTCATTGTCCATTCGCCATAGCAAACGTGTCCGGCCCAGTCCCACTTAAGCTTAGATGCTTTATACCAATTAATTGTGGTGGAAATTGCCACATATTTTCAGAGCCTACTTCTGATCCATATTTATGACTAGCCCATGACTTCGTCCGCGTGGATATTTTCACCCGTGTTAAGTAACATCTTTGGTTACTGCTCCGCTCCCGTGTGTCGTAGCGTGATGCTATATAGCCTATAACACTCACAAATAACGTGGCTTTTAATAGGTAAAAGATTTTTTTAAATCGGCTCAGCAGATCCAGAAATTACCCCCTACAACCTCACAAACTTTACCTCTTAATAATATTAGTATAAATAAAAAGTCAAACTGAAATTCCTTCATCTCGTAGTACCTATTCGTAGCTACCTGATAACCAAACCCTGGCTACTCATAAACAGTACCTATCTAAGTACATATAGTCCCGTGATTATTATACACAAACTTACTGCTTTTGTTAGTTTTATTTCAAACTGATTTATGAACAAGAATCTATGACGTCATTGCAGTATTTCTGTATACTGAGGAACTACGATATCTGATAAAGGTATTTCAGCAGCTCAAAAGTATTTGGGACATAGATACATAAATCATAGCTGCTCTGACGTAGCTGTGGGCTATGTTTTTGCTAGACAAAATAACAAGTAAAAAAAGTAACCCTCCTTTTGAAGCAGTTGGGTAAGAAGACACTTAACGGAGCCTAAAGATACTCGTTCTTCTCATCAAAACGAAAAAATCGGCTGATTACGAATATATCTATACTAATATTATAAAGAGGTAAGATTTTTTTGTTTGTTTGTAACGAATAGACTCTGAAACCACTGGACCAATTTTAACAATTTTTCACTAATAGATAGCTACATTATTCCTAAATAACATAGGCTATATAACACCGCGCTACCACACACGGCAGCGGAGCAGTAACGAAAGACGTAACATAGTCACGGGCAGGTCGCTAGTACATACATATATCTTACTTTTTTAAACTGCTTTTTACGAATTACGAAATTTTAAATACTTCCAAATCCATTCCGTATAGTTACCATAAAAGGTGATTTTTCATATAAAAAATAAAAAGTCAATAACCAGAAATAATGTTCACTCAATGTTACTTAGGGCTGCTTTTTCAATAGTCAGATAACTTTTATCTGACGAATAAATATGACAGTTTGACTTAACGTCTATACAAAAGCTGTCAAACCGCCATATTTATTCCTCCGTTAAGAGGTATCCGACAATTGAAAAATAGGCTCTTAGTTTGATAGGCAGAACACGTGGCTGACGGCTATGTGAAGTTTTTTTTACACCACGTATAACAGTTTCAGGTACTTATATATGTCAATGTACCAGAAATTACCTTGTTGTTAGAACGAATTTTTATGGTGGCGCCATTTGTAATAATAATAAACGGTAAGTGGTCTGTACCTAATAGGTAGGTCCGTTGTTGGCAGGTGAATAGCTTACTTAGATGCATTATTGTGTACCTGCCCTTAGTAGCGAGTATTATAGTCATAAAGTACTAGCCTAGGCTTACCTAGGTTTTATAGTATGATTTGATTAGGGCTGCCATAACCATAACCTAAATTGTCGACGTCAGACAAAAACTTTAAGGACCCCGTACATTTAAGTAAAATTATTGTTTTTCCCCGGCCATTCGTCGGTTACTTGCGGCGCCGGATTGCGATTGCCAATGAACTAAACATTTGTTTTCATTTATAGCAATAGATTTTCCTGACTCAAAAAGTGAACACTTTTTAAAAACCTCTTCTCTCCTCTCTAAATTAGGACAATTATGGGAATAACAGACGGATGGCAGCCTATAGTGTGATCAACTAACAACTAACCTTGTCGGATTTGTGTTTTTTAAGGTTTTAGAACGAATAGTCCAGTATGCTTTTGTGATTAGTGCCTACTTAGCTATTCATATATTTTAATATATTTTTCTGAAAGGCTTGGCAATTAAATTTTATGGAAAAAACTAAAACAATGGTACAACGATCAAGTAATATGATAAAGAAGGCATAAAAAAAAGAATGGATCTGTAAAATTATAATTAAAATTCGGCTCATTACTCATTAGCTACTTATTATCTTTTATCATGCTACGTGAGCTTGATCCGGTTTTCGATATGTCATTAAAGAAATTAGTCATGAACGTTAAAAAAAAAATTACTTTGAATGTTGTTTTTAAATTGGTTAGGTACGGTCAACAAAAGAGATAAGTAACTGGGGTAGTCATATATAGTTGAAATTTATTTCCAAACTGATAAACGTCTGCGAATTTACTTCAATTTTAATTAACTAGCCGTTTGTTTTCTACTCATTAAACCAAATTTTATTTAAAACCTCCTTCAGCGTCTGAAAAGCTTATATTTTTTGTGACGGCATGGTTACTTACCTCTTTTATTAACCGTACCTAATTGCTAAGTAAATTGTTGAGTACAAAGTAATCTTGTATGTACCAGTTCTTTAAAGACCAATCATCAGACAAATTAATTGGTGTACTCTGCCTATTCTCATTGTGTTTAATGAAGCGATTGGATGACTGAAAAAAAAAACCAACCAATCAAAACACTTAACAGAGAAGTAGTTTGACGATATGTTTTAATGGCTTAAAGGTAAATTATAGGAAGGGGCCACTGAGGGCCGATGCCTGCCGGGGCTGCGGGTTGTTCGTAAGAGTTACCGCGCCCCCGGAACGCAAAGGGCACAAGAAGGAACATGGGTGGGTTTTAGTCAGTAAAAGTCTGACACTCCCTCCCGCCCCGCCCAGGGCGGGAGAAGTTATTTGATGATTTCCCACCCCCAAAAAAAAAAAGGAAAATTACTGTTTCAGAAACTTTGTGTATGTTCTTATCAGGCAACCTGTAGGTAACCAATCTAGCCAGAAAACTGAAAGAAAAAATTAACATCAAACATAGATATTTGAACCAACAAAATGTAGTACCTACTTTATTTACATTTCATAGTATTTTTTCAGTTATCACACGTATTGGAAACACCCAATAATTTCATCACCAAAGATTATCTACAAACGTCATCAAAATCACAAATTGTAACCATCATGCCATTTAAAATTATCATAATTCATCATATTCTACGGGCACAGATAACAATTTGTTAATCCACCGTTGGAAATGTCATAAAATAGATTCTATTTTCGTATATCGATATCATTTTCGAGTATCAATGCGGTATCGATATTGATAAGTAATTGTTTGGTGTTTACAACCACTGTCGTGTAATTTGTCGGTTTTACGGTTGCCACTCAATATTGTTAATTGCATTATTGCAGTAATCAGGATTTAAGGTGGAATTTTTATTTTTGTAATCTAGCTTTGCGTGATGTCTTTCGCATCGTCGGATTTAAAGATAATACATGGATGTATCGGTGTGTGATGTGAAAATAAATGATGTGAGTGTGGAGCAAACGAACGAGTTTGTATACTTGGGCGTATGTTTACAAGAGATGGAAAGATTGATGCTGATGTGGAAAGGAGAGTAAATGCGGGAAATAAAGTGAATGGTGCTATACATGCGGTTGTGACCAATCAGTCGATGTCCAAAAAGGCTCGACTGGCTGTGCACAATGGTGTGTTGGTGCCTACACTTAAGTATGGAAGTGAATGTTGGATATGGCAAACGAGGCATGAAAGTAGGATACATGCTGTGGAGATGCGTTCCTTGCGAAATATGTGTGGTGTAACTTTGAACGATAGAGTGAGGAATGAAACGATACGAGAACGTTGCGGATTAAAAGAGGATGTAGTGACTAAAGTTGAAAAGAGTATGCTTAGATGGTTCGGTCATGTTGAGAGGATGAGTGAAAGGGGATTAACGAAAGGGATTTATATGGCAGATGTGAGTGGCAACGCCGGGAGAGGACGCCCTAGAAAGACCTACCCTGACCTTATTGGTGGGGTTCTTCAGAAAGGTCGTGTGCGCAGTACTCGTAACCGGCGTGCTTGTATGAACAGATGTATGAACGGGGTCGAGGCGAAAGAAGTGTGTAAGGATCGTAGCAGGTGGCGTTCTGTGGTTTCTGCCTGGGAAAAAGGCGTGAGTTTATGTATGTATGTATGTATTACAATGACAATTGTTGCAATAACGATTAAAGAATTCTCTATACACGGTGTAAATACATACACTAGCTTCTCCCACTACTTCACTCTTTTCTCACTTGGTGATTGCTCCACTTCCGTGTGTCGTAGTTGTAACGTCTCTTTCGCCGTGAATACTACATAAGTACATAGATACCTTTAGGTACTAAGTAATATAATAATGCGGGAAAGGCTTTTTGTTTGTTTGTGTGCTAAAATCTGAAACTGCCAGTCGGATTGTAAAAAATATTTTTGCACATGATAACCAATTCATGACAAACAGTATAGGCTACATAACATCACACTATGACCCACGGGAGTGGAGCAGTAACCGAAAACGTAACGCGAGAAAAACTACGCTTATGAAGTTGCGAGCAGAAGATAGTTTATATTTGGCTAAATAAAAAGAAAATGTCCTAAGAAAGCTTTCTACAAGAGGTTGAAAATTAAGATGCTCGTCAAGATAATCAAGCCGGAATGTCTAGACATAAACCAGCTTTGCCTATAATAAATAATGTAGTACAAAGTGGCACGTGCTAGGTCATCAGACTACGAGGTAGGCGCTGACGAGCACAGCGGGCGGCAAATTGTAAGCAAACGCAATTTGCACGCTCACCCGAATACATTGACAGAGAGATATAATCATTATTACGTAGTGTTATGTGTGCTAGTTCTTTGTCTATATTTTAGAAAAATAAGCAGTTTTTCTAGAACCATAAAACTTAAAAAGTTGAATTGGCGCGTAGATTTTAAAATAGGAAAGTTTTCTCGAAGTTTCTTCGGGGATCATGAGAAATAAAACGTAGAAAATAACTAGCAGCCAATGATGTGAATAACCTTGTATAAAACTGTAGTTTGTTTTTTTAATGCGCTTATCTCCAGAACTTACTAGCCCGAATCAAAAAACTCAATAGCTAATAGAAAGCTACGTTATTTTTGAGTACTAAAGGTATAGGCTAAATTACTATAAAAAAAAAATTGGGATCCGTAGAAAATTCAAGTAGGCAAAGCAGCGAGAAAAAACTAGTTCGTAAATGCAAAAACAAAAGCTGTCATATTGACAGGTCCATTAAAAAAAAATAACAACGATGTAAAGTAATGGTATCAAAAAGGATGCTCATCTTTCGATTGTCAAGTGTTACGCGATGAAGGCGCCATTTGTGCGTAATCAATCATTGTATAATTTATTGAACACAGATTAGCGCCGATAGATATGGGCCATTGTTTAAAGAATGTTAACATGTTGATGACACATAGATAAACATAGAACGTGCTGTATCTCAGGTATCTCACTTATAAATATTATGATCAGCAGCAGGTAATATTCTGTAAAACTCTCATGTCATGTCGTGAAATGGACGACCATTTCCCACATTGGACATCCAGGTCGGATTGGCTTGGTTGACCTGGCTTGGATTCCCAGGTCGGGCAAAATGGGTTTTTCCATTAGGAATTTTTCAGTAGTAGCCCAAAGTTTGGTAGTTGGTGGTGTGAAAACCCAGTGTCTCGGCACGTAACGCTGTTGGTCCTGCGCATAATCACTCCCCGGTCGTATTGGTCGGATTGGGGACCTATCGGAATATAAGAGTGAAGGAAAAGAGAGTGCATCTAAGTTTGCGTCCACACTTGTGCACTATAATACCTCTTGCATACTTGGCTAGTGTCCAGAGATAGCCGCCGGGAGGATATTATTTACAGAAAAGCTTTATAGACAGCGAAGTAACCAGCTTCTATTCGACTGCTTCTTATTACTTCACCGCTATTAGCAAATTTGTGATCAAACCACGATTTGATCATTACAAATATAATAATCACGGCCGCGCATTTCAAACTGTTAGGTTTTGTAATGATTGGAACAAATTGACTTGGTTCATTCAGGGTCTTTCACGATTTTGTTTTTGTTTGATCAACATACAACATGGTCAACATACGCTCGCCAAATTGAAGTGACAATAGTCCACAACATTAGAGCCTTGTCCCACGACCATCAGTTTAAATGTACCTAGTTGTTTGTTGTGTGGGATGTTTGTGTATCTGAGCTTTGGTATATGTTTGTAAACGCACCCACGATTCGGGAGAAGTTTCTAGGCCAAAGTATTTAATAAAAAAAAAAAAAAATTTTCGGTTACATTAATACTCTTTACAAATAATACGTAAATAAAAAATAAAATTGGAAAGCTTTTTACAAAACGAATGTCTGCCTGTTTGTTCCAGCTAATCTTCGCAACTACTGGACCGATTTAACAGGACTTTTATAGATAATTAGCTGATGTTATAAGGGGTACCGCAGGCGACCAACTTTTATTTTTTTGAATAAATTAGGGTTCCGCGCAAAAAAGAAACCTAAGCAACAGTCACGCGAACGAATTCACGGGCATGACCTAGTGGTACCTAATTTAAAATTTATGTAATGTTCTTACCCAAAATTATCTTAAATAGATGGTATATCTACTTTAATAAAATGTTAGAATCTAATTATTTAGAGTAAGAAAAAAAAGGCATAACGAAACAAAATAAAAAACATAACAACACACACAACAAACATAGGCTCGCTCCCTATTACACACATACACACACATACCATCACGCCTGTATTCCCCGAAGGGTTAGGCAGAGGTGTAACAATGTACACCCACAGTTAACCAGTATGTTTAGGTCCCATGATGTAGGGGGCGAGCCTATTGCCATTAACCGGGCACAAATCCTAACTCCGAGCTGCTACTGAGAATTTCATAGAAAAACCCAATAACAGTTTTTGCTCGACCTGGGAATCGAACCCAAGACCGCTAGCGTAGCAGTCGCTTTTAGGACCACTAGGCCAACGAGGCAGGCTCCCTATTACATGGGACCTAAACATACCGGCGAACTGTGGGTGTACATTGTACACCCACAGTCAAACCCTTCGGGGATTACAGGCGTGATGGTATGCGAAATAAAGAGGGTTTGACAGCTCGGTGAACAATCTAACATGCCAAAATAACAACAATATAATAATTATGTTAAGTTTACGACTAACAACAACATGTGCATAAATTATATTCTTATTGGGATAACATGTCTTACGGCATTCATTCTGCTTCATCTAACACAATTGATGTTTATTGAATAAATTAATAATATTTTGTGAAAGAGTTACACACATTTACCTGCAGCTTATTTAGCTGAAAAATACAAAGTAAAATCATAATTTTGGTAGTACTTTTGTTCGATGTTGATTTAATAATAATAAATGATTTACCATATTATACGGGTCCAAGCCATAAAAGTCTTCGCCAGAATATTTTTTACACACAAAAAAGCTGGTTCGATTGAATAATATTAGATAGGTACACTGCATAATTATTTTATTTTTATTATCTTATTAACAAACAATGTTTCAGTAAGCAAAGAAAATCCAAGCCTTGCACGTGCAAGGCTTGGTGTTAAAAAAACGACATTTGAAATGCGTGCATTTGATCATCACACTATATCGGCTCATTGCGCCCTTCGGGCTCGGGCTGCAACTCGACCTCGGCCGTGATAACAAACTTACCTCACTAGTATCATAATGTTCTATTATTCATTAACCCGTTCGCGGTCATCGCATCGTCACAAGCGATAAACATACAGCCGATGAGTGATGACTGTTTGCAAACCACGCGCGGCTTACAGATTAATACAGTTTATGTTGTCCTTTCATTAAAAACAATCATGTGATTACTGTTGATGTGTAGCGTCGTAAATTAATGCCTATATCGGTAGCAGGAAGAGGGTTAGAACAACGAAGAATAAAGTAATACTAGTCTACTACTGGGCAAAGGAGTCTTCTTATACAGATATAACCCGAGCATTGATCACCACGCTTGCTCATGGCGGATTGGCGATTTCAGGCTTATATTAAACTTGAATTTAAAAAGTACCTACTTAGAGGAATAACCGTCGGAAAATTGCGAAAAGCTTGAACCATTTAACAAAATAGGTGTAAATATAAGTTGTCACACAATCTGACTGAGATTTATTTAATATTCATGACTTTCTTTGATTTTGATTCTCCATGGATACGTTTACCTATATTTTAGAACGGGCATCTAGCTTTACCTTTCATACCAATTGACCGACTAAACGATTCAAAAGTGCCTGTAAATAGTTAAATTGAAACAAAAGCTTTGAAACTCTGTGTGACGCTATAACCCTCAAAAACGAACGGTATGTGCATGTGTATGTTGAGTACTGAAATGTCGGACCGGCAACAAAATAATTGTTCGTAATTATTTCGAATATTGACACTATGACAAATGAATGCGTACGCCTCCTCTACGTTAGTGTTATCAAGAATTTTAATGCGGATATTAAGTGGAATTACTTAAAGATCATAAAACATCGCCCAACTCTCTGGCTTCCTTGCACGGGGCTAGCGCCAAGATAACTATATAGATACCACAAATGATAACTAATATTATAAGCAAATAGGTGGTGTCGGTACATCACAAACACCTGATCACGACGCACTGGCGTGAGTGCTCAATTAAATTGTAATTGATACATATACCTACCTACATGGATTCATCGCGATACCCGTATTTTTCTCAACATACTAAATGGTGCGCAGTTTTGTTAACTTTTAAAAGCATTTTTAAGTGCAAATCTGTGTTCTTTTGTTTTGGGAAATGACCACGAGTTGTGAAGGGTGAAATATTTATTTAAGTTATTTTTTGAATACCTATATGTAGTTATATGCAAGTAAGCAGTGCAAGCGATGATGCCATCAATCAAATGCCCGTGGTTAACTCGTGTCTAGAAGACCTGAAAACTCTTATTTTAACAACCGGGAAATATGTTTATGTATAAGAGTTTATATGCTAATAAACACACAGAAGATTTAGGACAAATAACTAATGTGGGGAAAACTAAAAAAGAAAGATATTTAAAAAAATATATAATTTTAAATAATTGAGTTCCAAATTAGCTACCGTTGCATCATTGCAGCAAGCCGGTCTGGTCTGCCAGATCTTTCCTAATTGAATCCTTGCTCCTTCAATTAATCCCTTTAATCTCTATTGGGTCATTTAATTAGACTAGATCAAAGTCAATCATAGTTTCGTGAATTCAAGATTTGGAACCATTTATCATTGAATCGGAATTACTAAAATATTTTGGCCAATGTACCTCACGGTACCTCATCATGTTTTATTCAATGTCGCTTGCTTAACAATTTTAAACAATAAATTAACTTAACGTAATTCTTTTTAACATTGTATTTAAATAAAATACTTACAAATCCTTCATATATTTACAATTTTAACTTTGAATTTTAATAAGTCAAAAACAGACAGTTTAAAAATAAATACCGCAACTTTTTGCAAAAGTTGCTTCAATAGTTTCTAAAAGTCATAAAAAGCTTACCCAGCAAATATAGGACGACGGTCCATACAAATAATCTCCGGTACATCTCGGCCACAGTTAACAAAACACTATTCACTTATTATCCTTTTTTATTTTGTCTTAACATTGTCTAAATTATATTAATCAGTCTTATATTCCTAAACTACATCTTACACAATACTTAATATATTTCACTATAAAAACATGTCTTCCAGTATATATAACAAAAACACTATTCCAATATTAGTTCAGGACACTTATTTGTAAAAAAATAAAATACTATAGATTTTCTACGTGATTTATTTAGAAGATTGGCGCGAAAAACACGCGCGAACTCAACGCCTTCAGAGTTCCAACTGACGGGAAAATCTCAACATTGTAACTCAACGTACAAGAATTTTCAGGCGTAGTCAACGACTAAATGCCCGATTTTTTTTTCCGCTGGCGTGCCTTTGTATTTAGTAATGTGATCTATCAATACTATCAAAAAGAGAAACAATAAAGATACTAAAAATGTAATATCATCATGAATTTAAAAGAAGAACAGGTTTGAAAATTCGAATATGTCAACATGTTTTGTTTTGATTGAGATACTTAATTACTATTTACTTGACATTGACATAAACGTGCATGCTACACACTAACTATGTATATTTCCCGAAAGGGGTGAATTTTTCAAAAGTAACAGTAAGTAAATGTAAGTAAAGTTTCGCTAGCGGAATTAAGGAAATATTAATCTTATTATTGTAATAAACATAATTCTTAATGACTATTTCTGTGTCATCTTAGCTTTGCAGGTGATTGAGAAAACCAGTTATGAATCTAAATAAGGAATTCATTCTTTAAATAGGAAATATTATTCTAATTAGTTACAGATGTCGCTTTCAATACCTAACTTCGTTTCATTTAATGATTACATTATTTTACACTAGTTATAGCTTTGGCTACTGCTCCGCTTCTGTTTGTCGTAACGTGATGTTCTATACGTTTAAACCTTCCTTTTGAATCACTCTATCCATTGATGAAAACTGCATTAAAATCCGTTGCGCCGTTTATAAGATCTAAGCGTCTAGAGGGACAGACGGCGGGAAGCGACTTCTTTTTACTACGACTACAGTTATGTAAGTGCCTATCATGTACAAAACTTATGTTTTAAATGATTTATAAATTGAGTCAGTTTTAGGTGGAGGTATTTTTGATAATTTAATACGTAACCCATCATGTTACATAATATTTAAAATTAACCGTTCATGGCCAGATATTTAAGGATTTGAAATATAAATATAGGTATATACCTAAATACCATCCATAGTAAAAAATAAAAGATAATATTTTTGCAAAAGAAAAAGATCTTTATTGCAAAAATATTTTTAATCATCCTTTTAAATGCGGCACTTCAAAAGTTAAGCTAAGTGATACTGGCTCTGATTCAGAATAAAATTAACGAAAACCCCAATAAAAACAAAAAAAAAACCTAATGACATGTAATTTTTTTTTTATTCTTTATCGCCAGCTAAGCAGCAGTTTCTTTTGTAAGTAGGTGGTATTAGTTTTGTTTCACTTACTTAACTAAAGATTTAATCAAAACTAAACCTCGATTTTTTAAGAAAAGAAATTGCATCGTTTGCTTATAAAACATGCGTAGAAGTACCGAAATATATTTGTCTATATCAATTATAGGTCCGTACCTACTGTAGCCGTAAATCATAATTGAACTGCTGCTGTTCGTACAAACAGTTAGTTTTGGCGCCTTTCCAAACTGCCCGTGTAGTTTTGTCTTATATTTTTTCGATGTCAGGAATATCGGTGGAAGTAATGTACTCTCACATAGGTCGGGAGACATAACCGATAATTTAAAATAATATGCATTTGGGTACTTGGTTGTACTAACAATTATGTCTTCTTGCAAGATTTATTATAAATTGGTTATAGGTGAATGCACGTACTAGGATTACTGGTTTCGTTTGTTGTTTTTGCAAAATAAATGAAAAGCTGAAAGAACTTTTATTATTCTTTTTTTTTCACAAATCGGATTTGAAAATAATAGGTACAACCTTTTTGGTCAAAAGTTGTCAAAAAGCAAACTCACTGGCTATAATTGGTTTAAAAAAATATAAACGTCATTAATGTTTTCTTTTTATTTCTTTGATTTTTATGGCCTCCCGTGTGATGTTTTAAGCTTATTGAGCCAGTAAGCGAATATTAAAACTTCTTATTAAATTAAAAATCTTAAGGAACATGCATTATCCTTGAAAGATGGAAGAACACTGTAGGTGACAGTGTTATTCTATCAGGCGTAGAAAAGTCTACACCAGAAGCCCGAAGCTTCTTTCAGTAAGATCTAAAAACATATCCGCTCTGACTAATAAAAAGTTTGTTTATCTACGATCATTCTTGTGGTCAAGTCACTAAACACGATTATTTTTACACAAGCGCGGCTGTCAAAAAAAACAAATGTGATGTGTGTGGCTGCGCAAATTTTGTGGAGAATCTATAAGACAGAGATGATCTTGATATCATACGTTTAACAGTCAACATTTTCTTCTTCAATTTTTAGTAGGTAGAATTTTACAAAAAAGGGCTTTTTTAACTATATCTTCAGAACTAGCAATAAATCGTAGTTACGCTCGCGTTAAGTTACTTCTTTGATTACTGCTCCGCTCCTGTGTGTCGTAGCGTGATGTACCTATTTAAACTATAACCTTCCTAGACAAACTAGCTATTCAACGCAAAAGGATATTATCAATTTGGACCAGCATTTCCTAAGATTTGCGAGTTCAAACAAACAAACTGTTCAGCCTTAAAATTATTACTATAGATATTTTTTTTACGACTGTCCAGAATTATTTCCCATACATTTTTCACTCATTCCTTCGGCGATATGAAGTCGAAATGTGATGAGTTCTGGCGCTCTGCCCATCCCATTCATAGGCGGGCGTACCTACATACTGTGTTATAGGTTTATTTTTAGACGAACCACTTGAATGGGTTATATCGGCAACCCTTTGCTCACGTCAGAGCCCATCGACGTATGAAATATATGTGTGAAGAGTTGGTGGAGGCCATGTGTATTTGCGCCGTTCATTTAGCTTGATCCAAGTGTAGTTAGTTAACCTTTATACAACAAGAATGTTCAAAGGCGAACTTAACACCTTAGGCATTCTTTACCAGGGTTCACCCCTTTACAGTCTTCCCAGGGATGTGGCCTGACAAGCGTAGCACAGTGAGGGTTTTTGGTGCGGTCTTTTAAGAGGAAACGGAACCCTCTTCATGTGCTGATGGTTGCCAGTGGGGTGATTTTAGTGAGAGAGAAACCCACACTCCCCGGTCCTCGTATTATTGGTGTGTAAATGGTGGTAGCCCCTAGGTTGGTCACGTAGTTAAAAAAATTCGTAAGTACACTTTTTTACACATTTTTTTGTTAGGTTGGTAGGTACTAATTCATAAAGTGAATGTCCGAATAATCTCAAGCAATAACTGTTTAATATGTAATTTAATTGATTAACAACCAACTTTAGTGCATTTTACTACCTTTTATTATATCATTAGCTAAACCCCGACGTTTTACCCGGGAATTACGTCGTTGGTTATTGCTGCGCCGCTCTCAAAGGTTGTAGCGCGATGTTATATATCCTGTAGCCTTTCACGTTAAACAGGCTATACTACACAAAAAAAATATTTAAATCGGTTTAGTAGTTCCTGAGATAAGCGCATTTAAACAAACAAACTCTTCAGCTTTATTTTATCAGTACAGATTACAATTTACACCAAAATACTTGTTTGTCATAAAGTTATTTGTAGCAATTTATTGTTATATTAGATTTCAAGATTATCGCAGTGTGATAACAAACGAATTTATAACTATGACGTCAGTAAAATTTAAGTTCATATCTGAAAAACAAAAGAGTGAAACTCTACTAGGTATCGACGAATCTAGATACCTAATCAATATCAATCAATCATCGGTTTGAGAGAATAATAATAATTTTCATGAGAATTTTATCACATTATGAATTAGTTTTTACTATATCAGATTAGTATAGGTTCCAAAAAACAGAAAAATACTAGATTATGTTTGCATAAGATATACACGATAAGGGCATTAATATCTAGGCTTATACATTACTCGGTTTTATGTCAAATAACTAAATTTTAAAATGATATACGGTAACTCAAAATCTCCTATTTTCGTCTACGATTTTTAACGAGTTGTGTAGGTACTTACGTATTATTTTTTAATTGAGTTATGTATAATTAAAAAAATATCCTCTAGCACAATAAGTCAAACTCAAAGCATTTATTTTAATTAAACCATTTACAGGCACTTTTGAGTGGGAAATGTAAAGGGATGTATCACAACTGACAGCACCCGTTCACGAACATGACGCGTATATAATTTTCGTAAAAGTAGAGCTCTTTGTGAAGGTGTTCGTCCGGAGAAGTACTACCACCGTACCTATTTCTGCCACAAAGCAACGTTGCTGTGTTCCGGTTGGAAGGGTATGAGTGCCGGTGTAATTACAAGCACATGAGACAATTCAACTTTGTCTCTGGGATGGCAACGTATTTGTAAGGCCTCTGGAATTGCAGATGTCTATAGGTAGCCGTGACCACTTAACATCAGGTGGGCCATCGGCTTGTTTGCCGTCCAATGATATGAAAAAAAATCTGCAACATTTAACTCAACCATCATGAAGGGAACCGAATGAACCAACACACGCCTCACCATCAGCGACATATTTGAGTGAGCATATCAATCTCATATAGAGTGTTGGCCAGAATATGTCCACGGTTTGTTTGCGGCAAGTAATCGAGAATGTCCCTGACACTCTGAAGGACTATGATTAATTGCCTCTGACGCAATCTGCGATAAACAAACTGACCGGCGGCGCTATGTACGCTTCTCTTTACTTGTACAACTTTTTGGGGGCTCATTATATGGACCTGCCGTTTATCCTAATAACATACTTCCTACTAATATTATAAATGTGAAAGTAAATGAGGATGGATAGATGGATGGATGGATGTTTGTTACTCTTTCACGCTTAAACGGCTTAACGGATCTGGATGAAATTTGGCACAGAGAGAGATTGTAGTCTGGAATAGCATAGGCTACTTTTTATTCCAGTAAACTGTACGGTTTCCGTGGGATAATATATCAACTTTGACGCGGACGGAGTCGCGGGCAGAAGCTAGTATGTTAATACGGGAAAAGAAGAAAGAAAAAGAAAGAGAAGAGAAGAAATGTAAAGCCATTGGTCCTGCTCCTGATCTCGTCCCGGTGGTGTCGGATTGGACTATGATAAGAGGAAGTGCAACTCTGTTTGTGCACACTCTTAGCACTATAATATCTCCTGCGTACTTGGCCAGTTTTCATTGAGATTGGCCGCACACATTCGCCTGTTTTTGTTGCAAAGTAAAATGTTGCGGTGATTTCCCACATTTGGGGTATTAAATTAGTTTGACATAATTAATTTAATTATTGAAAGATTATAAGTTTTGGCAAAACTAAACCCTATTGGTCTAACTATAGACACATTTTACCTTTACATCTGAAGGGGCTTATTTAAAAACATAGCAAATACTTAGATAGGCAGATAAAAAGAATAAACAGTTATGTACATTTAGTCTATCACGCTCTTCATACCGTTTGTATCTCATAACCATGCGGGCGTTATCATTACAGTTTCTAGTTCGAGTCAAAGTGATTAGGAAATGTGTGCGTAAATTCTTTTGTACACATAAGTATAGTCACGAGCATTTGATTTGAAACCAGGTTATTTTAAATCATTAAAGCCTGACAGATCCCTCATTATGCTCAAAGCGATACCCGTGGCCCGGCCAAGGAAAGGTTTTCACGGCCTACGCTGCTACGCCGTAGCGCTACGTGACGCATTAATCTCTTGGAATGTAATAGATATAGGAGTTGGCCTGTTTTCATTACTTTCCAAAAGATTTGAATTTCAAAATTACTTGACAGATCATTCAAGTTCTATTCCATTTTTAACAGACAAAACAGAGGTGGCTCTCAAGTTGATGCGTATATGTTTTTATGTATGATCGCCCAAAACTTTTTACAGAGTAGTCCGATTGTTATAATTATTTTTTTATTGGAAAGGGTAAATAGATTGGTCCCATATAAATTTAGAAAAAAAAACCTACCCTATGGGTGGGAAAATAGGGGTTATTTATTGTTCACTAACATATTTCAATAATCAAGAATTAAGCATGTAGTAAATTATGTATGTATGCATTAGTAAATTATAGCCCCAAAAAGTTATAAAATAAAAACTTAAAAAAAAAAAAAATTAAACCGCCTTCAAAAACTGAAAAGCAAAATAAACTTTTTTACAAAAAAGAAAAATAGCTAGCTTTGGAAGTCTATACAAAACTACAAACAGAACCAAAGCTCGACTTTCAAAGCTCAAGTTATTTGAAACTTTTTAGTTTTGCCTTTTTTGTAGAAAACGTTTTTGATTACATACCGAGTAGTGATACAAGCCTTTAACTATTTGAGTCGATTTTAAAGTTGCTTTATTCCGACATTTTTGTGAACTTGTACTGAGATTATTTTTGTTTTTATCACAGTGTATCCAAAGGCACGCAGACTCTAAAACCAAAGTCACGTCCGGCAATGTGTTAAATATGTTGTTTATTCACAAACAACTGTCAATAAAGCACTCGTACTTAAATGTTTGTTTATAAATAAATATAGCTATATATTTTTACTTACATTTGCTGAGTAAGAACCTTAATAATTGTGTCAACAGTGTCGCTTTTGCAAGTAAATGGCGTATTTCTGTTGTCCATTTAATGAGTCATCTTTTGCATTTTGTCTTTCACATGCTTGCTATAGGTACTTTCTTCTATAATAATATTATAATATAAAGAGGAAATATATTTTTTGTTTGTTTGTTGGGACCCAATAAGCTCCGAAACTACTGGACCGATTTTAACCATTCTTTGCACCAATAGGTAACTACATTATTCCTAAGTAACACAGGCTATAATATAACATAACGCGGGCTGTTCGCTAGTCTATATCTATACTAAAATAAAATATTAATTAATATTATAAAGAGAAAAGATTTTTTTGTTTGTCTGTTTGCAACGAAAAGGCTCCGAAACTACTGGACCGATTTTAACATTTTTCACCAATAGATAGGTACATAATTCCTGAGTTACATAAGCATACATAACATCACGCTACGACTCACGGGAGCGAAGCAGTAGCCAAAGGCGTAACTTAACGCAGGCGACATAAGCGACGCAGACGAAGCCACGGGCAGTTTGCTAGTTACTAATAAAACACATCGAGTGTACAAGTGGTCAGAAATTCACAATTCTGGTCAGAAACAAACTCTGGAATAAGGTGAGCCCTCTTAATACCTTTGCTACAAACCTAATAGCTGTTTATATACTGCTGTAGGTGCACATAGGGCTACCATCCGTCCAGGATTTTCCGGATTTGTCCCAGTTACAGGTTAGGGGTTTTCAAAAAGTGTCCCCAGTTGAAATCCAGACACTGCTTTCGTTTCAGGGGACGCCCTATGAATTAAAAGATAAGCAATAAATTGCAATGATAAAAAAGTTAAAACGTACTTGAACGATTTTTTTATTTTTATTAAAAATCTTTTTTTCAGGGGACATCTGAGAAAAAAAGAACTCAATTTTACCCAACTGTCGGGGGTTTGAAGGCTTTTTTCAGTCGTTGAATCGAATAAGGTTTGAAAATGTAAAAGGAAATCATTAGCTGAATAGTGTAGATGCGTAGTGAATAAAAAGTGTTGAACCAATTTCAAAGTATCCTACTCCTATTATTTGTAAACACAACGAAGGACAACATCACATAGAGTCGTGTTTAATAACAACTAGTTCCTCAAATGATGTATAACGTAAACAGTGGCTGGCTGCCAGAGCATCTCAAATGTGAAATATATCGGTTCATTTATCATTCAAATCTACCTATTATTTGAGTTTCATTCTGCGCAAACGAAATAACCAAAGACTCCATAACTAAATTAATTACTTACGTCAAATTAATTTAATGTGACAAATGACGCGCGTGTTACCTGCTGTGATTGGTTGACTGTTTTATCAACAACCAATCATAGTAGTTTACCGCCACTTTACAATTTCCTACACACAATTGTCGTCCAAGCAACCAAAGGGTTATTCATCAGTCACGGTTACTCATTTCTTGGCTTACATAGCTAGGCGGGTCTTAGTCATAAAAATAAGCAATCCTAATGGATTAGAAATTTGTGGGTGGCACCACGCTAACCGGAAATTACATAAAAGTCTTGGAGGAAAAGCCATAAATTAGGTAAAATGTAGCTAAAATGGAAGAAATTTTCGTTTATTAGGTACCTACCGAAAATGGAAATAATTTTATTTCGACCATTTTAGCGTGGCTCCAAAAGGCAACGTTGAGTTTTCTAATTAGAAATACTTGTTTTACGACTTAGACGGGGTGTAAAAAGACACGTCATATAGTCATTATGTCACTACTTACACAAACTGTCCATCAAACTAAATAAGTATCTACCCAACTTTGAATACAAATCATTGCTGGGAAACGACGTACCTAAGGCATGCAAAACATTGTGTTTACCGGTATAGTAACCGCCACGAGCCGCAAACACGAGAAGTTCATTTCTGTGTTTTTGGGGTTACCAACTCTACACGTGATTGGTCCGTCTGTTGGACCGATCGTGTGTAGCGTCGGCGGCCGACGTTTATGCTCACGACTCGTGGCGGCTACTTTTACATGCACCAGCAGAGAGATCGTTTTAAAGTCTACTTTTAAAACATTTAAAATTTATTTCGTACAATGAACTTGGTGCTTTGACATTCACCATCTCGGTAAATAAAAACTACCCACACCATACTTGGTAACCTACTCAGATATTATTTCACATGACTATCAATTTATTTAGGAACTGAGAGCCATCCCAGCTGTAAAGCCTATGACAGAAGGCTTAGTAACTAAGTCCTAACACTCAGTAGGAACAACTTGCGCATTGTGGGTAGAGCTACTATAGGAAACTGCTGCTTAAACAACCACATGTTCAACATCAGGCTGAGTGACACACGTACCTGCAGGCGCTGTAAGGAAGGCTGATAAAACGCCTCTTCATCTTCTGGGGGAATGAAAGCACTAATTCACAAGCGCAACCCCGCCCAGAGCGGAAGAAGTCATTTGATGATTTCTCACCCATAAAAAAGGTACTTATTCTTCGAATGGTACTTAATATACTTACTTGACAGTTAACAAAAAGATATTTTATTATTTTTTTATCTATCTTCAGTCGCCGTAACGTCATTCATTAAATTTTTAGATTGTAATCCGTCAGCGGGAACAAACGCACTCAAAACCAGCTTAGTTTATGATCCCTAGTGCCATTAAAGGGACTATCAAAGCTACAACAACGATTTTAACGACCCATTAACTTGTTGTTTGAAGCTTTTCAAAGTTATTGTTACGATGCCACATTATAAATAATGTACTTTGACAAGGAATTTAAGGCCTCACCATAAAGATTATCGTGTCTGCATGAAACTCATGTTTCAATCATGTTTATTGAATTATGTCCACGAGAAATCCTACTTCATAGGGACATAGGTAAATAATAATAAGTCCCAGATAATTTGAATAATTTCCTTTTAGCGGCTATTTTTACATTCAGGAAGTTCCTATATTTTCTACTGACATAATTACGATGGTTAGGGGTACGGGTACTATTGTCCCCACAAGACTTGTTGATTGAACTTTACGTCGCGTCGTACAGACGTAGCTTAATGATCGTTCCTTAAATTAACGCCACCTTGTGGTACACAGAAACACTAATCAAGTGCTGTCACCTTGCGGAAATCAACAGAAACTTACCATAAACATAGAGTCACTGTTTTCGTTTACAAATGTTTGTAGTATAATTTTAGATTAATTTCAGAGTTGTAAATTACTATTAACAAAGTATTAACAGTCAATATGCATTGGCATTAAATTTTACAAATCATTAGATAAAACATCTGTATAGGAAATCAAATGCCCTATTATTTTCATTACCTGCTATTTTGTCTATGCCTTGCTCTATTATTTTGCGCCTGCGCTCTTGATGGTCTACGCGACGTACCTAAAATCATTTTGTGGAAAATTTGAAGTTTGTTGTTATTTGTGACAACTTATAATTCATAATTATTTATGAAAGCTCCGTGCTAATTACCATTCCAGGCGCGGGGCAAGATTTCACTGTGGTGGTTAGCCTGGATGCGTTCAGACACTATACTTCGAGCGGTGTACGGTAGCCATCTTGGAATCGAACAAAGCTTCAGATGTGTAGTTTGTCTGTTTATCAATAATTTTTGTGCATTTTCTTGTAAATAGTTTGTATGTTTAGGATATGTACGGAACGTTCGTCCATATGTGTAAATAGCTATGGCTGCGTCAAGGAAATTACAAGGTAATTTGTTATGTTATCAGGTTAGAGATTGATTGACCCCAACCGATGTAGGTACGTGTTCTAGAGCATTATTGTCAATTGATGAGACCTCTGGCGTACTGGAGCCAGTGGTAGCGAGCAGAATATGTGAAACGTGTGTTATTTACACGCGTACAGAGCGCAACGCGTACAGGTGGTCGGTAAACTTGACAAACTACCGCGTTTCTTAGGATTATAGTGCTACGGACACAATTTTATTGTTATGAACTATCAACATCGACAGCCAGTCGATCGTTATCAGGCCTACCCTCAATACTAATAACAAAAACGCGAAACACTGAATTGTTTTTAAGTGATACCTCATTGAAACAGGTTTTTTGCATTAATGCAATAATGTCGTTTGCAGGTGAAATAGACAGGTGTTTAAAAAAGGTAACGGAGGGCGTGGAGACGTTCGATGACATCTGGCAGAAGGTACACAATGCGACGAACAGTAACCAAAAGGAGAAGTATGAGGCGGACCTCAAGAAGGAGATCAAGAAGCTTCAGAGGCTACGGGATCAGATCAAGTCGTGGATCGCCTCCGGGGAGATTAAGGATAAGAGTACACTTTTAGAATATAGGAAACTAATAGAAACAGTGAGTTGACATTTTGATTACTATCTACTTGTAATAAGATCCAATATTTAATATTCTGGTCTTCAACCAATATTTGAATAAAACTTTGAGCTTGTAAACTTTCTGTTATCAATAGCATTCTTATTGACATTCAAATCAATGTCAAATACTTGTACACAAGTAAAGTCTGTTGCTTACTAAATACTTGATATTGTTGATACAATGTTTTTTTTAAATTGCTTAAACTTTTCCTAAACTTTCTTATTAGGTTATAAGTGCATCAAAACCCATGTGTTTCTAAATGTGCTCTTTTATGTTCTGTCTACCCTCACTGTGTCCCGTCAGGAACCTAGCATGACCATTTTTTTTTTTAATTTATTTGTACCCTCATGTTATAATAATTAGTTTTAAACAATTTTTTTTTGTTGATCAAATCATCCTGTTAATCTAGCATGGCTCTTCTATAAGTTAAATATGAACATACAACTAAATAGACTACAAAATTTCGGTTAACGGTTATTTAGGTTTAGCATTGTCCGATACAAAATCTTAGGCACTCACGCCCATCAACTTTTAAAAACTAACTGAAAACTTGAATGACTTAAATGTAACTTGCGTGTTGTCGATTTTCCTTACTCGGGTTTAAATAAGCTTGTCTTGAAGTTTTGAATTTTACCTCTTTCTATAAATCATATACTCGACATTGAGTATTGAAGTGTCGCTAGGTAGAATATACTCAAAATGTTGTATCTACTTCATTCCATAGTTTACTATCTATTTGCGTCAGGCATTTCTTACTAGGCTAAGAGACACTTCATCTGTTCTGTTTCATCTGCATATATGTGGCAATCTGAAAATCCCCTTTGTATCATTTAGAAACCTTACAAAAAAGGCAGTGAGGTATAAAGTAAAATCACTAGGACTGTCATATGGTATGACATGTCTTCTGAACATATTTTTCCATAAATACTTCCAAGTCCATGCTGTAAATGTTAACCTAAGCCCTCTCTACAAGACTGAAATAGATGTGTCTCAGAAGTCTGATGAATAGATTGTGAATGGCAGTCGCTCTATGAAAAACATTGTTTTGACTTGTCAGACTGCCTGCTACTGACTTAAATAAGAGTGGGAGAAGGTGCTCTCAACATATTTCACTTTTCACCAGCCATTGTTGGGTCTGGACCTTTTTCGAAGCTCGCCAATCTTAAGTCTTTCTTCACCCAATTATTTAGGGTTCCACAACTGCCTCCGTTGCCTTTAAAATAGTCATTACAACTGACTGCTGACTAGTACAAAAAATAGCAACTTTTGTGCCCTAATATTTTGTGTTTTCATTCTTTCTATGAGCTTTGATGAAAGTTGTTGTTTAAAATTTCCAAAGGATTCCTGTAGACATGTCACACAAAGTTGATTACTATTCTGATCAGAATCACTTAATATAAAATATAAACCGCGCATGCTTACAAATATAAAAATCGCGTTAATAAACGTTCATAAACAATAACCCGTTTAAATTATTTTAATATTTTTAATGAGAAATAATCCAATAAGATTTTGACATTAAGTTGTGTAATTAAAGACACACCCCCACGTTTCATAATAATATGAGTGTAGTGATCTATCTTCTAATCAGTGACAGAACCTTATCAGTGAGATAAAACTTGCATTTCATAATGCTCGCCAAGCAATAAGTAAAGCAACACTTTCAAAATGCGTCCACGGAGGTTTAAACTTATACAAACTTCATTTATTATTATGTTTCAACTTAGTTTGCTGGTTGCCCCTGATTAGTAGTTTGAGTGTCGCATTGACGCTGTGTTTTGTGTATGTTCCAGTTTTTGATGATCAATTATTTACAAATTAAAATTATTTGATCATCTTCTAAATTAATTGAAGTTTTAAGAATTTTCGATTCACATTAAAGTTGATTACAAAAGATGTGTTTTTTAGTTTGATAAAAAAAAAGTTTGTGTGCTGTGAAACATTTGAACTATTTTTACGCTTGTCTTGCTTTATTTCTCTTTTGTTACACACAATAGGGCACTGTCCTCCAAAAACGTTTGCAAAGCCTAAAATTATGCGGCGTCAAAATGCCAACCGATACAATATCCTGTTAACAATCTCCCATGCATTAGATTCTTACCTGACACAGATAAATCTGATTTATATTCAGAGTCAACATTCGGTATAAATGCATCAACACTGATTTTAAAACTGTTTACGTGTTTTTTTCTTGCCCTCAATAATGTTAAGACTGAAATCATTTAAAAGTCATCATAAAATCAAAAATGATTCATTTGACATAATAATTTATATTTTTCTGTTAGACAGTCTTGTTCTTGTCTCTAAAAACAATGCAATACTTAAGGAAAAAGTTAATGATCTGATCTTTATCAAAATTAAAAACACAAATAAATAAACAAAAGAAAAACTTAAGATGCCAAAGGTAAAATGTAAAGTTTGTAGATAATAAAGTCAAAAACAACAAGTCTATTTATAAAACTGTAATGATTCAAAAGGTTAAAGTTTGAATAAAACCAATTTCCCGCCTTTTTATTTCACGCGTTTAATTTAAACGATTTTTTTTCCCCAACCAAACAGGATTATTCGTGTTCTCTATGTATTTGTTTTCTGCCTGATCAAAGTTTTTTTTTTTTTATCATTTGTTTGTGAGCATGGAAATACTTGTCGCAACTTTCCCATTCGATGTATTAAGTTTTACTTCTCTGCTTTTATCCTAAAGCAGAACATTATTCACTAAATTAAGTTTATATTTTTATTTAATAGTTTAGTCAAGTTAAAAGTTAGCTTAAAAAAAATTGCGAATTCGATAGCGGGCGTGTTCGCAGCACGTACGAAAACACTTGACCCCCGTTGGGCAAGGCGGCGCGTTTTCACGAGCTGCGAGACCACGCGTCCTAGGGATGTTGCCCACCCATTTGGTAAGCCATCTGAAAAAATAGGCTGCCATAAGCTAGGGTGAAAGATATTCGCAGGGCGTCCACTTTCAGGAAAGTTGACAAACCAAAAATTTTGGGATAGTGGAAAATTTAAATTTTATCGCATTAAAAATTCAAAGAAATACTTTGATTTTGATGGGAGAAATACAATTGGCACAATATAACGCAATGAAAAACAGCGTTAATATTCTCTCCTAAGCAGTGGATGCCCTGTTAGAAGTACTAAGCTCTCCGCACATGAGCCACCCGCCACAGCCACGATCGACCAGCTCCAATATTGAAACATTTTGTAGTATTCCCTACAGAATGTTAAAATACTGGTTAGTTCAGTTTCTTTGGCTATGGCAGATGGCCCATGTGTAGTTAGCCCTTTTATTACGTAAATTAACTTCAGCTAAGTTTAGGAATGAAGAGTCAGCTAAAATAGTTTAACAAGAAAAGTTACTGAAATGAAAGTCAAGATTTTAAAGCACTTGAAATAAAAACGACTAAGTTTTACACACCATTTATTGAAAAGAAAAAAAAGTTTTTAAAGATTTCATCTCAAACAAAAACTTGACTAATGTTATCTTTATTAAATTACGAAGTAGTTTACTTATTTTTTGGACACAATTTTTCCATTATTAGCTATTTTCGTTAAAATTAGAGGCCTACGCACACGACGTTTTTTATACGCGCGTTAACTGCGCGCCGATCTGCTTTGCATAATTGACAAAGTATCATTACGTATAGAGTTCATTTTAAAAAAAACGTCGTACGCTTATGCTAAAATGAGGTTGAACACACATACTTTAGGATCAATTTATCGTCATTAGGATTTTAGTTTAGACCATTAACAGTTATTTGAAACAAATGTCCTTCTTTTTCCAGCAAATGGAAAGGTTTAAAGTAGTGGAACGGGAGACGAAAACGAAGGCGTATTCCAAGGAGGGTCTGGGTGCGGCGCAGAAACTGGACCCAGCGCAGAAAGAACGAGAGGAGATGTCCTCGTGGCTTGTCTCCTCGATCGACGCACTTAATTTACAAGTAAGTACCTCAGATACACGGAGTAGTCAACAAATGGAGTGACAGAGTGCGTGAGAAATGGCCGGATCTGCCCTGCAAGTGTAGGGGTAGTGTATGTTAACAAATGTACCGGTGTTAAAACTTTTGGTGATTACGTAAATATAAATTTCGAAATAAATTTGTGTCTCAAAACGGCGAATCGGGTTCGCGGTAGAACACAAAAGAGATGGTGGGACGACTTGGACGCCTTCTTTATGGATTGGCAAGAGGTAGCGCAAAGTCAAGAGCGATAAAAGGGCAGGAGGGAGTCCTTTGCCCAGCCGTGGGACATTACGGGCTATCTATTATCATAAAAATACAATTAAAAATGGTTTTCTATTAAAAACAATCGAAACAAACCTCTACCGTAAACAAACAAATTAACCTTGAATCCTTTCTATAAATAATAGCAGTACTTTTGAAACGTAGTTATAAATAAAGATCGACCATATTTCGTCTTTCTTGATTATAATATTTATAATTATGATACCTAATCATTATTTCACCCCCCATGAAGCCCCACCCCCATTCGGAAATGCTTCCACCCGTAATTCCAAAATAATATTTACGCATTATTATGTATTTATGCTTATTTCTGACTAAAAGTCTCAATATTCCTAATTTAAAATAACCAGATTTCTCATGCATACGTTCGTCTCTTATTTCATCCCCTTAGGGTTAGGATTTATAACACTCGCATACGTAAACGTTTATTTCTATAAAAGAGACTCAAATCTTAATTTCAAGCTTTTAATTTTGAAAGTGACAGCTTCCATGCAAATTGTATTTGCCTATTTAACCTTTAGGTCGAATATCAAAAAACATAATTAGTATAAGTATATTGTCTGTTGTATCTAAAAACTGTAAAAAAATTAAATATTCGCCTGTTGAGACTTATACTTGCTATATAACTTTGGTAAACTTCGCTTAGTTGGAATTTCGAAACATTTAAAATGCTAATATTCTATCTGAAGGCTGATAGAATTGTACTAATTAAAAATATTCAAAATTTTATCGCAATGTCATCTTAGCTACAGTCAATGTCAAAAAATATTAGTAAATTAGAGGCATTTTTGACAAATTGTGACTGAGATATGATTGCGGTCGTTCCTAAAAGTTATTAGAATTGGGTTCAAAAGTATTGTTACAACTTAATTGTTATAGTTTTTTCGAATCGGGTGCAACTTTTGCGCAAAATTAATTATACCTATGGTCTAGTACTTTTGTCCATCACGTGTTTTTCAACCCAGTTTTCTCCTGATTCTGCCTACCAGTAAGCGCACACTTCATTTGTTTGCTACTCCGTGTGGGTACAATCAATATACTAGTTGCATTGCGATTAATATTTTAATAATAATGTCAGGGTTGGAAAGAATACAGTTTTTTTTTTTTATTGTATAATATAAATAGTTCAAAATATTTTAAATGAGATATTTTTTTCGGTTCTTTGTCTTTTTGGTATTTCAAATCTTTCAGGCCTCGTATAATTAATTTCTTGTTCAAACTCGTCTGAGAAAATATTTACAAAAATAGATTGTCATTTTTTTTTTTGTAATCTTACATATACTTACAATACTTGAACACCCTGTATGCTTAAATGTTTTTTCTTATTCTAACACCTAAACACATAAAAGTATTTTCAAATAAGGGGAATACCACAATTAATTGTGGGTATGTCCTAAGTTCTACATCCTTTGGTCAAAATAAGTGTTGTCCATGTATGATATGACACAAAATATTTTATTGTTAATAAATTTTACCTAGTCTTTGAATAATTGAATTTGGTACTGTGTTAGTTTGATTTAATAAATAAAGTAATAAAAATGTTTAATTACAGATCCAAATTAAGTTTCCTTATAATTCTTATTTCGAATTCAAAACCCAACTTTTAATTTATTTAAGTTCTTAATATTTAGACCTTAGTTTCCGTTTATTTCCGTTATTTCGTATTTAAAATTCGTTTTAAACCCTGTTTTTCTTTTCTTAACTATTTTAAACTGTGTTTTTGAACACTTAACAAGAAACATTGTTTTATTCCAAATTGTTTAAAATAACTTGTTTTAATCACGCCAACCCTGACCTATGTTCATAATACTTTAAGTTGCAAATGTTTCTAAGATTTTTACCGCCTCGGTTTCGTCGCGTCGCGTTATAGACAGATTTTCACAGTTGTAACATTTCAATTAAATGAAACCTCATGGGGAAATCTGTTTATCGGTTCAACACTTCGTGCCGCAACGGTTCGGTGCCGGCGGCTTCCCGGTTACTCGGTCGGATGCCGCCGGGCCTCCCAAGTGTCGTGGCAGCATCGGTTCGCGCGCATCGCGTCGTTATCGCAACGCGCAGCCGGCGGCATTGGTGTGTAGACTAGTATTAGAGACCTACCGGAGGATCCTCAGAGTGTCTTCACACGAAGCGTATGCCCAGCGTAGTCGTTGGCGTCGCGTTGACTCTGTGGAAATGCATATGCTGCGCTAGCGTCACTTAGACGTATTGGTATCAAAAGTATGTCGTGTCGCGTTTTCGCAGTGTCTACGCGGCATATACGTTCTACGAATGCCTTCTCTGGGCCCGCGTCAGTTGCGAAGACACCCTTACTCCGGTTTTTGTGTCAAACATTTATGTGGACTTCAAAGTTACCCTTAACATTTGTTTGTTGGACAAATTCAGGGAAACCTAGCGTAGGTTCTATGTGCTTTGGTGTTGAACTGCGACGTTACGATCTTTGTATTATCATAATCACATCATCATGCTTTCCAGACATGTGTAATATCTGCATGACATAATACATATTAAACACAGGTAGCGAACCACTCCCTCCGAATTAAAATAGCATTCATTCTATGTTCACTATTACCAAATAAAGACACCTATCTATAACCTCTAGTGACAAATCAGACGATGAAACACAGCCTCCGAGAATTACGCCCAACATTTCTTAATATTATTACTAAGTAGACAATTATTATTTGCCAAAATTAGACGATGTCGGAAGTTAAGGGCGTACGTTAAAACTTGCGAGGGCGCGTGAGACGGATTTTTACATGTCGTTAAACTCGCGACGTCCGGAGCGGACACCCACTTGGTGCACCCGCGCCTGTTTTAGCGTACGCCTAAAGCCTGTCTTGGCCCAATAATGGAATCTCAACTTGCTGGTCGTCAGAAACTTCCTGGATCTTCATTGATCACTGAAAATCTATGTAGTGGTTGAGTATACAAGGGCAGTTCTGTTCAGTCCACATTATCCTGAAGCAAGTATGCCTGTAAGCAAGCTATGCGTTGCTTCGCTCCAACATTTGCTTCCATTTCAGAAATATTAACGATTATATTATCCATTTCAGGTTGATCAATTTGAGTCTGAAATAGAGTCACTGCTAGTGGGTAAGAAGAAAAGGTTGGACAAGGAGAAACAAGACCGTATGGAGGAGCTAAAACTCAAGCTGGAGAAGCACAGGTTCCATATAAAGAAGCTAGAGACGCTGCTCAGAATGCTTGACAACATGTCCGTTGAAGTAGAACAGGTTGGTACCACAAACAGTTTATTTATTTTAGTTTTAAGAATTCTTTTTCAGGTAAACATATATAGGGTTCAAAATGACACTTCATCAAGCCGTTTACTACGAAAGTTTATTAAAAAATCAATCTAATTAACATTCCGCAAAAAATACATGGTATATAACTTTGTTATTTATTTAAAATCTGTGTTAGTGATAGCGCGCATTGAAAGCGCACACAAAGCATACTGAAACCTGCTAGTACAGTACAGTACCACCCGATGATTGCGCAACCTACAGCCCACGGTTACATGCAGCATGTCGCCGGTTATTGGTTTTCAACTTTTTTTCCATTTCGGCTTCGTGAAGTGTCTTTTTAGACCTGTTTTGTTTGTTATCTTAGTTGCTAACACGAAGGATTATAGATAGAATAATAATCCTTCATCCTTTAACCATCTTATATGCCATGCTTGTTTATGGGACCTGAAAATGACGGGTATACACTCGAGGTGCGCCTGCGCTGCTCGGTTACCAGACCGACGAGTAATCGTAAACTCCTATAAGTATGTTCAACAATAATTGCCCGAATCTGACTTGTAGTCGATCTAGGTCAGTGAACAGCGAACATGTTGAGGCACATCAGTTACGTGATGACTGCATTTATGTAGCTATAATTCAGTGAAAGTTCACACACTGAAGTCTGACATGTTTTTTTTTAGTATATAATAAGTTTTATCTACTCTAGGAAGACCGAGGGTCAATCACTATGGGTATTCAAACTACCTAATATCTTCGTCTGGTCGACAGACACTATACGTACTCGACACTACCTAATCTAGCTGTCAGTATGCTCACTACAGGTCTACTAAAGACATGAGATGTCATGATGCAATACAACTGAAGCCAGGCTGCAGAAATACTGTAAAGTTATATGATAAAAATTGTTCCCTATTGGGCCCCAAATCGTTTTTGGAACTAGCCCTAAATAAATGTTATATATTATGTAAAACACTGTCTGTCTGTCATACATACTCTCCCCCATTTACTTTTGTATTTATATTTGTGTGTTATAAACTATGTACCAAAAATTTATGACCAATCTTTCTCAAGTCTAAGCAGGTGTACCTTACATTGCAGATAAAAAGGATAAAGGACGACGTGGAGTACTACATCGACTCGTCGCTAGAGCCCGGCTTCGAGGAGAACGAGTACATCTACGACGACATCCGCGGCCTCGACGACATCGAGCTCAGCGGCGTCGGCCTGCCCTCGTCCGCCACCACCGACAGCAACAACAGCAACGACTCCGCGGGATCTCCCACTAGTATGCTCTCAGGTATCTATAAAACCTTACTTTATTTTTCAAAGTTCGCAAACTCAGAAAGAAGTCGATATATTGACTTTTTATTGACGAGTGTTTTAACATTTTTTTTATCAGCCAGGGTTTAGCTAGTCGCTTTTCGTGTATTTTAATGTATCGTAGCATAATAGACCTTAATGTCAAGACATGTTACGGTTTATTATGTTTTGTCACATACCAATCTCATGCCGTGCCACCAGCGCCGGTGAGTGCCGCGGCTATTATGATATTATGTGGGTGCTGGTCTGTACGTGACAAGGCCAGACACCTAACATAACGCGGCCTGTAATACCTTGTCATTTTTAATGAAAAAAGGATGACTAGTGAATTCTTAAAGACTTGACGCGTTCGTGTAGAATCCGTTACTACATACATTGAGTTAAATGGAATGGAACTACTTTTTTTTTTGCAGTATGTGAATATTGATAAACTAGAGACGCGTGTCGCGAGATTTTTGATGTGAAATTGGGATTTTTAACAAAAACATATCCTATGACACACGACAATAGCGTAGCTTTCTATTAGTAAAAGAATTTTAATAAATCTTTTTATAATATTAGTGTAGATTTTAGTTAATCTACTGTGTATTTAAGATCCTATGTATTTTATTTTCCAGGTACAAGTCCAGTAACATCACCAACGTTAGAGGTACACAACCATTCAACAGACTCCATAGACGTCGAAAAAAAGAAAAAAGAAGAGGTCATAGCTAAAGTGAGTAGTCACGCGCACAGACATACCTCGTACCATTACACATATATTTATTATAATCATTATCTTGTCTAATGTACTGCTACGTGGAGTTTTGATGTGGATTTTCCAAATTTATTGCTATGTATGATTAGTTTTGGGTTCTAGTAACAATTAAAATAATACTAATTTTCGACTATCGAATCTTCGTAGTATTATGGTCATCGCTCATTACAACAGCACCGCTCGCCGCACCTGCCAACGTCACCTCGAAAAATCCAATCCAAGTTGCTAGCACGCCGCCCGCGAGCCGCCACCTTTTTTATCTTATCATTATGAAATATATTTTAACGCTTACGATTTCAAACCTTAACTTGAATGACAGCCGTGCTGTTTTAATGAGTGATGACTTTTATCGTGTGCCGAATCTTTCCGATAATTATTATCGTCTACTCGTTACACTAGTTCTAGGAATGTGGTACACCTAAAACTGAAAAGGTTTTCTGTGTAACACACAAACTTTGATGAATGTTTACACAAAAGCCTAGTGGATTTATTTTATCTGGCTTTATTTATTTTGGCTGCTATTTGTTTACTATAAAACCATAGAGTATTCCTAACCAAAAAGTCTGATATGTAGATCATAATAAAATGTCCAGTAAGATATAATAATACGCCACGCTGTGGCATGTAAAATAGTTTTTTTGGGACCTAAGATTAATTATTAGATCTCTAGAAAAAAATCCCGGTGTCCTAATGAAATTAATACGAGCTCGTCATCTCATAAGAGCTGATGATTCAGTCGTCTGATAACAGAAGGCCAAATTTTCTAATTAAATTCGTTCTAAATCTAGTCCCGGTCTCATCTCAGCGACAATAAATGTAGGCATTTTGGGCAGGTTAAGACTGAGATTAGATTGCGGTCGGTCCTTAAAATTTGTAGGATTACTCTCCATTTATCTGAAAGATAAATACGGCGATTGAGAATATTACATTTTTATTCCTTAGATAAAAGATATCTGACAACTAAAAATTGGGCCTAATTATAAAATAATTGGCCAAGCGATAAATTGATTGTTTTATTAAGTAACTAATGTTATATTATCATATCTAGAACAACACGGGCGTAACTAAATAACACCAATTTTACAAAAGAGCCGCATGCCGATATATTTTTTGTTATAAATGATAACAAACGTTATTTTTACCCTTCTGTAAATATGGTGTTCTCACTTACGCCCTTTTTGTTCTAGGTGTGCGATCTGTCTTTTTCACCGACGATTCATACAAACTTGGTAAGTGCTACCTTTAACGGTATTTTATATATTTAAAACCATTTTGTTCATAAAAAGAAAAGTCTTACAAATAACTAAAAATAAGTCCCATTGTATTCTATATGCCAAAAAACGCTACACAATAGAAAACAAAAATAAAACTATTAATTTAAATAATTCCTATATACAGGGTGTTAGGGTAAACGAGGGGCTTTCTTTAAGGGAGAGCAGTACTCATGAAAATGAACAACTATTCATATAGTACGAACCATAAAATCGAAAAAAAAAGAATCAACCGCTCCATACATGTTAGTTCGCATAACTTGACAACTTGTACGGTGTTCCTTACAGTAGCAGTTTTTTTTTTTTTGCAAATTTTGGTTTGATTTCATAGTGAAAGTGGTTTATTTTCATAAGCACCACACTCCCTCAAATTACGTTCCTTGTTCAAACTAACACCTTGTACAATAACAGACAGACGAACGGACAGCAAAATGTTCCTATAACCGTTCCGTTTTTCCCTTTAAATTACGGACTCCTAAAAAAACCTTTTCCTGTAACGAAACTCTAATCAAGGAACCCAAAACCAATCGTGTCTTGACACAAGTGGTAAATGATGTTGTGTTGATATTTGCAGCCGGTAAAACCACTGCCGCTGCGCGCGGTGAACACGGGCGCGGTCAGTAACAGCACGTGTAACGTTAGTTCCTTGCTCAATAACTCCGCAGCATCCACCAATAGGTCAGTCCACTGACGCAAGTGTATTTATTACCACCTTTTATGTAATTTACCCACATTTTTGAGGATTATTTCAATGATAGAGTAACCATGGTAGTTGTAGATGTATAGTCTGACCGCTGTAAGCACGTCTCTCTCGCTGAAGTTGGTTTCACGAGAGCCAGACGCTCCTGCGCCGGTTGGGCTATAATAGTTGTTAATATGTTGTTTCGGAGATCTTAATTTCGAACTTTTGCTTAAAACATACTAATATGAAAGGAGATTATTTTATTGTAATCTACACAACTACTACTAGTTTCTGCCTGCCATGTTGTCTGCGTAAAAGTCAATTATACCATAGCACATACCCTATGACACTGCAATAGTGGAGCTTTCCATTGGTGAAAGACTTTTGTAATATATATAGGATTTCAACGCGGACAAAGTCGTGAGCAAAACCTAGTATTTCATAAACTAATTCAACTTTTAATTAAAAAACAGGTCGCTTAACCGTTTCACCTCAAAAAAAACGTAAACTTTAAGAAAATTCTCGTGATGACTAGTGCTTGACATCGTGTTACTTAAATTTTTGTAATGGTGTCTTACAAGATTATAAATGGCCATATATTGTGTACCGGTGATATGGTTAATTAACAATATAAAAAAATCTTATTATTATCACGAAATTGTACCATTAAAAGTATTATGTTCATAAAAACTAGTCATATCAGTTTATGATCTTCAAAATAATATTTATCATTCATTCTATTGTTAAACAACGACGTAGTTTTATTATCCTAGTTGCTATGTGAGTCATCGTAATGCATTTTATTATCTTACATTGAAATAGTCCTCATTACGCTCGAATATGTAGTTAAAAAGATTTAAAATTCACATAAAAATGAGAATACAAAAACAAACTAGTTGTAAAGTTTACATTTTTGTTCTCATTTCATTGCGCGCATGTTACAAGCTCATTTTAGTATAACTATTTTAATTTCTGAATTCAAATTAGACAATTTTAACTATAAAATTTGGTATTTTGGTGCAGTAAGCTTTGAAAGTTACAATTTTCACGAAGTTCTTGCGTTAAATGCAGTAGAGTTTGTGTATCTGTAAATGTATTCGTAAAAAAACACGATTGATTGCACAGCTATTCACAAAATCACTCCAGTAATAACTATTTTTTGTAATTTTAGTGTATTTTACATCAAAAAGTGCATAGTAGTTGCATTTCTGACTCCGCCAATACAAAATTGCCGCCGAACATTGTAACCTTAAAAGCTTATTGCACAGGGCAGTTAGCGACATCTCTTCAAATCTCAATGAAATATCTAGTAGACGTGTTCGAGACGCGCGGTGCAGTCTATAATGATCTCTGCGCTGCAAGCAATACGTTTCATAGTCTATTAGTTGCTGACGCACGATGTGCATACTCATAACTTATACAAGCTGTTATTGATTTTATGTGATTCTATTTATAAAAGATAGTGTAAGTGAGTCGTGCGGTATCGGGTAGACGCGTTTTGTTTGCTGATAACAGTTTTCTTCGATATTTGATTCTAAATCCGTGTGTTTTGTGGTACGAATTGATTTGTGCAGTGTTAGTAAACATGTAGTCGTATTTAGCGCCAACAAGTGTCGCGAGTTTTCAAGGACGGGTTAGAAGGGTGGCCAGCTTGTTGCGTTTTCACTTTTCATTTTGTATTCGGTGTTTACCTGTACTTGTTTCGTATCGACTTTAAGTTTGATGGTAAATTCTAAACTTCTACATTAGTTCAAATACGTTTCTGATTAGGACGCAACAAGTGTTTAGTTCGTGCGACAGATTTCATTGTTTGTCGCTCGTTGACATTGATATAGAAGGGGTGTCTCTAGTCTTTAGAGGCATGAGGTCCGTCGCCGTGTAATAGTGCGTTCAGTTTGGTGAGTGTTGGTGTATGTGCAGTATAAGCAACAACACGGGCGGCGTGTCGGGCGCCAGCACGCCTAGCAAGCAGCCGCCCGCGCCGAGCCCGCCGCACGTGACGCACGTCACGCACGTGTCGCACGTGACGCACGCGTCACACGCGCCGCACGTCACGCATCACCACGTCAGGCAGCCGAGCTCCAACACCAATACCAACAGTAACAGTAACAATACCGGTGAGTTGCATTCACTATTTATTATTTGTTGATATTTGTGAGCTTGCCCTTGGTTTCTTGAAGCTTGATTGAGGAAATTACCTATGTAACTTCATATCTCTAACGCCTACTTGCGCCGAAAACTTATCTCAGAGTTGCCAAATTACATACTAAATTTCATGCATAATGGGTTCGTTTTAAAAACTAACTTGGAGTTCAAAAATAACTGGCTGGCGCGACTAGTCCTGAATAGTATGCAAATAATAAATACATTTTGTATCCACTTCTAAACTTGTCGATAGATCTGAATGCAATTATCATTTACTAAAATAATATGACGTTGAAAAGTGCATTTAAATGGTCTGATTTAAATAAATGATTTGACTTTGAATACAAGTTGATTGAGTTGTTCAGGCTTTCAGAAACTAGGTCGTAGTTGTAAGTTCATACGTCTCGATGTATTGACTGATATAAAATATTATGGCACTTGTGTGCTGTCATATTTGCTAATGTTTTGTGTGTATTATATAACTTGTGAGTTAATATTCAAGCTGTGAGTACATATGTATTGGAAACTCGAGTTTATGACACGTGCAACATACTTGTGAATACTTGTTGAGTTGATATAGTTGATGGCATAATTAACGATAATGTGCTATTTACTAACCATTTTTCAAGTAAATAAACACATACCTACGTCGGTTACAGCGTGGTTTTACGTAATTGAGATTTATATATACTTGTGGATTTTAGACCAAAAAGGACCATGGGTACCTTTGTATGATTCCTGGGCCCACTTTTCAAGATTGCTCAACCATCAGTGATGAGACATGTCATATGAAAGCCTGCTGAATTTGAAGTTAGCTGCCATAGAATGAAATGGAGTACTCCTTATGAGCTTTTATATGACACGGGTCTCATCACTGTTAGCAATGTTGAAAAGTGGGTCCAAATTGTCGCATGCTCCTTAACAAGATATTAGGTTAATGTTTGCGAATTGGTATACTAATTTTAAATGTATATTTTACGAAATGTTTCGTTTATTTTCTGGAGTCAAGAGACTTCATTCATTTTTAAGCTTGTTGGGTAACTCAATATGATTGTAAATATTTTTGCGAATTAGTATACTAATTCAAGTTGGTTTTCCGAAGTGTCTTCATATTTAAGCTAACTAATTGTCAATATCTTTGGGAGTTTAAACTAAATAGGTATCTAGTAATTTAGAGGAAAAAAGCACCAAGTCAGTGTTAGTGACTGAACAAAAATAATAGTTAAAGGTTGGAAGAATATTACAATTGTGCGTCACCGGGAATTTCACTTGTTTTTTTAAGAATTTGGCAGAAAATATGAATTTAGTGAAATAAGGAAGCGCCTGCCACATAAATGATTGACAATAATGGCTGCCAAAATTATTATTACGTGTGATTGGCAACCAAAGTACAAAAATAGCCCCATAATTCGTCGTGTTAATAAAATAAATACTTACAAACATTAATGAATTACATTTCCGATACAAAAATAAATTCCATATTTCCCAGCACAATATTCTCATTGAAATTTTATCATTTGCTTCTGAAACCACAAATTCCGTCTGAAACCGACAATTGAAAGCTAACAAGGCAACGCCACCGTGCAATTTCCTCTACGAACGATAACAACACAAACAAACACAAAGTTAGGCATAATTAAAATACACGTTATCATTACAACTAAACGCGATAACGTACGCTTCCATTGTTTACAAAATAAACAAAACGTTTATCAGCGCGAATGAATGGAACACGGCGACCGACAAACTCATTACGAAAACTATTAATCGTACATTGGCATTCCGCCAATATTCGTAAAATTTGCTCAAAACTGGCTGTAAGCCAGGGCGATGACATGGCGAGAGCGTCGGCTCAGTCACTAGGCTGTATCCGACGAGACCTGTGCCTAACTTTAGAAATAATTAAGAAAACATAATAACAATGGTTTCCCGCGCGAATGTACGATAAATATGGACGATGGTAAAGATGATATTGTCAAGTGTGTTGTGTGTGCATGTTTTTTTCTTTCACAAAAGAGTTTCGGTGGAGTTTGTGAAGTTATAATCCGGGTATGTCGAGAACTGCGTAGTTTGATGTTTTGTGTGGCTTCCGTGAAGTTCAATGGCGGTTACATAATTTTTTTGTTTATGGTGTCTTGCTGGTTTATGGGAAACATCTATTGTTCCATTCTTCATGACAGTTTTTGTTGCGAGGTGAGCCGGAGCTGGGCAAGGCCACGTCATGTTTTTGCTCTATGTCCTAGGTTACATGTAAATTATCTAGATAAACATTTCACACTGTTTCATGTTTACTTGGGAATCCGGGCAGTGGAAACAATTAGATTTTACACAATGGTTCATGTTCTTGTATTTTTGACGGTTGTCATATCAAATCTACTATATTTTTAGGTAGTAAACTTGATATTTCATTTGTTTGTGTTTCTAACCAATAACATGATTTTTGTTGTAGTCAGGATATTATAACCTGAATACCTCTATACAGCAATGATTTCAATCAAAACTGATTGCGGACGCAGGTCTAATTCCCTATTGGCACGTTTACTAAAACTAACATCCATTTTGGCTCAATGATTTCTTTGTCTAGGGCAGTTGTGCTTTATTTTGACATGCATTATTGTGCCCACCATGGGTGAAAAACGTAGCCACGTCATAAGGGGTAAGGGGAGACACGAGACTTCTAAGTGCTGTCATCCTACCTGTTAAGAATGAGGATACATGTAATCAATCAAATCATTAATTTCAAATAAACCATTAATACACATGGAAGTGGTTTGCATAGAGACTCTTTACTTACTTCTAATATAACAACAGGGCGGGGAGTATGTCGTCGCGTGACACTCGTGACACAATAATAATAACCAATTACAGCTAATGGATGCGCTCCGACATAATTATATAGTACTACACAAAAGCATTATTACGTTCGGTATTCGAGCGATTTATAAACAATATCTTGCAGACTATTATCAATTGTGATTTATTTTCTTTCTATATTATCTAGATTTTTTTTACAATATTATATTTACTAACATACCATCACGTATGTATTCCTCGAAGGGTTAGGCAGAGGTGTAAAAATGTACACCCACAGTTCGCCGTTAAGTTTTAGGTCCTATTTAATAGGGGGCGAGCCTATTGCCATTAACCGGGCAAAAATCCTAACGCCGAGCTGCTACTGAGAATTTCATAGAAAAACCCAATAACACTTTTTACTTGACCTGGGAATCGAACCCAAGATCTCTAGCGTAGCAGTCGCGCTTAGGACCACTAGGCTAACGAGGCAGTTCACAATATTATACTTAGTTAATATATTTGCCATCGATACGCTAAGAAGCAAAAAAGTGCCCTCAGCGCCAAGCTACGAATTCATCCTTTAATACCTACAAATTAGTGAGTTCGGAATGATGTCGATGTTATTTTATGAGTTTTATTTAGGTACTTATAAAAGTCTGTCATGGGATCGTGACTGTGGCGTGCTGGGCACATTTTGATTTGTCATCTATACATGACTGGTGGCGGTCAAAGGGGTAAAGAAGCAAGCTTTCGCCAGCTATAAAAAAAATCTGCTGGTTCATACCAAAGGTAACACCTACACTGTCAAAATGTAAAGAACATTTGGTTATTTTTTTATGACCGACCACAAATGTTATATCTGAAGGGTGTAGACTGTACAGAAACACTGAAGCCATGGTAAAGGTCCCTTCCACTCGGTACAAACATCCGGTCGTTAATCTACTTTTTGTATTCACTCGTATAATTTTAATGGCAAATCAGTTAAAATAATGTTACTTTTAAATAATTTCCTGACGTATTTATTGCCATGTCAACGTATTTAATTTATATTTCAAAATAAAGGGTCGTTATTCAGAGCAGATGTTCGCTCGACCGATGCGTCATGGTAGCGACATTTTTTAACCGAATCATAATTTTTTTATTCTTTTGATTCTGCTATTATGTTACAACAATATAAACTATTCGTATTACAGAAAATTTATGATAAATCATAAATGATAACGACTACTACGAATTACTATGCAAAAAAAAATTACACGTAATTTTTTTTAGACTGGAATAGGTCATTGTTTGATAGCTGACCACTGAAAAGAAAACGCTGTTCCCAAAGTATATTTTTTAGCCCATTTTGTAATGTTCAGATCATATAGAATCGGGCACATAGGACATTTCAACTTTGTTTCTGGGATGGCGACGCATTTGCAAGGCTTCTGGTATTGCAAATGTCTATAGATAGCGGTGACCACTTAACATCAGGTGGGCTGTAGGCTTGTTTCCCATCCAATGACATAAAAAAAAGGAATCATGTAGGTTTACTTTCTTATGTAATCTTTTGAAGAATGAATCTCATAGATTTGAGTGGACCTGTCCATGGAGTGCACACTGTGTCGGTATTGGTATGAATAATACATACATACGTACCATCATGCCTGTGTTCCCTGAAAGTTTAGGAAGAGGTGCACCAATGTTCACCCACAGTTCTGCGGTAATTTTAGGCCCCATGTAATAGGGGGCGACTATATTGCATATGAACAATGAATTCATGTACCCAGCCTAAGCCGCACACCATAGTGTGAAACATTTTGTGTCCACGAAAAACAGACCACAGCAAAAGGATCGTAAAAAAACGCTAATGAGTGCTCACATTATAGTGCTGTACAACCACATCTTAAATGGCAAATGTTTTAAATTACTATCTGACAATACCACTTCAATGTACATCTAAAACGTACGCTTCGAATAGATTTAAAATTAATCTGCATTAAATAATAAAAAACCATTTTAATAACTTTGAAACTTGGTAAATTTTTCGACGTTGGTTAGTTGGTTTTGGCAGAACTACACCTACTTTGACAGTCAAAATTATTCTAGGATGAAATGAGGTAATCAATGTTGGTACTTTCTGCCTTTTTTAACACAATAATCTTACAACAGAGACGTAATTTGCGAGTGGCCCCGAACTTAAACTCTGTATTACTCATACATTTGAGTCACGCAAACCGCATGCTCCTAAATTGTCTGAATGCTAACATTTATTTGTAAACAATCAATTACCCTTACCGTATTGTAACGAGATTTTATAGCCTACATACATACCATATAACATTATTACTAGATTTTTTGCTCGCGATTTTTTCCACGTGAATTTTCTTACGGATCTCTAGTTAGTAAAAGATAATATTAGCTCAAAAAATCAGGAATATCGGAGATTAGCGCGTTCCCAAAAAAAGACATTACTTGCTTTTGCCCGCGATTTTATTCGCGTGAATTTTATAACGGGGCTCGAATTATTCTATAATAAAATATGTCTATATCTCTTAGGGTCTCGTAGCTTCCTGTAAACAAAAAAAAAATCAAATGTTTCTGAGATTATCGCGTTCAAAATCAACTCTTCAGCTTTATATATTAAACACTTATGTAACATAAGCAGCGTGTACCTACGTCAGAGAATATTTGTACTTACATTTAGTGCCGTGAAATTTATTGATAGCGCCCTTACGTTTGCACGTAGTCATAGTACTCGCACTGACTCACACCACGTGCGAGCGTGCGTGCTTGCGCGTTTGTTTGTAAACAGCGACACGGCGTGTAGCGTGATCGATAACCGTTCACGTTTTGGGATGTGTTGGAATCATTTCATGGTTTTGCTGTGATAAGGTTTTAAATGATGATTTGTGGTGGTTGTGAATGAATATATTGAATAATAATAGAATTGGTCTATGTATGGAGTGTAAAAACATTCACAATGCATGCTAGTATCGGTGTCTAAAGTTTGGTTAAAACATTCAAAAATCGTTTTCGTAAATAAAAGTTGGATCTTCAATATTTCCGTAACCTGCAGAAGGCTCCCAGGTACCTACAGTCTAGGACAAAAACAAAAATAGGAAGAATATGCAACTCTCGGCTTTAATAAGTGTCCTCTTACACCCATTATAAATTATATTCATAATCAAACCGGCAAATATAAATTACGAAAAATCATTATTTTTTGTCATGATCATCACACTATAACTTATTTCACATCTTTACATACTTGCGCCGGTTGTGGTGACCACATATTTACTACAATCTCATTAAGTAACAAATAGTCTTAAGAATCAATCCTGGCACATGAAAAAACAATACTTACGTGTCCTTATTTCTTTCTACAGATGTGGAACTAGGCAGCCAGTCTGCGGTCAATCTGACGTACGGTAGGCACGTCGGATTGACTGTGCTCCGGGCCCGCTCAGCCTGGTTGCCTAGTGTCTTAACAATGTATGCAATAATAAAAAAAACAATGCTTGTGTCCTGTTGAAAGAATACACGATTTGAAAATATTTCAGGTATTTATTGTAACTGACGTTTTCATTGCGCTGTTCATTCGAAGCGAGCTAAGTATGTCGTGTTTCACTTGCAGAAGTAGTGGAGAATGGTCCGGTGTCGACTACACCCGCGCACACAGCCACGCATCTACCGCCTGCGCCCGCGCAACCCCCGCCAGTGAGTACCCACAACTGTCTCATACACCCACATGGAAGTTACTATTCCACGATCCCTTCAAATCTTCCTCACGTTTATAAGTTTTGCAGTAAAGTTCTGAATGCCTTTATCAACAGTTAATTTTACGGAGCGATAAGAATACTTAGCAAAATAAATTGCTTTAGTATATAAAGTCATTATGCGCAAATCAGACTACGTTTTTCGTGCAGTAAGAGAATATTTCTTTCAACAGACGTCAAAGAGTTCGTCAGTTCCGCTTCTTGGGTCAAGCGCGAGTGCGAGCGAAACAGCGGCGTCGCCGCTCACCGTCAACGGGCCCAGCCAACCGCAGCATCACACGCCGCAACACGTGGCCAACAAGTGAGTACTTACAATAACACTCACAAAAACAATTAACATCTTAGCTTGATTTAAAATTTACCTAGCCTTTTTTTATATTGGGGTGGATTTCCAGTCTAATTGGATGCAGCTGGAATATTAGCGTTTTACATGGAATGTCTATCCGACCTTCACAACCCAGTTACTCGGTACTACGATACCCCTTGGCAAGACTGGCTGTCAGACTTTCAGGCTTCTGTCTACCGCGAACCATGGCTTTTACGTGTTTTCGAAGAAACGGGGGTGTCACATTACCAATTTCGAAACTCGGATCTACTACTGAGAAATTTCCTTATGGAAAAACCCACCCATAACACTGCCCGATCTGGAAATCGTACCCAGGACCCTCACGCCAAGCAGTCGTGCTTGCGACCACGTTTTAAAAAATCTTGTCATTCATGAATACGGTCTATTATTTCTTTATCAATCAAAAACCCTGCACAAAAACATTAATTCATATTCTCATAGTCACCAAGCTCTGTACTTCAAATTAGCGTTCCCTCATTAACATTATGCAAAAAAGCCTACTCCACTTATATTTGGGTCAGGAACAGTAAAGTGTGTCAGAGGAGGAGTGAGGATGCTTTAAGTAGGTCACTAGGGTACGGAACTAAAGGGATCAATGTTCTTGATTGACCTTTCTGTATGGTTTTGTGTACAGTCAGTACACTGCATTTTTGCATTTCCCGTTTTTGGAGAGGTGAAGAAGGGTCTGTAGTTTCGATAGCTTTAAGAAGAATTATTACTATCAATACTAATATTATAAAAAAGGTAAGGTTTTTTTTGTTTGTATGGGGTCATATCTCTGGAAGTCCTGAAAAGAAGCCAGTATTTTACTACCAATAATATCAGTACAATGTTAATTCGATGCTCTTCAACAAAAGTAAAGTGTCCATACAATACAAATTACCAAGAATTTCGAATGCGACCTATTTTTACCGGCAAAGCTGTGAAAATGTACCGTTGTATAAATTCAGGTCGCACAGTGAAACCGGTTTCGTATATGTAGGTCAGGGTAACAAGGTTATCAGGTCAGACCGAACAAAGGTCAGCTAGAATAGGATTAAGTGCATAGATAAACGTACTTGATTTATTAACGTAACAATAACATTTTTCAGTCGTTTAAATATGAAAGAGTAACAAACAACATTTTTTTTATACACGTTGGGTGGATGGCTCTTGCAGTGAGAATCATCGATTGATAATCCTTGGAACTTTTTCAATACCTTTATGTATTTGGCACCATCTGACAATAACCACAGTTATCACCAACTGGTTTTCCAAATGTGGTGATTTGATTTTTAAATGCTAATTTATCTGTTCTTTGGCATATCTGTTAGGTAAGGTATGTAGGAAGCTAGGTAAGATATCACCAAACTTCTATTGGGCGTTTTTCTTATTCCGGTGTATATTTTCCGCAGTGGTCGAGTAAGCGAAGCGTCGAGTACGGCGGCACTGAGCGCGGGCAGCGGCGGCGCGGCCGCCAGCGTGGCCGGCGCCGGCACCGCCTCGCTCAAGAGCATGGCGCAGGAGGCCGTGCACCGCGCGGGGCTCGACCAGCACCATCCGCAGGTAACACGCACCTACTCCTGTCCGCAAGACATATGCACCCATTGACTAAAGAAAAATGTTTAATTATTGACGGGATTAGCTATCCATTATCGACCTAGCCTTTTCCCAACTATGTTGAGGTTGGCTTCTAGTCTAACCCGATGCTGATAAATATCAGTGTTTTACAGAGCGACTGCGTATGAACTTTACAACCTAGTTACTGGGGAACACGATACCCCTTAGAAAGACTCCAAATTAATACGTTTTTACTGTAAATGTTTCAGAACCTAAGACGAGGGGCACCCCTGGCGCAAGCGCACATTCCTCCGTTACTGGGCGTCGCACCGCTAGGCCCTCTACCACTTAACTCTGTAAGCATGACCTGGTTTATTTGCTATTTAAAACTATATTTACAGAATCACATACAATGCGGTCACATATCAAAGCATAGGAGTAAAGAGTGTGTGAAATAATTATAATATACTTAAAGTGAGCCAAAGAGTAACGGAGCGTAGCGTTCTGGGTGTAAAAAGATCCGACAGAATACGGAACATCATGCTGCGCTCCAAAACCGGGGCTATAGACGTAGGAGAAAACGCTGCCAGGCTCTAGTAGGATTGGGCGGGCCACGTCAGCCGAATGCACATTGACCGCTGGGCAAAAGTGCACGCAATGGGTGCCTGAGGATGGTCGGCGTCGCTGAAGAAGTAACGTGATGACCTGGACTAGCACCGGGTAGGCTGGTTCAAGGTGGCGCAGGAAAAGAATATTTGGTAGGACATGGGGAAGACCTGTGCCCAGCAGTGGGACATTACAGAAAAAAAAATACCAGCCTTTCATTGTCCCACTGCAGAGTAAAGACCTCTTCTCATATAGAGAAGGCAACATCGACCACCACGCTTGATCACATGATGGAACACACTGATGTCAGAGTGTTCCATATGAATTCAAAAAATATATATATGGGTCACCTACGTGTCAATAGAGGTGTTAGCTATCGTTAGCTAAACCTTAGTCTTATCAAATTAATGATACTGATATGTTTGCAGGAACATCAGCTACAATTCCAAATGTTGGAATCATCGTTCTATCACATGCCGCACCCGTCCGACTCGGAAAGAACGAGAGTATATCTCCCGAGAAATATATGCCCGACGCCCATATATTACAACCAGGTCAGTGACACTTATCTTACTATACTTACTACTATTAGAAACGCGAGTTTATGATAGTAGCAAGTTTATGAAGACGAAGTATGTTTGTTTACTGAACAGAATTGGTTGGCACACCTGTAGGATAATTTACGTACATTTTTCCGGAAAAAAAGTATCCTACGTGTCATTCCACACTACAAACTATATCGATGCTAAATTTCATCCAGATCCGTTTAAGAGTGAAAGAGTAACAAACATCCATCCATCCATCATCACAAACTTTCGCATTTCTAGTAGTATAGTAGGATTACCTATATCAAATTTTCACAAGGTTCGCTAGAGTTGATAGAGCAATGGAATGCTATAGCACAGGATCTTTTATTTGCTCTCGTAATTCGTTATGGCGTCTTTATCGGAACTATCCTCAAAATGCGTGTCCTCTTAGAACAACTGCTATGATTAGCCTATCAAACGCTCATACAATCAGTAATTAGTCTTAGAACCCATTTGAAGTAGTGACTTTGTACTGCCCCCAGGTGCTACTCCCGCACTCGGACTCGGTGGAGTTCTTCCAGCGGCTATCGACGGAGACGCTGTTCTTCGTGTTCTACTACATGGAGGGTACGAAGGCGCAGTACCTGGCCGCCAAGGCGCTCAAGAAGCAGAGCTGGCGCTTCCACACCAAGTACATGATGTGGTTCCAGAGGCATGAGGAGCCTAAGGTCATCAATGAGGAGTATGAACAGGTATAACTACTATAACTTAAATTCAAATAATGTTTTCTTAATGTAACATCCGCCATTTTGATTTAAATCGTATCAAATATAGCCTATGTTACCCGGGCCGTAATGACGAATCACAACTCATTCATTAAAATCAGTTGAGTAATTTAGGCGCTACCGTGGAATATACCTTAAACATGTATACATAGACTGCATAAACATAATCCTTCCCTTATGTTCTTCCTTCCTATTTTATGGAAATAACTTGTAACGGTGTGTGTATTGTTCCAGGGCACATATATTTACTTTGACTACGAGAAGTGGGGCCAGCGCAAGAAGGAGGGCTTCACGTTCGAGTATAAGTACTTAGAGGATCGTGACTTGAACTGAGCGTGACAGTGTACAGTAGTGTCGCGCGCCGCTCGCCGCCGGAGTTCGGCCGCGCCGGCCGCCGGGCCGGGCCGGGCCGTGCCGGGCCGGACCCGGTGCCCACTTCATTCCTTGTTGCAGTATTGTACTACAGTGCGTGATGCGTCTGTGATGGAACCTGAGTTAGTGTACCGCGGAGTGCCGCCCGTCGCCTAGCGCCCGCGCGCGAGGCTGTGTCCTCGCCGGAGTACCGACCAGTTTACTGATCTGAATACTTCAGCGTGACGTGTGACTCCATGGATGATATTGAATGACGTGTTGTCTGCTACATATTTTTTTTGTGTGTGAGATTAGCCGTAGTGTATGGGTGACAGTAAGCACGGGAGGCCTATCGCCCGGCAGTGGACAGGTGTAGACTTAATGCAACTCGCGTTAGTACGACCGACGTTGTGACACAGCTCTCGCGGGCGAGGGCTACTCGACCAGTACGCTGCGTACATTAAGGAAATTCTAACTTAAACAATATAGTGTATTTGAACATATTCTGGCAGTTTTGTAAAATGGAATAATTTGTGAGGACGAGAAGTCAGTTAGTATTGAAGCCGAAGTGTTTGTAAACTGTACACAAGAACGAACAAGCGAAAGATAACGTGAAGATTAGTTTCAGCCATACAAGGTTGTTAGTAGCGAAACATGTGATATTGTTATAGGAGCCCGGGGCGCCCTCGACCTGCGCCCGCTCGCTGCGGCGTGCCGCGTGAGCGACCACGTCACACTTACCATTATGTTTACGTAAAATCTCCATTAATCGGCAAACGCACATTTTAATTGTAGTTTTTTTATTGGAGCATTTTTGGCAGCGTATGGCTTTAATATTATTTAATAAAAATTAGCAGACGTACAAGTACGGACTGGCGAGGTTTGTTAAAGGAATGTCGATTCGAGGACGTCCCGGGTCATTTGTTTTTAAACTTGTGTATAGACATTGGAATAGTTTGAAATTATTTTAAGTGCTAACTCGCGCGCACCACGCTTGTTGTATTTGTGATCTTAATTTTTGTAGACTGACTAGTTTTCTTATATTGTGATCAATGCTGACGAGTGTCAGAGTGCTGCGGAGGCAGCTCCGCGGGGCATCCTGTCGCGGGCGTGCTGCGCGCGGGCAGAACTAAATATAACTACAATAAGGACCTCCAGTGTGATTTCATTAGTTTGCTAAGTAATACACTTTTTCACCTCTAATATTATGTATATTTAGTTAGTGCATTTAAATTTGAACAAAAATTAAATTATGTAAGAGCATGCATGTCACACTGCCAATGTATTATATTATTGGATAGTTATACGGTATATATATAAATTGTACTTATTTATTGTTTGTGATAAATTGATCGTGATGCACCGGCACCGGTTTGGTATCGAGGTGAAAGAGTATATTATGTAAGGTAACGCGAACGCAATAGTGCTACTGCCAGATGAGTGAGTTCTACCAACCAACACGTCTTGTTTTCCATTGTTCGTCAGACCATAGTGTAATTTTGTATTTAAATTTAAATCATAATAGTTGCACACGCGTCGCGCAGCTCAATTAGATTCGCGCTGGGCCGCGTTCGTGTTGGTTGCGACGAGGCGGCGGCCTGGCGACGCGGAGTGTTCCAGATGCGTGTGTAGTATGTTGTTGCGACTGCGAGCGACGCCGCGGCGAGTCCCTAGTTAAGCGGTAGGTAAGCGGTAACTGCGCGCGATCTCGTTTATTACGTGCGTAATGTTGATAGTTTTCACTTTTGTAAAAAGTCTATCGTGAGAGCAGATGAGATGTGGTAAATAATTTAAAAAATTATCTGTACAGTTCTATTTGTATAGAAATAATAAATAACGATTAAAAAAATTTAAAACAACGTTGTGATTTCTTCCTAAACGCTTAGTTCTAAGTGCGTCGGTTTTTACAAGTGCGCGTGCACTGAATTTTAGAGCGGACGCGATTTTCGCATTTCTTTTTTTTAATTTATTTTTTATAGAAAGAAATGACTGTTTACTTTTAGAATAAACTGTAAGAAAGCATTGAAAAAAATTGTTTCGTTTGGGGATCACTCTGATATTCAATACTTTATGAAAATTATTTGTGCAAAATTATCTATCCCGATATTGTACAATCACTTTAGTCCCGATTCAGTCTTGTAGTTGCACTTCCTGTTGAAGACCACGTAAGATCTTTGTTCTACAACAATGTCTGAGATTGGCAAGTACTTGCAGAGAAAAATCTTGATGGATGTTGGATTCAAGCAATGGGTGTACAGTACGGCCGATGTTTCTTGTCGTTCCTGAAGTTAATTGATTAGCTGCGCATTAAATCTCTTACTAACAAAATTCTCTTAGGAACGTCGGCCGCACTGTAAGTATGGTGAAAATGTTCATCCCACTAAAACGACTCCATTCTGGCCTCACAGTAGGCGGGTGTCTTCGAATAAAAAATCTACCAACAAAATCAGAAGGGCCAACGAGCAAATAATACACAGAATCTAACAAAATGTATTATGTGCATAGGAAGTCTATGCTCTTTGGATACTCGTAGCGGTCTACTGTTGTGAGGATAAGAAAAAGTCAAGCTTTAGCAATGACCTCGTATTATATTCTTGTAGACTTTTAAACGAATACTAGGCTCATCTAGTCAAGCTAAATATTTCGTAAGAAAATAGACTTAAATGTAAGTGAACCAGCATTCCTAAAAGATAATTCAATCTCGCTACCAAAATGAAACACCAGCATAAAAATTAAATCATTTATTTATCGTCTCCTCTTTTTGCCGCCATGCTTGATCTTATTGTTGGGCTTGCCTTTGATGCGTCTGCGCACGCCGGCAGCTTCCTCTGTATCGTCGTCTGAGTCGGCGCTGCGCTTCTTGCCTTTGATGTTCTTTTTATCTTCTAGCTCTTTCATTTCCTGTAAAAAGAAGTGAAAAGGTGAAAATAAAAATAGTCAAAAGCAATTTTGGTCATTTATAATACTAGACAACTGCATGGTAACTGACTCGGTTATCGGTCGACTTGGCGATCCAATGGTAAGCTGTTATTCCTTGTTGTTATCATAAGGTATTGGCCTAGCCCGATCTTTATATAAACTGTAGACAATCCAACAGTTATGTGCTATATCGATATCGTTCACAACTATTTTTATTTGAAATTGTAGAGAATTGATGTAAATAGTAAAGTTGGAATAACTAACGATCTTAGTGAGTCGCTGAGCTTCGGAGACTCGCTCCTGCAACACCATGACCTCGCTCTCCTCCGTCTTGTACAGCGGCAGCTGCTTGCCGATCAGCTGTTCGATGCGTTGGTAAAGTTCTACATCGTACTGGAACAAGTTTGTTATTATAGTAATTTCATGGGTAGCCAATGAGAATAAAAAAAAAACGTTGCCACCAGTCACGGGAAGCCTGGCAACACCAGAACAACAACAACCTGGCAACACAGTCACTTGCGCATGGCGACGCGTCGCCACACCGTACACACTGCTACATATAGAAATGACTGTGTATATTTATATGTTTATATACCATCATATAGCACGGGCGTCGCCGCGCCATCAATCGGTTTTACGTGCGGATGTTTCATATCAAAAAATACCATAAACACGACTAATGATTGGGAGTTTGTCTATGATAGTAATGTAACATACCTGTGAAACAAAAGTGATGGCCTTGCCGGCTCGTCCCGCTCGCGCCGTGCGTCCCACGCGATGTATGTAATCCTTACTGTGCAGTGGGATGTCCAGGTTTATCACCACGTCTACGTGCGGGATGTCTAGACCTCTGAAGACAAACACAGAGATTATAATATAAAAGGATTTCATCATCATATCAGCCGCAGGACAAGGAAAAGATTTGAAAGGTGAATAATAACAGAAAAACAAAATTTTTTAAGAGGACGTCAGCTGAGAACCGTATTTTTTTGCTACAAGGTCGAGGGTGCCTAAAGACTTCCACGTGGACGAAGTCGCTGACAAAAGCTAGTTTACAAATATACAGGGTAACTTTTCATTCACCTGCCATTTTTCAGGGGGTGAAAGCACTCACGAATATAAACAACGTAGTTGGAAAAGGCAAGGCAGATAATTACTTGTAGCATTTTTATTCCAAAAACAAAGTACTAACTCACCTCGATGCAACATCGGTACAAATCAGCACCGACCGGCTTTTATTTTTGAACTTATTCAAAGCAGCTAAACGTTTGTTTTGCGACATCTGCCCGTGTAGAGGCACGGCCGCTAGTCCGAGGTTGCGCAGGAGTAGGGCGGTGCGCAGTGCGCCTGCGCAAGTCGATACGAACACGATGAACGAGTTGCCTGACATCTCGTTGAGAATGTGGACGAGGTATACGTCCTGTGAAATGATGCAAAAATCTACACTAATATTATAAAGCTGAAGAGTTTGTTTGTTTGTTTGGTTGAACGCGCTAATCTCGGAAACTACTGGTTAGAATTGAAAAAATCTTTTTGTGTTGGATAGTTCATTTATCGGGGAAGGCTATAGGTTATATAACATCGCGCTGACCAATAGGTGCGGAATAGTAACCAAAGACGCAGCCCAATGCGTGTGAAAAAACTACGAGGAGGAAGTCGCGAGCAGAAGCTAGTAAGAAAATAATATTATAGAGGTGTTTGTGTGTTTCTGCTTTTAAATGTTGACTTCAAAATTCAAAGAAGTTTAATTAATAATGAGTACTACATAGATTAGAATGAAAGATAAAAGTGCCTCACCTTATACTTTACAGGTATAAACAAGTAGTACTGCAGCAGTTTCTCCACTGTCTGGTACTTGGTAGACACCTCTACCTTCACTGGGTCTTGTAGGGAAGCTCGCTGTAGTTTCTGCACTTTCTTGGTCATGGTGGCAGAAAAGAGGTAAGTGCGTCGCTCCCGGGGTATCACGCGAAGGATTTTGTCTACTTCCACTTCGAAGTCCATGTTAAGAATGCGGTCAGCTTCGTCCATTACCTTTAAAACAAAATATAACAAGGATGTGCAAAATAGGTTGAGACTAGGCACTTTTTGAATGTATCAAATATGTATGAAGAAAATAACTCACAGAATATTGAGTCATAGTTGTACAAATTGTAATACTTATTTAGTGGCCATTTTGTGTCATTTGACATTACCAAACTGGGGCTGCTTACGGTTCAGGGAGGCCATGTATAAACTAGATAAATTCATACATACTCCAAAAATTGGTGGTAGAGAGTACATTGTATAAGTACTCTCTATAATTAAATAAATATCTACTCACTAGAAACTTAAGTGCTTTCAGGTTGAAACCCTTGGTGTTCTCCAAGTGATCTACAAGTCTTCCAGGAGTTGCTATGATGATGTGTGGCTTCTTGGCCAGTATAAGGGACTGAGCTACCATGTCCATACCACCTACTATTACTGCACATTTGACTCCTATACTGGCTCCTGAAACAATTAAGATAATGTCACATGCGAGAATTAAAAAAAAAAAAAATATTCCATATTATTAATAGTTCCACTGCAGGGCAAAAGGCTCTTCACATACAGAGAAGGCTAAAGAGATATAACATTATAGTAGGTAGGTTTTTTATTATGATAGATAGATAAATATTTAGAAGTAGGTACAACTTTTGAATGTTTTACAACTTGCAAGTAAGTCAGTCACTATAACCATACATAGAACTCGGAGTTTAAATATCAGTTAAAACTTGCAGTGCCCAGCACCTGCCTACTGGGTCGAACAAATTATTGTTTCACCCGGGAGTCGGTTGCTGGGCACTGTTAACATAACTGGTTGATATTTTAATACAAATTCAATCCCATACATATTTATTAATTATCTGGTAGATATCTTGAATATTGGAATATTTATGGTTTTAATAAAACTTACCGAGTGCCTCAAACTGTTCTGATATCTGGAATGCCAATTCTCTTGTGGGTGTCAATATTAGCGCGAAATATCGTTGTGGGTTTTCTAACAATGCTTGTAAGATAGGTAGTGCAAAAGCACCAGTTTTGCCCGACCCAGTTTCGGCCAAACCAATGATGTCTTTGCCTTGCAATGCCACTGGTATAGATTCCTTCTGGATTTTTGACGGTTTCTTCCATTTTAACTCTTCACAAGCTTCGCATAATACATCTACTACTCCCTGAAAATGGAAGGCTATGGTTTAAAAACATAACCTCAATTTAAAACGTTTTTGGCAAATTATGTTTACAATGCATGGCAAAGAGGCAAGTACCGATGAAAGCGGAAGGATGATGGTTAAGTTAAACACAAATTTCAAACATATTTATGGTTTTATAACATATTTATTGTAAATAAACAACACATGCAAGTCGCACTTACCAAATCTTTGAACGTTGTGTTATCATCCTCTTCAACGTCTGCCACTACTGGTTCTACTGGTTGTTCTTCTTTATCTTCAGCTTCCGATTTTTGGCTATCATCGTCACTACTTTCACTTTCGACGTCTGGAGTCATTTTCGTAAGTTTCAACTAAAAACTTTGCACGGTGCAAACATGTGTATCAAATGTATCAATGAATGAGCCTAGCTGAGTGAGACTGGTTGTCAATGTCAATGTTAAAGAAACAGAGTAAAAAACCAGTTTAATTTGCGTTGACCGTGGAGAGAATGCATACAACTGTAACCCCGCATTATTAAAAACCATATTATGAATTTATGCTTTACCTAATTAAATTTGAGCGTAGACGAAGTAGTATAATCGAACTTTTAATCTTATCGGTTTCACTAATATTTTAGTTTCTACCTACATTACCAAGAGAAACTATAACCGAGAGATTTATGAACGTAGTTTGTACGTTCGAATACCCGAATTGAACGAACGATTTAGTTACGTTTTATTTAGATGAAAATGTTTTGTTTGTAATACGAGCAATTTCTTCAAATTTAAATACAATTATTTTTGCTTATTCAAAATGAGTAATTGAATACCAAATATTGTTGCGATTTTTATAAAAGAATAATTTGTATGTTTTTAATCGAACGTATTTTAATGATTCGAACGCACCAGTAAACAGCTTAGCGTCGTGTTTTTGAGGTTATTCGTTAGTTGTTGTTATTATATATTTCCACATATTGAGCAAGTAATACTCACCAACTGACGATAAATCATGGCAAAGCATCATCCAGATCTTATCTTCTGTAGAAAACAACCTGGTGTCGGTAAGTCAAACCACTTTTTATCAGAAATTATGACCAGCAAACCAACGTCAAATGTTTGATTTTATTCTTTGTTTTAGCTATCGGCCGTCTGTGTGAGAAATGTGACGGTAAATGCGTTATTTGTGACTCGTATGTACGTCCCTGCACCCTGGTGAGGATATGCGACGAGTGTAATTACGGATCGTATCAGGGACGCTGCGTGATCTGTGGCGGGCCGGGTGTTTCCGATGCCTATTATTGTAAAGAATGCACTATACAGGAAAAAGACGTAAGTAACTTTGAGAAGTAGTGTGGTTCATTAGTTTATAAATGGTCCATTTATAAACTAATGCTTAACACTATAGTTTGTAGTGCCTAAAGCAACATTGCTTGGTGCTATAAAAAGTTTTAGAGCATAAAAATCTGCCCACTTTTGTCAAAATGACAACTATGGACTTTATATCTGCTTTAACATGTTATTTACATAATTGAATTTCCTAATTACTTGTCTCTGCTAGCTTCTTTTCTCGGGTATTCTAAAGCTTTCTATCACTAAAAGGTTTTTGTAATTCAGATCAGCATTTCTTATGACCTACCTTGTACAAAGAAACAAATAATATTACTATATATTAAAGTTGAATCTTAATAAATACTGTTTTTATTTTGTTACAGAGAGATGGCTGTCCAAAGATTGTGAACTTAGGTAGCTCTAAGACTGATCTATTCTATGAAAGGAAAAAGTATGGGTTTAGAAGACATTAGCAATTATGTATTTAGGATAATTTGGTTTGTATTGTAAAAATATTTAAAGACATTGGCCATACATTTAGGTGTATGGGAAAAGTTTACTCTATGCCCCATTATTTGTATGTGATTGTCATCATTCACGCCCATAAGGCTTACCAAAGAAAGCCACAAACTCGCAATTTTTTGTGACATGGATAATAAACCCTACAAAATTGCAGAAACTTTGCACTTTGTGATACTTTTTATAAAGCACATAGTTTGATGTCATCAAAAAATCCTCTGTTTGGCAGTCCTATTTGTTCCATTCAGAGCTTAAAACATTCAACATTTGTTGGTTGCTTATAGCAGCTGATCTGTCTTATGTAAAAGGGAGTTGCATTTATGAGAACAGTTGAGCAGAGTTTGGCCCAGGTAAGAATATTTGTCTTACACCCATATTAATTGTAATTATGTGCATATCATTTTAATCAAGCCACACTTAAGGCTGCTATTCCACTGGCGGTTTATGAGCGTTGGCGTTTCTCTAACGTCTGCGCATCGGCAACGCTGCGCAGACGCGGCCTGGTCGTCGCGAGTCTATAGTGGTAAGCGTTCGCACTGCAATTGCGCAACGTCAATGCGACGTTGCGATTTTTGTCAACAGGTACAATCTCGCTGTCCCACTCTGCCCAGCAGCATATTAACATTGCGCCAACGCTCGTAAAACGCCAGTGGGATAGTAGCCTAAGAGTGATATAAAAGACTTAAGTACTTGTTAAAATGTACTTGCAAATTATCTGCCACATACCAATCACTGTGTTCAACTGTACAATATTTACTGTTCAATATAAATAATTGACTATAACAAGTATTGTATTAGTGCATAAGACCCTAAATAAAACACTTTCACACTCTCTTTATATTTATTTTTGTATCAACATTACAATAGTTTATAATATCTCTATACATATATACCTTTATATATATCTCTGGTAATTTATTTAACACTACATAGCACTGTATTTATTTACATGGAAAGTTGCTAAGTAACATAACTAAACTCCATTTAATATTGTGTTAGAAAAATTACAGTCAACGGCAGTTGGATTCTCCAGATCAATTCCGGCCACAGTGGCTTATCTTAAATACAGACTAGCCAAGTACGCAGGAGACATGATAGTGCACAAGTCTGTGTGCAAACAGTCCATTGGGACGGCAATCTGGCACAACAGAGAACATTAGGCGCAGGAGTAACGGCTTTACGTGCTTTCCGAGACATGGGTTCCACACCACCAAATTTCAAACTCTGGACCTAATAATACTTTTTGCCTGACCTGGGAATCGAACCCAGTACGCTCAATTTCGTGTTTGCCACTACGAGACCACGTGAAATTCAAGAAAGTAACAATGCTAGTGATTCTCGATGCAAAGCTACATCTTGTATTGTTGAAATGAATGCATTTTATTAAAATAATGGAAATATGCTAATAGTCTATATTGCTTTATATTTATCATGAAATAACAGAGCTTAATGTTAACACTGAAAACGTTTTCTTATGTTATATTAAATGGAGTATAGATTTCATTCAATACCAAAATACAATCTGTTTATAAACGTTTTTATTGTCTATTCTATTTATTAAGCTTTTTATTATACTACAATGTAAATATACAAACAAAGTTGCCTGCCATAGTTCATTGCCCAAAGTATGTCTTATGGAAGTAATGATATTATCGAATTCAATATCATTACATTTCCATACAGGTTAAATACCTACGTCATCTGATTATATGATCCTTATAAAACACGTCACATTAATATCCAAATTCCCACTTTACCTACTCGCCATCAAGTCTTGGTTTAAGCAATGAACTAGGTGTAAAATATAATGCCCCTGGTATCTTCAAAGCTTATTTTTTACTAAAACAGAAAAGTACCGTTTGTAAAAAACAAATGTCCTAGATGTAGGTATCTGCCATATTCCACCTTCTTTTAATATCAATTAGAAGTCATTACTATTTTCTGTTTTTCAGAATGTTTGATTTATTTAATGTAGGATGAGATCAATCCTAAAAATATGAAAAAAGAAGTATCAGCTGTTTCGTACATTTCAATAGTTTTAGTGTGTTTTTCTACAGAACAATATTTTTTTATAATTATTTTAGAATTGGTCCCAAAATAAAAGTTGTTTATATTGATGAGTACTTTCACCCCCCTAAAAGAGCTTGTATAAGCTCTTTACATTAAGTCTTCTAACCCTATCTAGTACTACCGGCACTGGCTATACTAGCTGATGTGACGACCGGGTTGGTCCAAATGTTGGCGTTGTTGGAATTGGAGCCAGAGTATGTTGGCCGCGCCGGGATGATTGGCGAGCGAACACATACACTGCGAATTAAATAAAATGATTATCACAAAGTTTTAAAGGTGACTTACAACTAAAATTATTTAGGCAGAACAAACTTGACTGGAGCAGCGGCATTAGCAACATTTTCGTCGAAAGACAAAGCACGATACTGGACATAGACCTCTTAGAACCACAACAGGATAACTGCTCTTCGCTGCCAGCATCCTGCGAATTTCCTCGAGTTCATTAGGTCGAAAGTCCGGAATCTCTTTCGCATATCTTCTCATTTCTGATTAGGATAGAAAAATTGTAGTAGTAGTCCACGTCTGTAAGCATGCCGTACCTATTTCACTTGTACGCTAGGTATATCTCTAATAAAATGAAAGAAAGATAAGTACCTAAAATGACTAAATCACACGTGGTATGGTGAAGTGCTGGAATTAAGATTTTAAATTCATTTTTAATCATGCTTAGATTGATAATTTTATATTTAGAATAATTATGCTTTTTGGCGTGTTGTGTGTCATGCATTCTTATGCCTTTAGTTTTGTGACTGACCTCCCTGCGTTCTTGTTGGAGTATCAGCTGAATCCAAATATTGTCCTAGGAACACCATTACAATTATATTAGATTTTGTAGCCTAAGGAAATGGTTCTCTGAAATTTTTTGATATGCCCAGGTATATAATTAGGAACCAATTTATCTCGATTTAATCAACGTCCATAAATTGGAAACCGAGAGTGGTAGAAAACCCAATTGTTTTCAATCGTCTGTCTTATTTGAGACACCATTTTTATTCCATTTGCTATACAAGGTTTCCTTTCATCAGTTCCCATACCCACATTAACCTCAAACGCCCAGTATCTACCTCTATACTCACGAGTTAACATCCTCCAGCTTCTTCAGCAGCCTCTCGTTTTCCCTGCTCAGTAGCTCCTGGTCTCTCAGCAAGGTGTCCCTAACTCCAAACAGTTCGCTGTTCTCAGTCCTCAAGGCGGAGTTCTCCTCCATGTGCAATTGTACTAGCTCCACTAACTCTGATTGTGGAAGCTGGTACAGTTTGTTTGGCTCTATCTGAGTTGGTGTTCGGCGATGACCTTGGCCTGTGGAAAGTTTAAAGAAAAGTCACATTTTTTTTTTTATTGACTAGCACTCTGCCCGTGACTTCGGCTTCGACTTCGCGTCTTATTTTGGACTTTTCCCTAGAAATTCAACTCCTAAAAGAGGGGTGTTTTACTAGGGGTTACTAAATCAGAAAAATATCCTTTAATAATAAATTCTTACTGTAAGCGTCGGCGTTGTAATCCGTCTGCACGTGTAGCGCAGTCCTCAGATGCTGGTTCTCTGCTTGCAAAGCTTCCACTTCTCTCTTCAAACTTAATATTAGGGCATCTCTTGCGTCCTGAAAATTTTAAAGACCCCATTTAATCAAGTAATTAATTTTACGATTTTGACTCGATTGATCATCTGCCTACATCTTTAGTAATCATTATGGCTTATTGTGATAGGACTACCACGTGGTTTTCCACTGCCATCTATCAATTGAAATTACGCCGATGGGGCAATCTGGTGGAATCGGATTTGGTACTTAAATGATTGGATACTAAAGAACAAGGTTTGAAAGCCGGCTAACCACCTTGTCCACTTCAGTAGCTATGGTCATTATATTCTTCGCTATCGTGAACCTAGCAATTGATGATGGTACAAAATGTTTATTTGTTGGTAGGCGGTCCATCTGCCCAAAGGGCGCATTCAGTTCACCCATTCGAAAGAGGCACATGTTCCACAGTGGACGAAGAGGTGATAATTAATGCTGTAGGGAAAATTTGCTCACCATTTTGACAATCGGCTTCGTTTTGATCTTCTTGGCGCGCGCTGCATACCGAAGAGTGTTGACCGTCTCGCTGAGATTTGATCTCGTTGGCGCTATACAAGCGATCTGTAACATTTCCCCAAGATAAGTGTTGAAAACGCACTTGAAGTGAGCTTTTGAGGAACCTAAAGATTTGTGCGGTCGTACCATAAGCGTGACTCCGTTCCCCGCGAGGCTGTCTGCTAAGAGTTTGGTGAGCTTGCTGTCCCGGTATGGTATGTGCCCTCGTTTCTTGCCATCGCTCAGCTGTGCTATGCAGTATCCTGTGGGAAAAGTAACCAAAGTTACTTAGGCTTATTAGATGAATCATTTAAGAGGATAGGGAGTTTTTGCTGCAGTCTGAATTTTTTTAAAGTGTGGGCCTGTTTTTCATGTCGCTTCTGTCCAAATATAATAACTAATAAACAATGTATTACTCACCTAGTACCATAAGACTCCTATTAATATTATTAGCTTCTTCCAACGTCTTCCCAGTGCTATGAGTCCTTTTGGTCATCTCACTACCCGCCAAGTCCACGAAGTTGATCTTGCCATGTGTAGAGCAGACGACGCCGGCGTCCTCGCGCAGATCTCGTCGCACGCGCACGCATAGTAACGTGTGCGAGCGAGACGAGTGAGAGTTCATCGCGTGCGCTCCTACGGCACGGTTGCGCATGCCTGGTAGAAAAGACAACTTCTTTATTGGACTGTTCACTCACCAGCGAAATAATTTATGTACCTTAAAAATAAAAAAAGTAGGTGTGTTGTGGTTACGTGAAGTGGATAAAGAAGAAGCACTATAATTATTTACCTTCTTCTAAAACTGCAAATAGATCGTCAAGCGTTTCACAGTCCACCGTGAATTGGTTCTCTACGTAGAAACTCCTACTTTCTTTAGACCACCGCACTTGAAGCGGTTTCCTAGAACTGCCCGGGTTTAGGAGATCTATTACCTGCAACCCGACAACAAAAAGGTCAACATATATAGAAAATATTGAAATTTCTTAAAGGCAGTGAGAAACTACGTCAATAGGTACCGTGCCTACGTAGCCATACAATATGGACAGGGGATAAAAGTACTCATAAATATGAACATCTTTTGTTTTGGACAAAACTCTGAAATATGCAAGAAACATCAGTTCTTCACTTCCAAAATAGGTGATGTTTTTTCGCATTTCAGAATTGTTCCAATAGTAAAAAGAAATCATATTCATGAGTGCTTTCACCCCCTAATAATCAGTAGTGAAGTCGGCCATTACCTATTATAGCATAGTGACGCTTTACTGCTTTAGCCAAGCATTAGATATTTTAAGGGCGCACTGGGAAACATGCACATAATCCAGTTATAGAAAGCTTTCTCAAGTCTTAATGGTCTCTTCTCCAAATGGTAGCTAGCAGATTTACTTACCTTTTCATTGTAAATTTCTAAGAAGGATGCCTTCAATATAAAATGAGACTCCGGTCTTTCACTGATCAGTCGGAATAGGTATATGAAGGACCGCACCATCAGGCCGTGTTCCGGGTGGAAGGGACTTGCTCCACTCTCCACCTGTGTGACAAAAGTTATCGCACATTATTACAGCACAGCCCTGTCACATTAAATAATTTGCCATTCCAGTTAGGACTTTAAATTGTGTGCGTTAAAATATTCTTTTATAATGACAAGATAAAAAAGGTGACGGATCGCGGACGACGCGGCGACGGGCTGGTAAGTAACGGTCGGATTTTTGTCTGCCGTGCCATTGCCCTGGCCATACATGTCATTCCCTCCACTCTTCACCTGATTGATAGAAGAATTTGCCCCCTATTGTGGTCATAATATTATGCAATTGAGACTGTTCATTTTAATAACAATAGTTTTGAGTCCATTTAATTTAAATGCATTATGTGCACATCGCGTGACGTCACATGTTACGCGGTGTGATTACAATTTTAATTGTCGCTTGTTGGTGTCAAGCTTATTGTGTGACGCTGTAACACATACTTTGTGTAAAATAAAATAACTAAACAACTGAGTATTATAAGTAGGTACATTGTAGTTAGATTTACAATATTATTACGGAAATTAAACGGATAGGTTTAAAATTGACGTTGAAGATCGCTCATGTCATAAATCTGTACTAATATTATAAAGCTGAAGAGTTTGTTTGTTTGGTTGAACGCGCTAATCTCAGGAACTACTGGTTCGAATTGAAAAAATATTTTTGTGTTGAATAGTCAATTTATCGAGTAAGGCTATTGGCTATATAACATTACGCTACGACTAATAGGTGCGGAATAGCAAATAAAAACGTAACTTAATGTGGATGAAAACAACCCCGCGAACGAAGTCGCTGGCAGAAGCTGCAGTTAAAGTAGGTAAAGCTTACGCTGACGTGGGGACTACAGGTTCAACCCCGAAGTCGGACAAATGGTATTCGTGCTCAGAAAGGTCGGGTGCGCAGTACTCGTAACCGGCGTGCTTGTATGAACAGATGTATGAAAGTGGACGAGGCGAAAGGAGTATGTAAGGATCGTAGCAGGTGGCGTTCTGTGGTTTCTGCCTACCCCCATGGGAAAAGGCGTGAAAATATGTATGTTTCTACGTGTTAACTTGACGTTTGTGCTCACGACTGGTGCCGGTTAGGTACTATACACATCTCTACACAGAGCACAAAACAGGCAGAGGCCTGTTCTTTCGTGATTATCCAGTTCAAAAGCAATTTTCAAACAGACTAGTATTGACATGCATGTCGCGTGATCTTTGTTACGCCATTGTTTTAGCGTGATTACGTTTTTAATAGTCGCTGGTTTGTTGTGAAGCTTTCCTGCAAATTAATGGATTTATTTGTTACTTTTCCGATGTACTTAATATAAAAAGGAAAGCTTCTGTCAATTCGTGCTAATAAACGGGGTGAAAAGAGACACATTACAAAGCCGTTAATTACGCCCATCAATTAAATAACATTGAGCACAAATATTGCTGGAAAACTACTTTTATTGGTGTAAAAAATCACTGTTCATGGTAACACACCATGTAGGTAACACGTAAAATAGTGACCTTTTGCATCCAACAGTAGGTAATAAACCTTTAAAAGGGTTAGGCAGAGGTGTAACAATGTACACCCCAGTTCACCGGTATGTATAGGTCCCATGTAATAGAGGGCGAGCCTATAGCCATTTACCGGGCACAAATCCAAACTCCGAGCTGCTACTGGGAATTTCATAGAAAAACCCAATAACACTTTTTGCTCGACCTGGTAATTGAACCCAAGACCTCTAGCGTACCAGTCGGGCTTATTACACTATACTAACGAGGCAGTTACTTACTTTACTTATTATCATATCAAAACGCAAACCATCTTCAATATCTCTGTTACGAGATGGTTTCCGTATGGTACAGAACAATAAAGATGGAAGAACATTTAACTTTCAGAGTCATTCAAAGTCGCTTCAGAAGTCAGTATTGAAAAGCAGCCTATGTCCTCTCTTGGGATTCAAACTTAGTCTGCACTAAATTTCATCAACATTCGTTGATTTGTTTAGTCGTGAAAGCGTAAAAATCAAATAAATAAACTCACGTCCACATTTAAAATATCATAGTATGCACGAATGAACGTCTACTCGGCAATAGCTCAAGTTACGTCGGTCTTGCCGAGAATTCATGATTTTGAGGTTAAAATAATAAAACCCATCTGTTGCACTTCCGTTGTCGAACTGAACAAAAGCTTACCTATGTTCTACTTGCTCCAAGTTACATTTAAGTCGTAAACACGAACAAATACGTAGTCATTTAGGTTAAAAGGCTAAGAATTTGCAATCCATAATGTTCTTCCAAGAATTGCGTTATCTAGGTCAAAGTCGGTACTTTGCTATATTCAGAGCTTTATAAAATATTCATCATAGAATACTGCATAGATAGTGGACTGTAAGGGCGATTTTCTCCGAACTTTCATACCTACCTAGTATATCTGAATAGTTTATCTGTGGAATAAAATCAACGTCTGACAGTTTTTGTATGGAAAATTGACAAAAATTCAAAATAATTTTTATGCGGAATTTATTCGAAAGGGCATTAAGAGGAACACGGATGGGTTTTAGTCAGTAAGAGTCTGACACTTCTTTCCACTCCGCCCAGAGCGGAAGAAGTCATCTGATGATTTCCTATCCTTAAAATGAAAAAAAAGGATAAGTAAGAGTTTTATACTAAGTATAGAGGTTAGGTAAATTGGCCCTAGATCACGCACGTGTGATCTTAAAACCCTAGATAGGGGTATATATTGGTAATGATAAATGCGATGGCGCAATCAATAAAAAATATCAATTATAAAAAAAAACTTACATCACGCCTAACTTTTTAGCAATCTAAAAATATACACTATCCTTGTAAACAGTACCCTCCTTTTGCTGCACCGTAGTCGGGTAAAAAGAAATAAGACAGTCAAACAAGTGACAGTTCAAGTTCTAGAACAACTCGACATAATTTTAAACACATAGGTATAACCAACAACTACCAGACTACATGACATTTAAATTCCACCCCGCGATTCCTGAAACCATAGATGGCCCGCTTATCTATGAATCTGTCGCAATCATAACTCATCAATGCATCACACACATACATATACGTGTATTTATATATAGGTAGGTACATGCGATCGATAGACCCCCCCCATACCCCGCGGTCGGAATCGAATGTCTTTCAGAATGGCTATTATTAAAATTCCTGTTCACGCTAAATAGTACGGTTAGGGACGTTTTGTATGTTATTTTCTGATCTCCTGTCGCTGATATTGGACAATACCCAACGACTGCTAAAGATTGTAGGTAAACAAAAATTACTTGTAGACCCGAGGTAGATGAGAAACCGCGATTAATTTGCACTCAGATGATTCACTGTATTTAACGCAGAAATATTTTTATGTTAAATATGGACTCCAAACCTCTAAGTTGCTATACATTTTGGACCCTTTGGATTTCTACCTTAAAATTCGTCACTATGATGATTAAAAATAATTAGTCTCAAGTAAAGATTTAAGCCGTTCACAAGTTGATAAGATATACTTAGTAACTGAAAGTGGCAGACGAAGAAGCACTTGCGCGAAAAGTCATCAAAAAGTCGATGAAGAACTGAAGAACAAGAAAGTTTTAAGTAAAACGCAGAGACCGTACGTGTGCATGAAAGAATTCGGCTTTTTTCAAAGGCTCTCATTTTATGATTTTGCATTACCCGACGCAAAAACGACGGGGTGTTATAAGTTTGACGTGTCTGTGTGTGTGTGTCTGTCTGTGGCATCGTAGCTCTCGCACGCATGAACCGATTTTGATTTTGTTTCTTGTGTTTGTAAGGTTAATTAGTCTGCAGTGTTCTTAGCATTGTTTGATTGAATTGGTTCAGCGGTTTCAAAGTTATCAGCTCTTTTGTTAACTACGGTAGTGATTTTTTTCTTCTGTCGGGGGTTAATTAAAATTTTTATTTTTTTTCCAAATTTCACCAAGCAATATAGTTTAATTCAGGGTATCAAAACTTTTGTCATGTCATTAATTATCTAAGTCTAAGTGCTAAATGTACTCCTCCCCTCTTTCCTTACATAGGTAATTTAATATCTACTTACCAGTCCCGGAGGTCCAGTTAGCGTGTGGGTCTTCCCGCTGCCCGTCTGTCCATAGCAGAAGGCAGTACAGGAGAACCCTTCCACCGCCATCTCTAACAGCCTCTTGACTCCAGAATATTCTAGAACGTCTTCCTGTTTAAACAAATTAGAATGATATAGAATAAACGTTTAAATTATTAATCGATTATTCGCGTGTCACCTACTGTACACTTTTTATGTGGCTACAAGATTCTCTATGGGGTGAAGATTCTAGTTGGTTAAGCCATATTCAACCTTATTTTAAACTAGCAAACTACCCGCGACTTCGTCCGCGTGGCTTATTTCACCCGTGTTAAGGAACGTCTGCTCCGCTCCCGTGTGTCGTAGCGTAATTTTATATAGCCTATGACACTCACAAATAACGTGGCTTTCTATGGGTAAAAGAATTTTCAAAATCGGTTCAGTAGATCCAGAGATTACCCTCTAAAACGTATTTACAACATGAGTAAAGATAAATATTCCTTTTAGATCAACTTTGTCCTAAATTAGAGCAAACCGCAGTAAATATAATCCACATAAATATAATCATTGATCGTCAATCTTGCCTACGAACTCAGGTTTTAACAACAACGCTTTTTTTTAGAAGGAATGATAAAAATATAGTACCATAACATACCATCACGCCTATATTCCCCGAAGGGTTAGGCGGAGGTGTAACAATGTACACCCACAGTTCGCCGGTATGTTTAGATCCCATGTAATAGGGGGCGAGCCTATTGCCATTAACCGGGCACAAATCCTAACTCCGAGCTGTTACTGAGAATTTCATAGAAAAACCCAATAAAGTGTTATTGGGTTTTTCTTTTGCTCGACCTGGGAATCGAACCCAAGACCTCTAGCGTAGCAGTCGCGCTTAGGACCACTAGGCCAACGAGGCAGTAAAAATATAGTATTATGTCATAATGTTATAATACGATCAAAACACGAAATAGTAATTTAAAATGTGTTTCAATCGAGTACTTTGAACCTATTATAGCACTGTTTGGCTCGGGATAGTTTAGCCACGTTCAACCAAATAGTTTATTACGTAACATTGAATAATGTAATACATTGTTCTAAAATAGAACGATGAGACTTGACTGTCAGTCGCGAGGGGTGACTGGGGGATTTTTAGTAAGATACATTCACAGTATAACTCAAAGTATTAACTCAGTGCTTCTTTTGTAGATATTTAGCTTCATCTCGTTCTGTGGGCCAGCTGGTTGCAGCAGCATGTTGAACTTTGACCAAAATGATGTATCCATAAAACAAAATGGACTGACAGAGAGCTAACCTACCAGGCTTAACATTCTAGACTCCGCGGTAAAAACTATAATCAAGAAAGAACTAGGTATAGTGACGCTGCATGCCATTGGTCCGACAGACGGACCAATCGAGTGCAGCGTCTGATACCCAAAAATGATTTTGAAGTTTGTGCTCACGACTCAGCTAAAAACACAAACCAAAAATCTGAAAATATCAGATACCTGCGTCGCTTCTGGCTCGAAGACCACATTGTACGAGAAGACCTTCGACTTCTGATTGGGCGTGGTGTTGTGGCAGATCACCTGGCCTTTACCCGGGAACTCGAGTAACAGGCGCTCCCCACACGATCGCTCCTTCTCGCTGATTGGACGCACTCTGTGAAACAAAGAATAGTTAAAATAATGCCAATCATGCGGATCTATAACTGCGAGTACTAACCTATAAATTTAATTTTCTATTAATACTGTAGCTTTTGCCCGCTACTTCGTTCGCATGGATTTGGGTGTAAAGAACTTTATTTCTCATAAGAACTTAAAACTAACAGTTCGATTTCCTTTACGAAACCCTATTTTTTTTAATAATCATCACGCCTGTATTCCATGAAGAGTTAGGCAGAGGTGTACCAGTGTACACCCACAGTTCGCTGGTATGTTAAGGTCCCATAAAATAGGGGGCGAGCCTATTGCCATTAACCGGGCACAAATCCTGACTTCGAGCTGCTAGTGAGAATTTCATAGAAAAACCCAATAACAGTTTTTGCTCGACCTGGGAATCGAACCCAAGAGCTCTACCGTAGCAGTCGCGCTTAAGACCTACGCTAACGACCTACGGCTAAGGAGGCATTTACAATTAGATGTTTTTTTTTTTTAATAAAATGTTTCTCGTTGATAATGTAGCTTTGCATAGGTGAATTTTTTTTTAAAATCGGTTAAGTAGTTTTTGAGTTTATCCATTACAAACAAAAATACGCATCTTTTCTGTATAGACCTAACATTAATTTAGATAAAGTACCTACCCTATGCATCTCCTCATCAAGATTTTGTCTAAAACCGCACTAAATATAATCATCATCATCATCATCTTACTGCCCTTAACCCATGTTACTTGGGGTCGGCGCAACACGTTTTCTTCTTCCACGCTGTCCTGGCAACCGTCATGCTATCGCTGACTCCCTTCTCTTTCATATCATTCCGCACTAAATATAATCATCGATCGTTAATCTTGCCTACGAACTCAGGTTATTCAAACAACGCTTTTCTTTAGAAGGAATGAATCCCTTTTTTTCTGTCCCAAATTCAATTGTAACCGACTTCACAGAGACGTAACAGATGATGATCACAAATCAAAAATAGATAAAAAAAAAAAAAAAAAACTGTAATACTAATGATTCGAGCATCAAAAGCACCGATATTTTTAGGTAAACCTATGATTAACACCCGAAATCTTGAATCTTGGACAAGTTCTGTACATTAGTTATCGAGCTTTGGGTACATCGATCAATCACGGGCGGCGCCGTCCTTTCAGGTTGGAACTGATTGTGAGGAAAATATTCAAGGACATTCAATGGCCGGCTTTGGTTTGTTTTGTTTTCTACTTATTATTCTTCGTCGTTTTTGAGAATTTACTACAAAGTGGTTTTAAGTACTTCTCCCGTTCTAATTAATCATTAATAGTTTACCTAGAGACGTGCTTTGCCCAAATGATACTTTCATTGTGACTTGTGACTTGTTGATATCCTATTAAGGATGCTTCTTATTGCATTCTTATTCTTGGGTTTTTTGGGTTACAGACGTTGCACGATTGGTCCGTCTGTCGGACCAATGGCATGCAGCGTCACTATACCTAGTTCTTTCTTGATTATAGTTTGTACCGCGAAGTCTAGAATGTTAAGCCTAAACAATTTCATAGTAGGCGGTGTTTTGTTCTTCCCCCCATTTACTCTTTAAGTAGAAGTAATATTACTAACATAGTTCTTAAGTTATTATCTTACATGTATTTACTAACAGCATATGGACCGAAAGTCTGAAATAAATATATTGAATTGAAAAATCTTGCTTGAACATTTAGTGCACTGTACTGTACAAATAAATTTTGTTTTTTGTATTTGCTCATTTATTGGAGCCCTCAGCCATTATACATTCAGTTGATGTCTGACTCTGTTCTATTCTTGCTTAAAGTGGTTTATTGATTTAACAAAATCTATACTAATATTATAAACCTGAACAGTTTGTTTGGTTGAACGCGCTATTGTCAGGAACTACTGGTTTGAAAAATAAAATAGGTATAGTCTAAACTAATATTATAAAGAGGAAAGATTTGATTGTTTGCATTGAATAGGCTCCGAAACTAATGCACCGATTTTAACCATTTTTGCACCAATAGATAGCTACATTATTCCTTATTAACATAGGCTATATAACATCACGCTACGACCCACGGGAGCGGAGCAGTAACCAAAGTCGTCACCTAACGCGGGTGAAATAAGCCACGCGGACGAAGTCGCGGGCAGTTGGCTAGTAAGTTATTAAATTTTCAAGAAAGTAGACCAATTATACTAGCAAGTCGTCGTAGAATTTTAAAATTTAATAATGTCTCGGCCACAATTCATTGTATCATTGTTTAGCTCCACACATTGCCAAGGTGTCATTCGAACAAATATCGATTTCTTTACAAACAAAAGAGCATGTCAACAACCCAAATGGCTAGCTAGGTAGGCAGGTGGTAGGTACCCATAGCTTGTGTTCGAGTAAAAGCGCCGATATATGACACTGTTTTGCTGTTAGGCTGGCAATTATTAGCCGCTTTGACATTTTTAAATCGTCTCTCTGTGACCTCCGTCACATACCTGTGTTACATATAATATATACAACTAGCTTCTGCTCGCGAATTCGTCCGTGTAGTTTTTTCAGCCGAATTAGGTTAAGTTTTTGGTTACTGCTCCCCAGCCGTGCGTCGTAGCGTGATGTTATATAGCCTATAGCCTTCCTCGATAAATGGACTATCCAACAAAAAAAAAATTTTTTTTTCAATCCTAACCAGTAGTTCCTGAAATGAGCGCGTTCAACCGAACAAACAAACAAACTCTTCAGCTTTATAATATTAATATAGATTACCTATGTCATTAAATACCTAATTTATAGATATAACGGCTGTAAAAAGATGGTTATCCGAAAGTTACATGTGCTTCCCATCATTGCGATAATTTTTTTGTGCTCGACCATACTAAAAATGAAATTTCGAAAACTGCTTAACTTATAATGGCTAGTAATAGTGCGGTGGTATGGTCTAAATTTCATCGCGTTTAATTACTTATTGACCAAAACAGGACACCACTAAGTTTGTGCACCATCGGTACAGTAACCTTAATATACCCTGCTTACCTCACAACAACGTTGATGTTGTCTTCATCAGCGTTGAGTGTGGTGCTGGAGCCGCGCGTGCTGATGCGGTCCAAGCTGCCAGCCCTACTGCTGCCGCTGAAATAATAGTAACGTTAGGCTTTAAGAAATAGCAGTAGGAAACATTTATATGGAAAGGCAGCAGGGATAGTCTAGAAAAGTGAAAAGATGGCTCCAGCCAGTAATGGCTGAAAGCGCGTACACTCCCGAGACCTTGGCGTAAGTGTGGGAATGGAACACTGGGGTGGTTTTAAGTCAGTAAGGGCTTAAAACCACCCCAGTGTATGTGTTTTTGTTAAGTCAGTAAGGGCTCGCGAGACGACTCCCGGCCACCGTAGATACGGGCCTGTGGACGGTGAGCAATGGGTAGCTCACCGTCCTTACGTTGCATAACGACAGGCCGTGTCGACGGCGCGTTCGTGTTCCACGCGCGCCTCAAAGAGATGTCAGCAAAGGGAAGGGGCCACTAAGCGCCGATGCCTGCCGGGGCTGCGGGTTGTTCGTAAGAGATACCGCGTCCCCGGAACGCAAAGGGCACAAGAAGGAACATGGGTGGGTTTTAGTCAGTAAAAGTCTGACACTCCCTCCCGCCCCGCCCAGGGCGGGAGAAGTTATTTGATGATTTCTCACCCCCCTAAAAAAAAAATGTCAGTAAGGGCTACTGCCTGCCCTCCCCTCCCGCCTCTACGCGGAGCGGAGGACATCCATAAAGATTTTCCATTTTAGTAACAAGAACAATGGTCAAAGGTGGCTTACAACTTTTAAAGGCGCGGTTGGTGCAGTAGCTAAGTGACTAAAAGTTCATTTTCCGTACGGAACAACTTCTTATATTGACATTTCAGTCATTTTCATTGAAAAGTTAGACAAATAAATTAGTTGTCTGTGATCATACAAAATTGCTACTTTATTACGAGTCATATCCATGCAATAGTCGTTTGTTTGAAGTTCAGCTGACCTCGATAAACACAGTGTTTACATCTATTATCATGGTCGAAGGGACCATTTTCTGGATAAACTATTATACATTCTTTGATGTTAGAATTTGCCCATTTTTAATGCATGAAGGATGATAGGTCTGTTAGCGGTCTCATCGATTAGGTAATGGCATGGACAATATGTGCCTACTATACCTCTGAGTTATAGATTGTTAGGTAATTTGACAAGATTGAAAGATATTATGATTATGTCAGAATATTGTTTGACTGCCTCGTTAGCCTAGTGGTCCTAAGCGCGACTGCTACGCAAGAGGTCTTGGGTTCGTTTCCCAGGTCGAGCAAAGTGTTCTGGGGTTTCCTATGAAATTCTCAGTAGCAGCTCGGAGTTAGGATTTGTGCCCGGTTAATGGCAATAGGCTCGCCCCCTATTACATGGGAACTAAACATACCGGCGAACTGTGGGTGTACATTGGTACACCTCTGATTAACCCTTCGGGAAATACAGGCGTAATAGTATGTATGTGTGTGTTGTTTGAGGAATACCACATTTGCATTTCATGCTGAAATCGTTAATAAATCTTCACCCGAGCGGGTTTTCCTTGCTTCCATTAATTTTACATTTAAGTAATTTGAAATTCCGACCTTTCTTTTTTTTTAACATCTTTAGTTATTATGTACTTAAATCAAGCTCTTGATAATTAAGCCTTGAAGAAGATGCTTTAGACATCGATTTCATTTCCATAAAATCCCAGAAAATTTTCACGTCAAAACACGTACCACCTATACCAGAACCTATTTTAACTAGAGTTTCGCGTTTTGTCTAAAAGTAATACTTTCCTATTCACAAATATTCTCCCATATTATCCAGATGTAAATTAAACCAGCCGATTTATGCCTTCTTGAGTAGTTTCTAAATTACTTTAACATCAAACATAATCACGGCCGTATCGAATTTAATACATAGTAATTGTACCATAGCGTTAAGGAAATGTGTAGTCCAAGTGTTTCCGTTGCGTGGTAATCAGAGTCCCACGCCACAGCCGCCATGATGGATTATGGGTGACGGTTGAGTTTAAAAATTATACCGAGTGGGTAGAATTAAACAAATAGACTCTAAAGAGCAACGATTTTTTTTGGAATTGAATTGATTTTTAGGTTTTTTGGACAACCATCGACAACCAGCCTTGGTTTTGTATTGTTTTATTCAAGCGGCTATAATGTCTGGTCCCAACTAAACACTTTCAAAATGTTTGAAACAGCTGCTTTCATTAATATTTCAGTGTTGGTCATGATTTAATAAAAATGACGGAGTTCTGAGGTTACAAACACAAAAAAGTATAACTGAAATGAAAACCTCCTGCTTTTTTAAAGTCGGTTAAAAAATGGTTATTACTTTCACCCCCCGAAAGACTATTAATCGATTGAAAGTCTTTTTATTTTTCTTCATACTTTTGTACATTTTAATTACCAACCATTATTACTTTAATGAATAATTGACATTGCCCTTTTTCCCAAACAATGAGTGAACACAACTGCATTATAGTAAAAAAACCGGACAAGTGCGAGTCGGACTCGCCCACTGAGGGTTCCGTACGTAGGATCATTATAAATTACAGAATTAGATAAATAGTTTATTAAAATAAATATATAGTAATTTAAATAAATAAATAGTATATTTATTTATCTTCTAGTCTTTACTTACATATCTAGGTATAAGGTAATTGTAATTATTTAAATTTTTTCGATTCACAGACTTCGGAGACAAAGAGGGAAACGGTATTTCTTTTTTATATTTTTCATTTGAAATAAAAAATAATGCGTCAAAAAATATTAATGAAATATATATTTTTTGCAATTTGTACATCAATCCCTTTCATATGATACCCCATTTGTACTAGTAGCTCCAATTTGAAATTCGGACCCCTTTATAAAAGTATTGACCCCCTATTTTTTACGAATTATTTACGAATGTATAGTTTTGGGACCTTTTCTAGTACTTGTGGTCTATAACGTTGTTACTTGCCAAATTTCATAGTTTTAGGTCAACGAGAACTACCCTATGAGTTTTGATTCCCTTGAGAGCGTCGAAATATGAGTCTTTTGCTGAATAAATGGCCGTATCTTTTTTGATGTCAACTTAGAAGTTTGATTTTTTCATAACTACTTGGGACCGTCGACTTGAGTATACGGTTTAAATTTTAACTTGATACCTCCACGCATTCCCGAAATAAAGGGTCTTGACAGACAGACAGACAGACGGACCGACAGACGGACAACAAAGTGATCTTATAAGGGTTCCGTTTTTTCCTCTTGAGGTACGGAACCCTAAAAAATCAGCCAAACTGTTTTAGAAATAAGCGTAACCTAAATTAACGATAAACCACCATCAAAGTTTACAAAAAAAGACAATTATTTATCCCTAGTTTCCACAATCTGCATCAATAAATAATAAAATACTTGAACCTCGATCATTAATTACGCTTCCACCAAAACAAAAGCATGGCGTGTTTCACATTAGGCCGGGAACACACCAAAGATTCCCAGAAATGCTATACCTCAAGTAGTTGAATATTCAAATAGTTTCAGACGTGATTGACAGGTGCTTCGTCGCAGACTATTACAGACTAAATGCCAAGGGCTCTCCTATTGACCGCCGACTATATTAATGAGGATTTTCTTTTCACTTTTATTAAGCGTGCTATGGCTGTTTCTAAGTACTCCTAATGTCGGTGTTTATTGTCGGTTAGATTTCAGTTCGGTCGTACACCTATGTCAAGGTCATTGATAGCCTTTTGAAGTTCATTGTAGGATTGTAGGAGTTAGGATTTGTGCCCGGTTAATGGCAATAGGCTGGCCCCTTATTACATGGGACTTAAATATAACGGCGAACTGTGGGTGTACATTGTTACACCTCTGCCTAAGCCTTCCGGGAATACAGGCGTGATGGTACTTATATATATTTTTTTTTGTAGGATAGGAATAACCTACTACTTGGCCAGATATGATACTCCCATTATATATGTTTGTATGTCTTCATGGATGAGCTCCATGTGGGGAAAACAGAGGCTAATAAGTTATTTTTATTATCTTGACCTGCCTCACGAGGTTGTCGACATGTGGGATGTGAGTACAGCAATCGTTGTGCCGATAGTCGTGACGGCCAATATTGTAAGAGCCAAGAGCCTCGACCAACATCTGGAGGCTCTCGTTGGGCATGATTCAGTGAGCAGTACTCCTAGACACGGCGCGTATTGTTAGGAGATTCCTTTCTCAGGAGCCCTGACCATCGGTGGCTTGGATCCTGTTCCCCATACCGGTGGGCTACTTATTTTTATATTTTTAAATGTTTTTATTTTCTATATTAATATTTAAAAATGTATTTAATGTGTATTATAAATGAATAATAATGTGAATAATACGTTATTGTTTTTATTTTTTTTATTAATATTTAAAAATATAACCTATGTGTAATTAATTTAATTGTTGGGAGATTGGCAGAACTCTCGTTTTTCATTGACCATTATCCTTTAAATATATTTAAAATAAACCCATACATGATAGCGGAGACTTAGACCGGCTCTCCGGCACTACCAGTTACTTTTCAGCAATGGACTATCCAACTGAACCCAAATAAGATATTCTCCAGATTCTCTAACGTGAACATTAGACCTGATTGAGTAGCCCACGGTGAAGGTCGAAGGTCGAAGGTAGTCGTGCAACCGAAAGTAAAAGCTTACAATAAATTATTCAAGCCGACTTATGACTTGCTACGTTATGGCAGCAAAAATGCTACAAATTGATTAATTACAACGCCGCCATAAGGTCAGTTAATGTTATTAACATCCATCTATTATTTCTGTTTCATTTGATTGTTTGAAAATGAAACAAACTGATTTGTTAGGAATGAGTCATTAAGATTGTGGGCGAATCGGTTAGGCGATAACTTGTGTATAGGCAGGTAATTATATTATTGGCTTGTTTAAAATGGAGCTTTTATTTTTATTTTCTTTGGGTAGGCCTAATGTCAAGTGTGGGCGTATTTTAGCAAACCTGATGATGTCACTAACTTCGAGGATTGTCCACTTAGCAAACAAGCAGACGGCCCATCTAAAGAACTATTCTGGGGGAGTCTCCCGGTGTATTTATGTGTGCTAGTTTGTATAAACCTCTGTCGGCAAAATTAAGTGAAGAAATTTTTAAGTTTTGGTGATGCCAGCTCATACCTCCTCTTTAAGAGGAGAGGCCTTGCAGTGGGACAAATAATAGACTAGTATTATTATTAAGCTTTAAGTAACTGTTTTGCTATCTGATGCTAGTGATTAGCAGCTCACCTTACCCAAATTCGCTGAGAATTAATTTACAGAACGTCATAAATTGTTCCACCTCCAAATTTTCCCTTGGTAAATTTAATTAAGCTAAAAGTGACATGATAATCTGTAGCATCGGATGAGATGACAGCAAACCTCAAACTCACCACAAAATAGACCGACCGATCACAACTTGATAAGAATTGAGAGACAATCATTAAAACAAACGAAAAGGGTCTATGCAATTACTAGGTTAATTAGAAGATGCGTTACTTGACTGCCCCGGCCTTGGACCAGACGGAATTCCTGACTATCATAAAAATCAATAGTTAGTTATCAACAAACCTTTATATTTTATCAAAAACTTCGATATCATGAATGAATGGGAAGTAGAATCATTAGCAGCAACAATTTGGATCAAGGTTCCTCGCGTCAATAGACCATTAACTACTGAATGGAAAGAGTTAGTGAAGTTACAGTTATTTGTAAATAGTTTAATTTGTTCACAGACACTGTAAGCGTAATTGCTAAAATGTACCTACGTCATTTGTGCGGGTTAGATTTAAATGTTTGAACTATATTTAGGTACCAAAGCTGAATGTTGGAAATTAGATTTAATGGATAGATATGTTTTTTATTTGGATTGTGTTTTATTAGTTTTGATCGAAATGAGAGTAACTAACTTCGTCTTGGTCCCCAAGATACAGGCACCGCCTAGTTTGTGGACCATTGTTTTTATTAGAAATGCGGAACGCTTACTGTTTTCTTCCGATTTTGTATACTATGTTAACCTAATTATAAGAAACCTATCTGAACAATGTTAAAAAAACTTTACTAATCCGCGAATCGGAATGCGTTACCTGTTGTGATTTGTTGTTTATAATTTGGTCAATCAATCGCAGAAGCTTAAGTGGGCTTGACAATTTGTCACGTTAAGTAATTTGTCGTTCAAGAAACCGGGCGTAAGACGCTTACCTAGAACTATATAAGCTCTGTTTGCAAAGTTAACCACTTAGTAGGGTAGGTAGATTGATTTTTGATTTATTTTTCGGATCGGAAATCTCAAATGAGCTCCCTGGTCCTGGGCGTGGCGGGAGGGAGTGTCAGACTTTTACTGACTAAAACTCATTCATGTTCCTCCTTGTGCCCTTTGAGTTTCGGAGGCACGGTATCTCTTAGTGCTTCTTGAATGCTGAATACTTCAGTTCTAATACATGATTTTGGACTTAGAAAGTCCTAAGTTTAATTCCTTAAATTTTGCCAGGGCTTAATTAAAGAAACTACAACAAACCACACTAGACATTATTTTTTTAATAATTCAATAAAAACAAAATGTCAAAGTGTAAAACGTAGGGTAATATAGGTGGTAATAATAGAGGTGCTCCTTGATTACATGTAACAACGTGTAAAGCAATTTCTAGGGATGTAGCCACATTGCGTGTTTCACCCCATTCACTGTGATTCATTAAGTACATCGGGAGCTAAGGAAAACTTGCGTACAGCTTGTTACTCATGCTTTTAATCTTCGTATTAAGTGGAAAAGAGGAAATTGCGTAATTTTAGTAAGCCGCTAGTCATTTATGTAAATTTTACTGACTAAGGGCCGATTTTTCAACCGTCAAATTGGTACCAACTTTTATATAGAGAATCCAATATGGCGGTTTGACATTTGACAATTTAAAAACTAAAACTGTCAAATTAATTACCGGACGATTAGAAAATCGGCGCTAATTGTGTTAAAGTCTTTTGACGATGGTGTGGAGAATAACTTTAGAAAAAATAAAGTAGGGATGACGACAGGAAAGCTATCAATTCTAAAATCTGCTTATTAAAATTTCATCTTCATGATTAAGTAATCCAATGGTTGACAAATGTCAACCATTGTCAAACATAATTATAGAGTAACAGAATACAAAATTCGATGTTGTTTGTGATCTTTTTGATACTGCGCTACTAGCTCGGCCCCGTTTTTACCCGACTACGGCAAAGTTAAAGGAGTATTATGAGTTTAACAGGCTATTAATTGAAAAGATTGCCATTAACCTCTCGTGTGCCGGAACGTAGATCAACGCTCAAAATAAGCCAGTGTTAGTCTGCCGGAGCGTATATCTGTAATTATGTGACATGAAAAAATTAATTTTGTACGTGTTCGCCCGGCATACGAGGGTTTAAGGCGCTCCCTCACCGGGAGTATTCGCCTGTAATGTATATCATCATATCAGCCGAATGACGTGCTCTACTGGTAATAGGCCTCTACGAGGTATGTGCTCTGCCCATTGTCACTTGAGGTACACCCAATTAGTTCTTGTGCAAATTTTCTCATTTCTGATTCAATCTCGCAGAAATACTCCTGTAATGTACCCGTTCAGATTCGAGCTCAAAATCAAATCTTAAATTGTTACATTACAGGTGAATGATTGTCAGTCAGTGAGGCAGTATCCTAATGTTTAAAATCGAATATTGTATTGTTACATTATAGACTAATGCTCCTAGTGAGGAAACGCCTTTATACTACAAAATATAATTGGCAGGAGTCTAGACAGCACACTGTTCGACTGTTGGTATTCAAATAATAATGGAATTCAAATTTTAACGTATATTGTAATGAAAAGTTTCACAGAAACAACTATTACATATAATAACAATTTCTAATGAGTCACACCTAAAGCTGATTAGCTTTATGTAAATTAGTTATTAGAAATGGTGTGAATAAACAGAACAGAACACGTCATTTGCCGAATATTTTAATGACGTCACTTATTTCTTTTGTGACGTCATTTTCTTTTACAAATATTTTGTTACTTAGTGTGAAATCAAAGGAGTCGAACTGTTAATTGTTAGAAAGGTTTGCGTGTGGTGCGTCCGGAAGCTAAGGGTGCCTTGCCCGCTTAACCTTAGGTAACCTATAACCGGCGAGTTTTATTAATGAAGCTTTTCATATTGGTTATTGTACATTTCTTGGATATGCTGAACGAACGAAAAACTAGACTGTTTGGACATATTTTGTGTCATTATCACCTTTCTGTCCTTACCCCATGTTGCTTGTGGTTGAGACAACACCTGTTCTTCCTCCATTCTCCAACTGTCATGCATCCCTTTCCGTTCCTTTTCTTTCATGTTATTTATTACTCAATCCATCCAATTTTTTTTTGGCATTTCTTTCCCAACTGTACATACATCCATATTTATATTTAATTTTGTAACTCCTTTATTCACATTCCAGTCATCCCTCCCTTTCACATGCCTATACGAAGTTAAAAAAAATCCTATTCAACTTCTCGGTCACTGATGTTACTCCTAAACTTCCTTTAATGTACTCACTTCTCACCTTATTTTTAGTCACTCCACACATCCATCTCAACAATCTCAACTCCGGCACATGAAAACTAATTGTCTTCTGTCTTGTTCACGGCCTAACACACCAATTCATACAGAGCGATAGGATAAATCATCACCTAAGCAAGCATCACCCTATGGTAGAAAATGCCTAAGGCATTAAGTCCGCCTTTGTACGGTGTATTTTATTTTACAATTTGTGCATAAAGCTTTAATAAATAAATAAATAAATTCTAAGTCTTATTTCTATTCCTCAGACAGTGCAAATGTGGTGCTCCTGGCCAGACAATAGTTCATTACAGACTTCAGAGTCTTGATACCTGCACCTTAGAGGACATTAACGTATCTTTGCGATATAATAATAATAGTATCATTTGTATTTGTGACCTACAGTTCAATAAGGACACATACCAAAAAGTAATAAAATTAAAAATTTCAAGTAACCCCCAACAGAAGAATAAAGTTAACCGCAGCTAACAAAAGAGCTGATAACTTTGAAACGGCTAAACAAATTTTGATAAAACATATCTAAGAACCATCCCTAGGAAACCTGCTTTGAAATAAAAGAAACCGAATCGGTTCACCGGTTTAAGGGCTACGGTGCCACTGACAGACACACAAACAGACACGTCAAACTTATAACACCCCTTTTTTAAGTCGGGGGTTAAAAACGTGAACAAAGTGAAATAAATGAGCCATTTAAGTGTGTTATTCCTTTAATTATCAGACGTTAGCGTTGTCTAGAATTCTAGCACGATTTAGTACCTAGCTAATAATGTGAGTATGACGACACGTGGTCCTACGTAGACCTACTTCATTGTGAAGGTGGGGGTTGTTATAATAATGATACGTATAACGCGTGGGGTCAAGAACAATGATACCTTATTATGTATCCATGATCAAAGACATGCAATGGCTTGTCCTTTGAATTAATAAGAAAATTTTCATGTACAATTTTTGTAATCTCACATAAAATTGATAATACCTTTATTGATAAAATGTCTATAAATTTTAGGAGTGCAGGTTTGTGGTTCTTCATGAAAAAATGGCTATTTTATTAACTTAATCTCACCACTTTTTTTTAAAAGCAACAGTTTTCAGAGCACGGCTGCTGAATAAAAATTTTGTCCGAACTTTTACAAAACGACTAACGAGTTCCTATTTTGAACTTTATTATGATGTAGGTAGGTTCATAAAAAATTGGCAACTTGGACTCGATTCTAAAGTCAGTTTTTGTATTAAGAACTTTACAGTGGTTGGAATAGAATTCATTTTACGATAACTGGCTCAAAGCTCAGACTAACGCCAAAACTCGGTGTTTGTATTATTTCGCTTTTGGCATTCTATACAGATTGAACCTCACTTGTATCTATTTACAACAATTAATGTAATCTCTCCTCCACCTCTAGGTAACTAGCAGGCCTAATGTCTATCTGCCTAGCCTTTTCCCAACTATGTTGGGGTCGGCTTCCAGTCTAACTACTAAACGACTGCCACACCTCAGTTACTGGGCAACACGATATCCCAGTCACCTTGGTAAGACTGGTTATCTGACTTCCCGGTTTCTGAATATCCGTAACGACTGTTGAATATCTACGAATGACAGCCGAGACCAACGGCTTTATGTGCTTTCCGAGACACGGGGTTGTCACACCACAAACTTCCAAACTCCGGGCTGCTACTGAGAAATTCCTGATGGAAAAACTCAATAACTAGCAGCCCAAATGCCAGCTTAAGTTTTCCATGTTCAGTTCATCAGTGGATTATCTTACCTGCCATTCCTGGAGCGACTTCGTATGCTGTCATCATCTCTCCCCCAGCCTTTGGAGAGGTTCGGTAGACCAAGAACACTGCTGCCCTTCGCCATGCCCCCTCCAGGCTGGTCAGTGCTCCGAGCTTTGCGTGTCTTGGGCTCTTTATCTGATGATGGAAAGAATTGGGTATGTCACCAGAAGCGATCGAAAGTTCCTACCGTTGGCGAGAACTCCATACAACTCGATACCTATCGGTTTCCCTTTAGAAGTCTGGATTAGAAGCTACGCTCCCGCCACCAAAAATGGTATAATCAGTAGTTTCTTCTACTATTTCCATATACAGTCACACTGCAGGTATTCTTAATAAGGTAGTTCACGGTGAACTCAAAACATTACGAAAAAACCTTTACTTATTGCCTATAATTTTAATCACACTAAGGATTAAGCAATTTTGACTATGGCTCCTCAACACAGCTGACCCTTCGCCACTGGTTCCGACTTGGTTCATATGTGACACCTATTAGAAGTGCAGAAGTTATTGTACAAATTATCAAATACCCATGATGAAAAAGCTTGGCACCCGAAAAATCGTTTTAATTGTCTTGCTTTATTTTTTGTAGCTGTTTGGAATAAAATTTGAAAAATGTCTTTGGATTGCTGTATTTTCTTTTTTATTTCATATGGACTCACATTTGGTGCTCCCAGCGAGGGTTTCAGCAGACTTGGACATACTCCTGGACATGGCTGTGGGTGGGGCCCTCATGGGGGTGGCGTGACGCTGTTGGTAGACCATCTCTGATCTCACAGGGTGGGACAGTTGGAGATTCTTCAGCGCCATTGCTTACAACAACCATTTTCACTTCGAATCAACATTTCAAACGTTTATATTATTAGATGCCCCAACGAGAACAACCGACCGTGTTCGATTTTCAAAAAATAAATCACCAATGAACGATGTAAACAAGAGTCGGTTTTTGATAACATTATCACATGATGCGGGTAACTACTTTGTAGAAAGTTAACAGTAACAAGTACAAAAATAACACAGCTTTTTAAGCAGCTATTAAGCAGTATATTCACGTCAGTTTAGTAACGATAATTAGCATCATAAATAAATAAGTAACACAATCTATTGAGCCTATGTCATAATAATCGATGTTTCTATCAATGGCGTGTGAACGAAAGCTTGTTATCTACAATATAAAACTTAAATAATGTAGTTAACACTTAAACACTACACCTAGAATAACTATCTCAATACAATATTTATTTGAAAGACTATTAAAATTGTTTTAGTTAATGGCGCGAACGAAAAAGCGGGAAATATTTTTCACAATATGGCCGACGCTACTGCCACATACGCGCGCGAGGCACGGACTGAAGTGTTTTCAGCCAGGGTTGTTTTAAAATATATTCGTGGGGTTTGTTATTGAAACGTAGTAAGTATGTCTGTAGTTGTGTGTTTTGTGTGATAATGAGATATTATTTTTTATATAAAAATATGGACGTATTTTTGACTAATTATATATTTTTCCGATAACAGTTTATAATGGTTATGTGTCGGCATTAAATATAGGTTAAATAATGAAATATCAACGAATTTTTTTTGATGTTTAATTTTACTAAAAATATAAATGCGAAACTTTAGATGGATGGATGTTTGTTACTCAATCACGCGCCTTATCGGCTGAATGGATGTGGATGAAATTTGGCTTGAATATACTATAGTCTTAAATAGCGCATAGATTTTTTACCCAGGAAAAATGTGCGGTTTCCTTTGGTTAATATATCAACATTGATGCGGACGAAGCCGCGGGCCCAAGCTAGTGGTGTCTAAAACAACATTACGATTTTTTATGTCTTTTGGTTGGCAAACGTTATTAGCAATTTGGAAATTGCTTGAATTTTAAACGTGTCAATTTGGTTTATCATAGAATAGAATATCGAACGTGATTCTGAAAGAACTCCACGCGATACCAACATCAAGTGTTTTTAAACTTCATATTGTTTGTTTTGATGTTCCATTAGCGCATGAAATAGTGACAACTTTCACTTTTACTTTATTTACCTATCTAGTTTTTATCGATCAATATAAAAGTACTTAGTAGCCACTTTTTCCAATCAAAATTATTGTGCATACCATCACGCCTGTATTCCTCGAAGGATTAGGCAGAGGTGTACTAATGTGCACCGGGGGCGACCCTATTGCCATTATCGAGGCACAAATCCTAACTCCGAGCTGCTACTGAGAATTTCATAGAAAAACCCAATAACACTATGCACACCCAATAACAAGAAATGTGGTCCCACACGTGAGATAGGTTTCACCCATAGCCTTCCACTCTTTACTCTCCCTGTGTCTCCAATCTCCCACAAACATTTTAAGTCATGCCAACAACGTTTTCTGAACATCGCTCAGAGACGATGACCGTCTTCCGTAGACGACACAGGCGCATTTGCCATCGTGCATTCTGCATACATAGCCCGACCGAACTCATCCTTGCAGACTGAAATAAAGAAAGACAATTATGTTTATCATAAGGCGGGCCGCTAGCTTGTTTGCCACCTTCAGTGGCATTAAAAAAACATTAGTAATAGGTACTTTTAAATCTATTTGGGTGCAAAATACCTAAGCAGAACAAGGCTTTTATAGACTAAGATTTTAGATTCGCCAGACCAACACTATTCCAGCTGTTATTTTGAGGACAGAAAGACGAATATGTAGGAGTGCGTACTCGACATTCTATATCCGTCCTGCAAATTTCGCCCATGCTAAAATGCCGCAGGTTTGGAGACACTGAGATCTTGAACTAATATATACCCCTTTTTTTTAAGCGTTCGAAATCATTGAATGACTTATTGACTGAATCCAACCGTGTTCCACCTAATTCCCTTTGCGTTCCACGGCCGCGGTGACTCAATTGAACAAATTCCGCAACTCTGGGGCATTATGTAGGTACTTCTACGAGTACTATAGTTGATCCAGTGCCGTGGCCAATCCAGTAATTAGATTTCAGTGTTGAATTGGAATACTGGATGAATAATCAGCCTTTGGATTTGGATAGCTAGTAAGTCTACCACTCCATAATTATGTAGATTGTCATAGATGTATTATCTTCTGTGGCTATATTTTATAGTTTTATCAACGTCCATTCGTTAAGTATAGGTTTGCATGTACCTACCTAAATAAATCGTTTTGTCCAACAAATATAATTGCTATTATTATTCCGTGTTGCTACTAATTTGACAGAATATGAAATATGTATGTACGTACGTAGTACTTTACCTCAGACTTTAAATATTCATTGAAACTTAATGCAACATAAAAGTACAAAGGCGGACTTAATTCCGAAGGTATTCTCTACTAGATTTTAGTAATGTTTTATAGCTGGTCGGTTATTTTTGCTGTAATAATGTTTACAAATTAATGAATATTCCAACTAAATTTTAAATTCCCCACTGTTGCATGCACCCTGAACCACTGCCGGGGCTGCGGGTTGTTCGCAAGAGATACCGCGCCCCCGGAACGCAAAGGGCACAAGAAGGAACATGGGTGGGTTTTAGTCAGTAAAAGTCTGACACTCCCTCCCGCCCCGCCCAGGGCGGGAGAAGTTATTTGATGATTTCCCACCCACCAAAAAAAATAAAACCCTGAACCACAATGATTACATGGCGCGCTACCATACCTATATTAATGTTTTTTCACACCAAAAATAAAACTCCTTTCCCAAAAATAAATTTTGCTCATCGTTACTTAATTTGATGACCAGTATGTGTTCCATGTAATAGGGGGGAGCCTATTGCCATTAACCGGACACAAATCCTAACTCCGAGCTGCTACTGAGAATTCCATAGAAAAACCCAATAACACTTTTTGCTCGACCTGGGAATCGAACCCGAGACCCCTAGCGTAGCAGTCGCGCTTAGGACTACTGGGCTAACGAGGGCGGAAGTATATCAAGGAATTTGTGTAATTGATAGCAATCGTTTAACCTAAAAAGTGACATAGTACTTTGTATAAGAAGGCACTTTTACGCTACTCTCAAAGTTCTGTTGCCAGGTACCAGGCCGTAAGCATTTTACCCATTTTTTTGTTCCGGGATGAACAATTCCCAATTAATGTCCTGATTGGAGGGGATGGGGGAGGAGTCTGTCAGAATCTTACTTACTAAAAACCACCCCGGTTTTCCGTTTAAACACTGACCCCAGAAATCTCGGAAATGTAAGCGGCTTACCCGATCCCCGACTGAAGCATTTTACCCTGTAAGGTCAAGGTCAGTCTATTGTCGAGTCTGACTGACAATTCAGATTGCTATCCTAAAGACAGTGTACTATCAGAGACTATCAATCATGAATGTTACGTAGTTCTATCACGTCGAATATTACAATACATGGTTCTCATGATTGATTAACTGGAAGGTACCTATATTATTGGCGTAAAGGTTTTTATCAACTACCTTTAGAAGTTTACTTTATGTTATTATAAAGTTGCCTGTCATTCAAGCAGTGGCCAGCGTAGCATGAGGTACTGGGCTCAAAGGCGAGTCGGGGAGAATGTTTTTAGATTTCATATTTAGATTATTTTCAATATATGCTTGGAGTCTAATTTTGTCTCCGGATAAAGTCATAGGTTCACTCTATTACTTAGTCACATAACAGCACACCGGATTCCCCGAATGGTCGAGCAGAGGTGTACCTACATATACTACATAGCTACATCCACATCTTGCCAGTTATATTTAAGTCCCATAATTATGTAGCAGGGCCAAGCCGGCCACCAACAAAATAATATTATTGAATGTATATTTGCCGTCGATTATCTAAGAGGATGTAGCTAGGGGTTGATGCCATCAATCGGACACCAATCCAGACTCCAGACTGCTTCTAAGAAATTTCTTACGGCAAAAGCCCCATAACACTTTGCTCGACCTGGGAATACAATCTGAATTCTAATAAATTTTTGGTACAATCGCAATCAAATGGTAATCTCAATGTGACAAAAATGTAAATTTGTTAAAATTTTTGGCATTCATTGTCTTGGGACTAGACTTTGAACATTTTTATTTGTTTGAATTGGTCTTCTGTTAAAACAACAACCAATCACAATAGTCGTGATGGCTCAGTGGCTCAGTGGGATAATAAAATACTGATATTTTGTTTTTTTAAACAGCCTCTTTAGCCTAGTGGTCCTAAGTGCGACTGCTACGCTAGAGGTCTTGGGTTCGTTTCCCAGGTCGATCAAAAAATGTTATTGGGTTTTACTATGAAATTCTCAGTAGCAGCTCGGAGTTAGGATATGCGCCCGGTTAATGGCAATAGGCTCGCCCCCTATTACATGGGACCTAAATCATACCGGCGAACTGTGGGTATACATTGCTGCACTTCTGCCTAACCCTTCGGGGAAAACGGGCGTGATGGTATCGGTGTGTGTGTGTGTGTTTTTTTTCTTTCGAGAAATCAGGACGTCAGGCACTGCACCTTCACAACCAACAAAAAACTTATTTTCAACTTCGATACTTATTGACCGTCCAAATAATTACTCGACTTTATTACAGTTTATGCTTTCGTTTACCATTAATTATTCACTATCCTCGTAGCGTTCGGAAGGGTGGCAGGGCGTTGACACCGCTGCCCTTTGTCCGCTGATTTTTGGTAAAATATTGACCTCTTTGGTCAGTTTTTTTGTGTAGGTATGTCAGGCGTGATTGTTGGATGTTTTAATTATGTACATACTTATAGGAAGTGTCAGTGTGTGGAATTTCCTGTCCCTACCAACTAATTGTCATCGTTCACAGGACCGCCTCGACACGCAAACCAACGGGCGGCCGGCCTGGCCAGATAAGTCTCGAAAAATCCAACTGTTAGCTGCTAGCACGTTGCCCGCAAGCCGTCAACTTTTTTTCTTGTCATTATTACAAATAGTTTGACGCACACGATTTGAAGCTCTAACTTGAGTGGAAAATTATTTGCTGTGTTTGAGCTGTGCTGGTGAAGTGAGCGATGAATTTTTATTTTAATACATAGGTATTTACGCACTTAACTCTGTCACTTCTCTGTCATCAACATACATATTTTGTAGCAATCCAACCTCCAACGTCACTATTCCGATTAAATAATATCGATTAACCGTCAATCAATCCCGTAGATAATAGCTTTCGGTTTGATTCGTCAAAACAAATTGCCGGCATCTGGGTCACATACGAGGAGTGAGTTGAGGGTTGATTGAAGTCACACCATGGCTCAATAGGTCGCGCTTTTTACTTCACTACCTACATTAAAATAGGTCGTATAGCTAGCAAACCTTTTTATAGAACGACGTCGGCAGTAAAGAGGTTGCTAAGTAATTTAATTTGAAAAAAGGATTTGCTTGCCAAGGTGATGATTTTATTCATGTGCAAGTATTATGTAGTCTATTTATAATTGAGGATTGAAAAACTATGTTGCGTCCATTTTGTTCTAAGCTCATCTAAATTTTTCACTTTGGGAAGAAGTTGATGTTGAGTAAATAGATTTCATCAGTTTTATTATTGATTGTACCCTCTCTTCTATGTAACCTCTTTCTGAGTAAGTTTAGAGTTACATCACTACTGGTAGTAGATACAGTTCGAAATTCAAAAGCCGAACAACCTAGAGCTTTTCTAGTCCTTTCATGTTCAAAAAGACTTTGATGTATAGACCTGCTCCACCGATATAGTCACTTAGCTTGCCTTGACCCTAACAATTTACTGTGTGACAGACCCATCTGATATTATACGATTAGATACTCTGTGCGGATATTTCGGGTTCCCATAACTCATAATCTTCACACGTACCTTGACTCTACTTAGTTTAAAAGTTGCCTAAATTACTGACATCAGAATAACCGGTGAAGTTGCACAATCACACGAAATAAGTACGCGAAAAAAAATGTTCATTGACACAAAAAAGTTTGTAATATGAATCACTTCACATAGTTCCAATGCCATCGTTCAGGGGGCGCTGGCCGTCACGCGCATGCGTACAACAACCGCTTTGGGCGGGAACGACATCTGTCATCCAAGCAAAAATGACTAGAACCGCGAATTACATTGCAAGGCCTCATTTTATAAGTACGCCACAATCATTATTTTGTGATTGGATGTAATTCTACTTTTGGCTACTTATAACAATAAAAGTAATTGGCAATAAAGTTTGCTATATGACACGTTTTAGTGACGGTATATAATTACCACTTCATTAGGTGGTAAACTGTGAATAAGTGATCATTTAGGTTATGGGAAACGCATTTTTTTTTGGGAGGCTAAGTCATGAAATGACTTCCCCCGCCCTGGGTAAGGCGGGAGGGAGTGTCAGACTTTTACTGACTACAACCCATCCATGTGCCTTCTTGTGCCCTTTGCGTTCCGTGGGCGCGGTATCTCTGTCGAACAACTTGCGGCTCCGGCAGTTGGAAAACACTAATTTAACAAATGCTAGAAAAATTGTGGCTTATACCATCATCATCATTCATGGCAATATAAGTAAAACTGTAGTTAGGCTGACAAAGCAATGTATTCTGTACCCGTAGGAATTTGAAGCGCTCATGGTGCTTGGGGATACCTTTGACAACCCAATTTACTGCGGATCTTACATTTTTGGCTTGCTTTCTAAAAACTAGCAATTATTTGAAACGTTTGATCGTAGGTACTTAGGTATAACTTCCGGTGCTCATGCGTTTCTATTTTAAATCTACCGCTAAAGTCAAAAGTTGTCATAGGCCAAAATTGGATGGTTAAGCAGACGCTATTCATTAACAAATTTTAATAGCATTGATAAGTAAGGGGTTAAACTTTATGGGGTTCCTTAAGGTTCAAAAACAATGATGGGAAATTTTAGACATCATACAAAGTCAATGTACTGCGCAGTAATTGAATCAATCACGTTTTGTTCTTACTGAAATAATTTGATGATAGAGTGTGTAGTGACACGGTTGGTCGGTTGGCAAAGCACTACAGTCAGCACAATGACGTGTCAGTCGCGGTTCGGTGCCCGACACTTTTTGATTTACTTGTTTTAATTAGTTTGTTTCCATTTGAACACTACATTTTTATAGGGGACCTGTTTGTACGGTAGGCCGATCCTACTAACTAAATAAAGTTCAAATTCTAGTCGCAATGTAGTCTCAGTGTCAGTCATGAGATGACCAATCCCAACTGACAGCACCCGTTCACGAACATGACGCGTGGATCAGCACCACTTAGTTCAACCATCATGAAGGGAACCAAATGATCCAACCCACGCGCCACCATCAGCGGGACATTTAAGTGAGCATGACAAAGCCTTCAACCACCACGCTCGTTGTGTCCAGCACATAGTAATTGAATAAATAAATAAATGGTCACTTCAGACACATCCCTCGCTTAGTATCCTCGCACATCTTTGATGGAAGCACAGACTTAGTTATATTTGCAATTCAGTTTCAAGTGTGCAATGGAAACAGCTCCACTAGTTTTAGACAATAGCGCTTCCCCTTCCTGCTTCAGAACTTGCGCAGATTACGAATGCCATTATTTAATTTTGAATACATCCTACTGAAGATAATCATGTAAACCATATTTTCTCTAGCGTAATAAAATAGCAGTAAAGTGTTTGTCATGAAGAGTGAATGACACTTCACTCGTGGACACGTTATGCATCGCTGTGCGTAAAATGTCAAAGGACCTGATGAGATGGGCATGGTTTCTTCCAACAACCAAAGCACACTGTCGCAAATTGAACCAACCGTCTGTCCATCTGTGGTGGACTACACTAGCGTAAATGTATTCGATTAGAATCGATTTTCGAAATAAAAATACGACTTTTAATCTTACATGACTGGCATTTTGGTTTAGTTTTAAACGACAAGTATGTATCACCAATTGATATGATTTTTTTTTTTTTTTTATTGTGGGTGGGAAATTATCTAATAACTTCTCCCGCCCTGGGCAGGGCGGGAGGGAGTGTCAGACTTTTGCTGACTAAAACCCACCCATGTTCCTTCTTGTGCCCTTTGCGTTTTGGGGGGCGCGGTATCTCTTACGAACAACCCGCAGCCCCGGCACCAATTGATATGATAAGTCTTCAAATTGGACTATATTCGAGTATTTCCATTATAAAAATCGATCAAATGTACGTTATGTCCCTCTGGTATTTATTTCAAATAGACCATTTACTTTTAAACTGTCAAGGTGTCGGTCAGTTAGTCAGAAAGTTGAAGCTAGCAGCTAACTAGTTGTATATTGTCATAAATCCACGGTTTTTCAGTTAACCGTTTCTGAGATTATAGTTGTATCTGGCGTATCAGCATTTACGGAGGACTTGTTTTAAGCCTATTGTCCAGGGAGATCGTAACCTACTGTTTATCCAATCGGTTATTTTGCAAGATTGCAACTTAGAAACAGCACCCTCGACAAACAAAATTTATCGGAATCACCAATGTATCTTTCCGAATGTGTAAAACCCACATAATAAGTACCTACTTACATTTGGCGTCATGGATTCGGACAAATCCTGACTGGAACATTGTTTTGAAACATATAACGATACTATCACTGACATCTGGCCTTTAAACTGAGCGATGGCTACAAAGCCTCATGGAAGGCCTTCGCCAAACAATCAAATATTGGGAGCTAAATTATTTCATTGCAAAATTGTTTGAATTCTGCACTTCCCGTACTTTTTAACGGAGATGAGAAGAATAAAATTGATGCGCCGGTCTATTTTGTAAAATCTCCCTTGAGGAATTTAGATAAAGTAAGCTTATGGTAAGCCGTCAATCCCTTAATCGTCGGCGGGATGACAGTTCTTGCTTATTATTCCAGAAGATTTTTACCGAAAAGGTCGGCAGGCGTCATAAGTAAGTATTGTCTTTACATAGTATAAAACAAACTCGCTTCCCGCCGTCTGTCTCCGTCTGTCCGTCCGTCTCTCAGATCTTTTTAACTACGGAACAGATTACAATGCGAATGGTTCAAGAGGAAGGTTTAAACGAATAGAATATAACGCTACGACCACCGAGCGCAAAACCGCCAAAGATGGAACTGAACGTAGGTGACACCTCGGGGAATATAGCTAGTATGCAATCAATAACAAAGCACCATCTTCATTTTAATTTTGAAATCTGAAACGCATATGCAACGAGAGATAGTTGGCGGTAACAAAAGAATCAGGTGTCCTTAAGCTTAGTGTACTTCATCTAGTCATCATGAAATAGGTAGCTGATGAAGAAAAAGCGCAATCAGACTAGACTTGCAAACCTAAGCCATTTTCAGCAGAACCTGGTGAAACTGCAAGCAGTCTCTTGAATGATTCGATTTTAGGGGAAAGGATGACATAATATTTAGCTTCAATTCTTTAGAACTTGATTCCGGATCTCCGCAATTAAATAACGAGTAACGAATCCCAATTACTTTGTACAACGAAAGTTTAAGTGTTCTTGAGATACAATGGAAAAACCAATTGACAATATACACGAAGCTAATCTACTGCTGTTGTTACTTAATTTAATTATTATGTTAATTAGCTAATCCGTGATTATGCTTTAACCAATCTTATTAGCTGATTATGCGTAGATTTCAGGGGGCAATTTTACTAGCTTTTAGTAAGTAGTCTAGTCTCTGCCTGAATCTATCAAAAATGCCTCATCTTACCTACTTTGATTATCGCTCAGATGGCGACCATATTTAAGTAGTAGAATTGGCCTTCAGATCCACCAAAACATTTGGAACTTAGGAAGTTAATATCTATGCAAGTAAAAGATCTAATTTAGGTACTTCGACATTAACTATGTATCTTCGAGTTCCTGCTCAATAATTACGTATTGCAAAAAACAAATAACAATTCATGAAGTTTAAATTATAGCTTTGTTGTTCTAAAAGAGCTCTATGGCCCCATATTTTGGAAAATGAAGTCAAAAAACTCTCGATCAATGGTGATACATGGACAGACAACAGACAACAGTAGCCTTCACAATACCGACCCAGTAGGCCCTAGGCGGATGAGCAAACAAAAAAACCAACGATCGCCATAATTATTATAAGCGGGGGACGCATGCGCTGTAGCCAGTCCGCCATAACACGCCCGCGCATCCACCGGCGCATAGACACGAAATATTAAACACTTTTTAGTTGGGAACTTTTTATAAATATGTAAAAGTTTAAAAAGTTTTTTGTATTTTCGTTTGAAAATAGAATATTACATTGTGCTTTCATAGTCTAAGGACACAAATGATGAACTTTTTATATTTATAGTTAAGTTTAAACAAAATGGAACGGCTTGCGATTCTGGTAAGTACATTATAATTGTAACATAGTGTTGTAAAAAAAAGTTAATACAGTCAGGAGCTTCTCAGTAAGTGCTTTTTTACTGTCTCTCGCTCGTATGCGTTTAATTTTTGCATCGTCTGCATTGAAATCAAGACCTGTTTTCAATAGATACCTTCTTGGTTGAGGCGAACTTCTAAAAATAAAGAAGTTGAGGGAATTTTAAACAGAACCTATTTCTTAGGACTTAATATAGGTAATATAGGTTAATATGAAGTGTCAGTCCAAAATTTATTCTAGACCCCAAACGAATATTTCATAAATTTTTACCGTGTAAGTCAAAATGTATGAAACACTCACTTACGACTGGAACAGCTGATTATTATAATTATGTGTCTGAGGCGAGTCTTATCGATTTCTACCAAAGATTCGAAATTTGTAATTAGAATTTTGGATTCATTAAGCACACAGAATAATTGTGACGAAGGGATTCTGGTTTGCTTTTCACTCTTCATTCCTGCTCTTATTTTATAGGCGGTATTGCTACTCCATTAGGGAGTGGAATCTGTTTCTCCTTAACACAGAATACTTTCTGATATAGCTAGGAGAACAAGGCCTCACCCAACAATTTGTGTGTACAACATATTTTTAGTTTAGTTTTTATTATGTCGACCTTTCTAAGCACTTCATGTACTACATTCATCAATCATCAATCTATTATTAGTATAGGTCATTAACCATCCAGCTAATATATAGGGAGACCTGGCTGAGCGGGTACCTATACGTAATCCGTTATATCTAATAGTGCTTGCAGGAAAACAGACATAAAATTAACTGTACCTAAGCGATTAATGTAGAAGAGGCAATAAAGTGCCGTAACTGTAAACTATAAGGTATTGTATTCTCATAATGAAGTCACCAGGCACCTCGGTACTAGCTGGGCTCATGATACAATAGTCGTAACCTTTCATAACTTCGATTAAAAAAAACAGAAAATAATTATGGCATGTGACTTAAAACATACCGGCGAAATGTGGGTGTACATTGGTACACCTCTGCCTAACCCTTTGGGGAACGCAGTCGTGATGGTATGTTATGTTAGTAATCGCCGATATTGGCAATAAGTCTTCAAGGATAAAGTGGGATTGGGCGGGTCATGTATGCAGAATGCATTATGGTTGGCTACAGTTGTCACGTCCTAGGTGGCGCAAGACGAGGGCGAGGAAGTTCAAGAACTGCTGGCGTGATGACTTTATGTCCTGATTAAGGGCTCGCCTATTTGGGCCTTTTAGCCCAGACTTGGCCATAGCCCAGATTGGTGCTTTTTAAAATTGGCATAAAATGGGTGCCACCATCAAATTAACTTTTACCTTCGGAGAATATTCTCAAAAACTAATATAAGTGCTAATATAGCCATGTAATCTATACAAATTAATGTAATGTTATTTGAAACTTTTTTTTAACAAATACGTAATTTCCATGTCATAATTCGTAGGCTTACAATGCCAGTCTTTTGTCTCCATTAGCCCATGGTCGTGCACAATTATAAACCGATTATACCGACGGATGTGTGGTTCCTAAACAATGCAAGTGAGCTCTCTGACTAATCCGTGTGTTTGTTTGTATGATATAATTTGTTAAAAGTCCTAATTCCCACGGTTTGGAGACAAGATGCTGGAAATATCTTTATTGTGTGGTCGTGAGGTCAGAATTTGGAGTGGTTTTTAAATGTTGGTATAATTAGTTTAATATATTTTGGTCCTTCGGTACTACATGTACCAGAGGACCAAAATAACAAAGGTCCTACTGGCGATATATTGGTTAAAAAAAAATCGCTGAAGTATCTATCTAGGTTAGTTATTTTAGTCTAGTTCTGTAGACCCAACGCCAGCGCAGTACTGTGGCCCGCTTAGCACAGCATTATGCATAATAAGTGGTAGCCTATTTGTCACAGTTACGATGTGCAACTGACAACTACATTCCTTCTATGTTACAACCCCCGGTTTCTTCGAACGAAAAATATATGCAACAAGTTGGCGGCCTTATGCAATCAACAACCTATCACAGCACCTTGACAATTACTCATTAATTTTTCGTTGATGTTCGTAATAGAAGCCGAGAGTAATATGCGCGTATTTCTGTGACATTAATCAATTTTTTATTCTTCCTTTTTTTATCCGGATAGGTATTTATCAATTAAGTAACTTATCTACTAAGTTACAAGGCAATTATGACGGCAAACTATGTATTTTGATTACTAAGTATTTATCTGCTCAAATAAGCTCAATAAGCTTCCAACGTATATTGTAAAACCAACAGTGCTACAGTGCAGTAATGCTAGAGAAGGAGGCGGCGGGACGGTTGAGACAGAAGTTCTCACGTCCCAGCCGCCGCGGTAGACGCTCCGGACGTCGGGAGCCGCGAGACGACTCCCGGCCACCGTGGATACGGGCCTGTGGACGGTGAGCAATGGGTAGCTCACCGTCCTTACGTTGCATAACGATAGGCCGTGTCGACGGCGCGTTCGTGTTTCACGCGCGCCTCAAAGAGATGTCAGCTTTTGGAAGGGGCCACTGAGGGCCGATGCCTGCCGGGGCTGCGGGTTGTTCGCAAGAGATACCGCGCCCCCGGAACGCAATGGGCACAAGAAGGAACATGGGTGGGTTTTAGTCAGTAAAAGGCTGACACTCCCTCCCGCCCCGCCCAGGGCGTGAGAAGGTATTTGATGATTTCCCACCCACAAAAAAAAAAAAAACAGTGCTATTCTGTAAAATTCTCCGTCAGTACGTGTGTGAGGTGAGCTGTTAATTCCTGTCATAAGTTGGGATGAGTTCACCTAAATTCGCCGAGATTTATAGAATTGCGCTATACAAATAAATCAAATTGAAGTGTGTTTGTGTAGATATGTCGAAATAACAGCTTTTTACAAAATACAAAATTAAAATTTTTAAGGAACCCCCGACATAAGAATAAAGCTTTCTACCGCAGCTAACAAAAGAGCTGATAACTTTCAAACCGCTAAACCGATTTCCACCAAACAAAGCTAAGAACACTTCCGAATAATTCATTTTCAAACAAAAAAAAACTAAATCAAAATCGGTTCATGCGTTCGGAACCTACGATGCCACAGACAGGCACACACACACACATATACACAGACACACAAACACGTCAAACACACCCCGTCGTTTTTGCGTCGGGGATTAAAAATTAATATGGAACACGGTACTGAAATTTCTGTCTCTCTTTCTGTCTCTCTGTTTTTTCCGGCTAATATCCGAAACCGGAGCCTAGACCGATTTTGACCGAACTTTCACTGTCGAAAAGCTCATGTTATAAGGAGTAACTAAGCTTACTTTGATTCGATAAAAAGTTTTAAAGTTTCGCGCAAAAAAGTAACTGACTCAAACAAAGTCACGGGCACAAGCTAGTTTAAAACGAATCAAAACACACATGAAGCAACGTAATCTCTGTTCTATCTGAAATACTTAGCAGTCATCTTCCTGTACTAAATTATATGAAAACAATACAAAATTAGGTTGTGTCCTTCATGTTGGACCATTTTCTCTTTGTGTACGATCGTGTGTGATACCATACCATTGTTTTTAGAGGTCATAGGCTTGTTGAGGGCAATTTTATGGTATTTTTTTGCATAATTTGGAATTTCAACAATGAATAAGGTTTTATAGGAGGTACTTAGTTAGATTAAGTAACGTAATTGGCTTTGTCATTGTGTAGGACCCATAATCTTAACATAAGTAATACGTTAGGTCAATTATCAGCGAAATTATTTCATAGGTCCAAACTAAGATGGTTACCATATCATCATCTACTTAGCCTTTTCCCAACTATGCTGGGATCAGCTTCCAATCTAACCGGATATAGCTGAATACCAGCGTTTTACAGGGAGCGACTGCCTATCTGACCTCCACAACCCAGTTACTGGGCAACACGATACCTCTTGGTTAGAGTGGTTCTCAGACTTTTTGGCTTCTGACTATCGGTAACGACTGTCAAAAATCAACGAATGACAGCCGAGACCAACGGCTTTGGAAATCGAACCCCGGACCCCACGCTCATCAGTCGCGCTTGCGACCACGAGACCAACGGGGCAGTTCTGCAACCAACCATATCTACAACTAATATAATAAAGTTGAAGAGATTTTTGTATGTTTGTTGAAACGCGCTAATCTGTAGGACTGCCCGTAGGATTGGAAAATGTACTTTTTATAATTGAAGTCAGATTCATAAGGAATAGTATAGGGTATATAACATCACGCCACGACCCACGGCAGCGGAGCAGTAATCAAATACGTAACTTAACGCGGGTGAAAATATCTACGCGGACTAATTGTGTATTTATCTTGGGATAAGGAATACCTACGTTTGTTCAATTGTTAGATTATTAAATTGTAACATGGCTCCAAATTAAAATAGTTACCATATCATGAATATTATAATAATCATTACTTAATTGCTGAATCTTGTTACACACATTTCCGCACTTAATTAAGTGGCTCTGTCTGTTTGTTTATTACCTTATAATGGCAAAACCACTGAGTCGATCTTTATTAAATTTAACAAAGAGGTAGCTTGGGATCTGTATGAGGGCAACTTATAATCCACGACTTTGGTTGCTTCTCTGATAATTGACATTCACAGGGAAAATCTATTTATTCTTATGAAATATGGATGCAGACTCCACTGCCTCGTTGGTCTCGTGGTTGCAAGCGCGACTGATGACCGTGGGGTCCCGGGTTCTATTCCCAGGTCGGGCAAAAAGTGTTATTGGGGTTTTCTATTAGGATTTGCTCAGTAGCAGCCCGGCCTTTAGAAGTTGGTGTAACACCCCCGTGAGAAATAAAGCACGTAAATCCGTTGGTCCCGGTTGCCATTCGTAGATTTTTGACAGTCGTTATGGATAGTCAGAAGCCAGGAAGACTGAGAACCACTCTAACCAAGAGATATCGTTTGCCGAATAACTGGGTTGTAGAGGTCAGATAGGCAGTCGCTCCATGTAAAACGCTGGTATTTAGCTGCATCCAGTTAGACTGGGAGCCGATCCCAACATAGTTGGGAAAAGGCTAAGTAGATGATGATGATAAGGATGCAGGCCGCTTCCAACTGGTCCTTTTGGAAATCTATGGCTATATCTACGGCTGATATGCTGATGGTTATAAATAAAAATAGGTACTTTTTGTATTTCGTGCATCTTTCTACTTTATTGGTTGGAAACACTTGTGTGAGACTTCTGGATTATATAATGAAAGTTGCTGGTTTTGGTAAAGATTGGATACAATAAACTGTAAATCTAACTTACTAACTGAAATATCTTAGACTAAAAACGGCTAAACTGATCCAAAGCCGGATATAGGCCATAGGTCAAACAAAAGGATGTATCTACATGAAATTATCATTAAATATTTTTTTAACGACGTCTCAATGACTCATACCTACACAATGTACGTATCTCAAGATAGACAGACAGACAAATTACACAAATCATATTTACATTAATACAATTATGTCCATTTTTTAACAATAACGTGTCGACGCGGAAACTGCTGCACAAAAAACGATGAAACAATCCGTTCGCATAGTTAACGTTGCGTGATATTGACTGATCTTTATAAGATAATGCTTGATGAGTAGGTAATGCATTTACTTACGTAGGTACTTGCTTCTTTTGTTCTAGTTTTGTATACTCTCATGTTATATTTTTAAAATTAGATAATATTATTCACATGTCTCACAATGTTACTGCGTGCCTAAAAATACTAAATTTTTCACTAGGGTCAGATCAAAATGTAAGCCTCTTTCAAGAGCAACGTATTTGTCAGAACACTGCGTCCCTAGATACAGATGAATGTGACAAATATTAAACAGATTTGATGTAGTGCCTAAGTACTAACAATAATTTCAATTAGAATGAGAAAATACTTTAAAAATAATCCCACAATTGTTCAAATAAAATCACTTTTGTAATTCCTGTTTGTTTCGGTTTCAGGTCATAATCGCTGTTCTAAGCTGCCTACAATATACTTCAGCAGAAGAAAAAGTCTTAACAGAAGTATTAACATCCGCCACCAACACTGAAGCAGACAAACTAAAGCGGCAGAGCAGGAGTTACTACGACTTCCGATATGCAGAACCCAGACCTCTATACGACAGACTAGAATACGCAAGACAAGAATACGACAGACCTCGATGCGGCCGGTGCGACGATCGCAGAGAAGACAGAGACGACCGCGACGACGATTACGACAGACGCGACAGATACGACGAGGACAGACGAGGACACAAACCAACATACGGCAGCAGATACGACAACAAAAAGAACTACGACAGCGATGACGACAGGTACTCAGACAGAAAAAACGGACAAAAGAACGGGACGGAAGAAGAAAACGGAGACAACAAGAATTCCTACGACGATAAGGATAGCAGACCGAGTGGCGGTAGACGTGGGAGTGACAGAGACAGAGATCGGGACCGAGGTAGAGACAGAGACCGCGATAGAAAACGAGGAGGAGACCGTTATGACGACAGGGATCGATACAGACCGGACTATTACGATAGGTTCCTGAGAGATCCTTATAGAGAAAGAGATTATTACGACGATTATAGAGGAAGGAGACCCACGTATGATAGGTATTACCCTAGTTATGACGATGGATTGAGCAGATATGATGGGTATGCGGGGGTTAGGAGGCCAGCTTATGATGGATATGATGACGGTTACGGTGGATACGGACCGAGTGCTGGCAGAGGACCGCATGATAGGTGAGTGACCTTAGTTTTGTTTATGAATATTGTGGTAAAGTTGGATTCAATTATGAAAACTATTAAAATGAAATGGAAATCTTCTGTGACTGAATTTTAAACCGTTTTATCTTTTGCACTCTCCAAAACAAATGATGATTTTCATAATTTTTACAATAGTCGTCTGTCTATATGTAGATACATAAGAAGAATAATACTAGCCTATATTGTCCCACATCAGGATAAAATCTACTTCTCATACCTAGAAGGCACAAGCATTAATCACCACGTCACCACACTTGCTCAAGGCGGATTAGCGATTTCATAATTACATTAACCACAAGTCCGGGCTTCCTCACGATGTCTTCCTTCACCAATGTCAGTGATGTCCAAGATAGACTAGGAAAGTATAATATAATGAATTAAATAAAACTTTTTACAAAAAAATGACAACCGCCTTCAAAAACTAAAAATTGAAAAATAACTTTAGCTTTGGAAGTCGGCAGTTTTATTTTTCGCTCTTTAGTATCAACTTCCCGTCCTTCAAATCCATGAAGAATTAGTAATACTATGTAAATTAACAAGACACTTAAAAGTCACAAGAAAGGAGTATATATTTTTTTCAATTATTAAATTTTTTTTAGCAAACTACTGAACCAATTTCGATAAAATTTATATGGGACCACCTTCGAAACCTCCTTGACCTATCAAACAAAAAAAGAGTCATCAAAATCGATTCATAACTGGCGGAGTTATCGCGTACACACAAACAAAAAAAAACATACAGACGAATTGATAACCTCCTTTCTTTTTGAAGTCGGTTAAAAAGACACATTGCTACTTGCCCATACCTACCTACCTACTAACAACAACTACAACAGACTAATGCGATATAGGTACCGCTTGAATTACTTAATTACGTGACACATTTGAAGTAGACCATAAACCCAACAATTGCAAAGTTCGTTCACACATAAAACAACAATACAATGTTTGCTAGGTACATCGTAACGTCGAACACATCAATACATGACGCTTTCACCTAAAATTGAAAATGGCAATACGAATTATGGAATGTAACGGTAAAATTGCAGAGGTTAGGCCATTTTCCCGCCATTGTAGACCACCATTGTTGTTTTATTGAACTTGACGTGATTATAGACTCGGGCTTGTTAAATCAACTGTTGGTTCGATTTTCAAACTTTTGGGAATATGATTCATTTATTGGATAATTGGAGCTAATCTGATTTCACGCTTATTGCAACTAAATTAACCGTAAACTATTATATTGTGCTGTGTGCTTCCAACCAGGGATGTTATGGATAGGTATAACATTTCGGATATGGATATATGAATATTCCGTCGAATAGTCCGCAGATTATAAATTATTTTATATTTCTTTAACATAATTATTAAAAAAAATACAACGTAATGAATGACTGACTAGGTACCTAATATGGCTAAGCAATAGAAATCAAATAATAAAAAAAATACGTATCTAAAATTCTAAACAATGCAAAGAACGCGCACGCCTCATGTTGGCCCGGCCAGTCGATTTATCATTTAGGCCTTGCTACTATCCGAAATTATTTGATATCCGAATAGTTTCGGTTACGGTTATGGAGCCCCATAACATCCCTGCTTCCAAGCATGCATGAATATAATGTATCTAAATTGCGAGAAGACAAACAAAAAGCATTTCATTGTCACACATTAAAATCACATTACTTACTACAATAAACTACAAACGTAGTACCGTAAAGTCTTTGAATAGATAATCTCGGGATTCCTTTAATTCCGTACAATTATCCAATTTGCAAGATAATCAGATGTTTCGCGGGTTTAGATTAACAGTACACGCGATACTGTTAGCTCTATAGATTTTATTGTTCTTAATAAAGGAATTAAGAATACGCGCACAAGTAGCAGCTTACTGTTTTTTTTTAGGGTTTAAATATGTAACATTGAGTGAATCTGGTGTTTATTTTTTATATCTGAAATTTTATTTTTAGTACCGTAGGTAGGTATATAGTCGCCACGAGCCGTGAGCACAAATGTCAAGTTAATTTTTGGATGTTTTGGGGCGCCGACGCTGCACACGATCCCGGAAAAGACTCGTGGCGACTACTATAGGACTACCTATAGTAAAAAACGAGACAACGAGACCTATAGTAAAGACGAGGGGGCCGTAATGTTAACGTTACTACTAAGTAACGTTAACATTACGGCCCCCTCGTCTGTATGTATTTTAAAATTGATAAAGATCTCGTTTTTATCCGAATAGGTATAAATAACATGCACACTGCACACCAGTGTAGTGCACTAGCATTGTCTTGTGAACCGCGCATTAATGCAGAAAAGGGGAACTGCTTCGTCAAACCATAATGTATGAGATCGAAGTGATTGAATAATTTCGACGGTTTCTTTTTTTACTTTTCTTACGATTTGTAAGCTTAAATACTAAGTGCACTTTCTTCCATGATCAAGGCAACAGGAACGATAACAGCTGGTTCTTCAGACCACCATGTATTCTAAGGAGAGTGTAAAGATTTATTTTTAACAATATTTAGAACTAAATTCAATCACCCTGTGTGTGTCCACTCTTAATTTACAGAGCGGTATTTGTATTTTTTTCTGCTACCATTTTGTTTTCCGTTGGCTGGTCACGGGTTGACGGTTACTGACCGTTTGTTTCGATTCTGTTCGAATTTTGAACACAGGTCAAAGCACTTTAATTTTTTTTTGTTTTTACTAATTCGTTTAGTTGTTTGTGGCTTTATTACAATTCAAAATTAGATTGTTTTTTAATTAAAGTGTGCTATATTCAGAACTCTCAACATTACACGAGCATATCTGATATTTTAAACCATCATTATTGCAATAAATAACTGCTAAAAATCTATACCAACTGTTGTCAGGGGCGTTCCCACCCCCCAGGCTTTAGCTTCTATAATAAAGTTCGATCCTTTGTTAGTTTCAGGCCTTGGGATGAAACCTACCGGGGGCAGGCGGGGTGGGACGCGGGAGGTAGAGGCTACTATTTCGCGTCTGGCAGGCCAGAGGCAGCGCCCACGGCTGGCTGGGGAAGACCTGAGTATTCCAGGTAATTAATTTTCAAACAATTTCGGTCAAAAAATTGATCCTCTATTTCTCTTGCTGTTATTATTGTATACCGCTTTGGTGAACAAGAGACTTTCTGACAAGTTTTAATCATTACAAAAGATGAAGGAGTGGAATGACGCGAAGAAGAGGAAAATTGTGCGTAGATAACATCAATTTACATTAATATTAGGGTAGATAAGATATAATTTATATTAAGTTTTTAGGTTCCATTGTGATAATTTACTGACTTAGGCTTAATTATTAAGTCTTGGCAGACAAAATTGCGGGCTAAAACTAGTGCTTAGCAAAATTTAATTAATATGTCTTTGTACTTTGTCATTTACAGGCCAGACACCAGTTACCAGAGTGTCGGCTACTCCGGTTACGGTAGCACCTACCGCGACCCTTACGCGCAAGGTGGCGGTGGTTACGGCCAAGGAGGGGCTAGTTATAGTGGTGGCTACGGCCAAGGAGCCAGTTACGGCCAAGGAGGAGCTGGCTACGGCCAATCAGGGTACGGCCAAGGAGCAGGAGCAGCCGCTTATGGACAAAGTTTTGCTGGTTACGGACAGAGCAGTAGTGGATATGGACAGGGGAGTGGATGGCATAGCGTGGGGGAGAGAAGACCGTATAGGGATGAGAGGTGAGAAATTGTTCTCTTCTGAATTCTTCAATGATGATGATGTTTTATGATTATAAAGAAGTTTATTTTTATAATCTTGGAGCTCTTGAAGGTGTTCAATAAAACTGTAGTTTTTTTTTGCAAAGACGATAATGATTATTTTAGTCTTGATGATATTGTAGTGACCTTATTCTAAATATTTTGATGAAACTAATAGTAGTTTATCACGGTTGAAGTCTGTCATGGTAAGCCATTTTTCAGAAGGTCAACTTTTTCTAACTAAATGACGTCTAAATTCAATTCGCATTTCTAGTGTCTAGAAGGCCGGTTCTCGTAATTAAAAGCGTTTAAAATCTAGTTGCAAACTAATTTTATCTCAATGTCGAAAACTTGACAGAGAACTTTTTGACAAATGAGACTTACGGGAATTGCCCCTCTGATTATGACTCAAAATCATCAAACATGATTTAATCATTGTCACTATATTCTTTTCAGCGGTGTAAAGAAACTCGACAGCCGAGATAACTACAGCCAAGACACGAAGCGCAGCCAGAACAGCTACGAACAATCCAGCCGCCAGCCGGCCAGTTTTGCCCAAACGGCCAACTATGGTCAGAGCGGATACCAGCAAAACTATGGCCAGAGCAGTAGCACCACTCCTGGGACCAGCTATTTGTTCCAAAGGGAAGATGAACAAGTCACTGTGAAAGTGAACGAAACCACCAAGAAGCCATCTTAGTTTTTTTGTGTTCTTTTTTTAAATATTTCATGGTTGACTTAAGTTTCAAATAATTTTGATTATTGTTGTGACCACGGTTTTTGGTATAAATCCTAAGTTTCCACTTTTTGTCTAACTGATCGGCTCCTTGACAATACAAAAGTATATTTTAACTATAAATACTGCATTTAAATAAGAAATATTATTTAAAAATATATATAGAAAATTATGTTACAACGCTATCGTTATTTCAATGTTAGCGTATAATAAGCTCCGTTTTTTCACGATAAATATGAAGCAATGTTAGCAATTCACAAAAAAAAAAACAGTAAAATGCAGTCAGTACAACTACATAACAAAATAACTGCCTTTATTTGACAGTTATTTGTTATAGTTGGAGTACAATTAATACAAAATTTTTAGCTAAAATTTTACTTTGACATATCGGTGGTATAACCTACAAAAGTGTCACGATTCCCTCCAATTAAGTCAGCCATGAAACGTCCACACACAAACCTGTACACAATAGTGTCTCATTAGTGTCTTGTGTCAGGTTGTCGCACTCTGACACTGACCTACGGCCTGACACAGCCCTAGCGTAAGTAGCGTGTTGCGTTCCCACAATTAGACATAAAGTTATTTAATTATTCATAATTTGTGAAGTAATAAAGTAATTAATAGTAGGCTTTGTTTTTATTTTTCTTGCCTCGTACCATCTAGTTAGTGCTTTTTGTTTGTTTCTATAATGGTCGCCACGAGTCGTGAGCACAGATGGGTAGTGGTGGGGGTAATCTCGCGCATGTACACTTTTGGCCAAATTAATTCAGTACCGATTTTAACTTTCAACGCCTTACGCTTTTTTGAACGTTCAATCAAAGCACCTAAAAATGTTAATACACAAACAGAAGGCCTTGTACCCCTTTTTACCCGACTACGGCAAAGCCAACGGAGGGTTATGATTTTGACAGGCTATGTATGTATGAATGTATGTGTGTGTGTCTGTTCATCTGTTCCCTCATAGCTCCTAAACTACTTATCGGAACTCGACAAATGAGGTATCGTTAGAACTGTCTTAATCGTCCGCTGAACATAGGCGTCACGAAACTCAATGTGGCGCCCTCTAGCGGACAAAAGTACAGTGTTCAAAAAAATAAATACGTACATACGTACGGTATCATTTGAAAGGGCTTCACTTGTACTTATTAAAAATATGATCAAAAACTGATTCAACACCAAAATAGTTTAAATAATAAAAAGTAAAAAAACTAACACGTTATATAGGTCGGTACTAACCGTTACACTTTAATAACGTGTGACTACGGCTTTTCTTTTTCTTGTGTTCTTGTTTCTCCATTAACCTTGTTTATTTCAGCGTCCTAAAAATCTTGTTTCATCCTTTTTCAGGGTGGTAGGTACACACTGAGGTAGGTATCTAAAGTTTGGCATAGTTAAAGTTTGTATTCATACAAAGTGTAAAAAAGGAAAATTAATAAAAAAAAATGCGGCACATTACATTACCTACAACTATAAGTATTTTAACCTAGTAAGTATATTACAAAGCTGAAAGACTTGTTAATTTTTGTCTGAATACACGACAGAATTTCAAATAAGAAGTTAAGTTATCCCTGTGTGCTTATAAAAAAGGGACCCGTGAGAAAATATACGCGGAAGAAGTCGCGAAGTCAACAGCTTGAATTTAATATTTTGTATCATAAAACAATGGACTTGTATTCGAATCTTAAACATAACAAACAAATTATTCCTTTTCAAATTGAATTCAAATCAATTTTTTCAATATCTTACTAAAGAGTAAATAATTAAAATATTGAAATGAATTTAAACTAAGATTGCCTTTCTCTTTACTGTTCTCCAAAAACAAAATAGTTTTTTGTAGAAACAACTACTACCGCCATCTATTAGAAAATAGAAAAACTAGCCGGTTTGACTACGCAATGCGGTAATCTTCGTAGAATTCAATTCATCTATTGCCTAATAGATGGCACTGTATATACAGCACGAATTTTAGAATGATTTAGTTTGACACTTTTGTCTAGATCTAGTCGTGTTTACATAATAACAAACTCAGGTATTTCGGTACATGTGTAGGTACATAAGCTACAGTTAACTGTGGTGCATATCTATGTAAAATTTTCGAAACTAGAATTAACTGAGGTTTTAAACCGTACTCCCCAGACATGGGTGCTTCGGGAGTTTCCTGCACCTCATCGGACGGGAGGAAACGTCCGGGTGTCACCATTGCGTGGACCCCGAGGACACGGTGAAGCACACCGTGGCGGTGTGCCCCGCTTGGGCGGAGCATCGCCGAGTCCTCGTGGCGGCCATCGACGGCGACAAACTCTCGCGTCCGGGGGAATAGGAAGCAGTCGCCTCCTTCTGTGAGGCGGTTATGCTAGAGAAGGAGGCGACGGCACGGTTGAGGCAGAGAGTCTCCCATCCCAGTCGCGAAGTCATTTGATGATTTCCCGGCCCTATAATAAAAACGCTGATCTTCACGATTTATCATTCATTAAAACTAATACATATTATACAAAAAAGGTAAAATTTTTTGTTTGTTTGTAAGAGATAATCTCTGCAAGTACAGAATCGATATAAAAAAAGTTTCCCCTAAAAAAAGGCCAGTTGCATTGAAACATTTTTTATGGTGTACCTACTTTTTTTTTTTGGTGGGTGGGAAATCATCAAATAACTTCTCCCGCCCTGGGCGGGGCGGGAGGGAGTGTCAGACTTTTACTGACTAAAAGCCACCCATGTTCCTTCTTGTGCCCTTTGCGTTCCGGGGGCGCGGTATCTCTTGCGAACAACCCGCAGCCTCGGCAGGCATCGGTCCTCAGTGGCCCCTTCCAAGTGCTGACATCTCTTTGAATGGTGTACCTACTGAAGTTGCGGGTAGAAGCTAGTTGGTAATACATATTATCGCAGCACATAGTCATTTATATTATAGTAAGAATGTGAATTACCTACTTATTGATTGGAACAATTAACGGTAGATACGATAAAAGGATTATTTTTTATATCAGATAAGTGGCCGACGATCGTCCACTTGGCATCGGATTCTTGTAAGGAAATAGTCTTAGTATTTTTTTTTTAATAATTATTACATAATAATAATTTGATTATTCATTTCGGTCTAATTACAAAGAAAAAGTGTTAAAAAATATTTTACAACTTGGCGCGATATTAATTGATTATTAAAACCGCGAGTGGAATTTTAAAATTTGTTTTTGGCATTCAAATAGAATCCCAGCGTATGAAAAATAAAACAATATTTATTCGAATAAATAGTTGCACTTTTTCGTTTACAGATTGTAAAAGAATAAGTGCAATTATTTATACACTTTAAATAATTTTTAATTGATGACTATTTTACTGGCAAAAACCTAACTCAAATATTTTTCTTAAATTAAAAAATAGGTCGCGTTAATTCTAATTCGTTGCAACAATGGCGGACTCTGTGGAAGTGGCGGTCATACACAACTCTACGAAAGTCAGTCAAATACTTATGGAAGATAATACGCAAGTATATGTGGAACCCGCGCCAGTGACCGTGCAAGAAACGGCAGAACCCGAGCAAGATTCCGGCGTCCAGCTGAAGAAAGACTTGCTGCAAGTTGTGGCTGACCATGAACAGGCAGCGATGCTGAAGAACATGAACGAGTAAGTCATTTTCAAACTTATTTAAATTAAGAAGGAACATATTCCATTTTTTAAATTTACGGCTTTGTGTATTTATTTATTTTTATTTTTCTTATTCCATTTTTAAAAGTAACGGGATTGCGTATTTTTTTTTTAAATAAGTAGTGGTGACAAATGAATGGAGTCTTTGTTTTGTCTTAGCGTGTGCATGCACTTTTATTATCTTCTGATACATTACATGTCATGCGAATAACACTTAAACGTGTTACAAAAAAATAGTATAACTTTTGTTATTTTTTTCGAGATAGGTATGCTCTTGACTCTAGTCCAGGTCCAGGAGATCAATTCCAGTAAAAAAAAAACAAAAATATCAGCAACAAGAAATTAGTTAGTTATCACACAACTGGTAGATATCACGTTTCAAATATTTTATTGATTTACCTACCTACACGTCGGCAAATCCTTGAGAATCCGTTTCAAATCATTTAATTATGTATTTTATCGCTGAAAGTCGTTTATTATCATTTATAAAGGTACTTACGTAAGTGATAAAGTAATATGGAGTGTGTTTACTAGAAATATGTTTGTAGGTAACACTTATCATGAATATCTTTTGATTGCCGTTTATTGGCGTTGAATCATTGTCCTTTGCACAATTTGAATACATAATTATGTTGCTATAAGATTCAATTTTACTTGATAATTATCAAAGTTATCCTTTTTCAAGGTCTTTTTGTAATTTTCTGTGTGGTTTTAGTTGGAATGGTCTGTTTATCAAAATCTTTATTATCCTCTTACACCTTATCTTGCTAAGTTTAATCGGCATCAGCTGTCTACATTTCTTCTTAAATACAGTAGGGTAGTAAACATCACTGACTAATAATTCTAAGACATAACTTATCTTAAAAATACTATATTTGAGCCCTTTTTTGTGAGGAAATCATAATGGATACCCTCCATCCTCCTTCCTCGGAGGGTTATCTCGCTCTCTTACCGACTAACACCTCACGATTCCTCTTGTGAGATTCCTCTTGGGAGACCGGTATTCGCTTGACGCATGATCGGCGTCCCCGGCAAATTTATTTGATCTCTGAAAATCAGAAAAAAAATCAATAATCTGTAAAATTATATTTCTATTTGCTTTGTATAGTTAGTTAAATAGTTAGTCTAACTAATATGTGACGTAATAGTTTGCTATTGCCATACGAAATCAGAATTACGAATGAATGGAATGGATGAATTGATGTTTTTTTTCTGCGTGAATTACGTTTTGACAGCTCATAAAAAGTATGTCAATTGATATATTTTTAAAAGGAAAAGTTGTTACATTCGAGGGTAAGGTAAGGTTGTAGTACAATGATTAACCATCTCCAAACGCTTATTAATTTGACGTATGGTATGACGTAACGCAAATGACAATAATTACGATAAACAGAAAGTCGCATAGCAATCAGTCGCCACAGTAAATGTTAGCAATTTATTTTAATTGAAGACCATTCGTACTGTTATGTCTGTAACTGTAAAAGTTTGAACTGTGGTAAGCCTCAAGATTTCCTATTAAAACTTGATGTACCCTTTTACTTTTCCTTTTTTTTGCTTTTTAGTTCTTTTTATTTTTAGATCTTTTTTTTTACTTTTCCTTTTTTACTTTTTACTTTTTTTTAAGTTTACTGTGTTGTGATAATCCTTTCCTTTATGGTCTTACCTCAGGGACACGGAAAATGTCTAAACATACATGTTTTAACATGTGCTAATCGTTTACTAATCGTTATTTTTGTAAAACCAAACATATGCCAAACTCCAATGGTTAAAGCCGAAAAATCGTCTTATTTAAAATTAAACCTACCTTTACCAACTTATGTTAGTTAACCCTAAGATTTACCAAAGTTCGGACTTTTACAGTAACATATCGACTGATTGAAGAAGACGCGTTACAAACGATTTGTAAACAGACTCCTGCTTTATTTATTAATTTATGACAGAACTGCTAAACAACATATGAATTTACACGTTGGGACATCGTCACAGAGTTTTATCACGAATTCAGTTCCTGATTCTAGATTCACCAAGCGGAATGGTTTTTTTGTTGGTTGTTTTAAAAAGAAATAGCTTTTCCGTACATTTTGACGGTGACATGACACCTACTCATGAATATTAATTAATGTCGATAGATGGAGTGGACGGTCAAAGAAAAGATGGATGGATTGTGTGAAAATTAATATGAAAGAGAAGGGAGTCATTTCTGTATGACTATTATGTGATTCTAGACTACACTCGATTTCTATTTTTCCTTAATAAACAATAGTACGTGTTTTTAAACATATTTTATTTGAAAACTAGGAATAATCTTCCTTAAAATTAAAATTACACAAAACATGAACCAAAAATCAGATAATTTTCTCGAAGTTGGGCACAGAGATTTATTTATTATGCCACTCATGAGTTTGAAAATGGAATGCTATTTAAATGTTCCATTGTTTTGTATAACTTCGTTTACTTTGTAAGAGATCAGCTAATTGCCAACTTAGTTTCTGTAGCCAATTATTTTTTATGAGAAACCATTTTATTTTTATTATCTTTAAGTTCAAGCGAATATTTAGGTCGTGGTATTCATGTGACTGTTTGATTTGTTAATCTATACTAACATTATGAAACTGAAGAATTTGTTTGTATATTTTTTTGCTTGATCGCTCTCATTTTCATAGTTAGTGGTCCGAAATACCGATAATCAAAAAATATAAGTGGCTTTATTTTATTATATTATAAAAAGTATTATATAACAAAACTTTAGGTACACCATAAAAGCGGTAAAGTCTTAGAAACCACAAATATTTGAGAGCAGAGTCATAAGATGGAAGAAACACAATAAAGTAAGAAACAGAGTTGGACCTAGGATTGACCCATGGGGAACGCCCGATTTTGTTAATACCCTTAAGATATTAGATTTCTGAAAAAAATTGGAAAATATCAGATAGTTAGGCTCTTATAGTAACTGACAGCCTGCAGCCAGAAACTTTTATAATTTATGTAATATTATAATTTCATAACATAACATACCATCACGCCTGTGTTCCCCGAAGGATTAGGCAGAGATGTAACAATGTATACCCACAGTTCGCCGGTAGGTTTACGTCCCATGTAATAGGGGTCGAGCCTGTTGCCATTAACCGGGCACAAAACCTAACTCCAAACTGCTACTGAGAATTTAATAGCAAAACCCAATAACACTTTTTGCTCAACCTGGGAATCGAACCTAAGACCTCTAGCGTAGCAGTCGCGCTTAGGACCACTAGGCTACCGAGATAGGTATAATTAATTAGTTATAATTGTATGGCAACAAAATATCATCAGCTGGAGTATTTGTAGCCCAATTTCCTTAAAATTCTATGCGATTAGTGCCAATGTTCTGTAATGAACCGAATCTAATCAAAATTGTCGTGAGATAAGTGATAATACTGATAGGCAATGCGTCGGAGTGATAAAAATGGTAGGTAATTTACATAATATTACAATGACTTCAACGTTTTCAAATAGAAGCAATCACTGTTTTTGCTACTGACGTTCTTTATTATCTGTTCCTTACTAATTAGGTTCAATATTAATAACTAGCTTCTGCTTGCGAATTGGTCCACGTTGTAGATAAATGTACCATACAAGAAAACCTATGGGCTCTTAGGAGTGAAGTAGCTTTCAAGCAGTGAAAAATTCAACAATTTCTAAAGAAACTTTAGCTTAGACTTTGGTTACTTATTGTTTGGTCGACCGCACATACGCGGTATGTGTTTTGGTTTTCTACTTTTTTTTTTTTTTTTTTGGTGCGTGGGAAAACATCAAATAACTTCTCCCGCCCTGGGAGGGGCGGGAGGGAGTGTCAGACTTTTACTGACTAAAACCCACCCATGTTCCTTCTTGTGCTCTTTGCGTTCCGGGGGCGCGGTATCTCTTGCGAACAACCCGCAGCCCCGGTTTGGTTTTCTACTGCACCTCATTTGGCGATCATACCGGGCTTCATGCCAGTTAGAGCCGAAGATAACATGGGTACTGATCACACTGTTCAAGGGTTTTTTTTTTTTGGGGGGTTGGAAATCATCAAATAACTTCTATCTTCCTGGGCGGGAGGGAGTGTCAGGCTTTTACTGACTAAAACCCACCCATGTTCCTTCTTGTGCCCTTTGCGTTCCGGGGGCGCGGTATCTCTTACGAACAACCCGCAGCTGTTCAAGGGTTGATACTGAAAGTTTCCATGGATAATTTCAAAATTTGATAATGATTGGAAGGCAATATTTACTTTGACAACAGTATTGTATAATGACTAAGCAATGACAATTTGCTGGTTGCAGAAAATTATCTTGATATGTAGCAATATCAAAAATAAAAATCACTTGAAACCTTCCGGGGTATAGGAATGAATATAAAACTATTCAAAACAATGAAAATAAAATCTCTGCAATCGATAGAAATCTAGACAATTTTTATCAAAGATGGTGGAGAAACACCTTTTATTACAGCATTGAATGTAAAGATGGTTATTAGAAAAGAATATTACTTCTCAATAGTTCCGACACCCGAGGCCAATGCTTTCATTCGACATTTACTAACTGATATGGCGATAGGTGGCTTAGATAAATACATTCACATAAATGTCACTAGCTAAGCCAAACATAAAAGTTACATTATCATGGATCGTTACAACTTTGCCAATATTTATTTAATGCAATACAAGGATATCAATAAATACTTATTCAATGAATTATATAATGGTAAATTAAGCTACGTGTATGACCCCTGACCTCCTTGGATATAATTAATGCCATTGCCATAAAACTCGATGAAATAAAAAAAGTAAGTTACCTTACGGGGTCGCACTTGCCATTGTCTGCCAGCAAGTATGCTGAAGCCGTAGCTTCTAACACATTCTGATAAGAGTGAAATTTCTATAGCCTAACCGTGTACGTAAAATTGTAAGGAGTGTAGTGCTCGGATAGACGAACACAGAACTTCTGTGTCTCACAGTGTCATCTTACGAACTGTTGAAATCTATGGATTGTGTTCAATGAATCATCGGTTCTTTCTAATCTTAAATTTTTTGAGTATCTTTTAAGTGTTGTTTGTTGATAAAAAAGATTCCTCTCGCGGCTTAGAGGATTACTCTAAGCGATAAGGGAAAGTGTGGAGTGCTGAAGTTATCTGTAAAAATGAAATCCTTTTTCTTGATAGGATTAATCTGCTTTGCTTACTATTTACTGTTGGTGACGTACGATTCTTCTGCTTGGGAAAATTAAGCATAGCTAAACTTCTGTTCCTATTTACTTTCTGCATTCTCCTTTCGATCACGTGTAGCTCTTCTGTCAAATTTAGCTCTAGTTTTATCAAATCTATTGCAAAACCTCATGCACGTAGTATCCAACAATCTAATCTTATTTTGATTTGGGATTATTTATTATCTTTCTAATTAGTAGTTAGTGCCCCATTTAAAACACATTACCTAGTATTTTAATCACTAATTTGCTTATCAGTATTTTATTAAATTGTTGTCATTCTATTTGGTCCTTACTTTCTTTTTTTAACTTGGTGGCATAGCACCTTATCAACAGTAAGACCAGTCTTCAGTGAAGTATCAAGTATTTATATATCTGCCCACACATGTGTGCTTAGCTGGAACACACCGACCACATTGATGACACAATGTACGCTCTCACTTGACCGAGCCGCCGGCAGTTCAGTACGGTGCCAACTCCCGCGGAGTTTCCATGTCACTCGCCAAAACGCTGGCCGTTAGCGATACAAAACTTTTTTAAACTTCGAACTCGCTCCGATTAAAAATAAACAAATTAAGCGGGAAATGTGACAAGTGAAAATTGGCAATAAAAATATATTTTGTAGTTTGAAATATCGCTTGTGGACATCGAAATCTATGTGTTTGTAGATAAGAAGTGATAAATAAATCGATAGGCACATGTTGTAAGGTGAATTGCAGGTTATTTCTCTTGTTGTGATGCACCGTGGGGTGTCGAATGTTTTGGAGTAAGCAAGTTTCGGTTTGAGCAAGGTGAGTTCGTGCACTTTTTTTTTCGGTCATTGACTTTGAACTTTTTCAGACATCTCACTATATACACGAGTCAGCGAGTGGACCGTTGATAATTTAGGCTATCGCAAATAGTGATTGTGATTGGGATCATTGATTTTTGTGGGATGACGAAAAATTTTGAAGGACTTCGTACTGTCCTGCTAAAATTATTTTTAAGTAATTCTAATTTAAAGTAAATCATAATGTTTGCTGATAATAGGGGATAAGTTTTATGCTACTTTTACTGTTTAAGGATTAGATAGTACCTAAAAATAACTAGGTATATTATTTCGTTCTCGATTATTTTAATTATCTAATTCATCGGAATCTGTGAATACATGTTGTTTGCATGTAGTTTAGTCTAAGGGATTACACACCTCTGCAGTTTTCATTACAACTAGCTTATGCCCGCTACTTCGGTCGCGTGAATATCGGTTATCAGGGGACATTTTTCTTGCGCGGAATGTACCTACTTAATTTTTTTTCTAAAATAAAATTAACCTAAAGCCTGTCTGCTAGTAATAGTCTCGTCAAAGTCATTTAGGCCGTTTCGAAGATTAGCCGGATCAAACAGAAAGATAAAAGTAAAAAAAATGGTTTTTAGTATAAATATCGTGTAACCATTCATAGGTGCTTGTGATTTTATGTACATGTACCTACATGTACATAATATTAGAGTGTCACATAGGTGGTGTTCTCATGATATTCAAAATCTCCTTGCAATTTTTCCGTGACCACCTGGCGAAATTACCCGCCTAAATACAGTAGGTGCCTACATGCAAGCATGTTTGCTAAAGTCGTCCTGTCGTGAGCCCTCTGTCTTGGACTTCGGAAATAGCACTTACTGTTTTGCAGGTATGACGTATGCCAGTGCGGTTATACCAACACTCCTAATATATAATGACTATGCCCATATTGTGACCTTAATAGTTCTTAAATTCATTTGAAATTAACGTTTGGAATTTCCATTACTTTGGTACAAACTTCAAAGAAGGTATAATCAAGGACAATGGTGGTGAACCACTTTTCACCCTTACGGTCATAGGAATACGGTTAAAAAATGATCAACAGACATTGTCCTCAGTTGTCAGATAAAAAATCTAACTGGGATAAGAAGTAGTCTATATGCTATTCAATATCAACTTTATCTCATCATAAATTTCAACTTTATCTCTGGGTTGGTAACGCATTTGAAAGGCATCTAGTATTGCAGAACGCAAAGGACATTAGGAGGAACACGGATGGGATTTATTCAGCCTGACTTCTTCCGCCCCACCCAGATCGGAAGAAGTCATTTGATGATTTCCCATCCTTAGGTAGTCTATAGGTAGGTTCACCAGGAAACATGTACCTGATCCTATAAGATAACAATATCGAAAATAACAATAGATAAAAAAATAAAACAAAATACAGAACAATGAATTGATATAAACAGGAATATCGATTGGCACATAAACTATTTTCAATCAGATCCATTGAACTATAATATGGTTTGTGAATCACGATGTTTGTTCCGTATGGTAAATATTTTAATTAATGATGTCATGGCGGTCATTACGTGATACTTAGGTGTCATTGTCACTAAACTTCTAAATTTCCCCTTAGTAATAATGAAACTCTCGAGGTGCTGAATGGTTCATCATCATCATTTTCATTTGCTAAAACCACTGAACCCACGAAAATAAAAAAGTGATTTTGGATATACAGGGTGTTAGGGAAAACGAGGGACTTTATTTAAGGGAGTGCGGTACTCATGAAAATGAACAACTTTTACAAACCGTAAAATCAAAAAAAAAACAACGGCTCCAGACATTTAAGTTTGCTTATCTCGACAAAATGAACAGCTGATTTAATTTTTGCAATTTTAAGTTTGATTTCATAATGAAAGTGGTTTATTTTCCTAAGCACTACACTCCCTTGAAAGTATGTCCGTTGATCAAACTAAAACCTTGTATTTTAAATCTATTCAAGGCACAAGTCTTGAATTATATTGAACTGTTATTACCTAGTTTCTGTAAAGTAAAAAAGAACCAACAGACGTCATAATGCGTCCTATTTTTCGAAACAAAAAAGTGGTTTTGGATAATTTACACATTTGACATATTGTATGAATAAGTCATAATTAATTAAATTATTCAAAGATTGTGATTAAATAAGTTTATTCAGTAATACAAAGTTATAACTAGATGATATGATATAAAAATATATAACTTTGACCCACTCTGCCTCACAAATATGCTCAAAATAAAAATAAAAATACTAGCTATACCACGTGGTTTCACCAGCGTTCAGTTACAGCTCCGCTTCCGTGTGTCATAAGCGTGATGTTTTCCAAATAAAACATAAAAACAATCTCTTCAGATTATAAGAAATAAACCTATTTATATCGGTTAATAAAAAATATTTATTGGCATTTAATTGAGACCTAAGTAGATAAAATCCCTGGCCCCTGAGCTACTATTAAACTGAACTATAGAGATCAGATGAACACAAAAATCTTCAGAAATAATACAGACGACATTTTTGGGTGCGTTAGTCAGCGCTGCGTGTAAATATAAAAGCTTCAGGAAGCCGGAAGCTTCATAAGGAGTTCCAGAGGATGACGCGTGTAATCGTATTTACACGAAAAATATCAACACGAATACTTTAAATGTCTTTTTATGCACTATATTCTAACTTAAATGAACTAACATAACATACCATCACGCCTGTATTCCCCGAAGGGTTAGGCAGAGGTGTGCCAATGTTCACCCACAATTCGCCGGTATGTTTATGGTTATGAACTAACTATTTTAATATTGTAAAGCATAGCGCATATCAATTCGCAAAGCAGCATTGCTATATTCTGGATTGAAGGGTAATGGGTGCCGGTGTAATTACAGGCACATGAGACATTTAAATTTTGTCTCTGGGATGGGAAAAAAAATATTCTGGGAGTCGATTGGAAAAAATATTTTTGAAAGCAGATGCCTCGTTAGCTTAGTGGTCCTAAGCGCGACTGCTACGCTAGAGGTCTTGGGTTTGATTCCCAGGTCGAGCAAAGTGTTATTGGGTTTTTTTTACGAAATTCTCAGTAGCAGCTCGGAGTTAGGATTTGTGTCAGTTTAACGGCACAATAAGCTTCCCTCTATCACATGGGACCTAAGCTTACTGGAGACCTCTGCGTAACCCTCCAGGAAATACAGGCGTGATGATACGTACGTAGATTCATGAGGAATAGTAGAAACCTATACGCAACATGACATTACGCTACAGACCACGGAAGTGGAGCAAAGACGAACAAAACCACGCGGCCAGACAGGGCAGAAGTTAATAAAAAATAATACGGAAAATGACTAATTTTGGCGAGGTGACAAAGGTCTGGCAGAAACGTAGTGGTTTCAAAATCATGACCTATGACCTAACAAGGTTTGCTAAATTCGGCCAACAAGATCGAGCGATGTAGATCGAAAGATTGTCATCATAATGCAATATTTTAATTCTTAGCCAATGCTAAAGTTGGCCATTTATTATTCTTTTATCCTTATTATGATACTACTAAATTATTTAGTACGAAAGTTTATGAAGATGGATGGATGGATGGATGTTTGATACCTTTTCCCGCTTTTTAACCGACTTCAAAAAGGAGGAAGTTCTCGAATTCTTTGTATTTTGTTTTTTTTTATGTTTGCGGCTGACCGATTTGGTATTTTTTTATTTTTTTATTTCGATGATACATCAATAATAATGTAAACTGTCAGGCCTCAGTATGCCGCCATGTGTATTACTGCGTCACAGCTAATGCACAGGTCGTCAAGGGTACAGGTGAACGGACAATTAGGACACTCTAGCATATGGGACATGGAATTGCAGAGCTAAACAGAATTAGCTGCAATTTAGAACTACATATTAATCAAGCATATCACATATTTTACCCCGCTCTTGTGTTCGCGTGGGATAATTTAGGACTTCATTGCGAGTCTACACAGACAAAGTGACGATCAGATGCTAGTAAAGAACAAAGCTTTATTGTTTACCCTCTCGTTATTTGTAGACAGAATTTAATAGTTTCCTTTTCTATCGTACTTATCATCGATCGGTGTTTGTTATTCACCATTTAATTTTGATTGAGCAAGATCAGAATGTAACAGCTTGTTATCCAAATAGACTTAAATCTTTTTGGCGTTGCTAATATGTGTAATCGATACTACTTTCACTTTGATCTGATTTGAATGTAATGCAGACATTTGGAGATGCAGATTATCTATGGGTCAAAATGTTTTATTTGTGAATGATTCATTCTCTTTATTTCAACAGTCAGTTTTGTTTTAAATCTATTTCCATTTAATGAAGCTTTATTTAGGTACACTCGATTTCTCTAAACTATATTAGGTTACTAACCTCTCAATAAAATCGAAGATCTAAGAACTCTATCCAAATTATTCAATTTCAGTTGCGACACATTCAAATGGAACCTCATAGCGCAGCACGTCCGCGCATTCATAAACATCTGCGACCAGACATCAGTACCATAACTAATAAACATCAAGTTACCTAATCTATAAACATGTTCATCTTAACTGTAACACGCTAGATCTATGGTATAGAGGAAATTGTCTACGCCATTGTTTATGGCATTTATCAAAAAGCTTTAAACTGCCGCCAATGAAAATGTAAATTATTTAAAGCACCTATATAAATAGTGAGTGCATTCTTTTAATCGAAGTCTTTAATTTTGAAGCATTCTTTAAATAATTTGCGACCCGGCTTACAACGGGTGCTAATTGTCAATTGTTACGGTGGATGTTCCAAAAAATATTTCGTACAAATATGGTCGAGGAAATTAGGAACACAACAAAAAAGATTAAGCCGAATCAGTCCAGCCGTTCTCGAGTTCTGTACTTAGCTACACATTTAGCTATTCATGTTTATTTATATAGAACAAGAAGATAGAAAATATGAATGGACACGAAGCGTGTCGCCAACCACTAAATGTTAGTTTACACGCTTCGAGTCACTAAACTTTAGCCACTGTAATAAATAACCGAGATTTTTATCTATCGATTTACAATCTCCTCGATCGAGTAATAAATTATCTGTGGAACAATAATTATGTTTTCAGATTACTTTAATGAACAAGAAAATGAGAAATGTCTAGCTAATCGCTTGAAGCTATAAAGCCAGTTTTTCTAAACAAAGTTATGTAATACGAAGGATTATGTTATGAAGGTATCATTACAGTTACGAGTATGTGGTGCGTCTACTATTTATGTTTTACAATAATAAATAATACAGGTACCCTTTATTAACTTCTGATGCAAAAACGGCGGGGTGTTATAAGTTTGACGTGTCTGTTTCATCGTAGCTCCCGAACGCATGGACCGATTTTGATTTTGTTTGAAAGGTGAATTAGTCGGGAGTGTTCTTAGCTATGTTTGATGGAAATCAGTTCACCAGTTTTAAAGTTATCAGCCCTTTTGTTAGCTGCGGTAGGCATTTTTATCCGACTACGGCAAAGCCAAAGGAGGGTTATGATTTTGACAGGGTATGTAGGCATTTATTCTTTTGTCGGAGATTACATATTTTTTTTATATGTTGTATGTTTTGTAAGTAATTAGTTTACGTTTATATTTAATTTTGTGTACCTAGTTAATTGGCACGCTTTTGGCCACTAGCTTCCGATCGCGACTTTGTGCAAAATACAGTTATTTTAAAAATATAACTTATAAATTATCATCATTTTACTGATCTTTGTTCAATGCTATAATAAATGGAGATTAATATGCTTTAACTGTTAAAAGAACTATAGCTCACTTTGCGGTTATTAAATATTAATCTGTCGGTGACGTCAGTAAGATACGGAACTGCGATAGTTTTCTGATATCTATCTAAGTTTTTACTGCAGTTATAAAAGACGAGGAGTCGGAAATGATAAAACATAAAAGACGTTTGTAAAAATGCTCATTAAAATCAAACTCGAAGCATTTACTTCAATTAGAACATTTACACGCACTTTTGAGCTGTCAAGAACATACATACATAACATCACGCCTGTATTCCCCGAAGGTTTAGGCAGAGGTGTATCAATGAACACCCACAGTTCGCCGGTATGTTTTTTTTGGTCGCATGTAATAGGGGGCGAGCCTATTGCCATTAACCGAGCACAAATCCGAACTCCGAGCTGCTACTGAGAATTTCATAGAAACATCCAATAGCACTTTTTGGTCGACCTGGGAATCGAACCCAAGACCTCCAGCGTAGCGGTCGCACTTAGAACCACTAGGCCCACGAGGCAGTCGAGCTGTCACGAAGTCGGTCAGAATGTTGAATCTTGTTGTTCGTTCCATAACGTAGGTGGGCCTCTACCTCTAAGGATAAGAACGAGAAAGAAACTCACGAACACTCTTTTCAATTTGGCTTTTACATCATCCTGGTTACAATATTCTTGTTGCTACTATGGTTACCTATTACCACATACACGCTATATCAGCGTTAAAGCACGTATTGTAGGCGAGATTTCCTAATTAATGGGTCATTAAAATGTAAGTACATAAAAAAACATATTTCACGTTTCTTTGAATGAAATCACGAATTGTTTAGAATTTTATCATAACATTGTCGATGCAAACGCAACATCACTCGTGTAATTTTCAAAGTATTATAAAAAATATTTTGTGCCTACAAAAAGGACATGATGACGAAAACATTTCACAATTGACAACATTATTATTGTCCTACTGCAGAGCAAAGGCCTCTTCTCATACAGAGAAGGCAAGAGCATTAATCACCACGCTTGCTCAAAGCGGATTGGCTAATTTAAACTTACCAGTATATTAACTGTAAGAAGTCAAGATTTCCTCACAAAGTTTTTCTTTACCGATGTTACTGATGTCGAAGATAAACTTAGAAAGTACTTGCCCGGATTTGAACCCACAACCACTTTTATGAGAGTCGGTCGCCTTAACCGCTAACCCATCACGACAAACAGAAAACATTGACGATCGTCGAAATGTTAAGTAGATGACTAAATAACGAAAGTCATAATTATGGAAAGGGTATGATTCATTTAGTTACTCAGTTGTCTAAACAGTAATAAGTGTACCCAATGGCACGAAGGTTAATCTAGCTTGAGGTTCTGCAGGTATTGACATGGTCATATTATTCATATTTATTTATTTACCTTACATCTATATTACTATTATAAAGAGGTGAAGTTTGCCAGGTTGTAGGGGGTAATATCTGGATCTACTGAACCGATTTCAAAAATTCTTTTCATAGCCATAGAAATCCACGTTATTTGTGAAAGTCATAAGCTAAAAAACATCACGCTACGACTCATGGGAGCGAAGCAGTAACCAAAGACGTTACTTAACACGGGTGAACATATCACGCGGACGAAGTCGCGAGCAGAAGTGTAATTATAAGCTTTTAACGTTTATCCATTCATTTTTACAAACTTTTGCGCTCCTGAATAGTATAGTAGCAAGTAGAATTACTGTTAGAAATATTGGTAATTTTATAGTTAATCTTATAACAATTACAAGTTCAGACGACACATGAACACATGAACTTAAACCAAGTTTTTTAACCACACCCACAGCCACCGCTAAATCACCATTGCGTTAACTATTACATATAATTGACACCCAAGCTGTTTCCCAGAAGGAGACAATAATGGGAAAATGATAGAATGTAAAAAAGATTGTTTCCCCATACATAGACACACATAACTTGTACCTATGGATGGGAAACAGGGAAGGAGAACTAAATGGCATTCTTGCCAACTTCAACATCGATTTCCTTATGTAACTGCCTTTGTCATGTAAGCTATTTATATAAGTAACGCAAATCTTGTTTGCTTGCATTAGTTAAACAAGAAAAGCGTATGATCATCATTTACGTAGAAAACAATGTCATCTCTGTTTATAGGATTTAACTTTTATATAAATACCCATGTTCTCAAGGAAACTTATAAACGACATAGGTATCTAATAATAATTCTAAAAACCTATTAAATATTATCTATTTTTTTTCTGCTAAAACAAAGCAACATACTTCAAGTTTTTTTTTCATTTTTCGAAGTGATTTTAATACATACCATCACGCCTGTATTCCCTGTAGGGTTAGGCAGAGGTGTACCAATGTACATCCACCGTTCGCCGGTATGTTTAAGTTCCATGTAATAGGGGGCGAGCCTATTGCCATTAACCGGGCACAAGTCCTAACTCCAAGCGGCTACTGAGAATTTCATAGAAAAACCCAATAACACTTTTTGTTCGACCTGGGAATCGAACCCAAGACCTCTAGCGTAGCAGTCGCGCTTAGGACCACTAGGCTAACGAGGCAGTTCAAAATGATGATTTTGTATATTTAAGGTTGATTTAAAATCTATTCTAGGCATAAGTTTGGTATATTAAATTAGCGAAACGTAAATATTTTAATGGTGGGTTGTGTTCTGTGTTTCTAAATTATTTAGGGCTTACGCAGCTCTCCTCAAGACTCTAATTTTTACAAAATAGCTCTGTATATCCCGGTTGATCAGTTTTTTTAACAATGTACCAAAAACATTATCGATGACTCAATTGTATTGACAAAATATTTATAGACGTTAAACAAATCCATTCTGTAAGTTATCTCGTCGATAAGATTAGAAACATCTCCGATTTCATCTTTGCCACCGACTTCATTCGCGGAATTATCTTACAAATGCCAACTGTTTTAGGTATATATATCCCGTAGCACTTCATTTTATTAGCGAAATAAATCGTAAAATTGGACAAGTAATTCCGAATTAACATGAACCAAAAAACAGACAAACTCTTCAGCTTTACAATACAAGAAAGTATTGATTCAAAGTAACAAAGGAAAACAATGTCCCCATAAAAGCCATTACTCATTGACGCAAGCTTATCAAAGTGTGTTCACACTAATGTTTTAGGTGAAGACATGTGGCTAATCGTGAGCAATCTGCTTCACCGTCACGTACTCTTGAAGGATATGTGACATCATTCTGTGGATGACTCAGGAAATACGAATTTTGAGTTGTCAACAAGGATTTAGCGATTAGGACTTGTTTTGGCAAGTGTGTGGGCAATAAAATGTGATTTTGATGTCTGGTGTTATCTAAAATGCTTAATTTACGGCATGAACTATTTAGAGAACCAATTATTTTATTGGACTGCCTCGTTAGCCTAGTGGATCTAAGCGCGACTGCTACGCTAGACGTCTTGGGTTCGATGCCCTGGTAGTGTTATTGGGTTTTTCTCGGAAATTCTCAGTAGCAGCTCGAAGTTAGGATTTGTACCCGGTTAATGGCAATAGGCTCGTCTCCTATTACATGGGATTTAAACATACCGGCGAACTGTGGGTGTACATTAGTACACCTCTGCCTAACCCTTCGGGGAATATATGCGTGATGCTATTTTATTTATAAGTACTGTGTAGGTATAAATAAAATTTTAATGATTATTTTCTTGCAGTCTATTAAGTTGGTCTTTGTACTACAATCAATTCAATTGTTTCTTTTTATTAAAATCAAAAATGGCAGATTATCCATTTTGGAAACAAAACTAAAGGAAAAATCTTTTAATAAAAAATAATACCACCGAATTGACCACCTCCTTCTTTTTTGAAGTCAGTATAAAAGCTACACTATTGCTGACTGCCATATACGTTAGGCGCGAATATGGGATACATAACTACCACAAGGAATGAGTTACAGGCAGAAGCCAGAATTTCAATAATTACTAAAGGAAATTAAAAGTACCAATGGTATCAAAATCCTAAAAATAACTAAACAGTTATGAAAATCCACCAGCGAGCCGTCGCCACCGGCTGGCTATAAATTGAAGACTTCCAGGAAATGCAGGCGAGTTCATACCGCGCTGGAGACCTTTAAAACATAGGCAAGCGACTAATTGACAATGGCTTAGTTACACCTAGACAGGATACCTGCTAATTGTGTCAGAAGGTTGTTGACCTCAGAACTACACTACTACGTGTAATAGTAAGTAGGTACCTAACACACCAACACGCCTGTATTCCCCGAAGGGTTAAGCAGAGGTGTACCAATGTACACCCACAGTGCGCCGGTATGTTTAGATCCCATGTACTAGGGGACGGGCCTATTACCATTAACCGGGCACAAATCTGGACTCCGAGCTGCTACTGAGAAGGTACCTTATTATTCGTGAAATTCTTCTAAGTATTAGGGCGATGGGGTCCGAGCGCTCATTTAGTTTTTCGTGACGTAGCCCAGCGGCTAGTCGACTCTTCACGTGACCAAAGGGCTGACCTTTTCTTGGGCCAAAGAATCAACATTGCCATACAACGTGGCAATGCTGCCAGTCTTTTGGGCAATTGTCCCATTGACAGCGATGCGGATGTGTTATTTGGTGCCCTATAAGCTTCCTTTTTTGTATTTTATAGTAACTATACATACTCGTAATTTGTAATCTTATTATTATTTAAGTAAGTTTTATGTTTGAAATAAATACTTTATCTTTTCTAAGTATACCAAAGTAAAAATTTATTCCAATTAGACCATTTACAGGCACTTTAGAACTGTTAAGAATTGTTGAAGCTAGTTGCGCGTTCCATAACGTAGGTCTCTATGAAGAAGAATACTCCTTTTTCTAGATTAATTTAGAGATAAAATTGACGCTACAAAGCACATAGGTAACTAATTAATCGCAAAATAAGACAAATGTAGGAAGAGAAAATGAACCTCGTTTTTATGTAGTTGTAGGTAGACTCTCAAGAAAAGATTAACACATACCATCACGCCTGTATTCCCCGAAGGGTTAGGCAGAGGTGTACCAATGTGCATCCACAGAGAAAAGATTAACAAACAAGAAATGTTTGTTCGTATTCATAAGTTATTCTTACTGTATAAGTAACGTTATAAAGTGCAACGGATTATGTTTGAACTTTGCATAGCGGAAGCTCACGTAGTGCAGTAGGATATAAGCCACATAACTGCCCATCACGCGGGCCATAACTATCCCCTACCAAATATGGAGCTTCCATATAAAGAGTTTAGTTCTACCAAAAAGAGCCAAACTCACAATCTGTCCGAAAATGACTTATGTCACAAACTTAAACTATATTTAAAATAAATCAGCGTTAAATATCTATAATATTTTTGACGACACGGTTGACGCAGTGGCGATTGGCTACTGAGCTGTGTGTCGCGGGTTCGATTACCGCATGGAACAAATATTTGCATGACCTACAGATAGTTTTTCCGGGTCTGGCTATTTGTGTATGTGAGTTTATATGTTTGCAAACGCACCCACGACACAGGAGAAATTTCTAGTATGGGGCAGAGATTTAAACAAAAAAATAATCTCTAATGATCTATTTGTAGTTTTGATGCGTTTTGGCTATGTTTTTATTAACTATGGGATCTTGGAAGGTCGAAAGAGCGCCGCGATGTCCAATATTTTTTATTTATTTATTAATTTATCCTTTCTCTGTTAACATTACAGGTTATTAAGACCCAATGCGATAACAGGGTCTTTTAATACATTACATATCTACTTGTATCTAGAGAACCCATACACCATAATAAACTTTATACCTTAATACTAATTAACTTATTTAAACCAAACAAAAAATAAAATAATAATAATAAAATATTCGTCTCACAATTAGTTTCTTATATTTCTTCACCTATGTATTTTTTTTTTTGGCTTTCTCTACTCTGTATATTTTGTTTGTATGTATTTATATATGTATTTATTATATTTTATTCCTGGAAACTTTCTGTTTCTTGCACCTACTATGTTTTGTCTCTGCATCACCCTAAGGTTGACTGGTAGAAAATGCCAAAGGCATTAAGTCCGCCTTTGTACAATGTATTATTTACATTATGTGCAAAAAGTTTTAATAAATAATAAATAAATAATAAATATTAATCCAAGACTGGGATTTTGATAACTATTGTTGTAACTTCTTAATAAAATTCGAATAATACGGGACTTTCGATCTGAGAGGCGTTTCCCGAAACTAACAAAGAGTGCGTTCTAATCTTAAAATCTTACAGTGCCCTACGAGTTCAGTATAATAATGCTTTTAGGGTGTTGTTGGGGCTGCCGCGGTTCTGTAGTGCATCAGAGATGTTCGCGGAACGTCGTGTAGATAGTTTTTATGCCACGATGCGTAAAAGATGCGCGTCTATGGTGCGCAGAATACGTGGCGGCGCCAATAGCATCCTTAGCATGATCGCGGACAGGTTTGACTGTACGTATGTTGGTCATTATTGTGCAATATCCAGTGGTATTGTACGACAATGGCTGATCAATTATTATAATAGTTTTGTGTTGTGCTAAATTTAAATTATGTCTGTATACTAACACTAGGTTAAGGAATATTATTACTAACATGATGGGCACATTGTCTGAGAATAAATGATTTATTTATTTAATCTGTCTCAATTTGTCGTATAAATACGTATGCCTTCTTTTTTACATTGTGATCGTCACTCAGTTTCATTCGGCTTCTCATACATGACTGACTACTACAAACTGATTCTGATAATCCACACTACATTATAGGTATGTAAAATGACATGAGTGAGCAAGGACTGCAAGACTTTGTTCTCTAAATGGTACATACCACGACGTCATGCAGATCCGTGTGTCACGATCTTAAGCTCGCGAATAATGAGGTCATGCAGAGGTTCAGAAGGCAGGGTTGGGTCGTTTGGTTTATTAGGACACTTTTTATATTTATGCACGACGAGCTTATACCCGCTACGTCGTCCGAGTAAATGTCGGTTATCTGCGAGGCTTTAATTTTTTTTGCGTGTAACTTTAGGGCGTGTGCACACCACGTTTTTTAAACGCGCCGTTGACGCGTGTTTGTAGCGATACAGACGCCATACGCACGCGAGTCAGCCAAAAACTGCAATGTGGAAAGAAAAACGCGCTGTTACTATAGTTAGTTTTTATCAAATGATTTCCTAGGTTTCAGTTCTATAAATTAATGACAGTTTTGGCGGGTTTTTTTTTAGTTTAGTTAGTTTTTATCGTATGATTTCCTCCGCCTTGGGCGGGGCGGAAGGGAGCGTCAGACTTTTACTAGCAAAAACCCAGCAATATTCCTTCTTGTGCCCTTTGCGTTCCGGGGGCGCGATATCTCTTACGAACAACCCGCAGCTCGGTTTTGGCTGGCTAGGATAGCGATTTCCATTAATTTAGCAATTAATTAGCATGTTCAAAATGTTTATCCTGCAGGAAAACGAACGATAATAAACAGGGAAGTTTCCATGTATTGGCAATACCACTGTGTTCTTGTAATTCCGCTTACAGTGACCTAATTTGACCGATTTTCGGTCTACGTGAGTTACTCACATTTGATAAGAAGTGACAACTGCGGGTTTTTAAGGAAAATACTTATTGTTATTGTAACGACCATTTTCTTGTTTACCTATACCTAGATGGTTGACGTATTTTTAGTATTATCAACTAACAATTGGTCGGAATTTGAATTGTCTTATTTCAACCTCGTTAAAATCTACACAAACAAAAAAACGTACTTAACAAATATTTATAATAATATTGCCTTCTAGTCTGGCCAGTCTATAGGCTATCACGCTATTTTCTATGGGGGATGAGCAATTTTGTTTTTTTATTAATTATTGTCTTTATGAATTACCTATATTTGTTACCACATATGGGGGATTGCTTTAGACTTAGACAAACTTGGTTAATTTCGATAATTGTGATGACAGTATTCAATAGATAATTATTTCTGTTAACTTAGGCGTGAAACGTAAGGGAAGCAGCAGGTGCAGCTAGTCCCACTATTGATAGAAAATTATTTTTAGTTGTATTAGGATTTATTGGGGTTCAATTTTAATAAACGGTTATTGAAAACTTGATCCAGATACCTGAAGGCCAATACTAGAAATCAAAAACGATCAAAATCTAAATCTATCTACCCAGTCGATTAATAAAAAAATAAGTAAATTAAAGGCATTTTTGACAGATTGACACAGAAATTAGAATTGCCTCTCTGATCAGTAGGTTGACAAATATCATGAGATTTAACGTGAGACTTTTAATTATTTATATAATGTGTCTTCTTTATTACTAAGAACACCCGGAAACCTAACCTTCTTAATCGTAAAAAAATGTCGCAATACATGAAATAACAAATTACGTTACATAGTAATGCAATCACGAACAGCAAGTACTTAGTAGTAGTAGAGCTCTTTGTGAAGGAGCTCGTCCGGGGAAGTACTACCTCGATTTCGCGATACCTATTTCTGCCGCAAAGCAGTGTTGCTGTGTTGTTTTAAGGGTCAGGGTGCCGGGTTATTACAGGCACATGAGAAATTTCAGCTTGGTCTCTGGTATTGCAGACCACTTACTATTAGGTGGGCCGTCGGCTTGTTTGTCATCCAACGATGTTTTTAAAAAAAAGGGCCTACGTGACGTCATGAACTTTCAAACTTTATCACATATTTAGGCGACTATTGGCGCATGTGCGATGTAGGTCACGGGCGCGGCCCAAGGTGTGCCACCGTGGTTGACGACTGTACATCCCATTGTTGCCATGTCCTGACCTGTCGAGCATAATAGCGGATTCGCTTTTGTTGCTGGACAACCTTTTTTTGTCGGAAGATATATGGAGTGGATATCGGTGAAGGAAAATATTTTGAAGAAACCTGAAATTATCTGTACTAATGTTATAAAGCTAAAAACTAGAACTGCTCATCTGATTCTGAAAATTCTTTCGCTGTAAGTACTACAGGATATATTTTAAACAAAATCATTAGGAATTCGTTAGAAAATTTACGAAGTCGAGCTGGTTATAAGTATCAAATCGTCAATCCGCCTATTATGCATAACTGCAGGGCAAAAGCCTCTTCTCATGCGTAGAAGGCACGATCACCATACAAGTTACTCAAGACGGATTTTCGATTGCTAACTTACATTAATTATAAGTCCAGGTTTCCTTACAATGTCCACCGATGTCAGCGATGTCCAAGATAAACTAAGAAAGTGCGTGTGACTTAAAAATGTCGTACCCGGTATCGAAACCGCAACCTCTTACATGAAAGGCGAGCTCCTTAACTACTAGGCCATTTAACAAACATTCATCATTTCCATTCATTAAAAATGATAGGAATGGTGTTTTATTATTAATCTCAGGAGCACGAATTTTAAAATATCTTTTGCTATAAACATGTAAACAGAATCTACACGTATCTTGCCACTGGAGCGCAGTTCAACTTCGGATTGTTTAGGATTCAAATCGAGGTAACAATTGATTAGTTTTATATAAATGTATAGGCTTTCTTTTCTATACTATCTACGTTCCTCATTAAGGTATTGTTGCTATCGGCACGCTTTGTTTTATATTAATTTCCTTTTTGAAACCTGCATTTTTTTTTTGTTTTTGGTGGGTGGGAAATCATCAAATAACTTCTCCCGCCCTGGGCGATGCGGGAGGGAGTGTCAGACTTTTACTGACTAAAACCCACCCATGTTCCTTCTTGTGCCCTTTGCGTTCCGGGGGCGCGGTATCTCTTGCGAACAACCCGCAGCCCCGGCAGGCATCGGCCCTCAGTGGCCCCTTCCTTTTGCTGACATCTCTTTGAGGCGCGCGTGGAACACGAACGCGCCGTTTGAAACCTGCATGAGGTTATAGTTCAGTTTTGGTGCTTTAAATCTCAAAACTTTATTGCAATCCATAATGTGAACCATGAGTCCATGATGTGTAGGTGTGTGTGTACTTCGTGGTCTGAATGCCGTTTACCTTCCGGTCGGGTGTAATTTGATCATACGTTTTCGAAACCGCTTTTTCGCCTTATAAATTTATACCCTAATCGTGGCCACTGTTCCTTCCGCTTCCCTCTATGTTCAGCCTTGTGTCGCCAGTTCCTGAGAAAGAAATCCAAGACGGTCCGTCATCTTCTGCTCGTTATGCCACGACCCCGTCTAACTGTGTCAGGGCTCCAGTCTTAACCGTCGTTCAGCCGGCATCCGGCAAATATGCCCCTATACTCTATACTTATATCTCAATGCTGACGAGTTTGTTTAGTTTGTATTTTTCGTTTAAACACCCTAATCTCCGGAACTAAATGTCCGATTTTGAAAATTCTTTATTAAATTGGAAGCTACGTTATTTCTAATTGTGATAATATTTAATTGTCAAAATAAATTAGAGATCCATAAATTCACATAGGCAAAGTCGTCAGGCAAAACTAGTACATACTTACGAACTATAAATATGTAGTTCACGGTAGGACGCCTGCCGTGTTCAATAGATATCATAATATTGCCTTTATGGCACCCACGGGGACCGATGACATAAAAATGGTGGCACGAGGCGCGCCGTATTGTTTTATAACAGTAGTTATTGCCTCCCACAAGTTATTGTTTTTGACATACCTAAATACGTGTACCTATGTACGTCGTTAAAAAACCCGTTCTTTCTTTATTGTCCTACAAATTCTTTTGCTTAGTTATTTAGGACTTTGCATTCATGTGAATGTTGTTTGTTTGTATACATTTGAGTATGTACTTGTAACAATAGCCGCTCTAATTGTCACTGTCTTACTAACGGATGCTTTGTTACAACTCTATTTTGCAAACCAATTAGCTTTGTGTAACATTTCATTGGGCAAAGACACTAAAACTCGCGACCTGCAGATCCGATATTCCAAATAAACAGAAAATGTTTTGGCTCAATTTCCTTATATTTAAAGCACGATCGCGTTCCAATCTCAAATTCAATCTGTCAAAAATATATATTTGCAAACGGTCTTTTTGGAAGCGGCCTGCATCCAGCGTCAATTTAGTTGCTTACATTTTTTCAACATTTATTGTCGCTGACATGAGGTAGCGACTTTATTTCGAACGATTTTTAGTTACGGCATTTTTTTTAACATTGCCGCACTCTATGAATTTCTCCTGCATCGTGGGTGCGTTTACAAACATATAAACTCACAAACAGCCAGACCCGGAACAACTATTGTATGCCATATTGATTTGTTAACTGTTAGTTAGCCTTGTAGTCCTAAGCGCGACTGCTATGCTAGAGGTCATGGGTTCGGTCTTCAATACCTAGATCGAGCAAAAAGTGTTATTGGGTTTTTCTATGAAATTTTTAGTAGCAGCTCGGAGTTAGGATTTATGCCCGGTTAATGGCAATAGGCTCATGGGACATGGGACCTTAACATACTGGCGAACTGTGGGTGTACATTGGTATACCTCCGCCTAACCCTTCGGGGAATACAGGGCGATGGTATTTTATGTTATTTATTTGTTCCGTGCGAGAATCGAATAAATCGCTAAGCCAGTGCGAAAACCGTATCGTCAAATTGCCAATTGGCACTCTGACCTCAGTTACCTATCGCCTTTGCCACACTCCAACGTGAAAGTTTTGTGAAAAGTCAAACCTTTTATAGTGCATTTAAACATCAGATAAGCGTTAGTAATAACATGAAAGGCCTCTTTGTAAAGGAACTGAAATGTGAAAGCGAAGCTTGTGAACTGAGAAAGTATACGGAGTAGGTCGTAAACGTAAGTTGAAAAATTATACGCACTATTGTGATATTAAGACAATACAAGCACTGTTACCTGGATTTCAATCTTTATTAAAGTTTGTAGTTATGTGCAATGTTTGGAGTATAAAAATAAATAACAGGTACATACGTAAACTCACGTGTTTTTCCCATGGGCGTGGGCAGAAACCACAGAACACGCCACATACTACGATCCTTACATACTACTTTCGCCTCCTCCATGTTCCTACATCTGGTTATACAAGCACGCCGGTTTGGAGTACAATTGAAATGGCAGAGGGTGTCAGTATAACATGGATAAACACCGAGAACCCTCCGTAGAAAATAAGTAATCATTAACTGCAGGTTTTCTTAAAAGATGAGCTCAGAATTACTATTTAGTTAATCAATTACAACGTGCGATTCCAAATCCGTAATGTTGTGATTTTAATTCATGAGACGAACAAATGTGGGATGTATTTTTTTGTCTGTGACAACATGTTTGGGCTTGATTGTGTACCTACCTACCTCAGTACATCGACTTCTACTTGACCTTACAAGGGGGGTTGACGGAAAACCATAAATTATACAGACACTTAGTCATCCGCTGGCGAATGTCACTGACATTTGCTTTTTTCGGCAATTACTCAACTTTCCAGACAGGTCGGGTGAAGTGAAAATGTTAAAGCAGGTTCGCAACACATGAATGAATCGTGTGAATGATCATCAAACACGATGAGTTTTTGTTGATAGGATAAGGACGCTAATATCTTTAACCAAGGATCGCGGGAGGCGCGTACACTCCCGGGATCCCCGGGCGTAAGTGTGGGAAGGGAATACTGGGGTAGTTTTTAATCAGTAAAAGTCAAACAAGGTGCTCCGTTCCCGTTCCAAAATAAAAGGTTCTTAACACATACTTGGATTTTTAACACCATTAAAGCGTTGTTCCGGAAAAGGTTCAAATTAATCTTTTAGTTCCTCCCTGTCTATGGAAAAAATAAGAAATGAACCCAAATTAAAACCTTGTTTTCAGATAATAACAGACGATGCCAATGAGGTATTAACGGCCATTAACGTAATTAGGATCTTTTGGCACTTCATAGGATTCAGTGAGTTAATGCCTATTTCATGTCTATTTTCGGAAACCACCCAAGGCCAAGAGATGCTATAATTATATCATATTGGTGAACTGCAGTGGTATATTTGGAAGGCTCGACTGCGAACCCAAGTAGGCCACTGCAAACATAATTTGGCGAAATCGGTCATCGTGGGCCAGGCCAACACCCAGTGCGATTGCGGACCTCCTGATTATACTACGTCCTATATGTTGGCGTGTTCCAATTGTTGGTTCGCCTGCACCCTTGAGGGTTTGTACAAGACCTCTGATGCAGCGGTAGACGTGGCCATCAACTGAGCTTCAGAAGCATAAATTATTATAGAAGCTATGTACTGTAAATACCCCGCGGTGTCGTTCAGCGAGCGTTCAGTTACGTCTTTTCGTTACTGCTCCGCTCCTGTTGTTCGTAGCGTGATGTTCTATGCATATAAACATTCCTCTTGAATCTCTCTATCTATTGATAAAAACCACATTAAAATCCGTTACGCAGTTTAAAAGATCTAAGCGTACAGACGGCGGGAAGCAACATTTTTTTATACATTGTAAAGATGTATTATCAATACGAAATGAAAATCATAGTTTGTCTGCTGTGTCTTTTCGTTTTAGTGATTCCATTCATTTCGGAATTAATTTGTATACTAAGAATTATGTGTGAAATTCATTATAATGTTGCAAAATTAATTAAATATGTGGCCTTGATAACTCGTTCAAACATCGGAATTAATTTAAATAATAAAACACTCAATTGTAATGCTTCCAGTCTTTCTTTTACCGAGGAATATTATTAAGATTTTGTAATAGTTAAACCAGTTATAAAAAAGACACTAAATCTTATTTATCTACAAAAAATAAACTAAAAATAGCTTAAATTTATTTCCAAACATATCATTAAGACTGCTCTAATTACCCATTCAGGTTAATTTAGGTAATTAAATACATCGTTTCTTGATTACGTTACATGTAAACAGAGAGTATGCACTGGAATTACTTAATTGCTAGCACTCTGCTAAATTATTTATCTGATAGTAGATATATTTGGTGGTAGTCGAAAAAATGTCATTAAAAAAAAAGATGATGTTTTAGAACTTGACAAGAAAAAACACTTGAAAAATTACGAACAGTAGACACTACCATTTATTTAAATAAACTTAATCTATATTATTCTACTATGTACACTGGCCCTTTGGTCTCGTGGTCGCAAGATTGACTGAGGAGCGTGGGGTCCCGGGTTCGATTCCCAGGTCGGGCAAAAAAATATTACTGGATTTTTCTATTAAGATTTGCTCAATAGCAGCCCGGAGTTTGGAAGTTTGTGGTGTGTCACCCCCGTGCCTCGGAAAACACGAAAAGCAGTTGGTCCTGGCTGTCATTCGTAGATCTTTGACAGTCGTTGAGGATAGTCAGAAGCCAGGAAGTCTGACAACCAGTCTAACCAAGAGGTATCGTGTTGCCCAGTCACTGGGTTGTGGAGGTCAGATAGACAGCCGCTCTATGTGAAACACTGGTACTCAGATGTATCTGGTTAGACTGGAAGCCGACCCCAACATAGTTGGGAAAAGGCTAAGCAGATGATGATTCTACTATGTATAATAAATGCGAAAGTTTGTGATGTTTGTTAGTTTATTACTCTTTCTAATTAAAGTACTGAACAGAGTTAGCTGAAATTTGGCACACATAAAAATAATCAAGGATAATTTTTATCCCGTTTTCATGTTCCCGTTGAATAATGTAGAACTTTTAAGTCCGAAGTCTACTCAAACGAAGCCGTGGGCCTAAAGCTAGTTATTTATAAATGACCTTATCTACCTACTTGTCCTCAGCAGAACAGATAGATTTACTAATAATTGGCTGACGTTCATTGTAGACTCCTAAAATCTTATGTTAGTTATGATATATTATTGCGTTGTCGAATTTTCTAGACATTCATTAGAATTTTTGAAATAAATTGAGAAAGCAACCATTAAAAAAAGCCGCCTTATAACGTTTTGTGTTGATGAATCAGCAAATAACTACATAAGTTGACCTGACCCCCAGTTTCTCGAACGAAAAATTAACGTGACAAATTGTCGGTCAAGCATCAAGAAATTTACGTAGGTATAAATACATCTATTTTGACTTTGACCTAATAAGCGTAAAGAACATAAATTCAGAATAATACTTACCCAAAACCTAACTTCCCCGGTTTCTCGAACGTAAAATTAATGTGAAAAATTTAGTGCGCGTAACCTGCTGTGATTGGTTGTTAATAATTTTACAACCAATCACGGCAGTTTACGCACACTTGACAGTTTATCACATTAATATTACGTTCGAGAAACCGGGGTAAATCTAACTATGTTCATATTGAACGCAGTTAAAACAAAACATTGTATTTTTATTTATGTAGGATGTAAGCATGCTGATCCTTCGTAACAAAAATAATCGGTATCCTAATCACTCTGATACCGAATAGTTATCTTTACTGCAAATCGTAAAAGCCAGTTTTAGCACGAATATTTTTTTAAACACGTAAGCAACCTTGGATTTATAGATAAGTGGGAGTATTTTTAAATCGGTTTAACGATTGCTGCAATCGGTGCAAATAATTAAAATAATTGGATGGAAGCACTAGATAGAATTTCAAACAAGTTCTCATATTTTTTAAATATTTTAAAAAACAAAGTAAGCCAGTACTACATTTTTTTTAAGTATTGGTATCTAATCTACTTTAAGATACCTTTCTTTGTAATTGAACGCTTGTTATTAAGTACCTTTCCATTTTTCTGTTCAAAGATAGCATAGATACATTTTATTCGTACAAATATCTACAATGGTAACACACTTAGTAAATACACAAAATCATCATCATCTACTTACTTTTCCCAACTATGTTGGGGTCGGCTCCCAGTCTAACCGGATGCAGCTGAATACCAGTGTTTTACATGGAGCGACTGCCTATCTGACCTCTACAACCCGGGCAACACGATACCTTTTGGTAAGACTGGTTGTCAGACTTCCTGGCTTCTGACTATCCGTAACGACTGTCAAAGATCTACGAATGACAGCCGGGACCAACGGCTTTGCGTGCTTTCCGAGGCACGGGGGTGTCACACCACCAGCTTCCAAACTCCGAGCTGCTACTGAGCAAATCCTAATGGAAAAATCCAATAGCACTTTTTGCCCGACCTGGGAATCGAACCCGGGACCCCACGCTCAGCAGTCACGCTTGTGACCAGTCAAAAAAATTATTACTCCATGGAAAAAAAATGTGAGTTTATGTATGTAATATTATATCCTACAATATTTAAAGCAAATATTAAAACAAAATGATATTAAAAATTACTGCGCATCGCTGTCAACTGGAAATGTGCTAAAGAGACTGGTGGCATTGTCACGTACCTCAGAATATTTACAGACTCTTTACATAATATAAAACAAAGCCGCCCTCGCTGTATGTAGGTACGCTTAGATCTTTTAAACTACGCAACGGATTTTAATGCAGTTTTCAAAAGGGATTCAGGAAGGTTGATACGTATAGGACATCACGCTACGACAAACGGGAGTGGGGCAGTAATCAAAGACGTAACAGAACGTGGGTGACACCGCAGAGTATATAGCTTGTATGTAATAAATAATAAATAAAAGAAACCTTAATTAATTACTTATAACATATTCATAGGGGAATACTTACGCACATACACCACAAACTCAACTTCCAACAACTAAGTATAAAATTAGACGTGATCGAATGATGATGTAATTCATATAGTGATAAACGTTGTATTGATCCTTACTAGGGAAGCTTATTAATAGGACAAGTATGTGCTAACGCCCTTTATCTTACATTGCTATAATGTTATTAAACTACCTCTGTGTATCAATCATAGTATCAACTAGCTTCTGCCCGTGACGTCGTCTGCGTAGACCTCAGAATTAAGCCAGTTTTAAAATTATCACACGAAAACATAAAAATGGGACAAAAAATCCTAGGCGCAGTATTAATATTCATAAATCTATGCCACTTTATAGCTAATTCCGTTCTGACGTTTAAGCTTTAAAAAGTAACAAACATCCACCCATCCATCCATCCATCCATCCTCACTAACATTCACGTTTATAATAAAAGTATATAGTAGGATAGGAAGTAGGATATGTATCATCTTCTTAACTTTTTCCCAACTTTTTTGGAGTGAACTTTTAGTCCAACTGTATGCATCTGAATACCAGTATTTTACATCAAGCTTCCTATCCAAACTCTACAACCCATTTCTCAGACTTTCGAACTTCTGACTACCCGTCAAAACTGTATAAATCTACAAATGATAGACAGAACCTACAGCTATGTGCTTTTCGAGATCTTGGTATGAAATGTATGGTCAGGTCACCCATTAATGAAGGACTATGATAAGCGTTGCTTAAGCTTAGTGTAAGGGACACTAGCGGTAATTAGATGACTCATATACCGAAGTCTGACTATTAGCCGATAAGCAAACTTAGTATCGCTAACGATCCAAGGTGCGCCGGCTGTTTTGTTCGTGAATGAAACTGAAGCCAGCCGCTTCGAAGAAACGTGTATTATGTAAATGAAACAGCTGAAACAGTTGAAGAACTGCTTACCAAGTTCAAGGTTGGAAGTGCCGCACAGCTTGGTCATGGACACAAAGCGAGAGATAGACTTTTAGCCGGTGTATTCTGTAAAAAATCCCTCGGTGAATTTTTGTGAAATGACTTTTAATGACCTATCAATCCCTAACATCTAATCATCAGTAGTGGGTTACAGCTCATCTCAAGCTTGCTTTATCAATAATTTTAAAGAACATGCAGGTCATAAACAATTTCAGTTCAATTTCAAATTCAGTTTGAAATTCGAGTATTTTTTTCCTTTTTCGAAGTTAGTTTTTGGTATTTAGTAGGTACCATCTATGGAGAAGAATTCAGGAAATTCAAAATATTCTAAACCCACATATATTTTTCTACATCTACAAACTAAAGCACACACGTCACACGTGTCACGGTCTAGAAGTCTGTAATCTAGATCTACACACAAAGAGGCGGTAAGGTCAACGTGTGCCGTATCTAGACAAGCGTAGGCTACCTGTCGTCATGCCTGGGACTATAAAACTATTGATATCTATCATAAATATCTGCAAAATATTATCGAGAATTCAATTGGAATTGAAATATTTTATAGCTTACAGTTACAGCTATTAAGAAAATATGTTTTCTTGAGTTGATCGGATCTTTTGTTATTTATTCTTTTGTGTAAAATCTCTTCCTATATAAAATGACTAGCTTTTGCCCGATACTTTGTCCGTTAAAATATAGGTTATAGACGCAAACGAAGTCCCGAAATAAAAAGTAGCTTATGTCTTTTGTAGAGTTCAAACTTACCACATACCAAGTTTCATCTGCCGGGGCAGCGGGTTGTTCGAAAGAGATACCGTGCCCCCGGAACGCAAAGGGCACAAGAAGGAACATGGATGGGTTTTAGTCAGTAAAAGTCTGACACTCCCTCTCGCCCCGCCCAGAGCGGGGGAAGTCATTTATTGATTCTTAAAAAAAACTAATTTCATCAAAATCGGTTCAGTAGTTTAGTCGTGAAAGATTAACAGATAGACAGATAGTTACTTTCGCATTTATAGTATTAGTAGGGATTGCTTTGTATGTATTACTGTAAATGATATTATTTAGGATATCAATTTTACGACACCTACCAATCCTACCATACGCAAAAGTTTGTTAGGTGAAAATTTTGATTGGCAAATCAAAGTTCTATTCTATAAAAATCTCCTTCGGTGACTCTTTGTGAAGTGAGCTGACATCCCACTGATGCTAGGGTACTTGTAACTCAATTCGCCGATAGAGATTTTTATAAAAGAGCGCTGCAGTCATTCAACTTTGGGCTTTTTGGGTGAAGTGAGCTTACGGTCTCTCTTGACGTCTAAAAATGTCTTTGGGTGCTTCCATAAAATTCTCAGTAGCAGCTCGGACTTAGGATTTGGGAAATACAGGCGCGATGGTATGTTATGTTATGAGCTTGAGGTCAGCTGTCATCCCACCAATGTTAGGAATTAAAAGCTCATCTCTACCTCACTTCGCAATCATTCAGAATAGTTCTGCAGAGCTTTGTGTTTTGTAGTAAAATTAAAAGAGTATAAATATTTTTTCGAGTTTAACTGTTTTATCGCTGTCCCAATGTCAATCTATTACAATCTGTCCCCTTCACAAAATCAATCTGTAAATCAAAGATAACATCACATCACTTCAGGTAACTTCCTGCCTTTCACATCTATCTCAAAATTAACCAATACGTATAATTTTACAACCTTACATAATTAGTACACAATATCTAACCAGTCTTTATATCTTGGTAATACAGATTGGCTAATACTAATCTAATTTGATAGGTCATCTAAGAAATTGCATATTATCTTGAAACTATCGATGAAAGATGGGCGCTATTAGATAATCTACATTCTATATTATGAGGTCGCCGCGAAATGATTTTTTTGCGTTTTGTTTTTTTTGAATTTGTTCCGTGAATGTTCCCTCTAAGAGGTCTTTCAATTTATATGTTTGATGCTGACTGTTTAAGGCATTCCCGCAGTCCCGGGGAGCCAAACTGCTCCGGCTGTCTTTTTTCATACAGTTGACACAAGCAGCTAAACACTAAGTATTGTTTATTTATTTCGGACTTACATTCAGAAGCTCAACACACTGGATTCCCCAGACGAAAGGTATTTCATTTATAAAAAAAAGGAATGAAGGTTTTCAATAAACCTAGGAGAATTGCTGCACCAAAGGTTCGAAGACTTCCATCTCTCTCTATTTACAGCTAATTCTTCGACTTCCTTGTTTATATGTAATTCGTTTATTTTTGGTTGATGGATTAGTAGGAACAGTTGATAACTTGTTTGGTAAGTTGGATTTCAATAACATCCGTTATCTTTGGACTTCCGTACCTTTATCTAATTAATCGCCATCCGTATTAGGACACAGCCACACTATAGTGGACATCTTGCGGACGCGATCAAATACTGCAGTAGTATTTTGCTCGCGTTGGTGTGAACCCTTTGACACAAATGCTAGTGCATATTTCTTATTATCATATCATCCGGAACATGTCCATTGCTGGGCATCTGCAACTTCTCGTGACTCTTCCTAGGTCACCAGTCAACCTTACCTACTAACCCTACATCTTCAAAGTCAAAATCAAATCACTTACTTCGTAAGAATATTAAACAACACATATTTTTATAAAACCAAAAAAAAAATGCCCTTCCACCGGGTAGATTCGTCTGGATAACAAAGAGCAAGAAACTCCTTACTCCTTTTTACTCACCTTCTGGTACGCGGCGACATCTCTTTGTTCTTTTTACCACGTCATCCATCAGCTCCATGGGCAATGCCTCGCTGCCACAGCCTGGTGAATTCGGTTCTTTTATACTCTCCTGTGTGGGCGGGCTTTTACTAAAATATTTTCGACATATCCTCTACTATTGCAATTTGTGTGCTTTGTATTTGTTATAACATGACATTTTTGCCGAAACCCGATAAGTGTGATCCCAGCTTAAAGGAAACTTACTAATTAGTGGGTTTAACGTATTACGTGCGTAAATTGTAAGGAAAATAATATGGTTTTATGGTTGTGACGAATTTTGTAATGAAGAATCATACGATGGATGTTTGTTTGTTACTCTTTGCCTCATAAACGGCAGAATGGAATTATAGTAGTCGCCACAAGTCGTGAGCAGAAAGGTCACGTTAATTTTTGGATTCTTTTCTGCGTTTTTTGAGTCGCGGACGCTGCTGGTCCGTCAGTAGGACACATCGCGTGCAGCGTCGGCGCCCCAAAAACCCAGGAAGGAACCCAAAAATCAAAAAATAAATTGACATTTGTGCTCACGACTCGTGGCGGCTACTATAGCTGAAATTTTTAAAGGGTGTAAAAAGATGCTTAACAAAGCCAAAAGCTACAAGTTCTTCCCAACATAGCGACTAGTTTTTTGTTCTGAACCATACCTGAACTCTCTGGGTGCCTAAGGAATTAAGCATTAAATACGATTTAATCACAATCCTTCATGTGAACCTAGTTAGGATTTGTTTGACCACCTATGAACATGTACACTCATCAGTAACGTATATCAAATAATGGAACAGAATTTGTATGAAATGATTTGATAGGTAATTTTATCGGGACTTATTTGAATGTGATGAATTGGCCCTTAAGGTAAAAGTAGCAAACGCGATTGCTGAAAGTTGTGATGGTGGGGTGGGTTCCACATGGAATTTACCTGCAGAGACTCCGAGTCGGCACTTGTGCCGAGTTTTTGTTTAAAATCATGAAATTTTAGTTTCTTTGCCAAAAGTCATATATTCTAAATACTTCAATAAGGCTTTTTAAAAAAAGAGGAGGTCGTTAAGATCCTTACAAAGATGTAATATTCCATTTTACATAACAGTTCGAAAAAAAACAGGTTCTAGAAAATTTTGTAAACACTTTACATTGTAATACAGAGCACATTTACTTGAGGACACCTGATCCTTTTGTTACGTCCGACTATCTCTCGTTACATACCCGCTTTTTAGGTTTAAAAAGTACAATGAAGTAGGTGCTTTGTTCTTTATTTCATACAATACTTCATACAACGTTATTTCTTGTTTACCAGAAACTTAAAAAGGGGTTACTGTACTCCTTATGTATGGCCCCCTTTTACTATGGGTTTAACCCCAAAATCCAGAAAACTGCAACTTTGCGGATGCCGTGACCTCCTAAACGAATAGGAAGTGTGGCTTGTAGCCATGCTTGGTTATCCTTATTATGGATTAGTTGTTTTATTAAATACAATATCTATAAGGTTTATATTTTTTATGTCTAGTATACCTATGAGACTTAGCGACCTATTCTGTAAAAATGTCCCTGAATGAACCAGAGGCGATCTGTCATTCCATAGATGCTAGGGATTAACAGGTCACTTCAATCTCATTCACCTAAAATCAACGATTTTACAGAGTAGTACTGCTGTTTGTATCATTTTAGAAGATTTTGTAAATAATAGTAATCTTTCGATGATATACAAACACTTCGGCTCAGTAAAAGTTTGTGGTTAGTGTAATTATGTTGGTAAATTAGTCGCCACGAGTTGTGAACAGTAACGTCAAGTTAATTTTTGGATTTTTGGGTGCCTCTCTGGGTTTTTTGGGGCGCCGATACTGCACGCGATCGGTACGACTGACGGACCAATCCCGTGCAGCTTCAACACCCCAGAACAGCCAGAAAGGAAACCAAAAACGAAAAAAATAACTTCACGTTTGTGCTCACGACTCGTGGCGGCAACTTTACTAGTACCAACCTTACAGTAATTTATTTTAAAAAAATGTCCGTAAGTAGGTAAGTCAACAGTAAGGTTTCCTTTTATTTATTTTTGAACTCGTTTCTCCTTATTCACATAAGCAGTTAGAAATCACAAGCGTTATAATATTTACTGTAACATTCTTCACATTAGCCCAATATTATGGCAGTTGTATTCAAAGACACATAATCATATGCAAACTAGAGTGTGACGCGTGCCAGACGATTTCCTGTGAAAATACAATGACTTAGCTTAGATCAAGTAATTTGCTTGGTTTGTACCACTACTAACGGTTAATGTAGGGTTGTTGGTCTTATTCTTATTTACCTTCGGCCCTCGATTTCGTCTGCCTAAAAGTAAAGTCTCTACAAAGCATAAAACACAGTCGCTTCCGGCCGTCTGTCCGTCTGTACGCTTAGATCTTTTAAACTACGCAACGGATTTTACTGCGATTTTGATCAATAGATTGAGTGATTTAAGAGGAAATATTATACGTATAAAACATTGCGCTAACTAACGGGAGCAGAGCAGTAGTTAAAGACGTAACTGAACGCGGATGACATCGCGGAGGTATACCATGGAACATCAGCCCTCAGTAATACTGTAAGAATTTTTGTAATTGAATTAGTACTGCCAGAGTCTCTCTGGGGGAGATCTGTTTGTAAGTATAGATTTTAGCCCAAGTTGGTATCATGTTTCACAACAAGACTCATAAGGGATATCGTGTCAAAAATATACTTATTATTACATTATTGTAAATATATCATATATTTATATAATATATATGGTCTTGGGTTCGATTCCCAGGTCGAGCAAAAAGTGTTATTGGGTTTTTCTATGAAATTCTCAGTAGCAGCTCGGAGTTTGGATTTGTGCCCGGTTAAAGGCAATAGGCTCGCCCCCTATTACATGAGACGTAAACATGTTGGCGAACTGTGGGTGTACATTGGTACAACTCTGCCAAACCCTTCGGGGAATACAGGGGTGATGGTATGTTATTAAAAATATAGCTGTTTCATACATTTTGACCATGTGGGTTGCACTTTTGTGCGATACTGCACTTTATTTATTTCCTAATTATGTACTGAATAGTAAAAAATTACCATAAGATGTAGCAATTATTTTCCACACAAACACTAACCTTACCTAAAAAGAATCCGATGTTTCCTTTAGCCTAGATTACCGTGATAAATTCTCGGGCCAATGTGAACAATTAATGTAAATCACTAAATTATCATTAACTTTGCATAAACGATCTATACAACATTAATAAATTATTTAGATTTGATATTTGTTGAATTTATTAGACATTTTTGATTGTGTCAACATTTTAAGCTAGATCTAAGTCACGTTTTGTTGTTATGAAATGTTTTATTAGGAAATATTATTCTTTACTAACTTGAACTTTTCGTAGGTAGATATAACGTGGTAAAAAAAATATAGCCAATCAACGAGACTAATCGATCGACCTTAAACACAGGACCTGTAGAGATATGTAGAACTTGCTTCTGCCCGCGTCTTCGTCTGCGTAGGCTACCGGATTACGCCTGATATCTTAATTATCCCTCGGTAATTTAAAAACAGGATAAAAATCCTGTGATAACCTGGATAAATATCTAAATGTTTGACATATTTTAGCTAATTCCGTTCAGCCGTTTAAGCGTAAAAGAGAAACATACATCCATCTATGTATCCTCACAAGCTTTAGCATGTATGTGGAGTCCAATTCATAAAAAGTAAAATTTTCAATACTGTAGAGATAAAGGGCTCTGTTTCGTTAAGTGGCAGCCCTAAGTGTAAACAGCCTGTAGGCACGTCGGCAGTGTTGGTAAACAATCAATTTCTAAGTGTTGCAAGTACTTTCACTCCGTCTACCAGAGTGTAATCTAGCGCGGCTAATGTTCTAGGATGGTGTCGTCTTGGGTTGCGTTGATAGACTGGACACTCAGCAAAAGAAGAAGGAAAAATCGATACTTACTGAATCTTCTTATCTTGTCAACTTTGTTTGTGTCACCTCTGACCCAGGCCAGACTAAAGAGAAAACCCAAATCGAAAAAAAAAATCTTTGATTTATTTTCATTCTGCCTTATTATTTATTTTTAAGGAAAGCTTACAGACTAATAACAATTATTATGGCATGCAAATAAAAATCTTGATGTTTTAAAATTCCTCAAAAGAGTAATCTACTGTTTCATACAGAAGTGCAACACTTATCTACACGATCAAGGACAGCAGATTGTTTAAATGAATCATTACATAATTATATTGAATCCAGGGTAAAACTATTTTACACAATGTCGCTTCCATTTCGTATGAAGCCCATTCATGCCCAAACCAGTATAGGAAACCATGCCATAAGCAAGTTTTGATACTGTCTGTACTTCTTCATTGGTATCGTATTATAACGTTAGGTATCAAATTGTTTGTTGAAGGTAAAGTGGTACTCAGGCTTCTGGAAGCAACTATCTATCAATACCTAATCCATTGTCTTGCACTTGTAATTGAAAATTATCTTTTCAATCACGCCGGCTGTTAAAATAATTAACACATTAGTCATTGATTACGGAAAACTACTAAAATTGCGGGTGGAATCGTTCAGGAAGGCGGTTAAAATTGTTCAAGATGACGGGTTAAAATTGCTCAGGATATTTGCTAAATTCTAACAATTTAGCAAATATCCTGAGCAATTTTAGATTTTAAGAAGCGAATAAAATTGTTCAGTATGAAGGGTGGAATTGTTAAGAATGACAGGTAAAATTGTTCAGTATGATGGATAAAATTGCTCAGTATACCAGTATACTGAGCAATTTTATCCATCATACTGAACAGTTTTAATAATATATCAATTTTTATAATTTTTTTTTGGGGTAATTTTACCCAGTTTACTGAGCAATTTTACCCAGGTAAAATTGCTCAGTAAACTGGGTAAAATTACCCCCTTAATTAGGACAGGTGAGTGATAATCAACAGCCTGTATTACGTCATCAAACTGAAATCTTTATTTTAAACTAGTTACACAGCCCTCGGTTTCACTCGCGTTTAGTAACGTTTTTGGTCATTCCTTCGCTCTCGTTGTTTATAGCGTCATGTTCTATACGTATAAACGTTTCTCTTAAATCACTCTTCCCTTAGATGAAAACCGAATTAAAATCCGTTGCGTAGTTTTAGATCTAAGAAAGACAGACGGAGGGAAGCGACTTTGTTATACTATGTAGACATTGGACCGGTCATTGTGGCTACCTTTAGGGGAGGCCTATGTCCGACAGTGGACATCGTTCGGCTGATATGATGTAGAGATTACCATCAATCAATTTATTGTTCAATTACAAAGCGTTACTTATATTCTTAAGTCATTTTAAAGTACCATGCACTATAACTCGATTTTATTACAAAGTGAATGTGTTTTATCAGCGGCGCCAAGTAACGCTCGTAAAAAAGATCGTATTTAATATTACTTAGCGGCAACACGAGGATACAGTGATGTCATAATGTCTTTACAATGTTTATATGACTTTAATGAACAAGCCTTGAAGATGGGAACGGAAATAATTGAATTAAAAAGTACTTTCGATAGGGTTGATGCTTTTCTATTTATTTTGCTGTGGGGGTGCATGGAAGGAGCCTCCCCGAGTGACGTAATCTCAGATCTCTAGCGTCATCAACTGACAAGGGTCCAGGTCACTGAGACGAGACGCGACGCGACGCCGCGCGCGTTTTACTCAAAATATAACTTTATTCACTACACGAAAAGATACATATTTCATTGTCAGAATTCAGAATACGTTACACCATGCACAGCGCTGAATTCTCACAATGAAATGTATATCTTTTTGTGTAGTAAATAATGTTATATTTTGAGTCACTCTATTAAAATGTGTGCTCATCATCATGTTTTTCTGCAAGAGGGGTAACCAATTGATGACGCTGTCTGTACGTCTGGTACACCCTGGGTAATCGTCTCCAGTCGATTGGTTAATCCTTAGATCTCGATGGCAAAGAGTTAATTCAATGCTATGTATTATCTATTACATCCAAACATACAAAAACAATAATATTCGCAAGATCATCGAGTTTCATCATCAATCAAGATGATTTACATTTAATTATGTGTTTTTATATGATCATCGTCGTAACCTTGATAATTGATTTGATCATTAATGTCAATGAAAACATGACGGGCCTACATTCATTTTGACTGCGTTCAGTATCTAAAGACGGATTACGATATCAGTGTGATACTTTTAATTTGTTATAATTTTGATAAGGACAATAGTAAACAGCTGTTATTTTTTTCTTTTTTCCTCCTTTTCCTTTTATCGACTGATTTTGGAAAAATCAAAATGATTTAAAAGGATAATTATACTTCAAATTGGTCCCATAGAAATTGTATCAAAACAACAGAAAAAAAAAATGCGCATTTTGCTTTTTCAAGAGAACGATTTGGTTTTGGCCAGTGTTCTATATTTAAAAGCTAAGATTATTATCCGAAGAGCACACTATTAGTGAACAATTCCCGAATTCGTAAGATCGTCCACATTCTAATCTGAGTTTCAAATTGTCAAAAAATGCCAGTATTTAAACAACTTACAACTTAACATTTTTATATTATTATTTTTTTTATTACAAAAATTGACCTTCAAAGTTAAGACCTTATAACAGAAGCTCTTCCCTTTTCTATTTCTAACCTCCAATATATCAATATAAAGTATATTTCCAAACAATAAATACTGCCTTCTCTGACAACCCTATAGAAGGCTGTAACATTCAAATTGATACAGTGATTAGTATTCACCGCACGATCATAAACCATGATGGATTCAAATGAGTTCTTAATTTGGCATGAATAACGGATTCAGCTATCATTGTTGCCGCTTCAAGAACGGGCTTCCTTCCTTTATGGTGACAAAGTGCCTAGGCACATTGGTTTTATAGGAAACTAGCTGTTGACTGCGGTTTCGCGCGTGTTTTATTAAAACTACTTTATGAATTTATGTAAAAAGTATCCAATACTTTAATTCAAGATACTGTCTATCTGAGTGTCTTATTTCATTCAGCCATTTATGTGTGATTGAGAAACAAACATACACTTCCTAGATAATTAAAAATCATTATATTGTGTTGAAAAATGCCATTTGGAATCAGGACTTCCGGAACTACGATCTCTACATAAGTATAAAACAAAGTCGCTTCCCGCCGTCTGTACGCTTACATCTCTTGAACTCTGCAACTGATTTTAATACGGTTTTCATCCATAGATAGTGTGATTTAAGACAAAGGTTTATACATATATACCATTAAGCTAACGACCAACGGGAGCGGAGCAGTAACCAAAGACGTAACTGAACTCGGGCGACACAATGAAAGTGATAATAATTATTTTACAAATTACTAATAAATTAACATAATTAATTTTATTTTTATTATATCAGTAGTCAGTGGATTAGTCTTTATTATGGTTTAACTGGCTATTCAACATCATCGAGTTGCAATCGGTAAATCTGTTGATATCTAGATAATTTTTGAAAATAGCTGTACGGAAATCGATTTGTAGGTATTGAGTCCTCGCCACTGGTATTTCCATACATACCATCACATACTATCACGCCTGTATTCTCCGAAGGGTTAGGCAGTGGTGTACTTATGTACACCTACAGTCTGCCGGTATCTTTAGGTGCCGAGCCTATTGCCGTTTTTTGGGCACAAATCCTAACTCCGAACTGCTACTGAGAATTTCATAGAAAAACTCAATAACATTTTGTTCGACCTGGTAATCGAATCCAAGACCTCTAGCGTAGCAGTTGCGTTTAGGACCACTAGGCTATCGAGGCAGTATTTTGGAAGTATTTGCAATACCTATATTTAAGACCTCAGTCCCACCTAAAAGTGAAATCTCCTTCATCTGTTTATTGAAAAAACTTTCTCCAGCAATACCTACAAGTTCTCTATACCTATTCAATTAACTTCACTTATCCGAGTGTAAACTGACGTCACTTTACTGGAAGTGCTAAGTAACGTGGTAGGTATTTAAGTTATCAAGTACCTAAACAAAGACTGCTAGTTTCAAGTGTGAGGTCCATGGATCGATTCCCAGGTCGAGCAAAGTGATATTAGGTTCTTCTATTAGGAATATCTTAATAGGAGTCCAGACTTTGGAAGACGATGGTTTGACTCCCTCGTGCCTCTGAAAGAACTTAAATCTCGTTTGGTCCTGCGTCTGATCTCTCCACGGTCGTGTCGGAATACAATCTTCGGACCATGAAGGCGAAAATAGTGCGTGCGCCAGAGTACTTACCTTAAAATTGAGATTTATTGCCGTAACTGATTTTTTGTTCTGTTCCGGATAATATTGTTATTTTTTATGAATGGGTCCTGAGATAAACAAATTAAAAAGCGCCTCTGAACATCATAACTATAAGTGGTCTTACCATCACGAATCATCCCATTAATACCTATGGACGGTGAGCAATGGGTAGCTCACCGTCCTTACGTTGCATAACGACAGGCCGTGTCGACGGCGCGTTCGTGTTCCACGCGCGCCTCAAAGAGATCTCAGCAAAAGGAAGGGGCCACTGAAGGCCGATGCCTGCCGGGGCTGCGGGTTGTTCGCAAGAGATACCGCGCCCCCGGAACGCAAAGGGCACAAGAAGGAACATGGGTGGGTTTTAGTCAGTAAAAGTCTGACACTCCCTCCCGCCCCGCCCAGGGCGGGAGAAGTTATTTGATGATTTCCCACCCACAAAAAAAAAAAATACCTATACCATTAATCTATATTAATATTATAAAGCTGAATAGTTTGTTTGTTTGGTTGGTTGGATGCGCTAATCTCAAGAACACCTGGTATAAATTGAAAAAAAAAATGTGTTGGTTAGTTCATATATCGAGGAAGGCTTTAGGCTTTATAACATCACGCTACGACACACGGGATTGGAGCAGTAACCAAAGACGTAAAAAACCACGCAGACGAAGTCGCTGGCAGAGGCTAGTTTGTAATAAAGAACACACGGCCACTATCTCTTCACACTACTCCATTTCATAAGTACATCAAAGATCTTGGGCGAGGCCAGACATCCGTACATTTCACAAACAAACAAACATACATCCATTCTCAGCGTGTATTTATAACTTTTAGCTCTTTATTTAGCGTGATTGTAACCGCGAGGTGATTGACTCCCATGAACGATTTTGGGACTTGCTTTACCAAAATAGTCCTCAGTTACGAAGCTTGAGCTAAACATATAAACAGAACCAGCACATGGAAACGCGAGCCTTAGCTTCTGGGTGTCAAGGTCGAAAGTGGAGTCAATAGTTGTGGAATAAGGATACATAATGCGGAACACAAATATGCGAAGAGAATTCTTAATGAACGTAGTTAATTGGGCGAGTTGTCGAATTGGGTGTGAATTTGTTATTGGTTTATAATCGAGACGACTTAGTGTAGTCACGATTTCCTGTGGTTTAAAGACTTTAAAGTTATTTCTATGTATGGTTTCCGAGTGTGACATTTTACCAATTCGAACGTAACGCGTTCAATCGCGTTAACGTAAACTACAATTTGTATGGAATAATTTTTATTCCCATTTATTCCATTAAACAAGATGCAGTTTTGCATCGCTGTTAAATTTTAGGAGGCTGTCGTTAAATCCATAAATAATCAAGTAAAATGATGACACTTGGTCAATAATAAATTAATAGGTACTTCATTTGTAGTGTTTTGACAGTATTTCAGAATACACCTCTTTCATAGAACAGAATCGCCCTGTTGTGTATGCGGCAGGCAGTATCGCGAGACTATATTACTGTGTCCGTCAAGGTTGATATCCCCGCCGGTCTAAACCCAGAGACAAGATGGCTAGTTCGAATTCGAAAATCATCTACAAAAATATTGTAAGCCGTCACGGGACGCCTGGCAGATGTGAAACATCGAAATTATTTTGTACAAATAATGTGCATAAAAGAACAAATTACGACACAAATTAAATATGACATAATGTAAAATTTAAAAAATTCATTTTATTCCACAAAATGATGACTGTCTATACGTATACATATACTAATTATAGTCATCGCGTTCAAATAGGTAGAAAAAGTTACACTAAGCACTATGAACAATGTAGGTTAACGAGTTACTTCGGAGCCTTTCCATAGATATATATCAACATTGTGACTGAACTTACATTGTGGATGTACGTCAATCACAATTTTGTTTGTTCGTTGGTTTAAACCTGAAGATTGAATGAATAGAATGTTGATTCGACACTACTGCCGTCATGACTTGTAAATGACATAAGAAAACCAGGGTTATTATTTTTGAGCTTCATGTTTTTTTTTTTTTGTTTGGTGGGTGGGAAATCATTAAATAACTTCTCCCGCCCAGGGCGGGAGCTTCATTTTTGACGACAGGAATACACAAGAAAGTGTTAAAACTTCTTGCTCAGCCTTCTCCATAGAGACCTATCTATGTTTTGGAACTAGCAAGTAGCAACTGACTTCAACTTTAAAATTTCTAACTGACTTCTGGTCAATTCAAAAGGGCCTATAAATGGTATAAATATATTCACTTTGGCTACGGGGCCCAGCTGTGAGACAATACAGGGTAAATCTAAAAATTGTTGAAATATTTTTTTGATTTAAAGAATATATGTAGATCCTTCAATCAAAAGCATAAAAAAGGAAGTTATTTTCTGTATAAAGTTTTTTATACATTTTTCTGCGCAAATATCCTATCAACATATTGCCCACCAACCCACTGTTTAGCTAAAACAGTTTACGTTCAGCGACCGGTAATAAAATAGGGCAGGCGGACCGCACGCGATGTCGCTATGCTATATTAATTGGGTATAGGTCCGCAAAAACAAACCAACACACGTCAAATAGATTCTATAGTATAGATTCCGGGTCTGCCTGTTTGTGTGAGTTTATGTGTTTGTAAACGGACCCACCACGTAGGAACAATTCCTAGTGTGGAGCAACGCTATTTTTTAATAATGAAAAACAATCTATTCTATTGACCGTTACTGCTGTTTCCAGAACAAGAAAAAGCTCTCAATTATGGAAACGTACAAAGTATAACTTTCGGTTTAGTTTAAAAGCCATTTTTTCACCCGTTATAGTCAGTCATTCCAAACATGAAATACCTAGTTAGTAAGAAATACTGTATAATAGAGTTGGATTTGCGGAAAAGTCATGAAACTATTTAAGGATTAAGTAGGGAGAGTACTTAAGTCAATATGTTCGCAGAAAGTTACGTAACTGAAATTTTACATCAAAATCTTTTATACAACGTTATTCCTTGTTTACCAGAAACCTGTAAAGGGGTCATTGTACTCATCAACAACAACAACAACACAAGTAACTTTTACTATGCGATCACCATAGATATTGCGAAAAATAAATCAGCTGATGAGCATTTTGTCGAGATATGCGCACATAAATGTATAGATCAACCGATTTTACTTTAAGCAATTTCAGGGTTGCTCCAATAGTAAAACTTGATCATAATGGTGAGTAACCCCCCCCCCCCCCCCTCCTTGGGTTTTTGGTAGTTGTACCTCTCACTTTGACCTTATACGTATTGCACCTTTCTATAAAACATCTAGATATTTATTAAACCGTCAAAAAATGTCATCTCTGTTTCTAAGCAAGTTATCAATAATTTTACGCAGGACATGGGAATCATGTTACTAGGTCATTGAAAACGGACGGTCCTATCTAATAGGGATGGTGCGTGCACTATGCAATACTGGCGATGACGTCAATCAGACACTCTAATCAGCCTATCATTGGTTTACGTGCGTTATTCGATTATCGATAATTCGAGATAGAGGAAGATTTTTATCCGGCTTTTAGCAATTATTGTTTGCTAAGCTAGTTGCGCGTGGGCAGGGTGATCTTTTGATTGTGAGTTAGTTTGTTTCATGTAATTAGTAACTGGGGTTAGTTCTGCCAAACTTATGCTTAGAATAGATTGATAATTTATCTGTGTTGACGCGGGTACCCACGTCAATATTCTAAGCGCTCGGTACGAACGTGAACTTTTATTACTATTTGACCCAATTAACAACATTTGTATCGTAGACATCATTTTGGTAAACACTAATTCCAAGACAACTTTACCAAAAAACATTTTGTTTTAGCTCTAAACCTTTTTTTAAATTGACCGTAAAATTATATTTTTAATTGCTTCATAATCAATAAATAGTTAGTTAATTGATTTGGCGAGTAGGTGACGTCGTAGGTTACTATTGCCCCGGGTTGTTCGAAAGAGATACCGCACAAGAAGAAACATGGATGGGTTTTAGTCAGTAAAAGTTTGACACTACCTCCCGCCCCGCCCGGGGCAGGGGAAGTGATTTGATGATTTCCCATTCGAAAAATGAAAAGGTTACTATTACCATACGAAAAATTATAGGGGAATCACGTTTTGATAGCTCATGATAATTAGGTTAATTGATTGGTGTAGTGTTCTACCCAATTCTGGGTAATCTCACTATACTACCAAGTAAGCACTAAACACTATTGTGTGGATCGCCCCGAGGACACGGTGGAGCACACCGTGGCGGTATGCCCCGCTTGGGCGGAGCATCGCCGAGTCCTCGTGGCGGCCATCGGCGGCGGCGAACTCTCGCGTCCGGCCCTGGTGCAAGCCATGGTCCGGAGCGAGAGGGAATGGGATGCAGTCGCCTCCTTCTGCGAGGCAGTAATGCTTGAGAAGGAGGCGGCGGGACGGTTGAGACAGCGGTTCTCCCGTCCCAGCCGCCGCGGTAGACGCTCTGGACGTCGGGAGCCGCGAGACGACTCCCGGCCACCGTAGATACTGGCCTGTGGACGGTGAGCAATGGGTAGCTCACCGTCCTTACGTTGCATAACGACAGGCCGTGTCGACGGCGCGTTCGTGTTCCACGCGCGCCTCAAAGAGATGTCAGCAAAAGGAAGGGGCCACTGAGGGCCGATGCCTGCCGGGGCTGCGGGTTGTTCGCAAGAGATACCGCGCCCCCGGAACGCAAAGGGCACAAGAAGGAACATGGGTGGGTTTTAGTCAGTAAAAGTCTGACACTCCCTCCCGCCCCGCCCAGGGCGGGAGAAGTTATTTGATGATTTCCCACCCACCAAAAAAAAAAAAAAAAAAAAGCACTAAACACTAGCCCTTTTCTGTGAATTAACATTGCCGCCCTTAAATTCCACGAATGCTTTTATAACCTACACTCATTTGATGAGTAATTTCTTAAGGCATGGGTACACGGGTCAAATATGTACTGCAGTAGTATTTTGAAAGGATGAGTCCATACTTTCCGAGTGTGTCTAGTGACGGGGTCCACTACCGGACACTGCTTACTAAACAAACATTTTCATGCCATAGGAATCTCAGACAGTCCTATGTTTTTTCCTACTCCTCGCCTAATCTTTTTTGATTAATTTCGTTGCGGGATCCAAAACAGTCGTATCGTTTCTCCTGGACTCGTCGAGATTCATGGCCTCGACGGCCTCCGTTATTAATTCTGGCTTTCAGGAGTTGCAGTGGTTGAGAATTGTGTGGCGGGCTTGTCTCATAAAAAAAGAAAGTTACCATCACCATCACGCCTGTATTCCCCGAAGGGTTAGGCAGAGGTGTAACAATGTACACCCACAGTTCGCCGGTATATTTAGGTCCCATGTAATAAGGGGCGAGCCTATTGCCATTAACCGGGCACAAATCCTAACTCCGAGCTACTACTGAGAATTCTGAAAAAAAAAGTTCTGTATGCAAAGCTTGCATAGAAGTCTAGTATCTAACGCCCGCAGGTTGTCCGCTGTGTGACCCGGTCTTTATACTTGGCGTAATCATCCCGTGTCCTAATATCATGATATTTGAGCATAATGTCAAGAAAGTTGACATTCCCACAAATATCACGATTTCAGCTAATTGAGCCGCAGACTTACTGCAATACGGCACTTCGGTGCTTCGCTCTTAGTGTGTAGGTATCTACGTAACATTTAATTGCCACAGTAAAAACGGCTTTATGGCTTTTTACGGCTGTATAGTAAGATGTGTGGTCTTAAAGGTTTAATGTGCTGTATTTAGAAGTTTGTACCTAGTAATGTCGAAATATTTATGTAATGTACCTATTCATAAAATTGGGTATAGTCCTGCCAAAGCGATCGTTAAAATTTTCTTTTTTATCAAAGTATTTGTAATCATCTGTACTATAATAATATTATAAAGAGCAAAGATTATTTTTGTTTATTTGTTTGAAATAGGCTCCGAAACTACTGGACCGATTTTAACCATATTTCATCAGTAGATAGCTACATTGTTCTTAAGTAACATAGGCTATATAACATCACGCTTCGACTAACGGGAGCAAAGCAGTAACCAAAGACGTAACTTAAGGCGGGTGAAATAAGACACGCGGACGAAGTCGCGGGCAGTTCGCTATTATGGATATTTTGAAATCCATTCATGAGAATACCTTCCACTGCAGGTGGGCTGGTAATTCCTCTACTTAGTAAAATAATAAAAGTTAAATTAACAAATGACAGTTGTTTAGAAACAGCACCACCCCATTCATCTTTCCGCTTACTTAATTATCGAAAATAGTAATAAAATGGCCGACTCCTATTTGTTTTATCTCACTAAGTTCACAAAGTACAAACAAAACTCTTTATTTGTATCACAAACAATGCAACAGTATATTTACCGTTCCCATGGCGTTAATTACATTGTAAACTTATGGTAAACATGATAATTAGTTTCCCTTTTCGATCTTCATTACGGGGAAGGGCATCTTTCAAGTGTCAGTCAGTTATTGCCGTCAGGCTAGTGTAGCGCTGTCAAAGATGGGATACAGCCATTTCTACCATGCGTGTGTTAGCTCCTCCAAGATGGGCTATCAGTGTGATTTTACAGACTTTTGCTATATTGTGTTTGTGAGTGCAAAACTATCAAAAGGATGGTGAGTTATTAAAGAATATACCCGGAAATATGGGCTGCCTTTTAAGTTTGTACCGATTTTTCGAGGGGCAAAAGTGCTCGTGAATTTGTGAATAGAAACCGGTTTCAAAATACCAAATTGTCGCAGATAAAAAGGTTAAAATCTAGTCGTCTCAGTGACAGTCAATGTCAAAAATGTAAGCACAGGCATTTTGGACAGATTGTGACTGAAAATAAAATGCGAACGTTCCTAAAACTTACGAGGATTGCCCCTCCCCCCCAAAAAAAACAACAGCCATATTATATTTTTCCGTTTGCCTTAAAAATCACTTATTATTTATTAAAATAACCTAAAATATTATGTAGATAGGTGAATCGTCGATAACCAAGAGTACCACAATCAAATAATTAATTATTTACCATCATTTGAAGCTTGATAGGGCATGGTTGATAATTTCAATACCTAACGGAAACGGAACCATTAAAATCAAAGATTACTCCAGAAACCCAAACGGTTTCATCTTCAAAATCTGCCAACTATCCATCTGTAACGTGTCGTGATCGCCATGTATCTAATCCATTGCTTTCTTTATTTGCAGGCTCTTGCGGCCGGTGTCAGTGTCAGGTATGATGGAACATGCTCTCGTTCACCGCGAGCGCGTCGGTGTGCAGGACTTTGTGCTGCTCGAGGACTTCCGCTCCGAAGCCGCCTTCATCGACAACCTCAGGAAGCGGTTTAACGAAAACATTATCTATGTAAGTACCTATATATTTGTACTTGTAACATACAAGAATGCACTCTATGGTTGGGAATACAGAAGGTGTATTATTGAAAAACACATACCTTACTGTAATAATAATAACAAAATACAACTTTTATAAATATTACTTTTTTGGCTCTGAAAACCCAATTAACTTTCAATAACCAGCAAAATTAGATTATGACTTGTTTTGAAATCGAAAAATAGTAATCCATTGAGTTTAACAAAAAATCTATGGGCGAATCGGTTGGATGGTATTGGTTGCTTGTCTTGGTTTCGATTCCCAGGTCGAGCAAAAAGTGTTATTGGGTTTTTTATGAAATTCTCAGTAGCAGCTCGGAGTTAAGATTTATGCCCGGTTAATGGCTCGCCCCCCATTACATGGGACCTAAACATACCGGCGAACTGTGGGTGTACATTGTTACACCTTTGCCTAACCCTTCGGGGAATACAGGCGTGATGGTATGTTGTGTTATGTTAAAATGTATTTCACGACTCGTACCGGTTACTATACGCCTTAATACCTACCTGTCTCACTTGCCTTACTACAAGCAATATTATTTTTCCATCCACACAGACGTACATCGGCAACGTGCTCATCTCCGTGAACCCTTACAAGCCCCTGCCTATCTACACGGAGGAGAAGACCAAGCTTTACTACAAGAAGGCCTTCTTCGAGGCACCACCACACGTGTAAGTCGATATTTGCTTATATTTCACTCAAAATTAGCATAATTAGAAAAATTGTGATTAATTCTACCAAAACTTTTCCCCACATTGACGTCGGGAAAAGTTTTGATAAAATTAATAAATTCATGGGTACGGAACCGTATCCAAAGGGTAAAACGGGAGCCTATTACTAAAACTCCGTTGTCCGTCTGCCACCAAGCTGTATCTCAGGTGTGATGTATAATTAGACAGTTGAAATTATCACAGATGATGTATTTCTGTTACCGCTTTATCAACAAATAAGTACTAAAAAACAGAATATAATAAATATAGGAGGCTCCCATACAGCAGACATGATTTTTTTGCCGTTTTTATAGATAATGGTACGGAACCCTACAAGCGCGAGTCCGATTCGCACTTGCCCAACTCTAAATCTATTCTGAACGTAGCTTTTAATATACGCGTACATTGAGCAGTGATTAGGAAGTTTACTAGCCACACAGCCTCTCAATGATTGCACTAATTACCACAAATTAAGTAAACAATGTACCAAATGTTGTAAACGTCACCAATCCAGCAATAACAGTTCAATTAACGTGAATTTAATTGATTGAAAAATTAATCAATGTTAAACATCCAAAATCAACACAATTACTTCTATTTTAAAGTAGGAGAAACGTTAGCGTGGGTTTGACTAGCTTTGGCAGAATTAAAGCCAAATTATTACATCAAACGATTATCTTTCGATTATAATGTCGAAACGGAAATTCCATGTAATCAACTAACTATGAAGTTGCAGATTTAAGCTAGGTATCATGCGCCTAGTCTAGACTTCCACGCAGGCACTGTCTGTGAAAAGATAAAACATATTAAGTATTCATTGATTATTAATCTTTCAGATACGTAAACATGAGTGTTAATCGAAGATTTGCCAGGCTTAGTTATAATATAACAATTCGGATAAAATCTAAATTATTTTATTGCAATAAGTACATTTTTTTACAGCCTTATTACAATACAACATGACTTTTAATTCGTTGTACATATTTCAGTTCAAGGTTTCAATGAAAGTATTATTGAATATAAACGACTTTTATTAAGGGCCCTATTTAAGTAATTCTGGAATATAAAAAAAGGTATTTTGAGCTTGGCATTTTAGGGAAACTCAGTCACATTGTAGCAAGCAAAAGCATCTTTTTTTTTTATTTGAAAAATATTTTTTTTTATAAGTAGTAGGTAACAAACGCAAATCATTGTGCTTATGTGTAACAATATAGGGGTCGTGGAATTATTCAAAGTTTTTAATTTTCTTCTGTAAAAATGCGTAAAAAAAGTGGTTGACCTTCATTGAATACCTTCGTAACCTTCTGGTCCAGAAAAATATCAGACTGGTGGGAAGAACATGCGACTTTTGAATTCCTTAAGCGTATTTTTATATCAACTGCCCCGTTGGTCTCGTGGTCGCAAGCGCGACTGATGAGCGTGGGGTCTCGGCTTCGATTCCCAGGTCGGGCAAAAAGTGTTATTGGATTTTTCCATTAGAATTTACTCAGTAGCAGCCCGGTGTTTGGAAGTTGGTGGTGTGACATCCCCGTGTCTCAGAAAGCACGTAAAGCCGTTGGTCCCGGCTGTCATTCGTAGATTTTTGACAGTCGTTACGGTTAGCCTGGAAGTCTGACAACCAGTCTAACCAAGAGGTATCGTGTTGCCCAGTAACTGGGTTGTGGAATTCAGATAGGCAGTCCCTCCATGTAAAGCACTGTTATTCAGCTGCATCCGGTTAGACTGGAAGCCGACCCTAACATAGTTGGGAAAAGGCTAAGCAGATGATGAAGCGTATTTTTACATCAATTATAATGGAAAATAATAAACAGAATTTTCATCATTTTCTCTAATCTAAAATCATCTGGATTGTCCAATTGGAATGCCAGATACGAATGGATCGAGGTTATCTGTATGTGGGAAAGTACAATAAGAAAGTATGTGTCATTTTTATTATCTGTTCTTATCTACATTCAGAAAAATGTTGAATGTAAGCGTTCGATAGAAGTGCGTCAGCCGGAGATAAAGATATGAAGTAGAGTGTCACACCTACGCTCATTGTATAAGTTGTATTGACGAAATATTTTCAAGTAACTGCCTCGGTAGCCTAGGTCTTGGGTTCGATTCCCAGGTCGAGCAACAAGTGTTATTGGGTTTTTCTATGAAATTCTCAGTAGCAGCTCGGAGTTAGGATTTGTGTCCGGTTAATGGCAATAGGCTCGCCTCCTATTACATGGGATCTAAACATACCAGCGAACTGTGGGTGTACATTGTTACACCTCTGCCTAACCCTTCGGGGAATACAGGCGTGATCGTATTTATATTATATTTTCAAGTATTATTAATTTTATAGGTGCAGTCGGCAATATCCAACGGTATCTTTAATAATTCTTATATCACCATAAACATGACTGATACCTAGTTCCTAAAGTAATCTGCCCAGCACAGCAACCGCAGTTGATTACAGGGCAGACGACTCATAGGTGCCCGAATTTTCATAGCCTAAGCAAACTTTTACTGATGTTTCTCCAATTCCGCAAACTTATTCCAAGCATTAGTTTGGGATGTACAGTGAACTGATATTGTGGGCATATTTAATTGGTTAGACGTAATTGATTAACTATCGAGAGATTGTGGGTTAGCTTCGACAAAATAAGCTTAAATAATAGACCATGAAAAAATAAAGTAGCCCAATAGAATTCAAATGAATTCAAACGAAAATGATGAATTCAAATGATGAAAATACTGAACGTGCAACCCATGCAATTCGGTATTATTCCGTTCAAATATAGTGTACTTATTACAAGTACCTACATACTTAGTGACAAAATGTTAATGTCTATAAGCGCTTCGATACTATTTATTATTAAGCTGATAATAGCTATTTATCTACTTGATAACAATACTTAATGGTTATTGGATGTTGAAACAGACTTGGAGTACTTACAATAAATGACTTAAACGCAGGATAGATAGCTAGGTAACATAAGCGTAGGTAGTCCAAGTACTTAACAAAAGGTATGCTATTAGAAGTACTCAGGGTGGCGTTCTGGAAAAATAAAACTCAACGTTAAAACATTTATTTCATCTAAACCATTTACAGCCACGTTTGAATTGTCAAGGAGTCCTTTAGGGTCCTTTAGCAGGGACCTTTATAACAATAGTAAATTTACCGTAAACGGTAAAGTTACATAACACATACCATCACGCCTTTATTCCCCGAAGAGTTAGGCAGAAGTGTAACAATGTACACCTACAGATCGCCGGTACGTTTAGGTCCCATGTAGTAGAGGGCGAGCCTATTGCCATTAACCCGGCACAAATCCTAACTCCGAGCTGTTACTGAGAATTTCATAGAAAAACTCAGTAACACTTTTTGCTCGACCTGGGAATCGAACCCAAGACCTCGAGCGTAGCTTACGACCATTAGGCTACCGAGGCACACGGTACAGTAAAGTTTTATAAAGAAGTAGTTCAAAAGTGAAAACGCAAATATTTTGTAAATTGACTGTCGCTTTTATTTGAATATCTTTTTAGAGGGTTGTTGGCTAATATTATGTTACACTATATTTAAAACGGTAGTAACCTAAAATCTTCTCTATTGTTTCCGTTCTTGCAATAAAAATTCTACTTTCTACAGATATTGGTCAGGGATTTCCATTCCGTTTTTATGTTCTCGTGGGATAATTAAGGACTTTCGCTTTATTCTGGAGTCTACACAAAGAAAGTCACGGGCAGTAGCTAGTAATTTTATATAAATGTTGATTTTTGTTCCAGATTCGCGATCGCAGACAACGCTTACAGGTCCTTGGTATATGAACACAGAGAACAATGCATCTTGATCTCAGGTAAGAATTGTTATCATCATTATCCAAAGCCCATATTCACTTCTCTTAGTTTAGACCTCTCTTTGTATGTACTAATCGCCACGCTCCTGTAACACCCTCATTCTTGTTCTACCCTCATTCACAACAATATTGTCTGATCCTCTCGCTGCCGACGGAGAATACTTTGTTGTAATTTATAATTTCTGGCTGTCTAGCCAGAAATTATAAATTACAACAAAGTCACGTCAGTCAGTTACGTTAGTCTTAACGTAAAAGTTAGCAGTTAGTTCCTATGTACTTACAATGACAAAAAAAACCTAATAATTTTCTGTCCAGGCGAATCCGGTTCCGGCAAAACAGAAGCCTCAAAAAAAGTTCTAGAGTACATAGCAGCAAGAACAAACCACCTCCGCAATGTGGAGACAGTCAAAGACAAACTTCTTCAAACGAACCCGCTCCTAGAAGCCTTCGGTAACGCAAAGACTCACAGAAATGACAACTCTAGCCGATTCGGAAAGTACATGGACGTTCAGTTCAACTATGAAGGAGCTCCTGAAGGAGGACATATCCTTAACTATCTGCTGGAGAAGTCCAGGGTTGTCAGTCAGATGTCAGGAGAGAGGAACTTCCATATCTTCTACCAACTGCTGGCGGGCGCTGATCAGGAATTGATGAAGCAATTGAAGCTGCAAGGAAGACCTGATGCTTACAAATACACGACTGATGTGGTTAGTACTACACCAGAATAAAAATGAATATTAGTTTTATCCCAGTTAGCCAAACCCTCATTATAAACGTAGGAAAAGTCAAACAAAATAACGAAGGGCTCAATACACTGCCTTGTGGCACCCTAATCGTTTTAAATGACATTTATTTATAAATCTAAATACCTTCCTTTACACTATTATTTAATTTAACTGCTTATTATTTAGCGCGATTAATGTTTATATTACTTCTAAAAATAACGAAGAATTTCTACAAAAAGAAATGTTGAATGTGATCAAAGGCTTTCGTTAAATCAATATTATGTAATGTCAAAGTCAAAGTCTTTCATAATCTCATCCTTTCGTAGGCCCCTCCAGCAAACCAGCGCAACCACGACGCCGAACAGTTCAGAACAGTCCAGGATGCCATGAAAGTCATAGAAATCGGCCAATCAGAACAGACGGAGATATTCGAAATCATCGCCAGTATTCTACACCTCGGAAACGCGAAGTTCATACAGAATGACAAGGGCAACGCTGAGATACTGTTACACGATGCTAACACAACGAATGTGGCTGAGGTAAGAAAATATTCATAAAGTAAACGAAAAATGTTTAACACTCACTCACTCACTCACGCCTGTATTCCCCGAAGGGTTAGGCAGAGGTGTAACAATGTACACCCACAGTTCGCCGGTATATTTAGGTCCCATGTAATAAGGGGCGAGCCTATTGCCATTAACCGGGCACAAATCCTAACTCCGAGCTGCTACTGAGAATTTCATAGAAAAACCCAATAACACTTTTTGCTCGACCTGGGAATCGAACCCAAGACCTCTAGCGTAGCAGTCGCGCTTAGGACCACTAGGCTACCGAGGCAGTTTAAATAGCATCATATCATACATTATGACTAAGTACAATATGACATGTTTCTTTATACTGACCTTAACATTTTTCACCTAACTGCATCGTCTTTGATGACTACTACTGCATCTTTGAATCTATATAATATAAAATATGTAAGACATTTTTGAGGGAGTCATGTGAACGAAATGAACAGGCACTTGGAATGGTAAGGTTGGCTGCAAATGAAAGTGGCTTTACGAGAAACATCCTGGTAGATAATGGAAGTTAATTTAATATTAATCTGACTAGACATCTCCGTCAGCAACATCCTACAGGATGCACAAAAATACTTGTGAGCTATTCTTTCCGTGTAAGACGAAAAAAACGAGTAAGGAAGCCATTGATTCAGGCACATTATTCATTAATGAAGGAAGTACTTCATGTTTTAATATAGGTCTTCTTACTAATTGTTTTTCCAATTATAGCATACGATAAAAAGTGTTTGAGAGCATGCGATACGACCGTTTTATTTCTGAAACTAGAAGCTTTCTGACCTTGCTATGTTTTCCTCTGTTAACATTTTAGTGAATGTTACTTCTTTACTTTCTACTGACATCCTCAACAGAAGAACTGCAAAAATTATTTTATAAAATACGTAATGCCAAAATTGTGAGGAACTTAGATTTATTTCACGAATCTAGATTTACTTCCAAGGTACTTTTTCGTAGGAAATCAAAAACACCTTTCATCATTCTTCATCATCCTGTAGAAATTTATCTCATGGATTATTCAGTATTCAATGTCTACTAGCTCAGATTTCAATCACAATCTTACTTCCCTCTTCCTGATCGGACTTTCACCATTCATCTTATTACATCTTCAACCAAATTTGAGTATCAGTGAACTATCATAACAATACTGTTTGTTATGTTCCATTGTTCTACATTGTTTGTTTAATAATTTAATTTGACGGCTATTGTCTTCTCAATACATGATGACGTCTTTCAATCATTGTAGGTACCTATAGTTCAATCTCTAAATTTTCACTGTTACCTTTTTGTTGTCAAGGGCGAATGTCCAAATTCCGATGTCTGTAGTGTCCGAATGCCAATTTTCTCCAGATCCGTTGGAATAGGTTCAAGTGTTTGGGCAACTATCAACACTGTAGATCCAGAAGCTTTTTTTTTTTTTTTTTTTTTTTTGTTGCCGGGGTGGAAAATCCTCATGGATGTCCACCGCCCTGGGGAGGGCGGAGGGGTCTGTCAGACTCTTACTGACTAAAAACCACCCCAGTGTTCCCTTCCCACACTTACGCCGGGGATCCCGGGAACTGATGCGCCTTCCGCGATCCCCGACTGGTGCCGGTCCGCCATTGCGGGCCTCCTCAGGTCAAGGGAGGGAGTGAGGTGTTGAACTCCCTCCGCGACGTCAAATAGGGGCGCGCGTGGAACACTACGCGCCGCCGCCTCGGGTCCAGTTGAATAGGGGGTAACGGACGTCCCCAAGTCCGCCGCCCCTGGACCCATTTAGGGGGGCCGGAAGAGGGCGTTGTCCGCCCTCCGCCGACGCCCGGTGCGCCTGCTGCGGGCCGGGAGAGAGGTTGTGATCTCTCTCTCCCTTTCCGCAGCCTCCTTCTGCGAGATGACCGCTTCGCAAAAGAAGACCACCGCGTCCCAGGACTCCTCACTACCGACCATCGAAGTGACGACGGCCGACAGCGACAGGTCACTGCCTACTTCAGATATGAGGGCACGGCGCGGCTCCTCCCAAGCGGTAGATCCAGAAGCTACTCCAAGTAGTATACAGACTTAATTGCCACCTGACTGACCGTCTTAAAAATGTCAAAGAATCTCAAACTGATCCTTATTTTTAAATAACTTCAAGATTATATAATTCAAACACAACCTTACAGCTGTGTATTTGTCATAACTTACACTAGTTTCTTCTGTATCTCAGACGCGTTTATTGATTTGTACTTTGACACAAATCTCTTATTCATTCAAACATTCCTGCCGCAAAGCGGCGTTGCAGTGTTTCGGTTTGAAGGGTATATATGGGTGAGACATTTCACGTTTGTCTCTAGGATGACAACCCATTTGAAAGGCCTCTAGTATTGACACACATACATAGTAGGACATTGTATTGTTTCTATTATAGTATTAAGTAATATTTGTATCTCATTATAAGCGGACTGTGAGTTCTTATGAGAAATAAATTCTTTAAACCGAGATATCTATAGGCAGCCGTGACCACTTAACATCAGGTGGGCCGTCAGTTGGTTGATTAGCCATACAACGATATGAAAAATTTATATATCTCCTGTATCGTGGGTGCGTTTATTCCTATAATACCTTGACACAAATCTTTTACGAAATTATTCATTAATTATAGGGCTCAACCTAAATATATAACACAATAGATCACACTCAGTCAGACACACATTGGCAGACGGACATTATTCGAGGTTATAACGTTTTTTGACCTAACCCGCTTGTGATAACGATCTTCAACGGAAACGTGACGCAGCGTTGTAGTTCTTATGAAGATGCCTCTATTTATTACGATAATGTTTGTGATACCCCTGTATTTGTGGAACTGCTCTAATTCGTGGTATTTGTTACTTCTTGAACGAGTCTTGATATAATAATACCAGCCTATTATTGTCTCACAGCAGGATAACGGCCTTATCTCATACAAAGAAGGCATGTGCATTGATCACTACGCTTGCTGTAGGCGGATTGGCGATTTCAGACTTGCATTATTTATCAGCACAGGTTTTCTTACGTTTTTTTCCTTCACCGATGTCAGTGATGTCCGACTTAAACTTAAGGCCATAACGAAATGGTCTTGATATATTTCAAAGTATTCTTTGTTTATGTAAACTGTCCGTTATTTGACTACTGAACGAGGAAATAGAAATTTGCGTACTATGTACATATATATTATTTTTTTTAACTGCCCCGTTGGACTCGTGGTCGCAAGCGACACTGGTGAGCATGTGTTATTGGGTTTTTCCATTAGGAATTTCTCAGTAGCAGCTCGGAGTTAAGATTCGTGCCCGGTTAATGCCAATAGGCTCGCCCCCTATTAAATGGGACTTGAAACATACCGGCGAACTGTGAGAACACCTCTGCCGAGCCCTTCGGGGAATACAGGCGTGATGGTGTGTTTACCCATCTCCATCGTCAGAACTCCTATAGTTATCCATATTGTGTGATTCGGGTGGATTCCCATTAATTTTGCGAAGCGAAATACCACAAGTGTAGTAAAAAACTGTGCTTTAAATTTCATATTGTATGAACAATCAATAACTAATTGGAAAGTGTAAACTATTTGCTCACAATTCTTGGATATTAGACATCTTATCTAAAATACTGTTTTCCTTCCATAGATATTGCTTTTTCCTTGTCCATTTATCTATGGATACTAACAATAATATTGTTTGTGTTCATTTCTAAATCGATACTGTTTGGTTTATACTATTACGTCATTATTCATATCTCCATCTTTATATTTCTTTACTATTTTAGGGAGGTCAAGTAGGACAATGACTTCTTTGTTATCGGAAGCGATAGTAATATTGTGGGACGTTTGTAATATCCCTTCATATTTGTGTAATATACTGTCTGTAATACCGTATTACAAAACTTTATCATTCCGTACTGTAGCAATATAACGTGTGTTGCACAAATACAATTGAGATTAGCTTGGAACATGTATTTGGAATTTGCTGCGTGAAATATTACTTAAGACAGGTGTTTTCCAAAAACTTTCTACCTTTCTCCTAATTTTTATAAATTATAATTAGTTGATTTGAGATAAAAACATTACAGATAGGTAGAAGTATACCTAGTTACTGTTAGATTAAAAATATATATTAGCTTGATTGTAAGAACCTCTGTAAATGTGCCACGGCCTGCACGAGGAAATAAAAGAAAGAAAGGAAAATGTCTTACTGACTAAAACCCATCCATATTCCTTCTTGTGCCTTTTGCGTTCCGGGGGCGCGGTATCTCTTACGAACAACGCGCAGCCCCGGCAGGCATCGGCCCTGAGTGGCTCTTCCAAAATTTGCTGACATCTGTTTGAGGCGCGCGTGGAACACGAGCGCGCCGTCGCCGCGTCGACACGGCCTGTCGTTATGCAACGTACGGACGGTGACCTACCCATTCCTCACCGTCCACAGGCCCGCGAAGCTAAACACTACGATATCGCCAGGAACCTATAAGAATAAACCGAATAACCACTAAACCAAACGAACCACAGATTGGTTGAGTACCCTTGAAAGACATTATCACAAACCTAACATCTTCCACAGCTCCTAAAAGTAAACGGCTCAAAACTGCGCGAAGCACTAACAAGCCGCACCATCAGCGCCCGCGGCGACGTCGTCAACACGCCCCTCGACCTGGAACAAGCCCAGTACGCCAGGGACGCGCTGGCCAAGGCCATCTACGACAAGCACTTCAGCTGGCTAGTCTCCAGGCTGAACGCTTCACTAGTACCCAAGGACAAGGAGAGCCAGTCATCTGTCATGGGTATCTTGGATATTTACGGATTTGAAATCTTCCCCAAGAATAGGTAAGTCCATTTGATTATATGTGGGTATGAGACCCTCCAGATCATTGTTACCGTCACACTTTTATTTAAAAAAATACTTTGCCCCACACTAGGAATTTCTCCTGTATTGTGGGTACATTTAAAAACATACCAACTCATATACACAAACAGCCAGACCTGAAACAACTATTTGTAGTCCATACAAATATGCTATCCGTGCGGGAACTGCGTCATCCGCGTTGTCATTTTGTGCTCATCTTTGCCTTTATTTTATGAGCACAGCTAGTTCTCTCTTCCTATTTCTTCCCCCTTGCCAACACAAACAGTTTAAAGGTTAATAATAAGTCCACATTACGTAGCGGTTACTCCCTGAGTAATACCCATCATCTCATCACGCTGACTTAACCCTTCTGTCTCTAGCTTCGAACAGTTCTGCATCAACTTCTGTAATGAGAAGCTGCAGCAGCTGTTCATCCAGCTGACCCTGAAGCAGGAGCAGGAGGAGTACCTGCGGGAGGGCATCGAGTGGGAGCCCGTCGAGTACTTCAACAACATCGTCATCTGTGACCTCATTGAAGCTAGGCATACAGGTGAGGAAGTCATGAATACGTTTTTAATATCACCAAACGTTCTGGGCAAACCAAACTTAGTAGGTTTTTAGTACTTCGCATTGGAAAATTCTTTTTGTGTTGGATAGTCCATATATCGAGGAAGGCTTTAGGCTATATAACATCACGCTACGACCAACAGTTGCGGAGCAGTAACCAAAAACGTAACCTAATGCGGGTAAAAAAACTAGAAGCTGGTATGTAATATAGATCGATCACGAATTCACGATCAACAGTGACATCTTTTTGACAATACATACCCGGGCAGGTGCATATGCTCAATTTACAGTCTCTCTCCCTCTCTCTCTCTCTACATGTCATTAGCAAAATTGTGATGTCTCTTTCACTAATGAATAGTTGAAGTTGAACTGCAACAATTCTCCGAGTTCCTTGTAGTAAGACAGATCGTCCAAATAAGAAATTGCCTTATATCCCAGATATAACCCCCTTATTACCCCAGATTCTCAACCGAAAAATTAATCTGACAAATTATTGTCAAACACATTGTCGTTTAAAACACCGGATGTTAAAGCTATAATCCCTGTAATCCAGGTATCATCTCCATCCTGGACGACGAGTGCCTCAGGCCGGGCGACGCGAGCGACCTGAGCTTCCTCGAGAAGCTGACTCAGAAGCTGGAGCCTCATCCCCACTACAAGTCACATCGCCGCGCCGACATCAAGATGCAAAAGATTATGGGACGTGATGTGAGTACAATACTTTAAAACAAGGCATTTTAGAGAACTATCCCGACCGCCCGTCTTGTCATATTGTGGTCAAGTGATAACTATGTGTTCCTGAAAAGATTTGGGGAATTCCTTTGCCCAATAGTAGGACAGCATAGGCTAATGGAAAAAAAAACTTAAATTCGATAATATTTTGTAAATGTGGATGGGGACACCAATAACAATGTTTGTGGTTAGTCAACTTTCCGTTTAAAAATATCTTTATTTCAAAAATAATTATTTTTAAATTTCGTAATAGATTTTCAATATATTATAAGTTTGATTACGTATTGACCAAAATATGTATGACCAGACTGCTTTTGTATGAAGTGCGATATCATAACAGTCCTCCTAAATATAGCGGATTTTGCTATGCTTACGGCCGCAGCTTCGCTTGCGTGCCCAGACAAAACAGTTTGGTCCATTGTTGACAAAACACAGGGTTGTCGCCAAGACAGTTTTGTTGCTGTGAGCGCACAATCATTGTTATCATTAGGATAGTCTGACTGACAGCTGTGTTTGCACAACAGAAGCTAATACAACAATTAAATTAAAAATATCGACATTCAGAAAATTAAAACTATCTACATGAGTACCTACCATAATAATAAAACCTAATCACAATACTAAGTACAATTTCTATAAGAAAGAAAGGAATAAGCATAAAAGGCACGGAGAAACTCGTCCGCATCAATGTCAATGGGGCAAATGCCCAAAAGCCAGACATTTTTAACAATCTTGAAAATAACATTTTGGAACAATTACATGGTGGGCATGGAAACCATACAATATTAAGATAGAATACAACAACATGAACACCAAACACATACATTAAAATTTCATCTGTCTATACGGTTCATGAGATCAGCCCGCTGACAGACAGACGAACAGCAGAGGCGTACTAATAAAGTCCCGTTGGCACCTTTAGAAGCCCTAAACAGTATCCTTGACACACTATCCTGACGGCCGTTCTAAACCTATTTCAATGAAGGAAAATGAAAATATATTCCGTATTCTTGCTCATTACAGTGACCAAGGTTCTGACCCACTCGTCGACTACATTTAAATTCTAAATAGCATGTATTGTACCTATGTGTTAAGAATTAGTTGACGCAATTGCTACAATGGCGTTGTTTAAAATTAAATAAAAATGCAAATGTTTATGAAATTAAATATTATTGTGGTAAAATCACAATTAGACATATTTTTGTTAGGACTAAACCCAGTTTTTTTTGTAAGAATATACTTTAGTTACATTATTATTCCTTATAAAGGTTATAGGGACACGGACCCCACGGCCCGAGGGTTTCCACCCCCAAACAGCTCGAAAATATAGTGTTACCAATAAAAGTCGGTATTATACTGACCCCAGTTTCTTAAATAAAACATTAATGTAACTGCTGTAGGCTGCTCACTGCTGTGATTAGGTAATTGACCGAATTATCAGCAATTTCTCGCAAACACAAACACGTGGTGCGTGTGTTTCGCATCGCATCACTTCGCATTTCGCATTATTTCTTTGTTTACCAGAAACCTAAAAAGGGGTCATTTTACTCCTCATTATGAACCACTTTTACTATTAGACGAACCCTGAAATTATCACATACTTCGACCAAAATGAATAGATCAGCTGATTTTGTTTTATTCTAACTAATATTATAAATGGAACGTAAGTTTTTGTTTGTTACCTTTCCATGCCTAAACTGCTGAACCGATCATCCTGAAATGTTGCATATTGTCAGGTGTACAGAAGCGGAGAAAGGGAAGCTTTCATCAAGAGAAAGCTACTGTTCCCGAGGAAAACAACAATAATGATCTTATGATAATAGATGGCGCCACATGACTTTCGAATCATGATTGAATTTTAAATTTAAGTAGCATACATTTTGATAGTCTGAATGTTCCAGCAGACGGAAATCGCGGGCAAAAATAGTTATTAAACGAATTGAAACCAGGAACAAGTCACGTTGCTATGACTATATTATTAACTTATCAATATTGATCAAGCTCCAACAATAGTATGTTCCTATGCAAACTTTGAATGGACACCACTTCGGTCTCACTGCTGCGCTGTGTATGTCGTGGGCTCGATTACCGCACGGAACAAATATCTGTATGACCTACAGGTAGTTGTTCCGGGTCTGTCTGTTTATGTATGTGAGAAATTCCTAGAGAGATGCAAAGTTTTTCTTAAAAAACTCCGAGACTCAACCAAATACTTGCCGAACTAAATTTCGAAATCTATTAATCATGTGACCATAATAATGATGTAATGTAATTAGAATGCCATGCAATTGACTTAGGTGAGAGTACATGCCACTAGGAAACAATGGTAGCATTGTATTAAAATGCTTTCATATCATTATAGACTGAATTCTATCGATCGCTAGCTAGTTTGTGTGCAGTAGTCTTTGAGTTCTAACGTAAAAACATACTAAAACACGTGCAATTAAATCGGCAATATGAAGTTTTGGTAAATCCCAACAATTTATCGCAAAACGAACATTGTATAGAAGACACTACTAAGTTGCCTGCCCGAGCGCATCACAATGAAAATGCAGGGCTATTGAAGCTTATACGAGGCGATGTAGTGTTTCAGTTTTTTCTATATTCAGTGTTTTATCTAGGTATGGTAGCAGGATAGTCCAGGTAATTACCTACTTCCTTTTTGAATGTCGGTTATAACAATTGTCAAATATGTACCCATAACTACGTTTACTTTTTACAAATTTTCGATGCCCATAGTATATGGTCAAGTGTTGTTACATTATTGTATACTATTTAAGATATTTTCTTTCCTAGAGGGTTGAGCTAAATGGTGCTGTTTCACGCGTCATATACGTGAATGGGCGCTGTCTGTTTGGATTAGTCATCTCTTACCTGCCATTGCTTATTATGTCGATTATTTTTTTAAATTGCCCTTCATCTGCATTGTCTTCACATTTAGAAGCAACAAGAAATAATGTTACCAAGATTTTGGAAAAACTTAATTTAAAAGAGTGTCCTTGGAGTTTCTTGCTCGATTTTCTCCATAGAGACCCACCTACGTTTTGAAACGTGCTTCGAGCTTTAACCTTCTGACTCCGACCAACTCCTTGCCAATTTAAAAGTTCCTGTACCTAAATGGTTTCGTTGAAATACATGCTTTGACTTTAAATATTTGCTTCCACCCCCAGGAGTTCTGCCTGGTCCACTACGCGGGCGAGGTGACCTACAATGTGCACACGTTCCTGGAGAAGAACAACGACCTGCTGTTCAGGGACATCCAGAGTCTCATGGCCAGCAGTAAAAACACCATCGTCGCCAGCTGCTTCAAGGTTGGTTTTTTTCAATTTTTTTTTTATAATCTAGATAGGCACTATATGTACAATCGCCTCTAGAAAGTTACTGGTTGGTTGAAATTTTGTAATTTAAAAAAAATAGCGCCGAAATTAAAAAAAATTGGGGCTATCTGCCTATATTTTTTGTGACAAAACGTATTGTCAGAGGAAATAAGATAAGTTCTTCCGCCTGCAGCCCCCATAGGGCCAATTCTCGTAAATCTAGTTGCATTCTCATCTCAGCGACAATTAATTAGAGGTATTTTTTACAGACTAAGGATGAAATAAGAATGCGGACGTTATTAAAAATACTGGAATTGTCGGAACGATCTAATCCATAATATAAACAGATTGTTTATTTAATTTTCTCAAACATAATACTTACTTAATAAGATTACAAACTTCTCTTCAGGACATAAACCTAACGAGCAAGAAGCGCCCAGAGACAGCGATCACTCAGTTCAAGAACTCCTTGAACGAGCTGATCAAGATCCTGAGCAGTAAGGAGCCTTCGTACATCCGCTGCATCAAGCCCAATGACTTCAAGGGACCTAGTAAGTACTTCTAGTAAATTCTATTGAATTCCGTGTACTAAGATTTCAACAATATTAATTGTACTCAAAGAAAAGTTAAAGAATTGCCGAAATAATATTACCTAAATTTTTATTTTAATCCCGAAACAAATTTTGAGGGGCCTTTTATCAAGAAGCCTTTAAGCAATTCATCATTGAAATGGCTCCTCAAAATTTGTATTTTATACTACCACTCTTAGAACTAAATCTATACTCCATTTAATATTACTAAAATAACTTTTTAAATCATTCTAAAAAGATAAATAGGTACCTAACTACTTTTTTAAAATCTAGACTTCCCAAATAAATTATTATCAGCTGCCGTAATAGTGTGCGTTTGTTCCAGTGCAATTCGATGACAAGCTAGTATCTCACCAAGTGAAGTACCTCGGCTTGATGGAGAACCTGCGCGTGCGACGTGCCGGCTTCGCCTACAGGAGGACCTATGAGGCCTTCCTCGAGAGGTAGGATATCGTTGCCCAGAATTACAATTCTAAATCAAAAATAAGCTTACAAATAAAGGTTAATGATTTAACAGAGAAAGCATCAGTAACTTTGCGATCGTATAGTTGGCAGTTGCAGTACATTCAACACTCCCTAACGTTAACAATTTTTTGTGGGTTATTGAAAAATAATCAGCTGGTCCTTGGTATATACATTTTGACCGTGTGTTGCACAAATATGACAAAAAACCCCAGGGGGTTTTAGAATCATGTATTGCATCCATAGTAAAAGTTTTTTTTACGATATTCCACCCTGTGTAAGCACAAAGCCAAAAGCACTTACCCTTCCAAAAATCTAGCCACCGCCAACCAACTTGCACAATCTGATATCTGATAAAAAATTACAGATACAAGTGCCTGTCGCGCGAGACGTGGCCGCACCACCGCGGCGCGGCGCGGGACGGCGTGCAGAAACTGGTCGACGTGCTCAACTTCGAGAGAGAGGACTACAGGATGGGCAAGTAAGTAGACAATACAATCGATATACATTAAGCTTATGTGTACGTGTCAATTTTCTCGTGCTATGTTAAAAAGAGATTTGCATATCAGCATCTCATTGGTACCTTAACATTGGGCGCTGATGATCCCGCAAATGAATCTTCACCAGTCTCCTGCAAGTGTTTTGTTTAACTTTGAATTCACCGAATTTTAAAATAACATGTCCGTTTTCAACTACTTGTTTTTGTTTTTATTCTACAACATCATGCATAATTCATTGATATCACCCTTCAAATTGGTGCTTCGCTTAGATGTTTAACTCCACCAAATCATGCACTAACTTCTCAAAAATTCCAGCACAAAGATCTTCATCCGCTTCCCGAAGACGCTCTTCGAAACGGAAGACGCGTACCAACTCAAGAAGAACGACATCGCGACCATCATCCAGAGCAGGTGGCGAGGGTACTGGCAGAGGAAGCAGTACCTCAAGATGAGGCACGCCGCTATCATCATTCAGAAGTGGGTGAGGAGGTTCCTCGCGCAACGGCTTAAGGAGAGGAGGAAGAAGGCTGCGATGGTCATCAGAGCTTTTATTAAAGGTGAGATAATCAGATACCTCACTGCTGTCCGTGGGTTCCTTGGTTCGATTTCCAAGTCGCGCAAAATTATACTGTGTGTTTCTATTAGGAATTAGATTTTATGGTTAAAGAAGAAGGAATGCTTGCCTTCTGCTCTTGCTACTCTTGCTTGTCAAACTAAATAACTGTTGAGTATACCACACTCAAAGTAATCCCATTAACAGCTATCTACACCAGACTCAGCATAAAAATCCATGAAAAACCATCTCCTCACCAACAGGCTTCATCACCCGCAACGGCCCCGAAACTGTTGAAAACCGCCGCTTCCTCGGCATCGCGAAGGTGCACTGGCTGAAGCGCCTCTCCACCCAGCTGCCGACCAGGATCCTGGACCTGTCCTGGCCTCCCTGCCCGGCCACGTGTCAAGAGGCTTCCAAGGAGTTGCATAGGCTACATCGAGCTCATCTCTCCAGGAGGTACCGCCTCGCGCTGTCGCCGGCGAACAAGAAGCAGTTCGAGCTGAAGGTGCTTGCTGAGAGGATGTTCAAGGGTGAGAGGATTTATTCTATGTTATTCATCCTATCAGATATTCTAAAATCTGAGGACCTGAGGCTCCTAGGAGGCGCTCTAAGTAACTTTACTTATTCTTCTATTTAGTTGAGCTGGAAATTTGGAAAATAAAGAATAGAAGAATATAATAAATGTTTATTGCCTCCAGTATCACAGGTAGTAGTAGTACATACACAGAACTAGAATACCGGAAGCAAAAGGTTTAAGCGTCAGCATTATTCCTAGGCCTCCCCTAGAGAGTTCCTAGGTTACAAGATAGAACAACAAATAAATATCAGGGTTCATAGCAGTTGAACGTCCCTCTAACCGATCGAAATGCTTAATGGCACTCATTCCTCTTTATTAATTCTATAGGACCTTAAAATTTCGATGGATTTGCATCATTTTTGCCAGCTTGTTGATTACTACGATCCTATTGTATCTATATTCTAATTGGCTTTGTAATTAGTCAATGTAGTACATACTTACTTTTCTCATCTTTGTGTTATGTTCCTCAGGCAAGAAGAATAGCTACCCTGCCAGCGTGGGCGAGCGGTTCAAGGAGGACAGGCTCACCGGAGAGCATCAGACGCTCAGGAACACATTCATGGCGTCACCCTCCTGGCCTACTGGAGAGCAGCTGATTGTAAGTGTAGCATATACCAAATTTTAAATTGATCTCATCTTCGATCAATAAGTTTATATTTTGATTTCTGGCTATTTTGGGTCTTATCTCCATTTTGGTCGCGTAAGCTTTGAAAGTGAATTTGTAAAATTTAAATTTAATCCTTCTTAACGACACACACATACCATCACGCCTGTATTCCCCGAAGGGTTAGGCAGAGGTGTAACAATATGTACACCCATGGTTCGCCGGTATGTTTGCCTTCTTAACGACTTTTGTTATTATCGTAAAACATCACTGTTTAAGGTATCGAGCAAAGTAACACACGCAAAACATTGTACTTAAGAGTGTATCCAACAATATAAGTGACGTTGGAGTATTTAAAATTTAGTTATAACATTTAAAAGTGGTTCAAAAAAAGTTCAGAAATAAACCAAAAAATAACGTAATTTTTAGAAAGAACATACATGTTGTTATTTTCGATTTCGCCAAGTGTTTTTTCACACTTGTTAGTATTTAAGTCTTACTAAACCTCTTTTCCCTGAATCCTCCTTCTCTACACCCGAAAAAAGGGGAATGAACCAAGTTCTCCATTGTTCGCAGTACTCGTGCGAGGCAGTGAAGTACGACCGGCGCGGCTACAAGCCCCGCGAGCGCGCGCTGCTGGCGTCGGACAAGGCGCTGTACGTGCTCGACGCCAGCAACCGCAAGACTTACAAGCTCAAGCACCGCCTGCCGCTCGACAAGCTGCGCGTCGTCGTCACCAACGAGACCGACACCCTCGTGCTCATCAAGATACCGCAGGAGCTCAAGAAGGATAAGGTGCGTAGGAAAAGAGGCTTGATTTTTTGCAGATGTGATTCTCAGGTCATCTGGGTGGATTGAAGAGGTCTTTTACAGTCAATCAGGGTATTTTGCAAGGTCCTTAACTGCACTTTAAACTGTAAGCCTTATGAAACAACTTTCATACACATTACGATATGCAAATTAAGAAATATGAATATGAAAAAAAAAGAACAATAATTAGTTACTAATTATGAACAGCCAAAAAAAGGTACCTCTACAGACCTCTACACCCATAGCTTCCAAATTTTGGTACAAAAACTTTAATTGCGATACTTACATAAAGATTTATATTCTGGAAATTCCTATGTAAACTATTTACTAAATTCATCTCCAAAAAAAAAACTACTTACAACTTTAAAAAAACAGCCGTTTATTAAATCAACTGAACTCCGACGTAGCGGGTGATACTGCGTTGCCATTCCAAATATGTTTAATTAAATACGACTATAATCTCTATTCCAGGGTGACTTGATCATCTCCGTGTCGCACCTGATCGAGTCGCTGACCATCGTCACCGACTACACCAAGAAGCCTGAGATCATCGAGATTGTTGACACCAGGACGTAAGTTAAGCGAATAAGTTGATCATCTTCTCTTCACCTCCTAACAGTTGGGCAAGCTCCTGGAGATCGAATTCAATTGTCTTATCAAAATCTGACAGTTAACCGCTTAATAGCCTGTCGATGGCTGTCTTTTTGGAGAGAAAGAGGACAAAAATCCATCCATTCATATTTATTTAAACTCAAAACTTTTTTATGTTAATTTTGTTGAATACAACTAAAATTATGTTGAATATTTTTTAAATTTTCTTAAAAGGTTTTTAAATGTATATTCAAAGTAAGTATAGTGTATACGTGTACATTTTTCTCTACAAAAAAAACTATAAAAAAATCTCGGATCTTTTGGCCCAAAAGGGGCAAGCTATATTTTGTCACCTTACATTTATTTTGCTGCTGTTCATCATCATGTCTTCAACCTTTGTGCCCTCTTCCAGTATCGCACACAACTTCGTGAACGGCAAGCAGGGCGGCACCATCGAGGTGCAGAACGGACCCCAGCCCAACATACATCGTGCCAAGAGTGGCAACCTGCTCGTCGTAAGTGCACCTTTTACTACAACACCTAGATCACCCAAATAGGAGAAACTATACTGGCGTAACTTTCGATCCCTCCTCCACAGATGGAGGGTATTCATGAGGATTTTATTTTAAATTAGCATTTGCCCTCGACTTCTTCCGAATTTCAAATTTATTTGACCATAAAATATAGCCTATACTCCTATTGCATTCAGGAATAACGTAGCTTCCCTTTAGCAAAATATTTTTTTACAATTAGACACTAATTCGTAATTTCGGAGATTTATGCGAGCGATCAAAAAAAAACATTTCATCTTTTATTATATTTTATTTTGAATTTATTCCAGACTAGAAACAAGATAAAACTTAATATTTTTTTGGATTTTTTCAGATTGCAACCCCGTGAGCTGACCAGCACTGCAACATACGTTAAACTAGTTAACTTCACAAAACAACGATGTTACGTAGTTGACTTTAAATATTCCATTTCGTATTGCATAGTATTTATTGTTAGTACCAATTTCGTAATGTGCCTGCAGCATTGTAAATAGCAACACTGAACTATCCGAGAAAAAATTATTACTATCCTCTACCGTTTCAAACTTTTTTTTCGTCGGCATTTGAAAATAAATGATTGTGTTAGTTCCTGATTACTATCTAAAAATGGTTAAGATCAGTCCAAAAAGTAATTTCGGAGCTTATTCGGTACAAACAAACAAAAAATCTTTCCTCTTTATAATATTAGCTTAAACTAAATACTATGCAGGCACTTTACACCTAAGTAAGCTTTGGTAATTTTAAACTTAGCAATAAAGCTAAGAGAACAACGGCTATTGAACGTTACGGTTAATTAAGATTATATTATTTTGTTTATGTACTTATTTTTTAATCATTATTATTCTATTCTGTTTATGGTTTAAGTGCTCTATGGTATGTAAAGTGTAAGTACCTATAAAGTTGCTAGTAGAGTACATACCTATGTCAGGCAATATATATATTTTTTAATGAATTTATGAAAATAAATAATTATGTATGAAAATGTTATACCTAATATATATAACAGTTTCTAATGAAGTTTTTATGTATTTGATGTGATATAATCTTCATGAGATTTACGTACAAAGTACTTAGTATTTATTGTATGCCATAAAACTTAGGTATCGTGGGGAATGTGTCAATTATTGCATATTTATTAGAATTTATGAAATCCTGTTAAGGTTATTTTTGTAAATAAAATAAATTTAAAATGCTTCCTAGATAAATAATGAGTAGTTAGCGTAGTCGTATATACCAAAGGTATTTTCAAAATTGTTGGAAAAGAAATTGCTATTTTAAAGTGTTACATCACTTTGCTTAAAATTAACATATTTACCTGTAATTGACACATTTCGTTTTGTTTGTAATAAAGATTAAGCTGAATCAAAGGTGCCTAATATAAGGATACAATTTGAATTAATGTTACAATGAAGTGAATGTATTTTATATTATAATAGGATCATTGTGGATAGCATGGTATAAAAGGAAAGTTCTAAAAGGCCATTGTTTTTCATAACTGAATTTAAGGAAGCCTATTGACCGTTACATATTAAATTATTTTCCTATCTTGAAAGCTATTTGAGGCAATTCGATACATGAAGTTATTGGCCCTATTAGGCAAAGGGGCAGCCGTCTTGTGGCCGCAAGAGCGACTGCTGAGCATGGGGTCCTGGGTTCGATTCCTAAGTCAGGCAGTTGGGTTTTTCCAATAAGAATTTCTCAGTAGCGGCCCGTTGGTAGTGTGATCTCGCCCCGTGAGTATCGAATTGCCGTCCCATCGGAATGTAAGAGAAGTGGGCGTGCATCTGTTTGCGCACGCACTTGTGCACTATTATACCTCCTGAGTTCCTCGGCTAGTCTGGCATTGAGATGGGCCGCCGTGATCGAAATTCGGTCAGGAGTTAATATTATTTTCTGATATGTACCTACGCAATAGGCCTCCGTGGCAGTACTAATGGCCATATTTTTAAGGTACAGGCTAATAAGTGCCTTGTTTATATAAGCCAGTTCCTTTGCAGTCATTTTAAATAAACATATTTTAATATAGTATCGTGTTTCTATTTTTGATACCTAAATACCGAAATCGACCTTCACCCGTTGCCAGTCAAGGAGCTAGGAACTTTTGCGGTGGCACGGACACCAGACAACAACAAAGTGATGTAATAAAATTAAAAATTTCAAATAACCCCGACAGAAGAATAAAGATCCTTACCACAGCTACAACAACTACAAGAGCTGTAACTTTGAAACGGCTGAACCTATTTAATAAAACATATCTAAGAACCATCGTTAAGAAAACGCATTGAAATCGGTTCACCCGTTTAAGAGCTACGGCGGCCGGCGCCACAGACACGTCTAACTTAAAGAAACCCTCTTTTTTAGTCGGGGTCTTTTTTAACTTCATAAAATAAAATACAAAATCATATTTCATCGTAGTATAATTATTTTAAAAAAACATTAGGTACATTTTTACAATTATTATTATCATAAATGTGATAACAACAATCCAGAGTTACAGTGACAGACAATCGTCCGTTCGCCTACTTCAGTCTTACTATAAAAACGAAACATGCTTTGCATCTGTGGACTTATAAACTGGGTGTCCTGTCTTTACGGATTATTCGATCAATGACAATATATTTAGCGTCCTCTAGCAATACACGATATCAAGACCAAGGAATTCTCATTTCCATCCTTCAAAACTTGTCTGGAGGGCGATCCCAGCATATTTTTCACTGATGTTAGACATTTTTGAATCACAAACCCACACAATGTACAAAATAAAATCAAAGTACCTCTCCGATAAGCATACCATACAAAATATAAAAAACGACGATTATCTCCGAAACTCCGGATTATTTACACGATAGACATCGCGTCTTACAACTAATATAATACAAGGGAACATAGTCTTTCAGCCGGCGACTTAACAAATGATCGATATTACGATACTTAACGTCAACGAAAGCGAAAATTCACAAAGATTTCGTTGTTGATTACATATTTTTATTGCTTAAAGAGGTGTAATTCTTAGAAAAATAATTAACTATTATAGATAATGTCATAATAATATAATTTAATTTTTATGTACATTTATTGATCCACACACCTAGACTCTTGTAGAGCTGGCCGAGGTAACGTCTTTATTTTATTGTTGCATGTGTTTTTTCCACATTTTTTACAAACTCCCAACTGAGTAAGACACTGTAAGGCTTGTATCGCGTGTAAATTTTCGCTTTCTCGATCAAAACAATATCGCTTATAAAAATGCAGGGAAGTATATTCTATTCTATATACATTTTAACGAATTCATGGAAGATACGTTCTTAAAAAACGCAAAACAAAACTTCGCACATATTTACAGACATTTGTTTAAAAAAATAACGTAGCCGCTATCGTTAAAGTTAATCCAATCATATATTTGTGAACAGACAACATGATATATATATTAGCTTTTTTTTATAAACATCACCTTCCGGGGCCTGTTACTCATGAATATACATACACGCTTACATAATATAAATGCCAACTAGGTCGGGTCCGATATTATTGCTAGTTAGGACCTACTATTCGAACTAAGAGCGATACGCATGGATATGTATATTATAGATACATGCCGAGCGCATAGTACAAAAACATTACATAATTAGGAATCTGTTATAAATAACGATTACTCAGTACCATGGCACCTTTGCAAAATAATAATAAATATATGCCATAAATACAATATGGTGTTTTTAATTTAACACAACTATACATATCGCTCTAAATCAACTAAATATTCGGGACCCAACAAGATCCTAACATTAAATATATAAAAAGTACGCGAAACAACTGAGACAGAAAATAACTCAATTCCGATTTATACATAATCACAGTACTCCCAGACTTACATTCAATGTCTAACGTACTACAAACGTGGACATTTTGAAAATGACAACATCAACAGACCCACACACACAAACTTAATATTATATATAGCCCTATAGCAAGGTTATTGTAATTATTGCTTTTATTGCATTCGGAACTACTTTTATGGATATCTCTTTTTGATTTATCCTTTTTAATCCGCCTCTTTGGAATCGTAGTAAGTGTTGGTCACCCAAGTCTAATAATTCACTTCGACTTTCGTGTTTTTGTCCTGGATCAAAATTAAAAGTAGTGTATAGCGCTGAATTGATGCAAAAGTTACTGTTACACAAATTTAATATCTTTAAAATATTCTGTCAAATGTATGAAACATGTTCTGATAAATTGAAAACTCTTTTTGTAGTGTAAAAGAAGTCATTACTTTCCTTGAACACGTACAAAATGGCAGTTTTTATTGGACAACCGTTCTTTATTAGAATTGTCTTTAAGGCGCATGAGGTCTTACTTCATAGTGGAATAGGATGTATATTATATTATGCTCTATTTTGCATTTTATGTTGGCAGCACAAACATTGGCGTTTTTATAACTGGCAACCTTCTCAAATTCATCAATCAGTATATGATTACGTTGTGAATAGAAGTGAATAATAATTGCTTACATTACAAACAGGGGGCAAGACAAATATGAAGAGATCATAGCCTACCATAGACTTAGGCACTTTGTACTCTGCCTGACATTACACGGGACCTACGAGTTGCCAGCTTCATAAGAGGAACATAGTGTTGCCAACCGTCAAATATTAGTACTACAACCACAAGGACTCTTAACACAAATAAAACAAGTCGTTTCGCTAAATAAAAATTAAACAAAACTGTTCTTATTTAAAATTATTCTAGTTTACATTATTTACAAACATGCACAGGACGCCTGACATCGGTCCGCGGTAACTAGCGCTATGCGATACTTTGGTTACTAATATTTTATCATACATACATTTTGGTACGCGTTACGATCAACGCAATAAGTTAAATTGCTTCAAAGGGTTCCGTACCTTTACAAAATTTACTAAATTCAATTTTCATAATAACATTAGATTTTTATTAAAAACATAGAAATTTAAGTCTATTCAGACTATTCACTCCAATATCCGTTGTTCGAATATCAGGATCAGTTGTTATAGTTTTGTACTGAATATTCGTAAATTGTGCAAGAAGCATAGCTTAGTGCTAAAGTTTCTTGAAGAACACAGCCTTCACCTTAGGAGCTAACCGTACATGAGATTGAAGCTAATATTAGACTAGGCACATAACCGCACTTGCACGGAAGCCACACTTGGTCACGAGCACTCCACAGGCAACAATTTAAACTACACCACATCGTCAGCATTGGTCTAAAGTAAGCACCGTTTCTTTCGTTTACGAAAGTATTTCTTGCAATGAAATGTGTACTATTTCACTTGTCCCAAGGCCTCTTGAGGGGGGGGCTCGTTGGGCTTAAAACCACTTTCAGATTTGTAAGGCTCACTTTTATAGTCTTGGTTATCATTTTTGGGTTGGTCCTTGTCATCGGGGTAGCCGTAGGGCTTCTTGCCCTGGGTGTGGTCCTGCTCGCGCTGCTGCCGACGTCGCTGCTTAGACCAGAGCTCGTGACAGTCCTGCCACGTGGGCAGCTCCGGCGCAGGCATCCTGAAAATGGGTGCACAGGTTAATGCTGAACCTAACCAGAGAGATGCAGGGTCGCATAGCTCAATCTCGTCGAAATATTCGGCGGATGGCTATTCTAGTGTCAGTTGTAGCTTTTGTGGCTTTTACTCATTGTTTCTCGACATTCGCTGCATACCAAGAACCACAAACAACCGCTAGTCGAGATTAATGGTGTCTCCTGACACGGAAGGAGTGTGTTTTGTTTTCACAGTTTATGTATACAACAGTGGCGAGAACTCCATACAACCCAAATAATATAGTCATACTGCAGGATGACACGCCATCAACTAATAACATTACGACAACGCGTGTACTTTTTGCCTAAAATTTTAATTGTAAATGATAAGCAATTTCTGCTTCAGCTTTCCTTTTACGACACTCGACGCGTCTTCACTGGCAAACAACCTTTGATAATATCAGCCAATGCAGTGGTTGGCTCACATAGTTCACATATGTTAGGACCCTGAAATGATTCCGTTGGATGAAAAGAACACCAATTTGTTATGATTGCACTCATGTTGGGTCTAACACGTCAGTTAACGAGTCCGTCGATGGTATTATCTAGCACGTCGTCTAAAAACCTGGATGATTGAACAATATACATATAATCAATACTCACGGGGTTTGATAATCCCATCTGGTATAACTATAGGGATAAGTTCGTTATTAAATCTTTACCCTAACATGAATCCCAGCCTATTACCAGGTATTTCTACAAGATTTGTTCAAAGGAACTACAGCGCTCTTAAACAGGACTAGCCTTCATTCCGGGCAGCTCATAATGTTTATTCTGATAATGAGTACGCCTGCAGTTCCTTTGAGCAAACCAATAAATTCAAATCTAAATTCAATCATTCATGTTGTATTGTGAATTCACCATTTAATCTCATACCCATGTTATTCGCGGCCATGCATTAGATTCGATATGCGCAGTTCTTGGATACCCGACGCCATTTCTTTGTGTAATTGTTGCATAGTCTTAAGACTATTTGATTATGTCACTCCAGATGGGTGAATTGGTGAAACATGGATATGATGGGTGATGAATGATAATAAATGAATGATATATTTTGCCCATCGATCTTTCGAAGTCGCCTTTTACGATTATTTTGAATAAATGTTGGGCAAGTCACACATAAATATAAAGGTTACATGCAGCATGCATTATGATATTAATTTTATTGTTATTTACGCTTGCTGTGAAATAAAAGATACCAGGAAATCTACGATCATCTCGAACCTCTCGGTCGATCGTTATCGTTTCGCTCGTTGGCAAATTTTCCTAACCAGTAGCAGCTGGGTATATTACACAGAACACCAACTGGATTCCATTGCATTCGCTGTCGATTATAGAGCTCATTCCTTCGAGGAAGCGATAGTATTTATCCATCGCCTCGTTAGTAAACCTACCTAAATGTATTCGAGCGAAACACACTTAAAATGACTTGCAGCAGCAAAAAGTGCCCACACTGGACGCTAAGCAACTCTCCTAATAAATTCCATATGCTCACAATAACGGACCAAAAATACTTCTACGCCATCAGCCAAGCATTTTTATTATTAGTAAATCATATTTTTAGTTTATGTAGGGTACAATTGTGCAGGTTTCGAACCCGCAACTGTACACAGAGTCAACTGCTTTCTACTACTGGACCAATCGGTTCTTCAAGACTTGGCAACCAGGCTCTCTGTCGTAAGTAGACACACTGCCACTGAGCAGTAGGCATCATACCTACATTGCCAAGTCGTACAAACAAAGTCAAACACAACTCACTGCTCTGGCACCACATTCTTCAACCAGGGGCTTTTCAGAGCATCCTCGGCGGTGATCCTCCTGTCAGGGTCCAGTTCTAGCATCCTGTCCAGGAGTGTGAGAGCCTGGGGGGGCATGAAGGCGAAGTGTTCACGGACGCAGCGCTTGTGGAACTTCTTCGGGCGGAGAGTGTGCCAGAGGGGCAGGTTGACCACGTTGGGCCACACGCCCGGCACCGGCGTGCCGCACACGCGCGATATCATCTCCAGCTGCATCATCTCGACATTGGCCTGCAAAAGGGTAGGTGTTAATAAGGAGATCATAAATAAAGAGAGGAGGGGGGCAGTGGGTCATACTCAAAATGCTGAGGATCAAATGCCTGCTTAGTTTAAAAATTGTTTGATTTTGGCCGTGCGGCCTTATGACTCATTCGCGTAAGCTTTACTGCTGTAAAATTAAAATATCCTGCAGCCTGTGCAGTGAGGTCCACAATGAACTTCTTGATAGGTTCATCTTTGATCTTTGGTTAAAGAAAATAGTTTTCAGTTTTAAAAACATTTTTCAAATATGTTTCCTTACCTGAAAGAGTGGGTGCTTCTGGAACAGCTCGCCCAGTATACAACCCATGGACCACACGTCGACGGCGGGACCGTAGCGCTCCTCGCCCAGCAGCAGCTCGGGTGGCCGGTACCACAGCGTGATGACCTTATTGGTGTAGGGTCGCTGCCGGTCCTCGGCAGACCACAGCCGCGCCAGACCGAAGTCGCCGAGTTTTACTTCGCCCCTGTAAAATGTATACATTGCTCTATTAGTATTAAAGAAGTTTTTTCTACTACTACCCTAGTAATGGTATTATCGAATCAAAAGAGTCATAATATGTTTTATAATCAGTCCACTACTTCTATTCCTACAAACAAAAATTATAAAAATCAAAACAATGTTGACTTTTTTTTGTAATATTACAAAAATGAATAAAAATATAAATTGATAATAGAAAAATCAATAAATCAAACACCAAAATAAATACAAACTCACTTATTGTTCATCAGAATATTGCTGCACTTGATATCTCGATGCAGGAAGTTCTTCCGGTGGCAGTACGCGAGTCCGTCCAGGAGCTGGCGCATGATGGACGCGTTGTGGGACTCTGTGAAGTCCACCATCTTGGACTCCAAGAGACCCATCAGGTCATGGTCCATGTATTCGAACACGAGGTAGAATGAGCCTTTGTCCTGAAAGAACAATAAAATTGAAGTAAGATGCGGTTTGAAGGAACAATAAAATTGGGATTTCAAGCAATACGCCGGAGTAGTAGTAGAGCTCTTTGTGAAAGGACTCGTCCAGCGAAGTACTACCACCACACCGATTTCTATCGCAAAGCAGCGTTGCTGTGTTCCGGTTTGAAGGGTATGGGTGATTACAAGCACATGAAATATTTCAGCTTTGTCACTGGGATGGCAACGCATTTGCAACGCCCCTGGTATTGCAGATAGCTGACCACTTAACATCAAATGGGCTGTCGGCTTGTTTATCATCCAACGAGGTTAAAAAAAAGGCCACCTCCAAACAAAAAATCCACGAAAGACGGCCGCGAATTACACTTCTTTAAAGTTTCATTCATACCTTTCTAAAGTCCATGGCATCCTGCTTATCCGTGACAATTTCCCGTAGGTTGACTATGTTCTTATGGTTCAGCTGGCGTAGTATCTTGATCTCTCTCACGGCCGTGATGGGGAAACCTTCCTTCTCATTCTCGAGTCGGACCTTTTTGAGCGCGACTAGTTGGCCTGTGTTCTTGTCACGAGCCTTGTACACCTGCCCGTACGTGCCCTCGCCGATTTGGGTGATAACCTAGGGATATTATATTTGTTAATTGATGCTGTAAATGAGAAATTGTTAATGGAAACACTCTGTCGAGTGTTCACTGTGTCTGAGGTTCGAACCTAGAACCCGCCATCGCCACTACACTCACGGGGAGTCAAACTTTTAAAGAAAATGGAATATGTCTTATATTGACACTTTGCAAACTTGCTGCAACCTGTTTCACCACCAGATAATACTAATACTGTTTCGTTTTTGTTTATTTTCTAGTTGGTAGTAGTGTCCATTCTGCCGACGTCGACTTTTACTAATGAAATATTCAGCACATTCATTTGTAGTTATTATGTACAAAGTGTGTTTACCTGGAAGCCGTCGACGCACTTCTCTCCCCAGTCCTTGGCGTGGTGCGTGGGCGTGGCCACGGGCACCACCTTAGAGCCGCGCCGCTTGAGGATGCGCGGCCGCTTCAGCTTCGAGCCGGACTGCAAACGACTTGGTTTTAACCCCTCAAATTTAATGCACTAACGAAAAACAGTCTTCGAGTGCTAAATGGGTAAAACGTTGAAGAGATTTCTACTAAGTAACCCTGCAAGAAAAATCAGTTAGCCGGCCCTAATCCTGTACTAGAGCCAACATGAGTAAATAAGTACATAAGTAAGTAGTCTCGTAGAATTCTTCGTGTGGCACGATTTTATACTTTGCTAAACCAGTAGTGCAGACACATTCTTCTATTATTTTTTCCTATAATAGCGCAACAGTATGTAATAAAAGTATGACATACGTTATCCCTGGCGTGCTTCCGGTTGCTGAACACGTGCGAGTACTGGTCGCGGCGCGACACAGGCGGGGGGGTGCCGCCGTCCAGCTCGTCGCCTGACAGCTCCTCGGAGCCCGGGATCACTGTAATGCCAATATTTGGAATTTTAACATTAATTTATTGTTGAAAAACTATTTGTTACAAGTTAATAGGGCGCTAGCTACCCGACTTACTACCTCAATACAATCATAACTTGGAAGATGAATTTTGAAGAGTCTGGCCATTTTATCACACATTATATGAACATGCAGTATAGTATAGTGCCATCGGAAGCACATTCATCAACTAAATTACATTTTTTACTATTATGGTATATGCCTCCTATTACGGTTATATTTAACCAGGACAAATAATTGGAGAAGTTCTAAATTGAGTTCAGGAACATTCACTTTGACTCTTATTTGCAAATATACTATGATGCTATTTACCAGGTGGCATGGGTAAGTTCATGATGCCAGTTCGCTTCGGCTTCTCTGGCTTCTTGACAGGAGAAGGTGACGGCGTGCTTAGAGGACTCTCGTTGGCTAACGTCTTCAAATCTTCTACCTGGAAATATAATAACAATGTATCGTGAATAAAAACCTGGACTATTTAATTACCATTGTAATTTTGATGAAATTTCAGATGGAGTTTGTAATTTTGAGTTTATATTTCAGCTGTACGCATTATTAAGAAGCTATACATTACAAGTTTTTACAACAGCTAACAATAACAAAATAGTGGTATCTACTTAAGGTTGAAACTCTTTTATTAGCTAAAAAACGTTACACAACACGTTACCTGTGTGTTAGGCGGCATGGGTAGCTTGGTGAGACTCTTGGGCTTAGGCGGTGCGGGCTGACTGTTCTGGTAGTACACGCTCTCGACCACGCTGCACTTAGGCTGGGCGGGGCCGGGGGGGGCAGGGAGCACAGGGGGAGCGGCAGGCGAGCCCGACTGAGCGGGGGCCGCCAGCGGGGGAGTTAGCGGCTTCTGAAACAATACGCACATATAGCGGAAGATCTCACAGCCATGATTCTTTAACGTGAACTAGATCGCATCAACCTATCGTGGGCTAGATTGCATAAAGGCACATCTTTCTTGGTAAAAGGTTTCTTGCTTGGCTTGGTTTTCCTAGTCCAAATCACGCATCAATTGGATCTTTGAAATTATGGCACTTTATAGTGCCATTATTTCTGCGTTATCGCAGCTGCAATTATTTAAAAACTTAGCTTGACGAATAAATAAATGTTTTTTAAATAGAAGCTACTGAAGCACACGCACACTAGCGCGCACTTAAGCGTAGCGTACTTAAGCTGACGTAAGTACAGTGACTCGTATTTTCTTACATTTCTGTTTACAAAAAAGATTTACGCTTGTCACAGCTGAAAATGTGTAAACAGACCTCGTTGGCGACAGGCTCGGCAGGCGGAGGAGGTGGCGCCGCGTCACCGTTAGCCTCCGCGTGCTCGGGTATGGAAAAGGACGAGAACTCGGGCGGCGGCAGCATGGGCGCGGAGGGCGCGGTGGGCGCGGTGGGCGCGACGGGGGGCGCGGGGGCGGGCGCGGACGACGCGCTGTCGTCTCCGCCCGGCATGGGGATGTCGACGACATCGCCGCCTTCGCGAGTCGTCTCACCGTTTTCTTTAGATTGCTGGAAGATACAAATTGATTATGGAAATCAATGTACGCTAGAATTGCGCTTATTGCTTACTAGCTATATACCCCACGGTGTCACCCACGTTCAGTTACGTGTTTCGTTACTAGTTCGCCCCGTTGGACGCAACATGATCTCCTATCAATCTATTCAATAACGTTGCAACGGAAGGAACTTTGTTATACTATGTAGATACACACACGCTTTCTATAATCAGAATCAACTTACATTTTGACCGCGTAGGTGTAGCATTATTGTATGGAACAGACGACTTTTAAAAAACCGACAAAGTATTTCATCCTTGTGGGTATCATGTACTGAATCCGTGGTAAGAGTTATCGTTACAATGTCCATATTTCACCTCGTATAAAGAAGTTTCCTAACCTGTGTAGAACTATCGCAGGTCGTGCTCGACAGCTCATCGATAGTGAGTATCTCGGGGTTGTTGATGGACGTCGTGTTGGACAGCGTGCCTTGAGACTCCTCCTCCTTCTGGTTCAAGATCTCTTGCAGTTTCTGTAACGGAAACATGCGTTAGTGCCATGAATTATCTTTCAGTTCCACGTGAACGAAGGATTCTTAGATGATGTTTATTTTCAGTTCAATAGAGCGCAAAGTTGTACGAACAGACGCACAGCTTCGAGTCACCAAATAATTTGCCATTCAAGTTAGGGCTTTAAATCGTTTGCTTTAAAATATTTTTTATAAAGACAAGACAAAAAAGGTGACGGCTCGCGGGCAGCTATTCCGGCTGGGTGCCGTCTCAGAGAGGTGCTCTCGTAATGAGCACACAGCATTGGGAATATGTTGTGCAATCATAGAATTTGGTTGTTAGTGAATGTGAGTTTATATATTTGTAAACGCGCCCACGATACAGGAAATATTTCTAGTGTGGGGCAACCTTTTTATATTTGTCAGTAAGGCTGCCTGTCCACAGAAGCGAAGCCTGGCTGCGGTCTTGAGAAACGGAAAAATATTAATCAAAAGGATTGTATAACTGAGCCGGAGCGAAGATTTTATGCAATCCTATAGTCTTTCGTCCTTTAGTTTTGTCCTCACCTTAGCTCTCTTATGCTTGTCCTTAACTAACTCAGCAAACAGGCTTGTGTCACTGATCTTCTCCTTAAAGTCTATCTTCCGCTGCAGCATCGTTGGAGGACTTGGCGACTCATGCTTGATCCTGTTAAGAAAATTAATTACATACCACATATCATACCATCACGCCTGTATTCCCCTAAGGGTTAAGCAGAGGTGTACCAATGTCCACCCACAGTTCGCCGGTATGTTTCAGTTCCATGTAATAGGGGGCGAGCCTATTGCCATTAACCGGACCCAAATCCTAACTCCGAGCTGCTACTGAGAATTTCATAGAAAAACCCAATAACACTTTTTATTTTTTACTCGACCTGGGAATCGAACCCAAGACCTCTCGCGTAGCAGTCGCGCTTAGGGCCACTGGGCTAATGAGGCAGCTTTTTTTGGAAATTAATTACTTAGTATAAGAATAAACCAGTGTGGCGGTAAAATAGCACCAACTTCCTAATTCAAAGGTACTACTTAAAAATTGCCAGTGGAAAAAACCCACAGCATTCTGTGAGATCTGAGAATCAAACCGAGGACCCCACGCTAAAAGAGTAGGTATGTATTTTTTCATGCAGATTTTTCTCCATACAAAACAATTTATTGTAAGAGACAACTAGATTCAATTACGTATTCCAAAAGTGGATTTTAATATGGTCTAATTGAAATAACTGATTTGACTTTGACTCGCACACTAAGACCACGAGCCCAACGCAGCAGTTCGGGAGTAACAAGTTCGTCGATCAAATGGAATCGAATAGTGCCAAAATAACCTCATCATCATCTACTTAGTCTTTTCCCAACTATGTTGGGGTCGGCTTCCAGTCTAACCAAATGCAGCTGAGTACCAGTGTTTTACAAGGAATGACTGCCTATCTGACCTCCACAACCCAGTTACTGGGCAACACGATACCTCTTGGTCAGGCTGGTTGTCAGACTTCCTGGCTTCTGACTATCCGTAACGACTGTCAAAGATCTAAGAATGACAACCGGGACCAACGGCTTTACGTGCTTTCCGAGGCACGGGGGTGTCACACCACCAACTTCCAAACTCCGGGCTGCTACTGAGCAAATCCTAATGGAAAAACCTAATAACGCTTTTTGCCCGACCTGGGAATAGAACCCGGGACCCCACGCTCATCAGTCGCTCTTGCGACCACGAGATCAACGGGGTAGTCAGTGCAAAAATAACTTGTAGAGTAAAAAATGAAGATGTGCATACCTATGCCTGTCCCTCGGCGACGGGTCCCGGTGCTTGACGCGGTGTCGCGGCGGGGACTGCGTGGAGCCGCGCCGCCGCCCGCGCGAGCCCGAGCGGCGCCGCTTGAGCGAGCTGCGGCTGTGCGACCTGCCGGCACATGGGATTCGTTAATTAGGTCGAATGAAACGTCTCAATATACGCCAGCATTATCAAGTAACATTATGTTGTACACAGAGTTCGATTTAGAGATGAGACTGTTGGGATTGACTGAAGCAAGCTTCTTTTTTTGATATATGAAACCCGAAGGTTCAGATTTCGTCGTTAGATCAATCTCAAAATCTCACTTGTACCGCCAGCATAGTTCCGTTAAATATTTCTTATCTGTAATAATTATGGGATTTACATAAACGTTGTGTCCACTTAGCATCCATAACTCTTGCTCTAATTTTAATACCTTGTATATGTACGAATTGTAAAAGACAGCCGTTAACTACGCTACTGCCCATCAAACTAAGTAACAATGCTTGGAAGGCTTACTGTATTTAACGCTTAGTTAAAAACATTTAGAACTTGTGCTTGTGAAAATAAAGTTAGAACTGTAACCTTCATTATCTTTCGTAACCAGACAGTACAGTCCAGAGTAAAATGTTAATATAGTTTATTTTGTACACATGTGTAATCTTACCGGTGCGAAGGCTTGAAGTCCCGGTCGCGGTGGCGGTCCCGGGAGCGCGTGCGGCGGCGGTGGTGCGGACTGCGGCGCCGGTGCGGCCGGCGCGGGCTGTACTCGCGGGACCGGGACACCTCGTGCACGGGCGAGTCTGTGGAACACTGCTCCATTAGTAAGTCGTTAAGGGTACAAAACGCCTCACTGAAAACTGTAACTGTTGTTTTACCCAATCAGTGATGCCATTTTTTTTTTAAATTAGCACTTTTTTTTATAACATTGGATGGCAAACGGCAGCCGACCGCCCACCTGATGTTAAGAGGTCTCCGCTGCCTATAGGCATCTGCAATACGAGTGGCTTTGCAAACGCGTTGCAATCTCAGAGACTAAAGTTAAAATGTCTCATATACCTGTAATTACACCAGTACAGCAACGCTGCTTTGCGGCAGAATGATAATGAGACGAATGTACATAATCGTGCATTACCGGACACCATGATGGGCGACTGCACGCGGTGCTGGTCGTGCCAGTAGTCACGCCTGCTGCGCTCATAGTCCTGCTCCGTGTCCGAGTCTATCGTCACCGTATCGTGGTACGGCGGCGCTGACGGCGTGTGCGGCGTCGTGGATTTCTGTCTTCTCCTGCGGAATTACAAAAATCGTTATGAGACTGTTCCAGATTCAAATATTTTTCGAAATATAGAGGACCACTGCGATTTGCTAATACAACACCATATTAACAATATCTATACCCAGTTGCACAACCAGTCTTTAAATTCTAAGTGTTGCGTATTAGGGCGAAATGTCAAAACGGGACTTCTAACATAAATTTATGTTGCACAAAACGTCATAGTGGTAATGGGTCATCAATTTGAGTTTTGCAACATTATTTAATGTCATATACTAGAAGGAATTTTTAAAAGTACAGGCACCTGCATCTAAGGAATTATTTTAAAGAAAGCTTACTGCAACTGGGTAAGACAAGAAAAGCGCACATCAATCAGTAACTACCATGCTTCGTTTAAATCTGACAAGAATTTATCATGCCATCATCTTAAGAATCGTAGTAGAGTACCTAGAGTCTTTCCGACTTCTTCTTTCTATTTCTGGGTACCTGACCAAGTCTCCGACCAGTACCTACCCACCCATACTGTACCGGTTGTTAAGCCAACTACCTACAAACATGATTGGTCAGACTTTCAAGATGTCAAAAACCGCTTATTGCAGTATTATACCAAATCATGGTTTATGTATGATAAACTAACACATTTAAACTCGTGAAAACTTGAAAAAAAAAACACTAATCTAGACTTTAATACTAGGCTTGGACGTCGATGAGGGGCGGGCGTTACGAGGAAGGCGTTAGTGAGTGCGAGTGAGCGCCTTGGTCCCGTGTTTTGCGCGTAGTCTACATATTATTATAGCGTCCGTTAGTCGGACCAATCATGTGCAGATTAGGCGCCCCCCGCCTCCTTCATTCCGCCAGAGAGATCCAAAAATGAAGTTGAAATTTGTGCTCATAACTCGTGTCAGTTACTATGACCTACAGTCTAAATCGCGCTCAGGGAATTTAATTGAAATAGCTTGAGAGATGAGCTTTCAATTTCTAGCAGGGATCCCTAGTAGGAAGCTACTATCCCGATGGTAGGGATTCCCTACCATCGGGATGACAGTTCACCTCAAGCTCACTAGTGCCGTCAATAATGGTACCTAGTAACATCGATACACCAATAGGAAACACAGTTATTCCATACGAATATAACATAACTAAACATCTTTTTACTAAACACTGAAGCCAGCTAACATAGTCTAAATGAAAAAAAAAAAATAACTACAATTCAATTTTTTTTTTTACTCTGGTCAATGCTTATAAGAACCTCTTTCCATTCATAACTCTACAATGTAAACATATCCTTATAACAATCTAATCGCTAGCCAGGTAATAAAATGTTAGGACCAGATGTAAGAGCTTATCTCACGCGAATCTTAACCTAATTAACGGACATGGATCGTTGCGGTGTTTAGCTTCGAATATAGTCAGCACTTCATACATCATCTGCTAAAAAATTACATTACTACGTTAACCCCCGATTGGTTGACCAGGGTAAGGCCCAGTCTTCACCAGAGCGGAGAGATGTCTCGTAAACAACCAATAGAAAACTGTGTTGTGTTGAAGCAAGGCGGTGAGATGTGAAAATAACGCAAGACGATTGGTTGTAGAAGACATCTCTCCTTTCGTGGGGACCGGGCCTTATAGGTGTAAAAAATCATGTAAAAGCCAAAAATTACATGTTCTTTCCGAGCTGCTACAAACAATTGAAGCTATAAAGATGTAAAATTGTTTTGAGTTAATCTATGGAAGTAGTGACCAGATAACAAAATATTTGTGACTTATTAAAAGCTACGGCTATTGCCGAGTGCCATACCATAGGTATGTTTTATCAACGATATTTTTCCACGACAACGAAAACGAAGCCACGGACAAAAGCTAGTCTTTACTAATATTACAAAGAAGTAAAGTTTGTCTGTTTTTTGTCGGTTTCCTGATTGTAGGAGGTAATATCTAGAAGTACTGACACGAATACAAAAAGCTACTTTATTTCCGAGTGTCATAGAACATATTCTTCAATGTGACTTTTACGCAATCGAAGTCACACATAAAATCTAGTCAAAAATAAAATGAGGTTATTTAAAAATGATTGAATGGTTAAGTAGACAATGTTACATTATCACCACCCACAGTTAAATGACTAAGAAACAAAATGGCGCCGGCAATCCCATTATAATAATTCACAGAGGTAATTAAACTCTTTAGTACCTTTTTGGGAATTAACAAAGACACTTAGAATATTAATTATAAACCGAATATGATATGTGACCTTAATTTAAAAAAAGAAACCTTCCGTACAACATTCAGGAAATAAAAAACACTAACATATCAATTGACTTTTCTATATACAACATGAATTTCATCTCACTACCGATCAGACAGACTAAGTTCCCTTGACCCCTTCCCAACAGACCAAGTTCCCTTGCAGACGCCCTGAGAGGACCGGGAAGACTAATCTGCTTCTGGAGGGAGGTGGACTCGTTGGAATAACCCCCGCCGCGGCTCACGTACAATGGTCCACGTTAGGACTAAGTGCGGAATCCACACCCCTAATATAGACCATAGAACGCACTATCGATCTTCCAGAGGCTAAAAGTACTAATAAATATGAACAACTTCTATTATAAAATACTATATTAACTAATATTATAAGGAGAAAAAGCTTTGTATTCAGTTTGTAATAAAGAAACTCAAAAACAGCCGATTTAAAAAAATCTATCACCTATGGAAAACTATTTCAGTGAGTATCATAGGCTATATTGAATTTAAAAAAAAAATCTCGAATGGAGACCACGCACCGGCAAGCGCAGCGTAGGACGTCCACCCACAAGATGGACAGACCGCCTGATAAAGACCACAGGGAAACGCTGGATGCAGGCCGCTTCCAACTGGTCCTTTTGAACGTCTATGGGGGAGGCCTATGTCCAGCAATGGACGTCCTACGGCTGATATGATGATTAGGAATCCTTAAGAAAATTCAAATCGCGGGCAAAAGCTACTGAAAAATAAAACTACTGTTATCTACAAATATGCAAAACAACGTGAACTGTACGGAACAGCTGTTCTTTTTTTTTCATATTTCACAGTTGGTCCCATAGGTAAATTTGTTCATATTCATGAGTACTTTCACACATTGAAATATCGGTAATTTAAACGTAAGCGTGTACACTTCGCACCAGTCTAACACATAAATAAATATCTAATAAAAGTAATTTTGTTAATGTATGTACAGTCAACAAAAGAGATAAGTAACCATGCCGTCATATATAATTAAATTTTTTTTAGTCTCTGAAGGATAATTTAGATTTAATGATGAGAAAATACAGACAGTTATTTTATTAAAATTAAAATAAATTCGCAGACATTCACTAGTTTGGAATCAAATTTCAACTATATCTGACAACTCTGGTGACTTATCTATTTTGTTGACCGTACCTACCTATTATTATAAAGTAGGTACACTAAGTAGATATTCAAATTATCGATTGAACCAATAGTAGTGGAATAACATTTGGATTTGAAGGCTAGGACTTAATATTACTTGAAGGAATATACATTATTGACAGAAAATAATAAATACATTACATTGATTGTCTGCGCTTAAACGTGTCAAAGTCAAAGTCAAAACATTTATTTCAATTAGACCATTTACAGGCACTTTTGAATTGTCAAGAAGTTACATATAAAAGTTAAAGCTAGTTGCTCGTTCCATAGCGTAGGTCTCTATGCAGAAGAACGAGCAAGAAACTCCATGGACACTCTTAACACGTGTTAACGGCTCTGAATACATAAACGCAAATCGATTTTTAGTCTGTGTGAGGTATCATGTTGCCTCTGTCACTTTAAGGTGTATTATAGAGACAGGAATACTTTTAGAAGAGTTACATTAAAAGTTAAGCGTAGTACGAGATCGCTAACACGTCTGCCAGCCTTGATAATTATGCCAATATTTAACTGCCTCAGTAGCCTAGTGATGCTAAGCGCGACTGCTACGCTGGAGGGCATGGGTTCGATTCCTAGGTCGAGCAAAGTATTTTTGGGTTTTTCTTTGAAATTCTTAGTAGCAGCTCGGAGTTAGGATGTGTGCCCGGTAATGGTAATAGGCTCGCCCCCTATTACATGGGACCTAAAACACACCGGCAAACTGTGGGTGTACATTGGTACACCTCTACCTATCCCTTCGGGGAATGCAGGCGTGATTTGATTTTTTATTTATTTATTTAGTAGTTTTTGTCCCCGATTACGTCCGCGTGAACCACTTTTTTTAATAATAATAAAGTAAGGCTTCCTATTCCCATTTCTGTCGGCAAACTTGCGACAGTAAAGATTGAAACAAACACAAAGACAGGAATTGTGCAGAATCGAAATTAACATAAATAAAAATGTCCAAGACGCAATAAACTAACTATATTACCAACAACTATTGATGATAAGCAGAACTCTATGTTGATTGAGTATGTGACTGGCATACAAGCGCAGGTGAAAGCTATCTCAGGCGTCGTAAAACATTCCTTATGCTAATTAACGAGATGCGAACTACTCTCCCGGAATACTATTTCTAGCATTATTTATTTTTGTTTTATAACGATGTATCGACTTTTTAAAAGGTCGTGAATTTAAATTTAGAACAAATTTATGGCTAGTATGTCAGCTTTAAACTGCATAACATATTTAAATGTTTATGCCCATATAGAATGCTCTGACAATGCAATGGTGGGTCGATTTAGACGAAGTAGATATAGAGTATGTGCAATATTATAAACATAACATAAACATACCATCACGCCTCTATTCCCTGAAGGGTAAGGCAGAGGTGTAACTATGTACACCCACAGTTCGCCGTAATTTTTTTTTATGTCACATGTAATAGGGGGCGAGCCTATTGCCATTAACCGGGCACAAATCCTAACTCCGAGCTGCTACTGAGAATTTCATAGAAAAACCCAATAACACTTTGCTCGACCTGGGAATCGAACCCAAGACCTCTTGCGAAGCAGTCCCGTTTAGGACCACTAGGCTAACGAGACAGTCAACAAGGAGAAATCAATGAAGATAATTTAATCAAGATGGATTAATTCTTAACTCGCAAATACTTCAGTTACGAATACGGGATGCAGTAATAAGACGAACAGGAGTCCCTAAACGATATGTAGATCGGCAGGGCTCAAAATTCCTCATGTAATATATTTTTAAACCCACTTGCCTTACCACAACAAGTAAATAATAATGCGATGGCCATTTCCAAGTTCATTGGAACCCGCTTCTCAGTTAAATAAGAACGTGTGTAAAAAGATAAACAGCTGATGCAAGAATATAGGTACCTGTCGCGGCTACCAAATGCGAGAACTTCATGTCTGTATGCAAAATGCCTTGGCCTTGAATTAAAATCGTTGAGGTCTAGACTAAGGATCAGTTTGCACGGGTTTATGTTTTGATTTAATAAATTTGTGGACGATAATATTGGAATTAGTAAGTTCCGGCCGCGACTTCGTTCGCTTAGAAGTGAAGTACACCGTAAAACATATTAAATGTCCTAGGTATGACACTAGGCAATAGTGTAGCTTTCTATCGATAAAAGATTTTTTGCGATGGTAACACTACTTCCAATGATTACCAACAAACAACAACTATTATTGAAAAACAAGTATTGATAAACATTATGTCGCAGAAGCAACAATTGGATATCTACCTGTCCTAAGTCTAATTTAAAATAACTTTATTTTGTATAAAACTTGTAATCGCAGATTAATGAATTTCATCATAATATTCAATCTCCAATTTTCTCAAATGGCTGGACATAGAAGCGTCAATAGATAGCCATTAATTTTAATATCACGTGGCTTTATTTTAGCACTAGCTCATGCCCGCGACTTCGTTCGCGTTCACTATTTTATTGGTTTCAATTTTGTTTTCGCATAACCCTCTTCTTTTTTAATTAAAGTAAATAAAAATAGCCTAAGTAACTTCTTATAACATCAGCTATCTGCGAGTGAAAGTCCCGTCAAAATCGGTCCAGCCGTTTCGGAGATAAGCCGGAACAAACAGACAGACAGACAGACAATAATTTTAAAAATTGTTTTTTTTTTATGTTACTACCGTATATACTTTCATATGCATTTAGTGAAAAGCTTGTAATTTGAAATTACAAACAGACCCTTCAATTTTATTTATTTGTATAGATAAATCGCTTACTCAAAAATACTTATGAATTTGGTCAAAGTCGTATGCCCAATTTTCCATAAATTTCTGGGCATAGAAGAATCAATGGTTTCAATTTTGCTAGTACACCTCTAGAATATTGTTAACCCTACACAGGATTTAAAATTAGTTTTCCTGCCTGAGGCGCTTAATACCGGCCGGTTAGTTACTATAAATAAAGGGTTTCAGCAGTTACCTTACAAACATATACAAAATTGAATGAGTACAAAAGCGACGATTCTCACTATACATTGTTTTCAAACAAGCTTGATTACAATGATAAGATAAGAACTAAAGAATTCGCGATTACCTTTGATTGAGTAATAAAAAATCATTCGATTCGTCATTTAAAAAAACACTGTACACGATTGCTTAATAGAATACAATAACGTGCTAATAACACTGATTTATTTTTAAAAAAGTTTTAAATACAGAAGACATTTATTGGTAAAAACATAAAATTAAAAATTTTAAGTAACCCCCCGACATAAAAAAAAGTCACTACTGTAGCTTACAAAAGAGATTACTTTGGAACCTCTGAACCGATTTCCATCAAACAAAGCTAAGAACACTCTCGACTAATTAATCTTTCAAACACAAAAAACAAAATCAAAATCGATTCATGCGTTCGGGGGCTACGATGCCACAGACAGACATACACACACACGCACATACACACAGACACGTCAAATTGATAACACCCCGTCCTTTTTGCGTCGGGGGTTAAAAAAAGGCCGATAGGATGTTTTAATATCGGCCTTTTTTTGAAAAAACTGTTGTTTTTTATAATCTACAGTACAAGTACATAAGCAGTCGTTATGTACCAACTTAATCAAAATAATAATATGTTAGTAGAGAAATAAATTTATAATACAATGTAAGTCAGACGCGTGTACTGGCAAGGCTATAAGTATATTCATTTCAATTTAAAACGATCAGATAAGGTAACACCACCAAATAAATTACTTAAACATATAGGCTGAACTATGAAAATGACATAACCAGATAAAAATGACAATCTAGCTAGACCTAAATAGTCAAAGCGTAATTAAATGAAGGTCGGAGGTAGACAGACCCTAATTATGTAACTAGCTATTGGTAAAAATAACGCTTTCTTGTTACTAATGGGGCTGTAGAACATTGCTGTTTGACGGAATAGCGTGGACCTCATGATTACTTTAAAAAAATGTAATTAATCAAAAGATTTACGACAAAAAAGTCCGATATCCTATTAAATACATTTAATGTATAAAATAAGGCAGATATATCAGTCGCCACGAGTCGTGAGCACAAATGTCAAGTTAAGTTTTAGGTTTTTGGGTTACTCGAGGTTTTTTGGGGCGCAGATGCTGCACGCGATCGGTCCAACTGACGGATCAATCGCGTGCAGCGTCGGCGACCTAAAAAAATTCAGAACGGAACCCAAAGATCCAAAAATCACACTACCTAATTAGGATGTGTGGGGCAAACTTTTAGCAAAAACCCCGTAATAAAATTTATATTTGTTATCATGCTAACTTATAGTATATAAGGCACATTTTGACTGAACATTTTACGTTACTATTTGTATGTATGTCACAATAAATGTTCATAAGTAGCAATCAGAAACATGTTAGTCCAATGTTTATGAGTTACAATTACCCATATCCGGATGATTCATAGAACTCACGCAACGTGATAAGAAATTGATAAAGAATGTTTACTTTCACTCGGATGTCCCTCCCTATAAAAAGTTGTATTATTTAATACAAGTTATGTTTCATTGCATTTTGGGTAAAATGGGCATTAAATAAAATAACATACCATCACGCCTGTATTCCCCGGAGGGTTAAGCAGAGGAGTACCGGAGTACACCCACCGTTCGCCGGTATGTCTAGGACCCTGGTAATAGGGTGCGAGCCAATTGCCATTAACCGGGCACAAATCCTAACTCCGAGCTGCTACTGAGAATTTCATAGAAAAACCCAATAACACTTTTTGCTCGATCTGGGAATCGAACCCAAGACCCCTAGCGTAGCAGTCGCGCTTAGGACCACTAGGCTAACGAGGCAGTTTCTCTCTCTTTACAATATTAGTTTAGATCTAGTTTGTATGTCTTCGTTACGACTTTTTGACAGACAGATTCAATCTTTATCAATCACATATTATTATTTTGATTACTTGATAAAAATTATATAGTGGCTAGGTTAGGCATTAAATCTTACAACTATTTATTATAAATGCGAACGTTTGAATGGATGGATGTTAGTTACTGAAGCATGCCAGAAGGGATGAAATTTGGCACGGAGATAGATTATACTCTCAAATAGCACACAGGATACTTTATATCCCGGAAAAATGTACGGTTCCCGTGAGGTAATATATTAACTTTGACGTGGACCAAGTCGCGGGCTAGGCGGGCTTGGCTAGGCGGGCGGCGAAAGCTAGTGAACTATACTACCCAAAATTTATAAGCGAAATGCGAACATTAAAAATACAAACTGGAAATTTCAACCTACTCAATAAATAATTCAGTAATTATAAATGTTATAATAACACAATTAATATGAAATGTTTTATATTAATTACAAGCAAGCAGGATTGATATACCGTGCATTATTATGTAATTACTCACACCCAATTTCAGAAAAGGTTTTTAAATATTTAATTAAGTTACATTATAGTGTTGCACAAAACATTTTGAGCAAATTGAATGCTCCTTCAAATTGTTCGAACGAAATATAAAATCTGGACTTTTACATAAACCGTTGCACAAAACGTCATTAGTGCTAATGGATTATGAATTTGACAGTTTTATGGTTTTAACGCAACCCACACACGTCAGACAATCAACGATAGATTTTTTTGTCGGTGAGAATGGAACATTATGAATTTTAATATACCAACGCATCCTACAAAACAGTCGGTCCTCGAAACTATGGATTTATTGAACGGTCCGATAAATAATCGGTCCTACAAAAAGTCGGACGTGTGCGGAGGCTCTTAAAGAAATATTGTAATATTTAATTTTTATTGTAATTTTAATATTTTTTGTGCAACGTTTTTAAATTTAATTAACAATTCGCGATAATGACTTATTAAGTATCTGAAGCAATATTTAAAGAAAGCTTTCTCCAACTGGGTGTTAGGCAAGGTCAAATTAAATTAGTCAGGAAACCTTAGTGTTTAGCTAAGGTTTATCATAATTATGTCTAAGGCTTAATGATAACAATATCAAAAAAAGATTTTTCTCATATATTCTAGTACCTACACTACCCGCGGCCATTGACCCGCAATCAGTAATAGTTACTTGGATTACGAGTTCAATTAATCTTTTGTGTTTGTTTTTATCGTGATTAGATATCGAACATTCGATACCGGTTAAATCTGTGAAGCATCGCTTGCCAATTTAACTTGACCTTGCAACAAATGGATGTTAAAAGGGTCTACATGCAGCGACAGGTCAGTATAATAGCCAGTGAGCAATTTAAACAATCAAGACGTCTATTGAGGGGGCCCCTCTGAATTGCATGAATACGTGCCCTTGCGCCTCATTCGTTACTTCGATAGCACCGTATTTTCGCTTCTCTTATTTTGTTTGACGGCTATTATACTTAGGGTGAATTTCACCAAATTTTTATAACTAGTTTGATCTCCGCCCACGGCCGTCTTTTTAACTGATTTTTGGACCGATTTTTTGTCGGCCGTGTGCGTTGGTATATTAGAATTTACATGTTTCATTCTCGCCGACAAAAGTATAGGTCGTGCGCGGGGGAGCTTAAAGTGTTAAACTAGGTATAAAAGTTTGGTGAAATTCAACCTAGGTGCATAACAAACAACATTTAAGATTATTAAAACTTGGTAAAATAATGAATTGACAGCTGAGATTTTTAACATTGGCTACACATTTTTATTTTAACTTTCAACACAAGTCTTTCATAGGATTCTCCGTGTCCTATTGGATTTACACCAGATAAAAAAAAAAAAAAAAAAATGATATGCAGTTAGATAATTGGCCTTGAACTGCTAAATAGTATAGGCTAGTAGCTAGTGCTAGTATAGGCTGATACTAATGATAAAGATCTTTTGCCAAGTAATAAAATTGACATTTTATAAAACCACTATGTATTAATAAGACTGCAAGCTTACAGGTCAAACAAGCTTCTAAGTTTTCGCAGAAAAGCCTAAACACGAATATTGAAAATCCCAGTATAGACCAAGGGGCCTAGAACCATCTATTAAAACAGTAGCATTTTAATATTACTTTGTAATTTCAGTTGATGCATTTCCAACTCTCGGCGACGAAACGAGCGTTGAAAATCCAACAGTCCTCTAGGCAAAGTAATATTTCAATAATACAGTTTGAAGATATGGTGGCAGGCTCCCAAGAATAGGCAAAAAGTATAAAAATGCTAATTACAAGCTGGTCGTAAAAACTTCGCGTTCACACTACTAGTTAATTTGCATAATGTCATACTTCGAGGTTTCAAAGTAACACACCTAATTTCATTCGTCATTTTAAAAAGCTTTAAGTGTCACACATTTTATCTACCACAACACATAATTAGGTACATGCTAAATAAAAATGTCACTCACAAATCACAATTACTCTGTATAGTATAGGTTGCTACGAATTGGACCGGCATCCAGGAGGGGCTAGAAACCATAGCAACCAACATCCCTTGGTTAGTATTAAGATACACAAGAATCAAATACTTTGTCACTTCTGACATATTAGTACTATAAATATTGTAGCAGACATGGATTAGTTATGAAATGGAGTGCTAAAATGTGGTGAAGACAGATCACTTCATTTGTTATAAAATTCTGTCATATAATCACAGATATGATGTTGAAGTTAGAGCAAATCCAAGAAGGCTGTACCTAGCACCATAATTATGGGGGATATCCGCTAGAGAAGGAGAATAAAAGTAGGCGTCATACGTCACATCTAGATAAGAGACAGTCGTGACATATGCACTTATCACTCCATCCGCTTCCTGCTCAGAGGTTACATAATAATGTCCAACTACATAAGAGAGACACTCAATTGATTTGAATAGACTTCTGAACGGGGCAGTCCCAGTGAACAAGTAGGTCACCAATGTTAGTAATAAAAAAGAAAATTTCTCACCTGACTGGCGGAGATCTATCCCGGTGCGGGGAGTAAGTCATGGGCAAGTTGTGGTGCAACGACGGCTCTCGGATGAACGGCCGGTGACGTGGAGACTCGTGACGCATTAAAGGTGTCGTCGACGGCGAAACCGGTGAACAGGATCCCCCATTCCTGAGCGGAGACGATCCCTTCTCCCACTCGCTCACTGGCACTTGCTGGTATCTTTGTGGACTAACAGGCCTCATAGGAGGCTCCTCAGGCACATTATCATCTGGAGACACACTCTCCAAGCTCGCTGATCTTGACCTATTCTTTGACTTCTTCTTCTTCTTTTTCTTATCTTTTTTCCGCTTCTCTTTCTTTTTCTTAAAACTACTATGGTCATCAAAGTCTGTGTCCCGTTCATCGTACTCTGTACGTCTTTTTCTCGGTATAGGGGCATCCCTCAAAGCATACTCCTCAGCAGCTCGACGACTTGTTGTTGTCACTGAGATTGTCTTGTTATCTACAAATGTACGTATTGAGTGGGACTTCCTCGTTCTGTCAAGGTCATCAGCGATATGTCTGCTGATTGAACTAGTCTCGCTATCAATCTCCCCAGCCTCTGGAGCTGATAGCGCTTCAGAACTAACGTCCGAATACTCCACAAGAGGTTTGAGAGAATTGACTGTAGCGTAAGACTGTTCATGGGAACTACCTGAATGTGTCTTATGCTTCTTGTGAGTTCGCTTCTTATGCTTCTCCTTGTAGTGCTTGGTATGCCTCTTATCGTAACCTCGGTCCATGGTCGACTGGGGCGGCGCCCCCGCCCTGTGTCGACACTTCACATCACTTCAACTGAAACATATAAAAAATATTTTATAACAAACATCTTATTATGATTGTTTTAAATAAAAGCATATTTATTAGAAATGATAAGCAATAAGCTGTACAAAGTTCATCTTATCGCACAAAAATAACAAAAAAATAAAATAAATTAATGGTTAGTACATACCTACAAAACTTCACAAGTTGATGTAAATAAAAAGTACATGATCGGTGATTGTCAAGCAGTACTAATAAGGTTGACTGTACCCGCTTATAAAATCTAAGCACGTAGACAAAAATTATGGAGGTACACAAACAAAAATTCAGGAGATCTTAAATCAAAATAGACACCACTTTATTCACTACACAACAATCGGTTACTAAGAAAATTAATTACAAAATAGCAAATTCTAAAAATAAAACAGTCGTAAGCACTCGCGATTTTTGATAAATCCAAAAAAATTATAAACAAATCATGGCACTGCACAAGCACATGCAACAAGAATGTAGAATAAAAGACTCACCTGGAGTAATAAACGGACGTGCGTCCGTCACACGCACAATAAATACTTTTGCAATATATTACGAATTGTGTAAGCTAAGGTATTAGTTTCTCGTATATTTTTACAGTTTCAGCAGGCTTTCTGCCCGTAATATATAGTAATCTTAGTTCTTTACTCTTTCTAAAATCTTATTTCGCTAATCATAATCATGAAGAGCGCATAATTCATGTAATTACATCGGATTTATATTAGGACCAAGAACGTCGATTTTAGTCTGCCATTTGCTTTTTTTCATTCATTTTCTTTCATCATCGTTTAGTGTTGTGCTTATTTTAACAATATGGTTATGTTGGCAGCAACTCGATGAAATTTACAACCTTATCGGTGAAGGATGAATGAAACTTAAAATCGAAATTTACTATTTTTCAATTAGATTATATCATTAAATCTTTACGGTTTAAAAGTCTAAATGATTTAAATGCCATTGGACACACTGTCGCCAAACTTTCATCTCTTAATATTTGTCTTAATGTGTAATGTATTGTCTAATACCACAAACAGTACTTGCACATGCTACTTTTAAACGGTTTGAGTTTGAGAACAGTGGAAATTAACTTTTAACACCAACATTCTTAACACCTTACTCGAAATATTTTAAGTGCATTTAAATGTTTGTTTTTTGTAGTAGTATGATAACAAGGGCAACAATATTGCAGTTTACTAACAAAGATAGATTACTGATTCAAAATAATACGTTTTGACACATTTTATGGTAATATAGTTAGTTTCAATCACATCTTTTAAATAATCGATTCTGAAATGTGAAGCGATTAAATCATATTTTCTTTCCCCAGCACTATTAATTTTTATCATATTGGCGGAAAAATCAAAATCTACCAAGTTCACCATCATTTATTGGTTATCACTGGTTTGAAGCTATTTATGCATAACGTATAATTAATTTAATTCATATAAGTTAATTTGACTAAATTTGAAAAGGTAAGATATACTGATAAATTAGTTAATCACAAAATCAGTAAACATTTCTAACTCATGTGTATCCGCCGGAAATTTTGCTTCCCGTTTCTTTTAGCATCCACAGGCGAATTAAAATTTTGAAAACACTTCCGATTTTTTTCAGTTGTGTGAATATAAATAAATAACTAAATGTAATGAATTCACAAAACGATTAATAATAAATGGTTAGTGAAAGAATCTGATATCGAAAGTTTTACAAAACTGTCCAAGATTCACTAACTTTTTGATAAAATTGGTACTGCGTTAAACGAAACGAAGACGTACTTTACTTACCATTTCTAATATAACCATGGCGTGGTAGAAATAATTTTAGTTAAAGTTATTTTGTTGCATTCAAAAGTGATTTCACATCGGATCGAATTATTTTTTTTGTAGCTTATATATTTAATTACAAATGGGTTTCTATAAAATTTAGCATTGGGGCTAATTTCCAGTGTGAGAATTATGTTGAGAACATTTTATTTTTTGGCGTTGATGTAAGATTTTTTATGCATTCATATGGCAACTCTTTGCAGTTCGCGTGCGATTTGCGTCCTAGCGCTATAGCATTTATTTTGCTGATTATTTTATAAAATACAAAAGTAAATTTTAAATACAAAACTAATTTATGGTCAATACGATGTGAAGTGATATAATATGATTGCACTTTTATAATATTGTCACGAAATTAGTCACAATGACCCCTGAGTTCACGGCTGCTATTACTAGTACTTTGTGATATTACCCAATATGGGAAAGAAATTACAAACAATTTAGTAATTAATGTTGTTTATTTAATTTATTTCTTTTCTGTACAACGTCTACGAACCTTTGATAGTTGGATGTGGATCAGAATATAATATTATGGTTACAAATGGTCATTTTAAAGTCATTGAACTTAAGCGCGCGGCGTGGTGACACTCTGCAGTGACTTGTGAATCGGAAATATGTAAATAAACATGAACGATATAAGCTTGAAAATAGTGGAATCTCCGAAGAGCCACGGTGGTGTTGATGTGTCTCCGTCGGGGGATACAAGTGCCGAGAATGAAGTTGACCCGCTGGCTTTAGACGAAGCCGAGGTTGACCGGAGCAAGGAGCCGGCACCGCTGGATGCGGTAGTCGAGAAAGTGGACCAAGAAAAGGCGGGAAACTGTGATGATAATGCCAAAGAAAAAATTATAAGTGAGAGCCAGAATGGTAGTGATAGTTTAGTAAATGTGCCGTCTGAAAATGTTAAAGGTAATGCAGTATCCTTATATTTAAACATAATACTTGGGTGTTGATTGAGTTCTTCTACACACATCTTACACCTTGTATTATATAAAAAACCAAGTCAAGCATTGGAAGAATTCAATTGATTGCATGTCCAGTACATTATTGTAATAAGTTGTTCCATTTGAATCATTTTACTTTTTTATTATGAACTACTACTGCAGTATGAGACACTGCACTTGACAATCATTTAACAAAATACAATTCTAAACAACAGGTCGGAGGTTAAGTAGTCTCAATTGAAAGCATTTGTATATTTAGAAGGATGTCTTTGGCTTTTAGTTACATCTTGCTGTGTGGTACAACTATATTGAATGCTTCACTATAACACGGTTATATCCTGAAGATCAAAAGGAACCGGTTCACGGACCATCTTACTTTGGGGTATTGTGAATCTGGTAACTGGTTCATGGAGATCGAATAGCCAGTTGCTCTATGTAAAATAATGCATCTAATTAGACTGGAAGGCAACCACCTCAATATAATTAAGACGATGCTAGGCAGATTTGAGTAGTACTAGAGCTCTTTGTAAAGGAGCTCGTCTGGGGAAATACTAACACCACACCTATTTTTGCCACAAAGCAAGGTGCTGTGTTCTGGGCGGCTGGTGCCGGTTTAATTCCAGGCACATGAGACATTTTTACTTTATTTCTGGGATAGCAATGCAATTGCAAGGCTTCTGGTATTGCAGGTATCAATAGGTAGCAATGACCACCAATGGCATTAAAAAAAAAGACAGTCCTGTGTGACATCCACAACCTATAATAATCTTCTGCCTGAGACAGAACGGAGTGTAGCAAATCCTCTTTATTCAATGTCAAAATGTAATGCAGTAACCAAACTGCACCTAGTCCAATCTCTGCACCAAGTATGGTTAAAATCTATACTGCCAGATAGGGGCAACATTATACAAATTTTAGAAAAGAATGTAATTGAGAAGAATCATCTTATAATTTACTAGATAAAAATTTGCTACACTGTAATCAAGTGCATTTGCATGTACCTGTTGATAAGTAGGCAATTTTTTGAAACCCTTTTCTAGTTACGATCGTCAAACCATAAGTAAATTCATTAAAAATAAACTGCATGTGAGCACAAACTTCAAGTTAATTTTAGTTTTTTTTGGATCGCTGGCGCTGCATGCCCTTGGTCCAAACTGACGACTGACTGGCATGCAGCGTCAGCGACCTAAAAAACCCAAAAACGAACTTCAAGTTTGTGCTCACGACTCCTGTCGGATACTATACACTTAAATGGCTTGGTTGTGGAGCAGCTCCTGCAGCACCTCCCTCTTATATGTAAAGGTGGTTTCTTTTAAGCTAGCCAAAATTGCTCTTACAAAAATTTTTGGGCAAATGCATGAACAATGAAAAGTATCGGAATTGCCTTTAATAATATTCTCTCTAAAACCCTTCCAATCTTTCAGAGGAATTGATCAAAGAAGAAAATAGTCCCGCAGCAGTTGCGGCTACCCTTTCTCCTAAGCCAACAACCCCATTGGACAATGAACCTAAAGCCGTTACTAAACCAGACCCGGTGCCAGGAGTAGTTGAGAAACCGGTGGCTTCGGAAAATGTGGCTGTAGAACTTGTTGTCCCAAAAAAGGAACCGTGTCCCATAAAAGAGGAGCTTATGGTTGTTGAGGAACCAAAGAAGCTAGAACCTGAAGCGGATGCGGATATGACTGATGTGGTTACAGTTGAAGAGAAGGTTAAACCTAAAGTAGAGAAGCCTAAACCAAAGCCAATGAATGGGGATGTCTCTAAGGTGAGCAATGCGTTTCTTATATCTTGTCTATAGGTGTTGTCTGTGGGTATTTTGTCATAAATTATTTTAAAGACACAGAGTAGTCAAATAATGGAATAATAATGCTGCAGTAATAAGACTGCCAGGTGAAGGCAAATTAAACTGAAGGTGACAATGCTATTCTTACTGTAACTATATCTATGTATTTACTCAATGCAGGTATCCTTATTGGTTACTCCAAATCAGTAGCATACTCTTTGACAAATTAATTAATGAATTTTTAATTATTTATCTCTTGTAACATAATTTTTGTGAACTCATTCAGAACGGAAAACAAATCTATTCTTTCCGCCATTTCGACATAGTTTTATACTCCATAATATATCACTATTATGGATTTTATTTTATTGTTTATTTTTTAACTGGAGCCAACGACAGGTCCAATGTATTTTTTTTGAACACTATAAGCAATTGTGACTATTTAGATTTTCTGTTTTTAACTTTTTATCTAAGAATTGGTCCTATATCGTGGGTGCGCTTACAAACAGAAACTCATATACAGTAACAGCCAGACACGAAACTATTATTTGTTCCGTGTGGGAATCGAAACCGCGACACGCAGTACAGCAGCTAATCGCTCAGGCACTACGCCAATCGTGCAAACACAAAATAATGCTATCACTCCATGTCATTCTCTGCTCTTATGAAGAGAATAGATATCGAGAGAGAGTTAAAGAGTACATCTTGAGAAACTTTACTCTTATACAATATTGTATACAAATCCACTTCATTAGTTTGTTACTCTGTGGTATTAGCAGAATTTGAAGCATTATGTTTTTACACAATTAATGTGAATACTAACAATATTATGGGTCATTCATATGTAAACGCAATTCCTTATAATATTAGTAAACTTAGATGCCATTTACATACTGTTCAGTCGTAAGCTGGTATCACTTTCAAGTGGAAGTGTATAGTTTCGGCGGTTTGGGATGGCAATATTCGGTCATTGACCAACCAACATTTTCTAGCATTCAATTCTCAATATCAAAGACAGCATCATCGATTAGGGATGGTTGGCGCCCTTTGGGGGAGGCTTACGTTCAGCAGTGGGCGGTTATAGGCTGATGTGATAATGATTAATGATCGTTTACGTCCTTAATCGATATTTGTCGTATCAGTCGATATTCGATATTTTATTAAATTTCGTTGCGGGATCCAAGACAGTTGTATCGTTTCTCCGTGACTCGTCGAACTTCATTGCCTCGCCTCTCTTCTGGCGGTCTCCACTGTTGATTCTGGCTTACAGAAGTTGCAGTGGTTGGGAATAGTGTGGCAGGATTGTCCCATAAAAAAAAAACCGTCGATATGTAACACTAAAAACGATTATTTTAGTGGTGTCTATGAACAGATATTAAAAAAGGTCATGACCGCTATTGCCATGATAAAACGTTGCAAGTTTGCAACTATAGTATGGCGAAGGGTTATTCTATACACTACCAAAAAAAATAATTTAAGATAATAATCGACAAAATGGAGAAACTTGCTGCCAGACAAAGTTCAAAGGCAGGGGACTGTAAATATTTCTTCCCTCCTTAATTACGGCAAAAACAGCCTTCTGTTTAAGAAGACTATAGAAATCTATCCAGATTCATGAAGGATATAACAATGGCTATATTTTTTTACCGATGGGTAATCATCAAATGTCTTTCCCCCCCTTTAGTGTCAAACTTTTACTGACTAAACCCCATCCATGTTCCTTCTTGTGCCCTTTGCGTACCGGGGGCACGGTATCTCTTACGAACAACCCGCAGCCCCGGCAGAACAATAGCTATAATAGATATAGTTCTGAATAATATCACGCTACGACCCACGGGAGCAGAGTAGTAACTAAAGACGATGAAACGGCGGGGTGCAGCCAGTTTATAAATAAAACGTAACTCTGCATTTGATCCAAGCGTTTGTGCATAAAAACTTGTTGCATAACGACCTTCCGTGACTCTTGATCTTAACCAAGGTCATACTACCCAAGCTGCTGGCAAAATTGAACAATATGGCGTTATTGTGCTCCGTGTAGGGTTGCCAGGCGTCCGGATAAAACCGGACATAGTCCGGATGCGTGTCCGGCCAAATTAGTCGGTGTCCGGCTTCTGCGACTGTTGTTAGGTTTTCATTAGAAGTTTATTCCTTGATAAAGTATCGAAAAAATAAGATTTTAAAAGGTTAAAATTCAGGACATAAAGTCCGGCTTTTTTTTACCCGATTTTACCCAAAAGTCGGGTTTAGCTGAGTGGTGGTTCGGCTTTCCTAATTTAGGATCCGGTAACCCTAGTCTATGGTAGCTTCGTAATAATACAATATTATATTTAGTTCGTACCCAACTGTCTGCACATTATGATTTGTTATGTTCTGATTTTCATGGTAAGCGATCTAATAAACCCAATTTTTCAATTCACATGTTGTATTTTCTAAGTTTATCTTCAACATCACTGGCAGGAAACCTTCGTGAGGACTAGACTTAAAGGTAATACTAGTTTCTGCCAGCGACTGCGTTCGCGTGGTTTTTTTCACTCGCGTTATTTTACGTCTTTGGTTACTGCTCCTCTCCCGTGTGTCGTAGCGTGATGTTATAAACCCTAAGACCTTCCTCGATAAATGGTCTATCTAGCACAAAAATATTTTTTTTAATTCAAACCAGTAGTACTTGAAATAAGCGTGTTCAACCAAACAAATAAATAAACAAACTCTTCAGCTTTTTAATATTAGTATAGATAAGCCTGAAATTGGCTTCTCTTTATGAGAAGAGGCCTTTGCCTTGGAGTAGGACACTAATAGCCGGTATTTTTATTTGTTATTAATATTGAGAAAATTTGTATCTACCATGCTTATTTTACCACCCTGCAATTTGAACTGGGCAGAAAATGAAAATGAGTTTTTGTGATACCAAAGCAGTCTTCATTAAAGGGGCGTGAATATGCTCTTGCGCTGCCGTGGGCCGGCGCACGCGCATCCTATGCGTTTATAGCGTGGAAGTAGTATATGTATAATTTGAAATGAATAGGGTCAAAGGGCCTCTTATATGTATAACTAGGTACTTTGAATTTTATTCTGAAGTTGGGGGGTATATCTTTGTTAATTCCTTATGCCAGCATCCTCATTTTAGCGACACGTTCCAAATTCAAAAACGATTTGTACAGCTTATAATGCTTTATTGTAATTAATTAATGATTTTGAACTTTAGCGACATCGGTGAAGGAAAAATATCGTGAGGAAATCTGGTCTTGAAATTAATATACCGGTGATTAATGCTCCTTCTATGTATGAGAAGAGGCTTTTTACCCCGCAGTGGGACAATAATAGGCCGGTTTTATTATATATTTAAAAAAAGTGTCCATGGTGTTCTTCTACATAAGAACTAGCTTTATCTTTCTGTCTGACCAACTCTCCGACAATTCAAAAGTGCCTGTCATAAGTGGTTTTATTTTCAGATTTGCAAAAATAACCGTATCAAAACAGACATTAATATCTAATATAATATCTAACTGCCTCGTTAGCCTAGTAGTCCTAAGCGCGACTGCTACGCTAGAGGTCTTGGGTTCGATTCCCAGGTCAAGCAAAGTGTTATTGGGTTTTTCTATGAAATTCTCAGTAGCAGCTCGGAGTTAGGATTTGTGCCCGGTTAATGGGAATAGGCTCACCTCCTATTACATGGGACCTAAACATACCGGCGAACTGAGGGTGTACATTGTTACACCTCTGCCTAACTCTTCGGGGAATACAGGCGTGATGGTATGTTAATTAATATCTAATTTCTCTGCCAGACATCTGAAAAACCTTACTTAACTAGCTATTAAAATAGAACAATTAATAAAATGTCTGGAGATGTCTCAAACATCTGCACTATACATATGCCATTAAGAAAGTACTACGCAAATTACAGCTGTGTCAATTTAATGACTGACCAAGTAGCAAGGACATTATTATGCTTACTGTTGCCCAAGACTTCTTCATAATAATAATTCACTATAGCTAGTTGTAGTAGAGCTCTTTGTGAAGGAGCTCGACCGCGAAAGTACTACTACCATACCAATTTCTGCCGCAAAGCAGCCTTGCTGGGTGCCGGTCTGACGGGTGTGGGTGCCGGTGTAATTACAGGCATATGACACATTTTAACTTGGTCTCTGTGATGGCAACCGCGAGGCATCTGGTATTCAGATGTCTATAGGTAGCGTTGACCACTTAACATCAGGTGGACCGTCAGCTTGTTTGCTATCTACATCATCCACCCCGTTCTTGAACTTGACAATATCACGTTGTACTGGAATCGATCTATATTCGCTGATAGGACTATTGTTATCAATAAACCTGACATAGCGGTGCTGGTCCGAAGATTCCTTTCTCCGGAGCCCTGACTATACATTATAGTAAAATAGCAAAGTTAATTATAAGTTTTTATCGAAATAACATATGCGGTATTGGTCTCAGCCTCTCAGGCTCCAAGTAATGTTGACACCCTCACCGACTTAGTCCTTTCGATGTCTCTCAGTCACAGAACTTTTCGATAAACATAATAGTCTTAAACATGATGCTAACATATTTTCTCTTCCTAGGAGGAACAAGGTACGAAGAGACGGTCAAGTGAAGATGTTGACACAGAATCTCCACTGAAGAAGCTCTGTTTCGAAGTACAGAAGAGTTTTCCTCAACACGACACAATGATCAACGACTACATACAGACAGCAACGAAGAACAACGTAGATGAAATACAAAGGCACACGGAACAGCTGCTATCTGAGATACAAACGTTAAGAGAACTAGCACAGAAGAAAGAACACGAGTGGAACAATATACTGCACCTTAAGAAAGTCAAAGAGGAGATCCTCCTCCGACTTCTCAGAAGAAAACAGGTCTTGGCCTTCGAAAAATCAGCAGAGATCAATGGTGCTGACCGAGATCGAGATCCATTCGACTATCTCAACCAAGCTAAGAACTTGGCAATAGATAAAAGTGACGAAATCTCAGGGCTGGCGCTCAAGCAACCTGGCTCTAACATGAATCCTATGATGCAGACGCCGATGATGCCTGTTTCTGCGCACTTCAACCCTATGGCAGGGTTGCCACCGCCTTACGATAAAGCGCACATGTCAATGCCGAAACCAGTATTCCCGCAGCAGATGATGATGCCTGGTCACCTCACTGGGTTCCCTAGAGACATGAACGGGCAGCTGTCTACTGGTTACGGACTCCCTATGGGCCGTCAAGGTCCTACCAAGGACGTCAAGTCCATAATAGCTGATTATAGGCAAAGGAATCCAGAGGTGACGCCGAGGAGAGGTCGGAGAATGAAGTCTATATTAAATCCTAGTATGATGAATGCTCCGCGGCCGATAGCGCCGAAACTGGATGGTATGAGCAATTTGAACAGTCTTAATATGCTGTTTAATAATCTAGATATGGTAAGTGTTTTAATTACCTTTTTTAACTAGCTTTTGCCTGCGGCTTCGTTCGAGAAAATGTCGGTATAAAAGTATACCATGTCTTTTCTTGGGGTTCAAACTTACCACGTACTGAATTTTATCGAAATCGGTTTAGTGGTTTTTTTTTTTTTTGATGGGTGGGAAATCATCAAACATCTTCTCCAGCCCTGGGCGGGGCGGGAGGGAGTGTCAGACTTTTACTGACTAAAACCCACCCATGTTCCTTCTTGTGCTCTTTGCGTTCCGGGGGCGCGGTCTCTTGCGAACAACCCGCAGCCCCGGCAGGTTTAGTGGTTTAGACGTGAAAGCGTAAGAGAGAGACGAGAGTTACTTTCGCATTTAAAATATTAGTGTAGATTAATGTGCGCTGGTTTTAGAAGTACTTCAAATGGTTATCAATGGGGGGAAACGAGTCATTCGTAAATTAGGCTAAAATTCTAAATTAAGTTAGGTTGACAATTTTTCGACAGCCATGAATTCTATGTTCAATTTTTTTTTGCTCTGTTATTTTGTTTGAACCTCACTTTGAATTACCTTCCAAATATTTGGTTAAAAAAGTCAACAAAATAAAAAATCCCAAAAGAAAGTCTTTTAACTTGCCAAGAATTTTAATTTCAAACATTTTTTTTTACTCTTCGCTTCTTTCATCATTATAAAAATATTCAAACAATTTCAACTTTGACTTTTTCCGAAAAATAAATCATATAGCTAACTTCTCCTCTTTAGGCTGTCCGCCCAATTCAGACAATCGGTGTCCGATTTTTTTGTGGGAGTGAATGGAACATATGAATTTAAATATACCAACGCACACGTCATACAAAAATTCGGTCCCATGAAACTATGGATCTATTGAACAGCCCGATAATCGGTCCTACAAAAAGTCGGCGGTGGGCGTTGATTTTCTTAATATTAAGAATTTTTGCAACATGAACGGAAAAAGGACGAAAAGGACATGATTCTAGATATCAAACGATAACATTTTTCGTTGACTATTAAAAAAATCTGCTAAACAATCGTATTTACTTATTTATTTATTTATAGTTAATTAAAGCGGTTATACACCAATTACAATAATTAACCTAGAACAATACTAATATTATCATAAAATCTATTAAGATCTATGTAAGATCAGATACCAACATACAGCAAGAATATGTAGAACAGCCGATATTTTTTTTTATATCTGACGAGTTTGTTTCTCGAGGTTTATCAATAAGTATGAACTATTTTTTTACGTTAAACTTTTTTTTTTTTACACTACATAACACACCATCACGCCTGTATTCCCCGAAGGGTTAGGCAGAGGTGTACCGACGTACACCCACAGTTTGCCGGTATGTGTAAGTCCCATGTAATAGGGGGCGAGTCTATTGTAATTAACCGGGCACAAATCCTAACTTCGAGCTGCTACTGAGAATTTCATAGAAAAACCCAATAACACTTTCTGGTCGACCTCGGAATCAAACCCAAGACCTCTAGCGTAGCAGTCGCGCTTAGGACCAATGGGCTATCGTTAGCCTATTGGTCCTACACGCGACTGCTAAAGTAAAACTGCTAAAGTGAGTTTTTTTTATACTAGTATTCACTTTAAATGACCCATACCCAATGGTCCGGAACTTCGACCCTGTCAAATTTGATATATTGTCTCAGGGGAACCTAAATTTTTCCCAGAATAAAAAGTAGAGTCAGTTTTTTTTTGTTGTAGTACAAAGTAACATAGTTAGGTTTTAGCATTAGCCCCAGACTAGGCAAGCCTGTATTTTGGGTACCAATATGGCGGGTTTGTTTACCCATAAACATTTTTATCACCTCGTATTTTCTAAAATATCTACATCGTTCAAACCTAGCATACTCTATCGCCACAACTTGCAAGCGAGTCAATAATCTAATTTGTAATTGTGTTCCTTGACCTCAATCGTCAATGACGGTCTGTCTCATGGAACAGTACTGGCCCACTTGTTATGGCGAATACACGTATTATAAGTAACCGAGGGATGGCGCCGTGGTATGTTCACGAATGTTATGGGGGTAGGTAGAGGTAAAAGTTGTAATATTATGTTATAATTGCTTGAAGCCTATGTAACGTGTTCGGTTATGAGTTAAGCGCGATAAACAGTCCTTTTTAACCGACTTACAAAATGGTGGAGGTTCTCAATTCACCTTGTATATAGTAACTAGCTTCTGCTCGCGGCTTCGTCCGCGTAGTTTTTTTCTCCCGCATTAAGTTACGTTTTTGGTTACTGCTCAGCACCTATTGGTCGTAGCGTGATGTTATATAGCCTATAGCCTTCCTCGATAAATGAACTATCCAACACAAAAAGATTTTTTCAATTCTAACCTGCAGTTCCTGAGATTTGCGCGTTCTACCAAACAAACTCTTCAGCTTTATATATTAATATAAATTTACATAATAACTGCTTGACGTTTGCTTACTGCGTTACGTGGTCATTAGGAAGATAACTATTATTACTATAAATACTCCTTATTAACCGACTTAAGAAAAGGAGTTCTCAATTCGAGCAGTATGTTTTTTCTAAAGCCTTAATAGCCCACCGTCGAAGCAAAGGTCATTAGGTCAAAACTAATACAGTTTTAACATTGTTAGACTAAAAAATAGAACAATTTGAACAGTATTTTACCACTACTAGACAAAACTTTCCTATCAAACGCCATCTAACCCCATTATCGGCCACTGTTATCCAACTACTGCCACCAACTCATCTATTGCACCATCATTCATCTATTTATATTTCTTCACCTATGTATTTTATGTAATATATGTATTTTATTATTAAATTTTAGACCTGGAAATTTTCTGTTCCTTGCACCTACTTTATTTTGTCTCTGCCTCTCCATAAGGTAGACTGGTAGAAAATGCCTAAGGCATTAAATCCGCCTTTATACGGTGTATTTTTTACATAAACACATAAACATACCAACACGCCTGTATTCCCTAGAGGGTTAGGCAGAGGTGCACCAATGTACACCCACAGTTCGCCGGTATGTTTTTAGGTCTTATGTAATAGGGGGCGAGCCTATTGCCATTGACCGGGCACAAATCCAAACTCCGAGCTGCTACTAAGGAATTCATAGAAAAACCCTATAGCACTTTTTGCTCGACCTGGGAATCGAACCCAAGACCTCTAGCGTAGCAGTTGCGCTTAGGACCACTAGGCCAACGAGGCAGTATTTTTTACATTATGCGCATAAAGTTTTAATAAAAAAACTCATAGTCAATAGTAAATAAAAGGCGCTCACAATATATTATAGCCGCCACGAGTGGTGAGCACAAACCTCAAGTTAATTTTTGAAAAAAATACCGACCCAAAAATTAACTTGACGTTTGTGCTTACTACTCAGGGCGGCTACTATACCATAGATATTCTAAAGAAAAATTAACTGTTTTCTACGAATGCAGCGAGCCATATCAAAGAGTATAGGGCCGGGTCAGGTCATTGTACTGTATGGTGTCTAGGCTATATCAATAAACTGTTGGGGATCTATGCCCGGGCAAGTGAGCAATTGTATAAGTAACTAGCGACCTGCCCGCCACTTCGTCCGCGTGGCTTATTTCACCTGCATTAAATTACGTCTTTCGTTACTGCCCCGCTCCTGTATACCGTAGCGTGATGGTATATAGCCTATGTTACTCAGGAATAATGTAGCTATCTATTGCTGAATAAATGGTTAAAATCGGTCTAGTAGTTTCGGAGCCTATTCGACCTACAAACAAACAAAAAAATCATTCCTCTTTATAATATTAGTGTAGATGTAGATTGAGGATGGTTTTTTTTTCTTCAATTCATATTATACATAAACTCCATTAATTATGATGTGAGACAAATATCGTTATTACAATATCAATAATTTAATGTTAGCATGATAAATAAAAAGTAATATTTAAACTATTTGCCATTCACATTAAAAAAATACCTGCCTCGTTAGCCTAGTGGTCCTAAGCGCGACTGCTACGCTACAGGTCTTGGGTTCGATTCCCAGGTCGAGCAAACAGTGTTATTGGGTTTTTCTATGAAGTTTTCAGTAGCAGCTCGGAGTTAGGATTTGTGCCCTGTTAATGGCAATATGCTCGCCCCCTATTACATGGGACTTAAACATACTGGTAAACTGTGGGTGTACATTGTTATACCTCTGCCTTACTCTTCGGGGAATACAGGCGTGATGGTATGTTATCCTATAACCAAACTATAACTGTCGTTATTTGGCCGCTTTTTCTCTAATCTATATTTACAATGAAGTGTCTGTTTATCATGACTAAGTAACAGCTATTTACTAAATGCATTTAAAAATGTTTACAAGGTGCTTAAGGCAAAATAAAAATAATTTGTGTCTGTCTATCGTCTGTCTGTTTGTCCGGCTAATCTCCTTAACTACTGGGCCGATTTTGACAGGACTTTCACTGGCATATTGATGATGTTATAAGAAGTAACAGGCTACTTTTATTTTAGAAATACACATTGACAAAGTTGCGGGCATAAGCTAGTGCTGTAATAAATGGAGTATAGTTTAGTATCGGTAACAGTAACGGTAACGTTCAGTTCGTGCAACGTCCGACAATCGGTGACCGATTTTTTGTCGGAGACCATTGAACATATATGAACTCTAACATGCCAACGCACACGTCCTACAAAAATCCGGTCCCACGAAGCTATGAACGGTCCGATAATCGGTCCTACAAAAAGTCGGACGTGGAGGCTCTGATCGTTTTGTATTCTAAATTCGAATTCGCACTTTCTACATTATTACTGCCATTAAAAAAATGTCCAATGAACAATTTAAATTGCTACAGCGACTGGTTGATTGATCGAAGGTCATTAGAATCCTAGCGAGACGGATATTAGGTCAAGATGATGCTCTGTCACTCACCTATAGACATTCGTGTTCTAAAAGGTTAATAGATATCTTAACTTTTTTATGTCGTGGAAAATGTACTTGGTATTTGAAGCTTGTTTTGACCACAGTTCAAGCTTTAAACATGTTTAAAATTTCGTCTGTCAATTGTGTGAAGTTAATAGAACATAGATTTATTTTTAAATATTTATGGCGTTGTTTTTATTTTATGTTATAGTCATCGGGCCGTAATATAGTAATAAAAAAAACAGCTCTTATGGGGTGGGGTGGGGGGAGCTCCTCTCAGATAAGAGCTTTTTTTTTCTAGAATGTAGAGGGGTCTGAGTCTGTACTCGTATAAGTGAGCTGAAGAGTATTTTTGTTTCTTTGTCAAAACGCGCTTTCTCTGGAACTACTAGTAGGATTTGATACAACTCTTTTTGTACCTATATTAGTTATCATATAATACTAGATTCACGAGGAATAGAATAGGCTATATAACATCACGCTACGACTCACGGTAGCGGAGCAGTAACTAGTCTATGACAAAAGTCTTAGTTACGACGTCCTCTCCCACCGTTTAGGCGACTCCTACTTCCCATAATTACCGTCCGTAGCTTATAAAAATCGGTCAATGTGCCTTGCAACTGCATTGACTCATATTCCGCCGTATCGTGTACACACGGCTACATATCAAGTGTATAGTTCCAGTTTAAGCTGATCTCTCATAGTATAGGATTTCCATACAAAGAGAATTCAGCTTTTACTGGTGATGAATAGCTTGATATGTAGCCGTGTGTACTTTGTGATTATGTAGAGGTGGGATACATCACGATATTCACCTTACACATTTAGATGTATTGATTATTAACTGATGTTGCATTAGATTGTAAAACACACAGTGTTTCTGTGTTCTTTGTGTTAAATTAGTATGACATTTTGACCTACACAGCTAAAGCTATTGTTCTCAATAAAACCATTATTTTAATGAAAACTTGCTCCCACATTAAACTCGAAATAAAAATAAATCATAACATACTATTACGCCTGTGTTCCCCGAAGGTTTAGGCAGAGGTGTACCAGTGAACACCCACAGTACGCCGGTATGTTAAGATCCCATGTAATAGGGGGCGAGCCTATTGCCATTTACCGGGCACAAATCCTAACTCCGAGCTGCTACTGAGAATTTCATAGAAAAACCCAATAACACTTTTTGCTCGACCTGGGAATCGAACCCAAGACCTCTAGCGTAGCAGTCGCGATTAGGACCACTAAGCTAACGAGGCAGTTACTAGGGTAACGTGGCAGTTCAAAATTAAAAGTAAAACTATTTCGTGTAATATTGTGTACTAGTTCTTGCCTGCGACTATGTCCGCATAAATGCCGGTTATCTCGGTAGCAAATAAAGTTGCGGAATAAAAAGTAACCTATGTCCTAAGATAACTCTTTGTTAAATTTCATTACGATTTGTTCAGTGGTTTTGCCGTAATGAGATAACAAACGGACAAACAAAATTACTTTCGCATTTATATTAATAATAGCTGACTCGGGGAACTTCGTACCGCCAATAAAAGTTGTCTGAACTTATTTCTTTATATTTTCTCACCTCTTAAACCTTCCTTGGACTTCTACAAATATTTCATAACCAAAATTAAGAAACAGTAGGCATGTTAGTATGTTGTATAATTTTGTAGTAAATTTAACGAGATTTTGTATCATGTATGACACCTGCACTCAATACTTTTATAATTAATTTCAGAATCAAAAAGCGATGTTAGAACGACTCCAACAAATCCAAGCTGGCGGTCTACCGAACGGGCTCTCGTTCAAAGACGTGCTGGTCCAATTCGCCAACATGCAGCAAGCGAGCGCAGGCCTCATACCAAATAGACCACCAGAAACCGTCACCAACAGACCTGAACACCACATAAGACCGGATGGGCGAAGGAGACATGAAAGGCATCATGAGGAACTCCAAGTGACCGTCAAGCAGACGGAGAGGCTGGCGTCCCCAAGCCCTAGGTTGCCACCACCACCGCCATATCCCGAAATATCCTTACTACCCGTCACCACCAGCCAAGAATCTTCACAACAAAACTCTTTACTCCATGGTATCCTCACAAAGGTATATATAAAGAATAAACATATCATTTATATGGCTTGTAGAAATACTCATATCCCAGCTTCCATTATTAATACTTTCTTTTTTTGTATATGGCAATAATGCTTGCAAACTAGCTTGAAATGAGTGTTGCCAACCTTCCAGCAGGCGTTACCTGCGTCTCAGAGTTACTCCCCGACGTTGGCTAAACTCCTCATGTCGCCGGAACGGAAACAGAGTGCGCCAACGTTACCAAGTTTCGGTCAGGCCAAGGTACCACTAATGTACGAGATTATAACAATTGGTGTGCTGATTGGCCTTGATCATTCCAAATTCAAAATTTAGTTTTTAAGTTATGTTATGGTTTTTAAAGAGCTGAAGCTGTGGTTTTTACAGTTCTGGCACATTGGTTTTTTGCCTAGACTTTGCACATCGCGTTATCTATGATAACTTTTTTTAAATCAGTTTATTTTGTATAATAAATTTTTTGTTCAAGTTTGTGTACACCTTTGCAGACACAATGTGCCAAAATCCAAATAACTACTATTTAAAATATTAAGGGCAAGTTACGTTATTTGAATAAGCAACTTTAAATTTGAGAATAATTACTAAAATTACTCTACAATTTATATTGCTCTTAATATTTTACAAATTAAGCTTTAACTTTTTAATATTTAAAATAATTTGATTTGATTTTTGAGAGTCTGGCAATGCTCATTAATTAAATGCCATCTCATAATCACAAACCATAACATCAAATATAATAAATGAGCAATAATTATTTATCAAAATATTCAATATTCTTGTAAGCAAAACCATATTTTGAATTTATATCTATTTAGATATATAGACAAAATATAACCACTGTACTTACTTATCACAACATAAATAAATATTTATATATTTACATACATAAGCTGTTTGGTACAGCTCTTTGGGATTGACAAAAATATGAAAATGATAATTAATCAATCTAATCAATTATTACCTTTATATCGAATTGGATATTAAGCTGCGTTGGCGAATCCAATTTTATTTGGATTGGCAGAGGACTATTCGCATTTGTTCAATAATAATAATATTGTTCAGACCTATTTCGGTCAAGGCGGCAAATCTCAATGGAGACTAGCCATTTGTATAGGGCAATGGAATCGGAAATATTAAAAAATATATTGGTACATGTACATGAGGTGTAACAAGACATATATCATAGCCATTTATTACACAAACTAAATAACTTTACCAAACATTACTGGGAACAGACTTATATTTTTGCTAGCAAAAGTCACTGTCTAAGGTGTGTAATCTTAATGAAGACTAGCCAAGTGCGCAGGAGATATTATAGTGCTCAAGTGTGTGCGCAAACACAGGTGCACTCTCTCTTCTCTAACTCTAATAGTCCGATGGGACAGCAATCCAACACAACCCGGAGAGATCAGGCGCAGGACCAACGGCTTGACGTGCTTTCCAAGACATGGGGGTGTCACACCACCAACTTCCAAACTCTGGGCTGTTACTGAGAAAGTTCTAATGGACAATCCCAATAACACTTTTTGCCCGACCTGGGAACCGAACCCAAGACCCCGCGCTTAACAGTGGCGCTTAATTACAATATTTAAAAAGATTGTTTTCGTAAAATAAGAAAAGTTGGAACTTTGCCCTTAAATATCTTGGATTCCACACGTTTCCCAGTTAGATCCCCACCAAAAAATTATTACTTACTATGATAGGAAGAACATCCAACTATCGACATCGTTAAGTATCTTTTTACACCCTTTATATCTATCACAATAAGAAACTTTGTACTCTCCATTCTACACAAATGTGCTTAGTCCCCAACGCAGCAGGGCAGCGGCCGTCTGATTGGCTGACACGACTGACTGCTCCCAAACCGCCTAAAACGTCACCTGAAAAAATATCTAATATGCATTGGCTTAGGGTGCACATTAATATGGGAACTTAAACTCTATAGGTATATGTTTAGGGTAATGTACTAACTGGGTGTATAAATAATAGGTATCTACATATTTATATTGTATTATCTATGCTCATTTTAATTTCAAAGTAATTTAGGTTTTTCACGAAAGTATTATTTACCTAAAGTCTGCATGATGTCTGTGCATACCTTTTTAATGGGTTAATAATAGCATGATGATATAATAAATATTTACGGGCTCTTTCAAAATTGCATTTCTCGCTAAACTAATTGTTTAGACTGGGTTACTATTACAAATAGGTATTAAGTAATTTTAAATTCTACAGTAACTAGAGCAATGAAAATTCAAAAATATTGCTTAGAATGGAAATATATGTGCCCCTAAGCCCCTTCATATAAAACAATACGACAAAATCGCTAATGCAAATATAATAAAATAATAATTTAAATACTATATTTATTTATGTGACTTATTCTTCTCCTGATACAAAATCATTAAAGCATGCCCTGCTTCATTGTAGAATTGCGGCGAGATCACCATAACGCCGGTACAGCCCACGCCACCCCCGGAGCCGCAGCCTGAGAAAACTGAGGAGGTGGTGCAGCTGGTGAGTTACCTTGAGAATGTTCGAAGAATATAATAATTGCTTTACCTTTACCTATGTTTGTTGATGTCAATCTAACGATTTAAAGGGAACATTGTTATGAATGTAAAAGTGTCGTTCATGTGCCATATTTGGTTTTGTAAACTGCATAGCTGATTTTGATGAAATGTTGTAAGGCTTGCATTCTTAGAAAAGAGGAACGTTATTTGGTTTTTCTATGAAATTCTCAGTAGCAGCTCGGAGTTAGGATTTGTGCCCGGTTAATGCCAATAGGCTCGCCCCTATTACATGGGACCTAAACATATCGGCGAACTGTGGGCTAACTCTAACCCAAGCTCACTTTTTTCAGGACGACGAAGAGAGTCCTGCGTCTGAGGGCGAAGCATCGGGCTCACCCTCGGGCTCCGGGTCGGGGCGGCTCGTGATCGACGAGGGCGGGAGCGAGGCCCCGGCCGAGGGCGGCGCGGAGGCGGCTGACAACAACGACGACGCGCCGCTGTGCCAGGGCTGCCGCCGGAGAGACGCGCAGTTCGTGTGCGCGGGCTGCGCCAACCAGTGGTACTGCAGCCGCGACTGTCAGGTGAGCACACCCTCACGCGACGCCTACCAACTTAGCGCACGGTGGGTTAGGGCCGGTAGACCGAACAACCAGGTGTACGTTGGGCTTAGGGCAACACTCACTGTGTGACCCGGAAGATTTATTGATAAAAGACATTTATTGGTAAAAGAATTTCTAATCACAATTTTTTTAAGTTAATTTAAAACGTAGAAATTTAATTATTTTATTTGGAATCAACTTAGTGGACATAATTTAATTTGAATTGGAATAAATTAAAATAGTTATTCAGTATTCATTTAAAAAAATCATAAGTATCACAATGGGCATTTATGATTATACTTAATTTGTCTCCGGCTAAAACATTAAAACTAAGCTGAAGCTCTATTTTATTATCTGCGATTTAGATATATCTCTCCGGCTCCTATCGGTAAGATTTACTTGTCTTAAAATTCATAAAAACTAGTCCAATCAAAGCATTTATTACAATTAGACCCTTTACAGACACTTTTGAATTGTCAAAAAGTTACAGTCTAAAGTTGAAGCTCGTTCCAAAGCGTAGGTCTCTATGGAGAAGAACGAGCAAAAAAACTCCATGGGCACTCTGTTCCTTCAATTAGGGTTTTTACAAAATCTTGGTTAAAATGCTTTTATATGTCAAAAAAATAAAGGTAAATATAAAACAATAAAAAAAAAATGAAGATTTAAGCGATGGCAGATTAAGAGATGACCAATTCCAACTGACAGCGCCCGTTCACGAACATGAGGCGTGCATCAGCAACATTCCGCTCAACGATCTTGAAGGGAACTGAACGATACAACGCACGCGCCACCATCAGCGAGACAATTAAGTGAGCATGACAGAGCTCTCAACCGCCATTCTCAGTTAGTGCTAGTGTAATGTGATCGCGAGACGGTCAAGTCCACTTGGCAAGTCTACGTGATTAAGGCGAATATTGAAGAAAACAATCAATATTCGCGTCAATCACGTAGACTTGTCAGGTGGACTTGACCGTCTCGCGGACACGTCAGTTAACCTAAGAACTGATTCATTTTTTTGTTCATTCCAGGTGGCAGCTTGGGACGATCACTCGGATATGTGTACGGGCTAGCTGCGATAAGAATAGTTGTAATTATATACAGTATAACGCACGCCCACTATACCGTATATAAATATATATATATATATATACATTAGTATAGTTGTATTATACAATGTAACGCGGCGCTTGCGAGTCTCAAACTTAACTAGACATTTGCCTTAAATCGAATAGTGCGTATATGTATGTGAATCTCTATGTATTGTGTTGTTAGGTATGGTGCGGTCGTTCTGTAGAAGGACTTTTTAATAAAGCAATAAATATCGGTGCAAACATTTATTTTTGTATTGAAAATTTGATTGGACGGGGACTTTGGACCGTCGCGTCTTATGACGTATATTAGAATGTATGGGCCACTAGGCCCGAGTTTCCGAGACGTCAAATACTTTTTGAATGTCGATAAAGAGCTGATTTTTCAATCTTTAAGTAACAGGTATATAAAGAAGAAATTTGGTAATTTGACTTGACAGCTCTCATATGGAAAATATGTCGAATCTCTATATTTATTCCACCAAATAAAACTTATAAGTGACGATTGAAAAATTAGCCCTAAATCAACTTTATTAAAATCGATTTTTCGTATTTTACCGTCACAAATGTGATCAAATACATTAAATTTTAAATTGCCCATCAATTTATTTAATAAGCTTTTTATTTTCGAACAATTTCTGTATCGAATGTAGTTATAAAATATAAAATCAAAATGACAGAAATACGATCGCACCGAAATTGTAAAGTTCCCGAAGTTGATTTCATTTATTGGTGTTATACACAAGTCGTGTTTAGGCGACCAAGCAATTAATGTAAAAATATAGTAATCCTTCTCGATTTTAATATATTGTAATGACTTTGTGTAGTAATGTTTAATTGGGTTAATCGTAAATACAGTACATGGGACCTAAACATACCTGCGAACTGTGGGTGTACATTGGTACACCTCTGCCTAACCCTTCGGGGAATGCAGGCGTGATGGTATGTTATATTATATATAGTATAGTATAATATATATCATATTCTCCAGATCTCATTATGGTCATGGCGTCCCTCAATAAAGACTAACCAAATACGCCGGAGATAATATAGTGCTCAAGAGTGTGAAAAGACAAGTGCGCTTCCTTTTCCTTTACTCTCATAATCTGATGGGACAGCAATCCGACACTCGCGGGGAGAGAACAGGCGCGGGAACACACGACGTGTGCGCGCCGAAGCATGAGGATCTCACACCCTAGTGGTGCTCCAATAACACTTTGCTCGACCTGAATTTCGCCCCCATGACGTGTGAGTCTTGACTGAGATTATCAGGTCGGGCTCAACAGTCACGCCATCGGGCGATCACACAGGATTTGGATGATAAGTTGAATTCCCAAGTCGAAAATTCTACTATAATAATATGTGTATGAATCGATTGGGTTGTAACGACGAGTCCACTAGTAATAATAATAGTAAAAATACCAAATAAAACAAAATAAATACTTTTTTAATCATTTATTAAAAGAAAGTTTTTGCCAGTGCCATCCCTAACGTGACGTTGGGAAAATATTCGAACAGTATTCGATACACTCGTATATACATTTTGATGATGTTATTCTTTAATAGGTGATGCACAGGGAATCTTCACTTTAAATGAATTGACAAAAACCCTGGGACATTATAAAGTGGTACGTGCAAATGAATTAGGCCAATTGATTCAGTCTATTTAAAGTGTGCTTATGAAAATATATTGCGCATGTGCATGTCCATGCATGCTTTGAATATATTGAATTCGAACTCAACGAGGAAAACGCTATGGAATTCTGCCGAGTGGCTAATTTTTTTTTGCACGTGAGTATATTTGACAGGCAGCTAGACAACGGACACAAAATAAACCAAATTAAACATTACTAAACAACATATACCTATAGTGTTCTGAAAAAGAATATTCCTAGTAGAAAGGCCGTATAAGTTGTGTCATAAAGCCTAATATTCGTTTGATATCTAGAATTAGCATAGAATATAAATATTTATGATTTCAATCACTACCTAACTATAAAATAATTCCTAATATTGGGAGTACTCAATGTCTGCGTTACGAAAGAAATTGCAATAATTATGACTTACAGTTGTGACGTCATTTGACATAACCGCCATTTTGAATTTGACTTTATGATCGGTGATTAGTGTAAGTTGTATTATAATTGGAAATAAAGAAGGAAAAGGTTGGGCTATTTCGACCGTGTGGTAATTTTAACTATGTGAGTCAAATTTTAAAACCACTGTTCCCGTAATTAGAGTTACCCCACAATGCCCTTAGTCTTTGGGAATTTTTGTCAGATGATGTCACATGAGAGGCCGCTATTCATGTTTCAATAATTGCTAAAATGGCCAATATTATTTTGATACTGTGCACCTTTGCGTGTTTTAATTTGTTCCTAATTTTATAATATGGAAAGCAATGAATTTTGACCTTATTTACAATTCAATCTTTTTGACCAACTTTTTTGTGCAAAGAAAAGCATAATAAAAATAAATTGACTGATTTTTCGTCTATAGAAACCTAAAATATAATTACATTTCTTATTTTTAGCTGCCGAGCTAAACTTATTTATTTGTTTGTATAGGGTGGTATTATAAAGGACATCGCTGTTTCTTAGCAACATCCTTTATGTTGGGACATTTTTGAAAATAGAACAAGGTGTGTACATACTTAAAAAATCATTTTAAAAACGGCCAGTAATTTTGACGCTGCTGTATTCTCATGTTAAGGGCTAGACACACTTGCGCGGATTGTTTCGCATCGAATTCGTTATCGAAAGCATGTAGCTTTAAGTGTCTATTGTTTTGGCTGATCGTGTCTCAAAATATCTTAATCATAAGGCAAGAAATTTATTTTTTATTACAATGCGAAAGAATTCGCGCAAATTATGTGTCTTTGAAAGTAGAAAACATCACCTTTAACTTTAAAAAAAAATGTTTACTCCCAATCAGATCGTGTCGACCACCCAGTTCCCTAAAAATTAGGCCATTCCTTAAAACGCTATGTATAGAACAGTGTTAGATGTAATCCTTATTTATGAGTGAATTAATGATAATGTATGTGCGTTCTGAATTATGCCACAGCTCTGAACAGTACAATAGGACGCTGACATAGCGTTCAATTTAAACTTAAATTAATTAGAAGACTTTTAAAATCAAACTGATAGGTGGTTTCCGTTTACCACGAACTATTTGACCAATCAGCGTTGTGAATTAAAATTTTTATAACCGTCATCGAAATGTTTCTTTGTTTGGTTTTCGCTTAGAGTTCCGAGACTTTTATTAGGTTGCCTGCCCACTGAAGCGGAGCGAAGAAATATTAACCAATAGGATTGCATAACTGCAGCGGAGCGAAGATTTTATGCAAAACTGTTGGTTAATATTTCTCCGTTTCTCCGCTCCGAAGCCTCGCTCCGCTGCAGTGGGCAGACAGCCTAATGGACCTCTTTTTTGTCCGTCCGTTGCTGAGGGTTTTTCTCAAGATGCAATATAGGATTAAAGTAAAAGTCAAGTATACTATAAAACATATTTTATGACACTCTGCAACAGTTTAGCATTCTATCACTTTAAAAGATTTTTAGATTAGATTTTTTCTTTATCATGTTTTTCGTTAACGGATCAGTACTTACAGTAGTTACAAACAAACAAACAATTTTACCTCTTTATTATATTCCTAGTATGGTATAATTCAGAACACAGCGAGTCTGAGGTGTGTATTATATAAAATATAAACCGGAATATTATAAGTTAGCAAATAGATCGTAAGTTAATGTGACATAAAATGGTTCTTTTCGTCGTTATTTAAATCAGGAATAGGAATCAAATTATTGTAAAATAAGAATGTATTTGACTGTGTGGGATAAAAGTTCTTTTTTATTATTTGAGAGAGTGATAGCACACGTGTCTAAACAGCTTAGTTATCTACAGTCAGAGAAATTCATTATGAACTGTCCTTATACTTATTCTAGGGCTGGCAGTCTATTGAAGCGGAGCGAGGCTCTGGAGTAGAGAAACGGAGAAATAATAACCAATAGGATTGCATAACTGGAGCGGAGCGGAGATTTTATGGAATCCTATCGGTTAATATTTCTCCGTTCCGCTGCCTCGCTTTGCTTCTGTAGACAGGCAGCCTAGACGATCTGTCAATACATGTCAGTTGTTTGGAAATAGCTACAACACGGAAAATGTTTGTAGTGTGGCAACAATAATTTCCAACATATGCACAATTTTTTTGGTATTCTATATATTTTTGTCTAACGACTTTGTCTAAGCTTTTGTTTTTGGATGATAAATTATGAACTTTCACACAGTCCAATATGCAATAACGAAAAGTAAATAATAAGGGTTTATTTTCTACAATAATAAACATTAATCAAGTATTATATTGTAATATAACGAAGCGTTCTAATTTTCTACAGTTTGTGCAGTGCCAAAATATATCCTTTGGGTAGAGTTGAAAATATTATTTGTGCACATTGACCGGGGAGTGTAAGCACTTGTGTATGTGTCTTGACATTTTAGGAGGGACAAAGGCTTGCTTTTTGTTCCTTGCTGTATATCGTACGTCATTCAGGGGGCTGAACAGAATACTTGAAAGTGCTCAAACACGTTCAATAGTTTGCCGATAATATATTTTAAGTGAAGTCGAGTTTACCAGCTTTATATCGCATTTTCGTTAATGCCCGGTCAATGTTGGTAGTACATTATCAACTTTACCCATTTATAACTAGTTTATTTTCAATAAAACCTGAGTTTTTCATTTATTTACAGTTTATTTTAATCTTTAGGTCTCAAAATGTAATAGGTAGTTGAAAAATATATTCCGTGAAGGGAGTTATTTTTTTTTATTAATTTAGATTACAGAAATATCAATAATATGGGGCATCTAGTGTTCAAATACTGTCATATTCTCGAGACTGTGGCGTTACGATAATGGTCAATAATTAACTGAAAACCTCGCATTAATTTTCTGTGTCATGGGTGCTACTCCACCTTGGAATAGTCCATAATTAAAATTTGTATTTCGATCGTCGTAAAATGTGCTATAAAACTAGAAAAATAACTTTATTTTTCGGGCATCGTAAAACCGAAATTGCAATTATGGAAGACAGAGAACTGGGTTTTGTAACTTTTATATCATGAACCGTTTATAATTTACGAATATAAGTAACTTAAGGCATAAAAGTCAGCTTCATTCACATTTACACTATATGCTTCATAGTTTGTGCATTGGACCACATTTACACGGTTTTAAATGTAGCATTATCGGTGTAGTTTTGTATTGTTTGGCTCAAAATCCAACTAATTTGATATTAAATTAATTTTCTGTCAATTGTTAAGAATATTTAGCCAACATTTATTGAAGGAAATTCATTTTATTTCTAATTGCCTCTACGTGTTAGCCTTTTTGTGTATGGTTAAGCTTTTCCATTGATTATTTATCCTCTAGATGCAAGTCATCAAGTTCATTCTGTCAACTAGCCGTGGCATGAGGGATTTGATTGGTTCTGCCGATGCAGTAACGACATGCATAATAATTTATTGACAAATGATTGGTCGAGAGTGATTCGCAATGGCATTTATCAGCATTGCAATTTTGGAAATATGTCCATCGTGAATTTATGTGAAACTGAGGTCAAAAATCTTTATCATGTTTGTTTGATAGCTCACTTCAAGCCTCTTTAGCTAAATTCACAAAGGAAGATTTTAATAGAATCCTAGCTTAATACCAAGCAGTGTCACCTGCGTTTAGTGACGTATTTGGTTACTGCTCCGCTCCTGTCGGCCGTAGCGTGGTGTTGTATACGTCTAAACCTTCCTCTTGAAACCCTCGTATCTATAAAATCCGCTCCGCAGTTTAAAAGATCGAAGCGAACATAGAGACGGACGTTGGGAAACGGTTGTATTTTATACAATTGAAGAGTCCGGCAGATCTATCAGTGATGACAGACATCCATCGCCTGTTACGCGGCTACCGGCGTCTAGAGGCTAAATATTCAGTGGGTTTTTTAAACGTCACAGTGTCATTATTGTCCTACACATCGACTCGTACGCTCGTGTCTGTAACGCTAGTCACGTTTTTTGTTACCTTATATATAACTGTTTATGTATTTTGTAACTTATGTGTTATATAAAAATAAATCACTACTGTATTTGAGTTTTGTGTTTTTCATTTAAATCCTAATACAGAAACCAAATAGCTGGGCTACATCAGGTTCCCGAATTTACAATCTACAATAAAAAAAAAGCTATCAGTTTTTTATTGCGAGAATATTTAAATTTCTATTTTTAAGTTTAAATGTTAGTTACTAAGTTTGTACGGAATGCTGCCGTAGGTACGGCGTAAGCATTTGTAATTTGTAAATAAGGTCCACTATGAAATGCCCTTTTTTTTTACCGATGGGAAATCATCCAATGACTTCTCCCGCCCTGGACGAGGCGGGAGGGAGTGTCAGACTTTTACCGACTAAAACCCATCCATGTTCCTTCCTGTGGCCTTTGCATTCCGGGGGCGCGGTATCTCTTTTGAACAGGGCTAAATGTTTCCATACACGAGCCACAAACTACATTCACAAAACTCCGCCACTTGTGGATGGTAGGGGCTACTAAGTGGCGGAAGCGCGGGACAGCCACTTGTGGTCGGTGCTCGATGCAAGTGGTCGATGGCCATTGCTTTTATTATTACACTAGCATTTGCCCGCGATTTCACTCTCGTAAATTTTCTTACAAATCCCGATTTTTTCTAAATACAAAATATAGCCGCTCGTTAATAGTAATGGCTAATTATTTTTTTAAATAGTGTGGATATTATCACATTTAAAATAAATAACAACCTCGTCAGCTAATACATATATAAAATATATTTTATAGTATATAAAAAAAGGTTTTTAACCCCCGACGCAAAAACGATGGGGTGTTATAAGTTTGACGTGTGTGTGTGTGTCTGTGGCATCGTAGCTCCCGAACGCATGAACCGATTTAGATTTTGTTTTTTTTTTGTGTTTGAAAGGTTAATTAGTCGGGAGTGTCCTTAGCTTTGTTTGATGAAAATCGGTTCAGCGGTTTCAAAGTTATCAGCTCTTGTTAGCTACGGAAGCGATTTTTTTCTTTTGTCGGGGGTTACTTAAAATCTTAAATAGAGGCTTTCAAAAAATAAAACAAAAGTCAAAAGTATACAAATAAACAATTTTAATGAGTCGTATTACATGTAGATAACATAACATATACATAAAATTAACATTTATGTACCTAGGTACTTACACATGTATCCAAAACGATAATCTTTAATGGAACTGTAACATCAACTTAGTGTACAAACACATTGCCAAATAAACAAGAATTACAAAATTACACCGTTTCATTAGATGTGTTTAACAATTTAAGAACAATATAGGTACCTAATTACAAAAGGTAGGAATACAAAGTGGAAGGGACATCGCAACAGACTTACCATAGACTCAGTTCATAATTTTAAACTCCCCACCGCGTTAAAAAAATCAGCACCTATCATGTAGGTTCACCTAAAATGTATGAAATAGCAGATTTTTTATTGCCCTTCCAATTTTTTTTCCATAAATAAAACTTACAATAGACATGACGACAACAGCACGTGGTGATAATCTCTTAAAATAACGATAATATCCAATAATAGCTAAGTAATATTATGCATTGATTACAACATCATTTCAAATATACAAGAAATAAGGCACGAAAGAATCCTGACTAGTTTTGGCGTATTCAAAGGTCAGTTTTAAAAATGACTAACTATTTCTATTTTCATTTTGGCAACATCAGGAGGTTCTTAATTCAAATCGTAAGTTTTTTTTTACAATCGGGTATGAAAATCTTTTGGAGTTGCCATAATATTAAATTCGGTGTTGCTTTTACCACAATTCCACAATAAAGGGTGCACCTAGATAATAGTAGCCAATTTATTTTAATTACGTAACTGCACAAGAATGCAATATTTATAAAGCCTGAACACGCCTGTACAATTAAAAAAAAAGTAAGCTGACAAAGAAATATTTGGGTAATGACGAAAATAACCGGCAAATGCTGACTATAGCCGGCTAAAGTCTATACCTACATGAACACATTCATTCGACAAATATACAGATTGTTATACAAAACACGACTAGACACCACTAGATGTATATTTCCAGAAATTCTGTTTTGTATATTCTTTAAATGTTGTGCTTAGAAGTCGGATAAAATGGCGATATTTTAGTAAGTATGTATCATACAATCGGTGGGTTTTTAATTTTAAACTAAACATCTTTTTGATTTAATATAAAATAGGTGATTGGTGCCAAAATTTTTGTAATAGTTTTTTTTATTAATAGATTAGAAATTCCTTTTAATGATAATTATGTTCAACAATATAGTAAGAAATATGATTTGTTTTTAGTATTAAAAGTGGCTTAAAAATGGTTTATCATAAAAAAAAATATGTGGACAGTCACGCACTTATTTACTCCATTTTGTATTTATTATTAAGTAAACTAGAATAATTACTGTACGAATCACACTTTCAATCTGTGTGTCTATGAGGAAATGAGTTTTACCTTTTTTTTAACAATATTTTTCTTTGGTTTTTCTCTTTACTTACAACAGAATTACACTTGCATTCATGTTATTCATTAGAATAAAAATATTTAGCACCTTTACGGATTGACCGGTCAATATGTACATTTGTAAAATATAAAAAAAAAAACATTTTTAAAAATACGTTAAAACTAAGAAGATTGAGCAGTTTTTGAACTTGTTAAACTTAGGCAAGGTGCACACGATAGCGCCCAGCGACTTTAGGTACATAAGGCTATTGTGTGCACCCTGTCTTTGTTTATTGCCCCCATAGTAAAGTGGTATTATTTAATATACAGTAGAAAGATTACAAGTACCTATTGTAGTCTGAAAATCTAGCTCTCTATATAGTAGGTAGACAGGGAAGTATTACATGTATACGAAAGTGTAAAACTATGGCTATTCAAAAAGTATAAATCCCTAAGTAAAAAGATTAAAATTGCATATTTTTATAGAAATATTTCTCTCTTTAATTTTTGGATCGAGTAAAAAGAGAATCGATTTTATACATAATTAATTATACATTTACAAAATACAACAAACTTATACAAATATTTTTAATCTTATGTACTCAAATAATAATAAATTTTAAAAAGTGTACATTAAAATATTGACATTGATTTGCAATTATACTCAAAGAATACAATATATTATACAATTGTACTTTAGTACTTAATTCATACTTAACACAAACCTAGCTGGTACATTAAAAAAGAGATAGAGGTACCCTTAAGAATACAATTCGTTGTTGTTCTAAAATATTATTTTTTATCAGCGCTAGTTGAAGTGCCATAATTGTTCCGTTGCAAAAAAAAACCGGCCAAATGCGAGTCGGATTCGAGCACGAAGGGTTCCTTACCATTATCTATAACTACCGCAGCCAACAAAAGAGCTGATAACTTTGGACCGCTGAACTGATTTCCATCAAACATAGCTAAGAACACACTCGACTTATGTACCTTTTAAACAAAAAAAAAAATCTAAATCGGTTCATGCGTTCGAGAGTTACGATACCACAGACAGACAGACATACACACACACACAGACACGTCAAACTTATGACACCCCGTCGTTTTTGCGTTCGTTGTATGGAACCCTTAAATATGTATTTTATTCTGTTTTTTAATATTTGTTGTCATGGCGGCAACAGAAATACATCATCTGTGAACATTTTGACTGTCTAACTATCACGGTTCATGTGATGATAGCCTGGTGACAGACAGACGGACGAAAAGCGGAGTTTTTGTAATAGGGTCTCGTTTTACCCTTTGGGTACGGAACTCTAAAAAGGTCTTCTATCTGGTATGTAAATAGATCCGATTAGAAATAGGTTGTAGATGTGGTGCAGGGTGGCCCTTTGTTAGGAAATCCTCATGGAACCCTCCGTTTGGGAAGGACGGAGAGTTATGTTGGACACTTATGGACTAATATCCCATGGTGCTTCCTGCTACCTGTGTTCGCTTGGCGCATGACCCACGGCCCCGACGCGATGTATATTTACCTGGACTTTAGATGTTGGCTTACTATGGAATGGACATTTGTTTAGAAAAAAGCCCGTGATTCCGAGATTGTCGGTGATTGATTATATGTACAGTCGGCAAAAGAGATAGTAACCAGAGTCGACTAATAAACTCAAAGTTTTTTAAAAACCGATAGATGTTTTTGAATTAAATTTATTTTTATTAATAGAAAATGATGGTTTATTACCATCACGCCTGTATTCCCCGAAGGGTTAGGCAGAGGTGTAAGAATGTACACCCACAGTTCGCCGGTACGGTTAAGTCCCATGTAATAGGGGGCGAGCCTATTGCCATTAACCGGGTACAAATCTTAACTCCAAACTGCTACTGAGAATTTCATAGAAAAACCCAATAACACTTTTTGCTCGACCTGGGAATCGAACCCAAGACCTCTAGCGTAGCAGTCGTGCTTAGGACCAATAGGCTAACGAGGCAGTTTATTAATTAAATTTCATTTAAAAACGACCACCGCTTTTAAAGAAACTTCAAGTATATTAGACGATCTGGTTACTTATCTCTTTTGTTGACCGTATATCTGATTAAAAAATAACAAACGTAAATATACATATGATTTGTTACGCGATCCCGGGATATTGGGACTCTTTTCTTCGAATCAATTATTTCTAGAAGTCGTATCAATACTATTCTAGCGAAAAATGAGCTTGAGATAAAAAAAATGCATCTGATTATCCGATTCCTAGTTATGTATAACTCAGCCTGCCTCTCGCACTGGAAAAATGATGGCATTGACACTTCATAACACGGCCCACTATTTGTTACGTACAAATAATTGTTTGTGGTATGTTGCGCGCGCAATTTTAAATTTAGAAATGTATTCTTAAATTTTTATGTTCCTTTTTTAAAACTCTTGATTAAAAATAACCGCACGAACGGTCTGAACGCTCGTTCATTCATCATAATGATGGCATGGCAAATCTTCCGAAACAATTATTAGCTTACAGCTCTCAAAGAGGGTCGAATGCGGCATTTTAATCTCTTATATTTGGCACTTTTAACAGTCACTGTAATTATTTATATTAGGCGCCCGAAAACTATCTATGTTTATATAATAAATTTGGTAATACCAAATTTCAGAACTATCCTTTTATCCGTAAGATTGCATCGATTGTTGAACATTTTTTGGTGGCTAATCCTAAAAACACTTTTTTACATAGAATACGCGATACCGTACCTTGCCGTCTCCAGTTCCTATATCACATCATCTTACCTTAAACATACCTGCTTTGTCGTCTTTTTACAATAATAAAATATCTATAGAATTCTACATGCCTATACTTATACTCCAATAGCATTCCAATCAAGCATTTAAAAGTACCTTGTATCTTGTTTAATTACGACATAAGATTATAAACTCTTACTTCAAGGTTCTGGTGGATTTACCAGCAAGCTGATTAGGCCTTGGGTGGCTGATTTTACAGGCAGCATACCTTATATGGGTAGGTTGTACACCGCAACAACCATCACAAATAGTTTGAATTCGGAAATGTGAAAATCCGCCATTGTATTCCAAACGCCCATACAAAAAATCTTGCTAAACAAATTCTCCATCTCGCTCATTTGACGATGAACACAACGTTGCTGTCTCGTTCTAGTTGCTCTTCGATCTGTAAGGCTGACAGTCCGCTCTGACAGCACAGCTCGTCGAGGCAGACCAGGCCGTTGTACGTGCGTACGAGTGGCTGGCTGTGGTCACTAATGACGGAGGCTGTGTCGTCGTTGTGTAGCGTTATTGGGAACTGGAAATAAAATGGGATACTTATAAATTAGCTTCTTTTAATATTGGCTGGTTTGGCATGGCTTAGCATGACTGAACATACATTCTCACTAATTTGATCTTAGATTGATTAAATATGTTGGTATTCAGAAACTGTCTCTAGTTCAAGCCAATTCATCCATTGCTGCTGATATTAAGCCGCGTTTCCACAAGACGTATAGTTAGTCCCCGACTATGAGCGTGAAAAGCTGATGGCTCTCGGGCAGCTAACAGTTGGATTTCTCGAGGAGCTTCAAGCCAGGCAGTTGCCGTGTCGGATCGGTGCTGTTTTAGGCCCGGCGCCCATTGGCGGCATGGCAAGTGATTTTTTGACGACATATAAAAATACAACTTAATGGGATGGTAATAAAGTTGAAATTTCAATGTTAACGGTTATAGGTACAAAACCTATATCGCCATATGCTTACTATTGAAATTTCAATTGTATGTTCATGCTTTTAAGTTGTATTTTTATTTGTCGCCAAAAAACCCCTAGCCATGCCGTGCCGCCAATGGGCGCCGGACCTTAATCGATGACCATAATACCTCCCTCCCAACTCAGTTCTCGCGTATCATACGTAATCTTCAAAACCTGCTTACCTTATACACCCTTCTTATAAGACCCTCGAGTACTCCGAACAGCACTAGTTTCCTCTCGTTGATGGCCAGCTCCTGAGGCTTCATCCGTCTGCAGAGGTCCCGGATTGTGCTGCCGTAAGACATGCCCGCGTACATGCGGAATATGTCACTGACCTTGGGAAGCTGGCGGGCTGGAAGGAGAAGACAGGAGTTATAGAATCGACATTTTGAATGACTAGCTTCTGCTCCTGACTTCGTCTGCGTGGAAGGCAAGTATAGCATAAACATATCCTAAAATGGTAATAGTGCAGTTTTCTGTAAGAGATAGATTTTTTCGAATCGGATCTGTATTTGTGATACCCTTTAAACAATTTTACCTATTTAAAATATTAGTGTGAAGGTACATCTAGTTCTATCGCTGATGGGTCCAATCAACCTCTAGCTTGCATAGTGCTGAAGGCTAACCATGTAAGCAATCCAGTTGCCATCAAAGAAAAATTTTAAGACCTCAAATAAATACGTGACCATCTTCTGCTGATTGGAATTTAATTGCCGGTAGGTACAATATTACTATTTACCCGATAACTTGTAGGTTTACCAAAATTATCAATTTTGGGGAATTTAGTCAGGGGACCTATTGGAAATATTATGTAAGTACCACTAAAGATGACGGATGCTTCGAAATTGCATCCAAAAAAACAATTGAGAATGGAATACAGTTATCAGTTACTTACGAGATCTTGCGCAGAAGTCGACACATTGTCGCTGTAGCCCTGCGCATCGCGTCAGCTGCCTTAACTTAGGGGTAGCACTGTATACCTGGAAATAGCAGATACACAAGAATTAGGCTGTTGGTCCTGCGCCTGATCTCTCCCCAGAAGCGTCGGATAGCTGACCCATAGGACTATAAGAGTGAGGAAAGGAATGCACCTGTATTTGTGCGCACAGTAGTGTACTGTCTCTTGTATGCTTCTTTTTTTTTGCTCATGACTCTATTCTAGGTCAGAGGTGACAGCGACAAAGTGGACGATGGAGTGAGCTTACCCAGAAGAAGCCTGTTCACTCTTACTTTGTGGAGATTAGGGTTGAATGCGTTTGGAAATATAGACGCTGGTAGAGAGTTCCACTTCTTTACTTACTAGTCCATTATATTTGGCTAGTCTTTATTAAGATTGCCCGACGTGAGCGAAATTTAATTTGGGAAATATTATTACTACTGTAAGAACAGCCTCGTTAGCCTAGTGGTTCTAAGCGCGACTGCTACACTAGAGTTCTTGGGTTCGATTCCCAGATGGAGCAAAGTGTTATTGGGTTTTTCTATGAAATTCTCGGTAGTAGCTCGGAGTTAGGATTTGTGGTCGATTAATGGCAATAGGCTTGCCCCCTATTACATGGGACCTAAACATACCGGCGAAATGTGGGTGTACATTGGTATTCCTCTGCCTAACTCTTCGGGGAATACAGGCGTGATGGTATGTGTGTGTACTGTAAGAATTGTGATACTTACAGCGCAGTACTGAAAGATAGGCACAAGTGTGACAACTCCGTAGTAGACTAGATTCTGAACACACGCTCGTACTAGACTGATCTCCACGTCTGTGAGGGCCGCGATCTTTGATACGTGGTTGAACCCGTCTATGTAAGGCAGGATCTGGAACAATAAAAAGAGACCTTGTTAGCTAGATTTTAGAGTTATATTTTCTAATAGCTTATGCCTGAGTGCCTTGCGCGATCCCTAGTTATATTTCCAAATATATAGTAGCCCTAAGTTACTCCTTTTAACACAAGCTTTCTGCCAGTGCCATCGGCCTAGCCGTTACGGACATTAGTCGCAACAAACACATAGAAAGTATATTTTTTTAATAATCATAACTATGCATTTAGTATAAAGCTGTTATTTTATCATTAGAAACAGACACTTGTGGAGTGAGGAGTTGTGGAAGACCTACATCACTTATTGATGGACTGTGTTCGATAAGAGTCTGACAGAAATTAAGTTTTTGAGGTCTTGAGGCTGAACAAAATTAATTTAGGCACATTCCATAGAATTCTGTCTCAGCTACACGGTGATGATGCGAAGAGTCTGTTCAAGTTCATGGCCCAAATGTAGCACACTTTGGCATGTATTTATTATTATTTATTTAGGGTATGATGGGACTTTCAGATGCTTGGCGATAAATGTCCAGAATTAAAAATAAAACAGATACTTCAATTATAATAACACATTGTATAGTCGTCGCCACGAGTCGTGAGCACAGATATAAAGTTAATTTTTAGGTGTTTGGTTTTCTTTCGGGGTTTTTTTGGAGCCCCGACACACGCGATAGGTCCAACTGACGAGCCAATCGCGTGCAGCGTCAACGGCCCAGAAAACCTAGAAAATAACCCAAAAATTAACTTGACGTTTGTGCTCACGACTCACGGCGACTATTATACGTTTCTAGTTTCTTTTGATGAACATTTTCGTTATTAGTCGACTTTTACTTTTATAACAGTGTGTGTACAGTCGTCTATTAGTAGTGTCCTATGTTCGGCTTGGTAGGTAGCTATCTATATCTGTGTCGCCGCTGACATGGCGCAACCAGGAAGAGGAACAAAGTCCCAATTTAGCTGGTTGTCAAATAAATCATGGAATATTACACCACTGGTTTTGTAAACCATCATATCTTGAACTTGGCCTTCAGAGTGTGTTCTGATTAAATGTGACAAGAATTTATTTGTACAATCGAATGATAAATGAATCAGAGTCTGTAACTTATGCCACTAATGACAAAGACAAAAGGTCCAGAATATCTTGAAAATTGGAACAATGATTTCGACATTCCCAATTGCAAACAAGGACAAAGAAGTAAAATGAAAATCTGAGCTAGTGAAAAGTAGCTCATACCCGCGATTTAATCTGCTTAGATTTTAGACCATCACCATCTGACACGGCGCGTTCGTGTTCCACGCGCGTCTCAAAGAGATGTCAGCATAGAGAAGGGGCCACTGAGGGCCGATGCCTGCCGGGGCTGCGGGTTGTTCGTAAGAGATACCGCGCCCCCGGAACGCAAAGGGCACAAGAAGGAACATGGGTGGGTTTTAGTCAGTAAAAGTCTGACACTCCCTCCCGCCCCGCCCAGGGCGGAAGAAGTTATTTGATGATTTCCCACCCCCCCAAAAAAAAAAGAAACACCATCTGACCACTACGCTGTATTCCTCAAAGGGTTAGGCATAGTAGGTGTACCAATGTACACTCGCAGTTCGCCGGTATGTTTAGGTCCCATGTAATAGAGGGCGAACCTATTGCCATTAACCGGGCACAACTATAACTAATGTAGAGTTCAGAATTAAACCAAACTTCTAAATTATCCCACAGGAACATAAAAACGGGAGACAAATTAAAATTGCAGCTAATTCCGTTCAGCGATTTTAGCGCAAAAGAGTAACAAACAAACATACATCCATACATCCTCGCAAACTTTCAGATTTATAATAAATTCGTAGAAAATTCACGTGGACGTAAAACAAAAAACCTAGTTAAGCAATACAGAAACGGTTCTTCTGACTTGTGGTCACCTCTGCAATACCAGACGCCTTGCAAATGCGTTTTCATTCCAGAGACAAAGTTGAAATGTCTCATGTGCCTGTAATAGAGCTCCTTCACAAAGAGCTCTTGTACTACAAAACTTCTGGATCGTCATACAATGCTCCCCCCACCTATCTAATCCTCATTAGAGGTATTCCTTACATTTGGCGAGGGTCCAGCCAAGGAGCTTTTATAATAAATATCTGTAATGTTTGTTTAACCTGCTACGGAACGCGTGGTGTAAATATACGATCACTTTTTGGTACACTGAGTGGTGGGAATCTAGGGCGGGTTGTGATGAAATTTTTTTTTCTTAAGTATAGGAAATCATCAATTGTCTTATTCCGCTCTGGGCCATAGCGGACGGGAGTGTCAGACTCTTACGGACTAAAACCCATCTGTGTTCTTCCAATGCCATTTGCGTTCCAGGGCCGCGGCGACTCGTTTGAACAAATTCCGAACAAACCCTGCCAGGATATCTTCTCGTCTATTAGAGATATGTCGTATGTGGGTGTGCAATGAGTAATAATAAGGTTGACACGCCAAGGTTACCCGCAAAAGTAATTTTTTTTTACGCTTTTAAAGGTAAAAAAATAATTGAGACAACAGTATCGAAAATGTTTTTCTATATCAACGAATTTATAACAATGCTTATTCCTCACTAGTGTGTTCAAAAGCATCGTTTGAAACGCGTGAGCCTTATATCATTACACTCTCGGTTACATTACGCTATTCAATCGAAGTTTGACCGAATGACCGTAATGAAAAATCGGCCAAGTGCGAGTAGTTACGTACGAATGGTTACGTACCATTAGCTATAAAAATCACGTTTATTGTATGGGAGCCCCTTAAATATTTATTTGATTCTGTTTTTTAGTATGTGTTGTTAAACCAGCAACATAAATACATCATCTGCGAAAATCAACTGTCTAACTATTACGGTTCATGAGATAAAGCCTGGTGACAGATGGACAGACAGACGGACGGACGGTCGGACGAACAGTAGAGTCTTAGTAATAGGGTCCCGTTTTACCCTTTGGCTACGGATTTACGGGACCCTAAAAACTCAGCACACTTGTTTCATAATGTACTATTATTGCTTAATTGACTGCTTCGTTGACCTAGTGATACGCTGAGCACCAGGTCCTACGTCCGATTCCCAGGTCGAGCAAAGAAATTGCTTAGTAGTACCGCGTAGTCACGCACAGCAATATATTACTATCTAAGTAGACCATATATTTACTCGACGAGAGCACTTAGCAACAGCAAAACAACCCGCATAGTAATGAGACTAATAGTGCATCTTATTAGCAACCGGCCCACTTCGAGCACAGCAACAGAGCGCATCTGTGCAGTCGAGCGGCGCCCGCGCATTTAAGGTGAAGACAGAAATTATGTTTGAGATGTATTTCTAAATTAACATTGTGGTTTACTTTCAATGCAAACAATATCTAATGGCCGTTATTGGTTAGTACAGGGGTTCTTCTGTTTTAAACAGACTCTCATTTCAAGTTTTTTTTGCGACTCACTAGTGCGTAAAATATTTGTGTGTGGCTCAGGTAGACATTTTATTTTTGTTTTTTTTTTTTTTTGGGATTATTTTATGTTTATTATTTTATTTAGGTAAAGAAATCTCTGAAAAAGATTACTTGAATTATTAGAAGATATGGCAAATAGGCTATATTTTATTATGTTTTCTAATAATTCTGGACATTTAGGGATAAAGAAGTTACGTTATCCCCGAATGCTACATTTTATTTTTTATTATTGGCGAAAGAATTTTTATAATCAGACCAGTAGTTACGGAGATTAGCGTCAAACAAACAAAAAACTATTTAGCTTTACAATATTAGTATTATGTAGATTTATCTCACGCAAACCAATTATGACCATCTTCAAACCTTGCATATGATAAGCCTACATAGCCTTATACAAATATTTACTTCTCATATTTGATGTGTTTTGACGTTTCCTGATAACGAACCTGTGGGTACCTAATGAAGCTCACAGCTGCGCCTGATTAGCTGACGTTCTACATGGTGCATGGCAACAGCGCACGCGCACCGCGCATGCGATCAGCCGGCGCCCGCGCAACGTGAGTTATGCGGCTGTTTGCTTTGTAAGATTGATATGGTTTGACTGTTCGATAAATTGGTTGTTTGCACACATTAACGAATGAGTTGTGTATTTACTTTTCTTGTTTTCTCTGTGATATATCTTATTTATGTTTTTTTGAACTCGTAGCTAAATAGTTTTGCACCGTGTGCAAGCCAAGATGAGTGCCCTGCTATTTCCTCCTGTCACATTTCAAAGATCATGACCATATTTAAGAGTGTGAGCAAACATAGGTGCACTCACTCTTCTCTTACTCCCATAATCCAATCGGCCGGCAACCCGACGCGATCAGGGACATAACGGGCGCAAGACCAACGGCTTTGCGCACACCACCAAAACTACTAAAGTTTGGGCTGTTACTGAAAAATTCGTGATTGAAATACCCAATAACATTTCGCCTGTCCTGGGGACCAAACCCAGGACCCTTTGCATAGCCATCATAATAATATCGTTGAAGAAACCAATTTAAAAACGATTCAACATGTTTCCACACATGATTGCATGTTCGTTTTGGAAAACCACCTAACTTCAACTTTCCGACTGCCTAACTTCCTTTTTAAATGGTTTTATTAAAAATAAATGCTTCGACTTTGACAGCTAACAAAACATACATATTATTTTATCTATCATCAACATCAGAATATCAGCCTGTAGCCGTCCACTTTAAATCGTCGGTCCACCGGGCAGCAGAGCGTCCCACACAACATTTGCTTAAACATGATCTCCACTCCACCGACCGTCTGTCCGTCTGCAGACATGACCAGCCCACTTCCACTTCAGTGTACTAATTCTGCGAGTAATGTCGGTAACATTACCTATTACGATTTCCATTTCAAGGAATTCCCTCTATTTCAATCTAATTTATGGCTAGCTAATCATAATCAGAAACATGCAACGAACATGTACATCGCGTTGGTTTCAGAACACATACAGTTGCAAACGATACATTTCAATTACGTAGTTGCCTTTCAGTTTTAGGTTTCAATACTTGTAGACTGAGATCCCGGAGTCACTAAATCTACGTCATTTTAAAATGGTTGAAATGATTTAGACACTTGCAGAAATATAGATACATAAACTCACGTCTTTATCCCATGGGGGTAGGCAGAAACACAGAACGCCACCGGCACGATCCTTACATACTTTTTAAGCCTCATCCACGTTCATATATCTGGTCATACAAGCACGCCGGTTATGAGTACTGCGCACCCGACCTTTCTGAAGAACCTCACCAATAATGTCAGGAATATGTTGGTAAAAAGGTATGTTTACTTGCAAGCTTCAATGCTGGGCCTTTTTCTAGGTATCAGGTTTGACAGGTACCACACTCGCTTACGGTCAAATGAGAGATGGATTTTAGAGTTCTCATCTGGCTGAATTTATGGTCACGGAAAGTGTCTGGCAAAATACTGTAAACCGTGTGTAAAAAACGAGCGGTCCCAATTGAACGTAAGTGAGTAAGGTACTTTTGAACCTACGAGGGGATTCCTGTATTTTAGGAACAATCGAAATCTAAGTAATATCAGTCTTCGTCTGTCATAAATATATGACAGATGAAGCCTGGTATTAGAATGTGTTAAGGTATTCCTTAAAGTTGTTGACATTTTTTTTTTGGATGGGAATCATCAAATGTAATCCCGCGCCCTGGGCGGGGCGGGAAGGAGTGTCAGAGTTTTACTGACTGAAACCCATCCATGTTCCTTCTTGTGCCCTTTGCGTTCCGAGGGCGCAATATCTCTTTCGAACAACCCTCGAGATGAGATTGATAGAATAAAAATTAGCCTGCTAAAAAGGGTCCAACATTGACGCTAGCCAGAACGCATACCATAAGAACATATTCCTCTACTATCCTCAATATTTCAGCTATACTAAGATGACGTAGATCTGGCGACTCCTTGATCTTGAACCATACCTGACGATCACGTTTTGTGATCGTGAATAAACATGTAATACCACAAGGTGTGTCGAAATGGATGGAAGTCACGTACCGATATCGAAAACATATAGTTGAAATCATAGACAAAATATGTTTGTTTTTTCTTAATCCACGTCCTAGACAGCTCTGTTTAAATTCGCGTAATTATTTAAATAATGGATTACTCTATTCGTATCGGCCGGACCTATAGCAATATAATAATATTCCATTCATTGTGAATTTTATGACTAATGTGACTTTTTCCATTTATATGTTTATCTTTGACATCACTGACTTCGGTGAAGTAAAACATCGTGAGGAAACTTGGACTTTAATTAATATAAGTCTGAATCCGCCTTGAGCAAGCGTGGTGATCAATGCCTTTGCCCTGCAGTAGGACAATAATAGGCTGGTATTATCTATACCAATATTATAAATAGGAAAGATTTTTTTGTTTGTTTGTGTATAACAAATAGACTCCGAAACTACTGGACCGATTTTAACCATTTTCTCAGCAAATTTATAGCTACATAATTTCTGAGTAATATAGGCTATATAACATCACGCTACGACACACAGGAGCGAGGCAGTAAATAAAGTCGTCACTAAACGCGGTTGAAATAAGACACGCGAAGTCGCGGGCAGTTCGCTAGTTATTTTACACTTTTTGATTGTAAGAGGTCTCTGAGAGTAGAGAGGATCTCTGAAAGTCCTAATTCGATTGCAAATATTCTTTCAACAATAGAAAGCTACACTATTGCCAAATGTCATACCTCATAATTGTCTTCTTGATGGTTCCTTGAATAATCGCCTTTTACGATGTCCTTCTCACCGCTCCAGTTTTCTTAAATCTTCTTTTCCTGTCCAGGCGGTTTACCTTTAGAATGCGCTTCCTCAGAATATCAGGATGGCCATCAGTCGGTTCACATTCAAAGTAAAAGCTCGCGAACACTTGCTTATGAAATTGGCAGACTCGTCTCACAATTAATTTGTTATTTTTAGCCAACTATAAAATTTATTTTTATCTCTCCCTACTTTGTATATTTTGTTTGTATATATGTATTTATTATTATATGTTATTCCTGGATATTTTCTGTTCCTTGCACCTACTATGTTTTGTCTCTGCATCAACCTAAGGTAGAATGGTAGAAAATGCCAAAGGCATTAAGTCCGCCTTTGTACAGTGTATTTTTTACATTATGTGCATAAATTTTAATATACCTCGGTAGCCTAGCGGTCCTAAGCGCGACTGCTACGCTAGAGGTCTTGGGTTCGATTCCCAGGTCGAGCAAAAGTGTTATTGGGATTTGTCTATGAAATTCTCAGTAGTAGCTCGGAGTTAGGATTTGTGCCCGGTTAATGGCAATAGGCTCGCCCCTTATTACATGGGACCTAAATATACCGGCGAACTGTGGGTGTACATTGTTACTCCTCTGCCTAACCCTTCGGGGAATACAGGCGTGATGGTATATTTTTTAAATAAATAATTGATTTTCACGCGGACAAACGGGTAGAGGCTAGACGTTTGTAATTTCATAAGAAATATGACCACCCACTTCAATACCTTTACCAACCCTTAAGTCCCAAGACATTGATATAAAACAGATTCTCGAAGGCCAAATGTTAAGTGAAACTAAGTGATTGAAAGGAATCAATCACTTAAGAGCGAATCAATCTTGGTCGAGCCCGCCCCTTAATCACACACTCTTAGCATAAACAATATTGTCTATGCTTCTTGTCTGTGGTTTTATGTTGTCTGTGTTTACCTAGCTACCCACTCTACATACCAATATGAGGTTGAGGCCCCTGGATTGGTAAAGCTTACTTTCGTTTAGGGATGTAAGTATGTAACGGACCACAGTAGCTGTAACCGAAATTATCGGATATCCGAAATAAAAATGTGTTAAAATTTGAGCATTTATTTCAATTAGAACATTTACAGGCACTTTATATTTGTCATTTGAACTCGTATATTTTATTTTAAATCAGAATCGGTTCCGGTTTCGGATTTAAAAGAGTATCCATGGAATTTCTTGCTTGTTTTTCTCCATAGAGACCTACCTTCGTTTTGGGACTTCAACTTTCCGACTGACTGACAGACAAGGAGTCGGTCAGTTGGTCAGACAATTTAAAAATGCCTTTAAATAGTCTATTTGCTTTGACTTATTGGGTAATCCGAAATAATTTCATATCCGTGACCATATCTGATACGGATATTCAGATCCGAAATTTCATATCCCTAACATCCTTGCTTTCGTGTACTTAAGTTTCAGTAAGTAGGTAGGTATTGACTGAAATAATGGTATATTTGACGTAGTCACCGTGTAGGTAGACTCTTTCCCGAAAAGCGTTAGGAAATTGGTCTATTTAGGGGTGAATTGCCAGTAAAAATGATTCAGTGCCTACAGCTAGGCAGCTAAAGTTTACTTGATATGAATCAGTAACATAACCGCAAACTTTTGGGCACGCCTTAATAGAGGCGGTAAGTTCCCTCTTTGAGGAGTGGCTGGAGAGGCGCCACGGGGCCCTCACCTACCGCCTGACGCAGGTCTTCACCGGACACGGGTGTTACGGGAGGTTCCTGCACCTCATCGGGCGGGAGGAAACGTCCGGGTATCACCATTGTGTGGATCGCCCCGAGGACACGGTGGAGCACACCGTGGCGGTATGCCCCGCATGGGCGGAGCATCGCCGAGTCCTCGTGGCGGCCATCGGCGGCGGCGAACTCTCGCGTCCGGCCCTGGTGCAAGCCATGGTCCGGAGCGAGAGGGAATGGGATGCAGTCGCCTCCTTCTGCGAGGCAGTAATGCTTGAGAAGGAGGCGGCGGGACGGTTGAGACAGCGGTTCTCCCGTCCCAGCCGCCGCGGTAGACGCTCCGGACGTCGGGAGCCGCGAGACGACTCCCGGCCACCGTAGATACGGGCCTGTGGACGGTGAGCAATGGGTAGCTCACCGTCCTTACGTTGCATAACGACAGGCCGTGTCGACGGCGCGTTCGTGTTCCACGCGCGCCTCAAAGAGATGACAGCAAAAGGAAGGGGCCACTGAGGGCCGATGCCTGCCGGGTCTGCGGGTTGTTCGCAAGAGATACCGCGCCCCCGGAACGCAAAGGGCACAAGAAGGAACATGGGTGGGTTTTAGTCAGTAAAAGTCTGACACTCCCTCCCGTCCCGCCCTGGGCGGGAGAAGTTATTTGATGATTTCCCACCCACCAAAAAAAAAAAAAAAAACCGCAAACTTTATTATGGAAAAGAATAGCGAAGGAGATACGTGCTTGCTAGCATGTCCACCTTCATATAGCGTAGTCAAGTTTTAATAAGGAGGGGGGAGGGAAGGTCAAGAAAATAAAGCAACAAAAATGTGCATGGAATGATAAATGCAAGTGAAAAATGTGTATGTGAAAAACAAGATAAGTATTAAGTAATGTTCTTTAAGTAATATTTCGGGTTGGGGTAAGCCCCTGCTTCTTCCCCCCCTCCCCCTGTCTACACCTGTGCCACCTTCCCATATAATAATATCCTCTCAAGAGGAAGGTTTAAACATATGAGCATCACGCTAAAACCAATGACAACAGAGCAGTAACTAAAGACGTCACTGAACGCGGGGGGTTTTTTTTTTTCTTTTTTTCATTTAAACTTTGCCCCACTCTAGGAATATCTCTTGTATCGTGGGTGCGTTTACAAACATATAAACTCACATACACAAACAGCCGGACCCGGAACAACTATCTGTAGGTCATACAAATATTTGTTCCGTGCGGGAATCGAACCCGCGACACGCAGCCCAGCAGCCGATCGCTCAGCCACTGCGCCAACAGTGCCGTCATTATGAGTCAAAATAAGCCACGCGGACGAAATCGCGGGCAGTTCGCTAGTAACATGTATAATTTTCCATATTTGCCAAAAAAAACAATACTTGTGTAAGTAACAATGTTTACCTAGATAGTGTGTACCTTGACTCCGACGACCTTTGGTTCCACTAATAGATTGCGGGTTACCATACAATAAGCCGACTTGTCTGACCTAACCTATCCGAATGTAAACTGAGTACAGCCATTTATTTCGTCAATACAATTAACTGTATGTAAGGGCTCATAATAGTGACTCCTAGTGACTACTATACTATTTATAGGATAGGTTATCAACAGTGGCTTAGCCATGGCGAAGGGTCAATTGTAGTAAGACGGCAGCCGAAGCAAGATTTCCTTAATTTTTTATGTAAATAAAATATAGTCCGGTCAATTTAGGCACCCGAGGTTACAATAATTCGCACTTAGCTGAAAGTTGGTAGGATTGCTCAAAACACCATCATAAATCAATGAAATCTATAAAGTTCCCATCGATCCGATACCGGAAAAAATTTACTTGCGGTCGAAGATGTCAAAAACAGTTTTTAACGATTTTCAGCAAGACGGTAAAGATTCCCATCCGAAACAACAAAAAAAGCTTTGGAAATCGGTGGCAATACAAAACAACAAACAGAACCAAAGCCGCCGACTTCCAAACCTTTCAAACGATTCCAAAAGTTGTGTTTCTCTCTTCTCTTTAACTCTTCTAACTTTTGAATCGTAATATATCTCAGAAATGGTGGCTCTTACAAAACAAGTAATTAGACATTTTTGATAGATAATTATCTGATCTTTAATTTTTGTCTAAAAGATTAAAGATCAGATAATTATCTGGGAAATCATCGAAAGACTTCTCCCCTGAGCTCGTTGACTTCCAAAGCTAAAGTTATTTTTCGCTTTTTAGTTTTATATAGCTGTTGCACAGAAAGTAAAAACTAAAAGCGAGGTCAACAAACCTCATACTAGAGTTTCACAGTATGATGTAGGGATTACCTACGAAAGTACATAATCTTATCATCTGTTTCGGATTACAGTGTCAGATTACTGCGAACTGCTTCATAATTTCTGAGAACTATTTACTAAGCAGAAATCCGAAGGTTGTTTGTTTAGCGATTAGCATGAGTACCGGCTTGCCGAGTGTTCCGAGTAGTGACCTCATCAAAATATGAAACAGATAACGAATTTACATGCCTTACCGATTGGGATTGGTCCAATCGGGAACCGCTGAGATAATCGGAGTTAGGACCTAAGTTTAAATACAGTTCAAAAAGTGGTAAGAAGAACAAATGTATACTTAAAAATAAAAATATTTTTGGTTTTAAAATATTTAAAAACCCATTAAAATATTAATTGTTATAAGGTCACTTTGTGTTAATTTTGATAACGTAATTGTTAATCTGCCATTTTTCATTCTAATACCAAAATAACAAAATCATTACGGTGCAGGAAAACAACTATAAGAAAAAACAAATCAATAAGAACACAAAATAACAAAACAGGAACAGAGACGGTTAACGGTTGGACAGTTGTTCATTGAACAATGAAAACCTTTTTACTTTGTTGCATTTAACAGTTTCAGTGTAAAAAAAAAAATAAGTTCATAATTTTTTCATGAAAAATTATTTATTTTATTTATTTATTTCTATCCACAACACAACTACGTAACAAGTTATTTAACTGGTCTTCTACAACATTTCCACTAACCATTCCAATTATATGTTCACCACACACAGCACTTACTCGCTACACAATCCGCTGTCGCCTACACCTTGCACCACACACCGTACACGTGGAGCAGTCCGCTTGCCATAACAGTTGCGCGTGCGCCGAATGCAATTAACGGGTTTATTTGTTTACTATCGTATTATACATATTTATATTCTAGTCTATATTAGTATTTAGGTTACTTGTGTTTAGGTCATTGATAATTTGACAAGGCATCGTAATCGAAAGTGAAAGAATTATTGTTTATTTTTGGAAAACTTACAGATAGGCATCTTATGCATGAGTAGCTTTTGTTTGCGACTTGGTCAGCGTGGAAGTCAAGGTCAAATCCGTTCTTAGCTGATGTCTCCTACCGTTACTAAATATCTAACAAATTTAACCTTTATAGGCCAAGCAGTTTTCGAGATTGCGTGTTTAATCAATAAGTGACTTGTCGTATTTATAAATTACTATTAACACCCCACAGTTTCATGCGCGTTAAGTTACGTCTTTGATTACTGCTCCGCTCCCAGGTCTCCTTATAGGTTATAGGAACGTTAAAAGGGGTAAGTAATACAAGAAGATTTTTTCTAACCGGACCCGTTGTTTCTGAGGTTAGCGCGATCAAAGAAACAAACTCTTTAGCTTCATAGTATTAGCAGATTTATATTGTATATTTGTACAAGATAGCTCAGTAGTTTCAAAACGTCTATTATAATGCGCAGGAGTGTTACTCGAAACCTGCTTCTGTATTTCTGAACGCATTCAACCCTAATCTCTTCAACGTTAGAGTGAACAGGCTTCTTCTGGGTTTTTTTTTTTTGGGAGTTGGGAAATCATCAAATAACTTCTCCCGCCCTGGGCGGGGCGGGAGGGAGTGTCAGACTTTTGCTGACTAAAACCCACCCATGTTCCTTCTTGTGCCCTTTGCGTTCCGGGGGCGCGGTATCTCTTACGAACAACCCGCAGCAAGGCTTTTTCTGGCTAAGCTCATCGTTGACTTTGTATCTATCATCTTTGACCTAGAATAGAGTAAAGTCTGTAGGTAACTGAAAAATAATTAAAAAAAATTAAGTAACCCCTGACCGAAGAATAGAAATCCTTACCGCAGCTAACAAAAGAGCTGATAACTTTAAAACCACTGAACCGATTTCCATCAAACATGCTAAGAACACCCCTGACTAATTCACTTTTCAAAGTAAAAGAACAACAAAATCAAAATCGGTTCATGCGTTCGGGAGCTACGATGCCACAGACAGACAGACACATACACACAGACACGTCAAACTCATAACACCCCGTCCTTTTTGCGTCGAGGTCTGTGAGAAAAAACAATTGAAATTGGAACGTGGCACTCAAATTTCCTTCACCATTGTTTACTAAATATAAAATGTAAACATACCACCAGAAACAGAACAGCTGTTCATCACACCACACTCACTTGGAAGTGAAATCGACACCAAACTCCACCCTTGCACATAACCATATGGCCAATACTGGCCATTGATCACATTACTGCATCCACTGACAGTTTACAAACTTCAAACAAAAACCTCTACAGTATCAATAAGGCAATGGATACAGTTGTATGGCCAACACAGAAGTCTTTGTTTGTAAACAATTCTCGTATTAGATTTCACCGACCTTGTGTATGGAGGCACGTGTAAGATTGAATCCAGTGCATCTATTGATGCATTCAATAATGCACTTTATTTACATGTGCAAACAGGTATGTGATAATTTTATCGTTAGCTCGTTTTGCATTTACATTAGGTTGTAAATTCATTATGTGGCTTAAGCAGCTAGTAAGAGAGTTTGTTTTCGTGGATCTTTCATGGCGAAACTTCACATTTAGCGGCTTCGTCTGCATCCGCGATCAAAACGACACGGTTGGCTTAAGGATTGGCTGCTATGCTACGTGTTGCGGGACTGATTCCCTTATGAAACAAATATTTGATGATTTCATATCGGTAAAAAAGAAAAGTAAATATTCTGTCACAGCATAATTCTGATCTGAATCCTAGTCACGTAGCAGCTCGTTAATGCCGACATGAGATACGTCCTGCCGTCGACTACTCGTTCCATGGCCCTGACTTATAAACCGTTTGCCACGCGGTCGCGCGGGGGATCATACGTAGGTATATATGTATAGGAAACGATATAAATTGTGGGCGTGTTTGTATTAAATTTCATGCTTTTTAAGTGATAATCAAGCAGAACGCCAACAACAACCAATAATCTCTCAATTATTCAAACTAATTTAATCCTACTACTAAAACAAATTCGCTTCTCGCCGTCTGTATGCTTAGATCTCATGGATTTCAATTCATCAATAAATAGAGTGATTCAAGGTTTGTACGTAAAGAACATCACGAAACGACTAGCGGGAGCGGAGCAGTAACCAAAAACGTAATTGAACGCGGGGTATTAAAAATGCAAAGTTTGGATGGATGAATGTTTGTAACGCAATCACACCAGAATGGCTGAACGGATCTGGATAAAATTTTGCACGGAGATAGATTATATAGTCTGGAAAAGCATACAGGCTACTTTTTATATCGGGAAAAATGTACGGAACCCGTGGGATAACTTAGACACGGACGACGTCGCGGATAGAGGCTAGTATGCCATACATAATTATGTGTTTATATATTACATTACTATCCAACAATAACAGAACACTGTACGTCCTGAACTTATGCTTTAAATAGTTCTAAAATTAATCAGAGGTAACAATTACCGTAACTAGAACAATAGTACAAATATTGACGTGGGGTGGATTGAATAACTTCCTAATTGGACAGAAGATAAGATAAAATAGAGTGTTGTTATTTTTAGACAATATTGATTTACTTTATTGTCTAATTCGATATCTCAGTAAGACTGACGTAAATAACAGAAACTTTGAGAACAAGATAATTATCTATATTTTGTTACCAAATAAGTAATTTCAAAGTAAACAAATTGCTTTAGTTAAAACGAATAAAAACGTACCTTTACCTACATATTTAAAAGTTATTTAAAAAATAACGGAGATTATTCAATTTTATATATTACTAAAAAAAAAAAAAAAAAAAAGTGTTATTGGGTTTTTCCATTAGGATTTGCTCAGTAGCAGCTCGGAGTTAGGATTTGTGCCCGGTTAATGGCAATAGGCTCGCCCCCTATTACATGGGACCTAAATATACCGGCGAACTGTGGGTGTACATTGTTACACCTCTGCCTAACCCTGCGGGGAATACAGGCGTGATGGTATGTGTGTATATATTACTAACGACCTGCCCGCGACCTTGTCCGCGTGGCTTATTTCACCCGCGTTCAGTTACATCTTTCGTTACTGCTCGGCTCCCGTAAGTCGTGGCGTGATTTTATATAGCCTATGTTACTCAGGAATAATGTAGCTTTCTATAGGTAAAAAATGGTTTGAATCGGTTCAGTTGTTTAGGAGCCTATTCGTTACAAACAAAAAAATGTTTCCTCTTTCTAATATTAGTATAGAAGTATAGATTTAATAGCTTAGGTATCCCCGCGACTTCTCCCGCGTGAATGTGGATTGTCTCATCATTACATCAGCCGCAGGACGTTCACTGCAGGACATAGATCTCCCCCATAGGTTTCCTAAAGAATCGGTTGGAAGCGGCCTGCATCCAGATGAGGATTATCTGCTGGATTTTCATTTTTTCTGTGGAAATCTTTCGTTAAAATAATTACTAATAGTCGAAGTTACTCCTTATAACATCAGCTGTTTGTCAATGAAAGTTCTGTCAAAATCGATTCATTCCTTACGGAGATTAGCTGAGACAAACAGGCAGACAGACAAAAATTTAAAACATTGTTTTTTTTTATGTAAGTTTACTTTGAAAACATTCATATTTATTCAGTAAAAAGCTGTTATTTTGAGAGTACAAACAGACATTTCAATTTTATTTATATGCATAGATTAAGGACAAGAAAATAAGTAACACTTATAAACCAGAGAAGGGGGCAATGATTAAGGAAATTGAAATTCGTAAAGTAATACAGCCTGCATGACCCGCTCGACCGGTTAAGGTGGGTAAATAAGGAACCAAGATTTCCTCCTTAGTGCTCCTTCACACTTCGCGAGTAAGTCGCAGCGGTCAGTAAATTCTAGGATTTGCAAGCGCCTACTTAGCGACCCGCGACGCGATAGAGGTATGATGCACTGGCCGTCGCGACCTAAATGCCAATTCTACTAATTAAATAACTGGCCAAAAAATCATGTCCGTTGTATGGGAGCACCTTTAAGTATTTATTTTATTCAGATTTTTTATATTTGTTGTTATAGCAGCAACAGAAATACATCATAATGTGTGAAAAATTCAACTGAATAACTATCACGGTTCTTGAGATACAGCCTGATGACAAACGGACAGCGGAGTCTTAGTAATAGGGTCCCGTTTTACCCTTTGTGTACGGAACCCTTAAAAGGTTAAAAATCTAGTCTGAATCTTATCCGAGCGACAATCAATGTAAAAAAATGCAGCCACCTTGGGGGTCTCAGCTAACTAAAAACTTGTCGCACTTGTCTCGATGGAACGCGGAGCTAAGAGGCTACGTAATGGTGGATTTCAAGCTTCACAGCTTCACTCATCGCCGCAAGGTCGCCTGCTTATCTGGTCTTCGACAGATTGTACTTCAGTGAGTGTGCCCTAGCCACGACCTCATCCCACTGGCCCGCTTCCACCATCGGACATCTATACGCCCTGCAAATTATCACCCCTACCTTGTCGCTATTCCACCAATTCTCACTTAGCGTTTCCAAACGTCTTTTATAATGCGCACAGCAAATCAGTGGAACTCTCTATCTGCGTCTGTATTTCCGAACGCATTCAACCGTAATATCTTTAAAGTTAGAGTGAACAGACTTCTTCTTGGTAAACTCACTCGGCCTAAAATCATACAACATACTCCATCGCACGCGCGAACGATATCTATTTATATAATAATGTCTATTTCGACTGCGACATTATCGCTCCAGTGATTATATTGCTTGTGTGGGAAGCCCTAATACGGACCACAGAGTATAGATAATCGCTACTCCCCACTAATATTATAAAGCGGAAGTAACTCTGTCTGTGTGTTTGCCTCTTTCACGCTTGAACCGCCGAAAAAACTATTACTGAGACAGATTAGACCTCAGAGAAAAAGGCTTGAAGGTGTTAGGAGTCCTTCATTATTATAGGCCAACGAACTGCCCGCGAATTCGTCTGCGTCGCTTATTTCACCCACGTTAAGTTACGTCTTTGGCTACTGCTCCGCTCCCGTGGGTCGTATCGTGATGTTATGTAGCCTATGTTACTCAGGAATAATGATGATAATGATAACACAAAATTAAAAATTTTAGGTAACCCCCGACATAAGAAGAAAAATCCCTACCGTAGCTAACGAAAGAGTTGATTTCTATCAAACGTAGCTAAGAACACTCCTGACTAATTCACCTTTCGAACAAAAAAAACGAATTCATAATCGATTCATGCGTTCAGGAGCTACGATGCCACATACAGACACACACACACATAGACACGTCAAACATATAACACACCGTTTTTGCGTCGGGGGTTAAAAATTGTTAAAATCGGTTCAGTAGTTTCGGAGCCTATTCGTTACAAACAAACGAACAAAAAAAACATTCTTCTTTATAACATTAGTATAGAAGTACTTTGTATTTGGGCACTTGCTAAGAAAAATATAAACGTTCGTTCAAGCTTTTAAAAAAATGAGAACCCATAAAAAACGCTGCCCAGAGCAACTGTTCCGCGCGGACAAAGTCGCGGGCAAAAGCTAGTATGATTATAAAGTTAGAATGGTTATAGACGAGTACGATCAATAATGATACAAGCTCCGAAAACTAAGAATTGAACTTTCAACAATAAGATAAAGAGGATCCTTAAGTATATTCAAAGTCATAGTCAAAGCATTTATTTAATTACACCATTTACAGGCACTTTTGAATTGTCAAGAACCCAACCAATCGAACCCATATAAAAAGTTGAAGCTAGTTGCTCGTTCCAAAACGTAGGTCTCTATGGAGAGAACGAGCAAGAAACTCCATGGACAGTCTTTTCAAATTGGTTTTTACAAAATCTTGGTTAAAATATTAATGTTGCTTTTATTGTATCCTTAATGGTGTTTTCATGTTTTTGTATTATAAGTTAGTGTAACAGCAACCTTTGACGAAGACAGACGTCTGATTGTGATTGAGATTGTCCGCAAAGTCGACCTTGCCTTTTGTTTTGGACAAATAACTATTTAAAAAAAAAACCATGTTGTTCATTCGTATCTATAATTTATTTATATTTGATGTACAGTTAGTGGTGAAGTGGATTTATTGTCCCGAAAAACACCATTTATTTACAAACATACCATCACGCCTGTATTCCGCGAGGGATTAGGCAGAGATGTACCATTGTACACCCACAGTTCGCCGGTATGTTTTAGGTCCCATGTAATAGGGGGCGAGCCTATTGCCATTAATCGGGTACAAATCCTAGCTCCGAGCTGCTACTAAGGATTTCATAGATAAACCTAATAACATTTGCTCGACCTGGGAATCGAACTCAAGACCTCTATCGTAGCAGCCGCGTTTAGGACTACTAGGCTAACGAGGCAGTTATTTTTGTATTTTTATTTTATCTTATAATACGCTCCCAATTCTCTTCACATTTTGTATGTGGCTTGCGTGTGCGCATTGTACCGGCAAGCAAGCTACCAGTTCACGCTTCAAAAGCTCTTCCAAAAGTGTATTCTTCCAAAAGAGGTTTTTATCAGCCCAGAAAAAAAAACATCCAAATCGAATAACAATTGACAGAGTACTGAGGTGACAAACATTTAAAAAAAAATGCAACCAAATTGAGAACCTTCCTTCTTTTTTTCAAATCGGAAAAATATGGGTTCTATCATTTTTTTTCCTCCTCCACAAAACTTGGTAGAGCTTGACGGAACTAGAATACGGTATTGAAGGTCAGTTGACCGTAAAATTGACCTTGCCTGAGGTACTATCGTGCGTGAGCTTAGCTTCCTATGTTGGGCAATGATCACGTTTTAAAGGAAGCGTCGGGCGTGAATCTACACTAGTCTATTAGATACTAGCTTCTACCCGCGACTTCGTCCGTATATTTTCACCCGTGTTAAATGACATCTTTGGTTACTGATCTGCTCCCGTGTATCGTAGCGTAATGTTATATAGTCTTTGACACTCACAAATAACGTGGCTTTTTATGGGTAAAAGTATTTTCAAAATCAAAGTCAAAGTCAGTAGATCCAGAGATTACCCCCTACAACCTCACAAACTTTACCTCTTTTAAATATGATAAACCTGAAAAGGTTTTTGTTTGCTTGCGTTAATCTTCGAAACTACTGGCCCGAATCTGAAAATTCTTTCGCTTACCGAAAGCTGCGTTATTCCTGATTACTAAAGGCTTTAACTATTTTGCAGAAAAATTGAAAATTCGTAATGAAATAGACGCGATCGAAGACGCGGATAGAAGCTTGTTTAAAATCAAATTATAATTAAAATTTCATTTAATAACGAGACTCTAACTATAGGTGAAATTTTACAACTGGTTTTGTCCGTGTAATGTCGAATGTCCTAACTTGGGGTTCAAGCTTAGTCTATACCAAATTTCATCAAAATCAGTTCAGTGATTTAAAACGGCCGATTTGTTCCGGATTATCGATTTTAGAGGCGGAGAGGCTAACCGTAGAAGGGTAGGTAGTTAACAAATAAACGCACTTTGGCATTTATAATAAGTATTATTAAGTATAGTATTTATAATAAGTAACTGCCTCGTTGGCCTAGTACCCCTAAGCGCGACGACTACTCTAGAGGTCTTGGGTTCGATTACCAGGTCGAGCAAAAAATATTACTGGGTTTTTCTATGAAATTCTCAGTAGCAGCTCGGAGTTAGGATTTGTGCCCGGTTAATGGCAATGGACTCGCCCCCTATTACATGGGACCTAAACATACCGGCGAACTGTGGGTGTACATTGTTACACCTCTGCCTAACCCTTCGGGGAATACAGGCGTGATGGTATGTATGAGTATTATTAAGTATCGATTACAAAAGGCCACTGGTCGATTACTCCTCAGGAAGAAATGCTAAACGATCCTATTGGGAATTTAATGATGTCCATAATAATAACCGTAAATAGTTAAAATTTATCGATACATATTCGAATGAATCGAATTGGGACCGTAGCGATAACGATATTAAAATATAATAGAGAGACGAGGTGGCCTTCACACAGCTAACATAATTATATGCATATTCATTGTTTATTAGTTCCATGGCGGAATAGCGCAATGCAGGGGTGCTCAACATTTTGGACAAAAAAACCGGCCAAATGTCATTATCTATAAAAACGGCAAAAAAAAACACGTTTGTTTTGTGGAAGCCCCCCTTAAATATTTGTTTTATTTTAATTTAATTATTTATTTTTAAAGTGAATATATAACTAAATATTCTGTGAATATTTCAAGCGTCTACCTGTTGCCTTTATCAATATCGAACAAAAATTAAATATTTATGTTATTCTGTTTTTTAGTATTTTTTGTTATAGCGGCAACAGAAATACATCATCTGTGAACATTTCAACTGTCTAACTATCACGGTTCATGAGATACAGCCTGATGACAGACGGACAGGACAGCGGAGTCTTAGTAATAGGGTCAACTTTCTAACTGTCACGGTTCATGAGATACACCTTGGTGACAGACGGACGGACGGACAGCGAAGTCCTAGTAATAGGGTCCCGTTTTACCCTTGGGGACGGAACCCTAAAAATAAAAATATTTCATAAAAAATTCTTCTTCTCGCACGATGGAGCCGACGGAAGGAGCATTTTTTTAAATTTAGCCCTACCTTCATTAATTTGATTATGTCACAGACAACAAATCTTGTCTGTGTTCAGGTTATTTGAGGAAAGGGAAACCTGGAATATTTTTACGTGTGTATCGTCTTTTACTTTATATTTCAGAACATAAAATAGGATTCGTTGTTCATCATATTCGTTGTTCATCATATTCGTTGTTCATCATATTCGTTGTTCATCATATTCGTTGTTCATCATATTCGTTGTTCATCATATTCGTTGTTCATCATATTCGTTGTTCATCATATTCGTTGTTCATCATATTCGTTGTTCATCATATTCGTTGTTCATCATATTCGTTGTTCATCATATTCGTTGTTCATCATGTACATGCTGGTCCTGCTCCATAGGACAATTTAAATTCTTGACAAAATCAATTGGTTGCTAATTTAATTATATAAGTACTTTGTTTTGATTAATTATTTTTCTCTTCGACATTAATTCTACATTTGAGTATTCCTCACACACTGATTCTTTGTCTTTGAAATGTATAAATGTATTTAATATTACAATTAACTTAGCTTTCATTTCTAATTTGTGGCACTGAGTACGTATTGCAGTACTTTGAGTGACTTTTTTTAATAGATCGTTTTGACATCAGTATAATTTTATGGAATTGTACAACTTATTGTAATACATTTTTTTTTTTTTTAAAGTGTATGTATGGAGTTTCTTGCCCGTTCTTCTCCATACGAAACTACCTTTTGGAATGGGCAACTAGATTCAATATTTTTAATTTAACATGTGATTGACGTTCAAAAGTGCCTTTTAATGGTCTAATTGTAATAAATGATTTGACTTTTGACTTTGACTTTGACATCTATATTAAAAACAAGTACTTACCAATATTTTAGTTTTTTTTTCTCTTTTTTTATACATTTTAGTCTTTATACGCTTTTTTCTTATCTGCCAGTTATCAAATTTCCTAAATCATAGTTCAGAAACGATTAACTTTTACATTCTTGGCAAAACTTAAGTAAACATTCAAAAGCAATGATGACAATACAACTCATACAACCCTTTATTTTTATCTAATCTAAATTTATTAGCGATAGGTAACGTTTCGTCATAACTGATTTTAGCATTAATCATAGATGTCATTAAAAAAAAAAACCAATCATGTGTAGTTTGGACGGTTGGACCTAATCATGACATTGGGCAGTATGATTATGAGTATGATATATGATATTTTAACACGTACCATACCATCACGCCTGTATTCCCCGCAGGGTTAGGCAGAGGTGTAACAATGTACACCCACAGTTCGCCGGTATATTTAGGTCCCATGTAATAGGGGGCGAGCCTATTGCCATTAACCGGGCACAAATCCTAACTCCGAGCTGCTACTGAGCAAATCCTGATGATATTTTAAATACACATAAATATGGAACTGGAGAGTGCACATTCTATTAATTGTTAGGTTATTAGTTCAATTTTGTAATAAACAGGATAAGATCTTTATATAAATACTACAAGTAATAATAAATCTTTAGTAAAAATTCTTTACACCTAGTTAAATTACCTATTCGTACTATTTTAGTTATGTGTCTCATAGCCTCGCAAATAAAAGTTTATTTTCAAGAGATTTATTTGAATAAAACAACAACAATTTCAAATGTCAAGTTAATTTTTGGGTTTTTGGCTTCCTTTCTGGGTTTTTTGGGCCGCCGACCTTGCTCGCGATTGATCCGTCAGTCGGGCCGATCGCGTACAGATTCAGCGACCCTGAAAATCTAGAAAGGAACCGAAAAATGCAAAAATTAACTGGACATTTATGCTCACGACTCGTGGCGACTATATTACCGCATTTGATGTTTTTCAAACATAATACATGAAACTAATGAAGTCCTACAAAAGTAGTATTTGATCACGCACTATTGTGCTAAGTTCAGTCACTCATAAATAAAGAATAATAAATGGAAAACAGACAGCGATTTCTAAGCAGCGATCGCTTCAAAACATGATGAACAACAGTAGGTATTCCACACGATAACATTAACATACCATCACGCCTGTATTCCCCGAAGGGTTAGGCAGAGGTGTAACAATATACACCCACAGTTCGCCGGTACGTTCAGGTCCCATGTAATAGGAGGCGAGCCTATTGCCATTAAACGGGCACAAATCCTAACTCCGAGCTGCTACTGAGAATTTTATAGAAAAACCCAATAACACTTTTTGCTCGACTTGGGAATCGAACCCAAGACCTCTAGCGTAGCAGTCGCGCTTAGGACCACTAGGCTACCGAGGCAGTTAACATTAAATAGAATAAAAATAATTAGAACAAAACCTGATAGGCAACAATAGGCATACAATAGGCTACTTAATGAAAGGACAAGTAAATAATATGTTGCAGACCTATTGAACATTATAACAGGTGTTATTCGGTTTTAAAGAAAGTAGGATTATAAGTGGAATCGTAGAAAGCGTGTATGTTCCAGGGATCCTAAGCGTAAGTATAAGAAGTGTACACCGGGTTGTTTTTAGTCAGTAAGAGTCTGACAGACCCCTCCGCCTTCCTAGTGTGGGGGACATCCAAGAGCAGATTTTCCACCGAGAAACAAAAAGAAAGGATTACAGATGCAATGACGACCTAGTTCACCTTGGGTAGTTTGCCTTGCCATTAATTCAGCAATTTGACTTTTTTACGACAGAAGGAAACTAAAAATCTCAAGACTGATAGATAGTGAGTTGAGTCTGACTTATCTTAAGACTGACACTCTATTAATGTTCTTGTGACTTATAAATGGGCCATGAATTATTTAAACGGGCAGAGAAAGCAACGCGCAAGTCCGCACTAGCCTTATGAATATTACATTAATTCATTGAATCTAGTATAAGTTGGGTGCTGCATCTTTATCTCCAGTGTGCGCACTTCAAAGGAAGGTACTTTCTACTTTTTTTTTCGAATGGGAAGTCATCAAATCATTTCCCCCGCCCCGGGCGGGGCGGGAGGGAGTGTCAGACTTTTACTGACTAAAACCATCCATGTTCCTTCTTGTACCCTTTGCGTTTCTGGGGCGCGGTATCTCTTTCGAACAACCTGCAGCCCCGGCAGGTATCGGCTCTGGATGGCTCCTCCGATTTGCTGACATCTCTTTCAGGCGCGCGTGGAACAAGATAGATCAGTAGTTTCAAAACATGTTTTATGATGCGCAGGAGTAGTACTTTCTACCTGCGTCTGTATTTTCGAGCGCATTCAGCCCTAATCTTTACAAAGTTAGAGTGAACAGGCTTCGTCTGGGTAAGCTCAATCCATCGTCGACTTTGTCACCTCTAACCTAGACTAGAGTCAAGAGCTTACCCATCACCAGTTAAAAACAATGTGTGTGTCTTTGTAAAATTATTTGTTAATGGACACAATAATAATGATAAAGTATTCGTAACCTCTGTATTGAAGTAAAAAATAAAACCTTCAGAAAGGCTTTGCTTAAAAAGTAAAATGAATGGCAACATATTTTTCTTTTTTACGTAGCGAATATTTTGGTTGTCTTTAAGAAATCGGGTTGAGCGATAACTACGAAGAAGAAACCTTTTGTACATTTATTAAGATAATGTTCCTTACAATGTTTACTGGCATAAAAAAGTACTAAAGAATTCCAGTCTCCGTTCCAATTTTGACAACACCATTGGCGCAGTGTCTGAGCCATTGGTTGCAGCGCTGCGTGTCGCGGAATCGATTACCGCACGGATCAAACCTTTGTATGGTCTGATAGTTGTTCTGTCTGTTTGTGTATGTGAGGTTATATGTTTGTAAACGCACCCACGATACAGGAGACATTCGTAGTGTAGGGCAACAATGTGTTGTAATAAAATACCGTATATCATATTTTTATTATTAGCCATAAAGGGCAATTAGTGTGACATTCAAGGGAAGTCATTGCCTTTGATAATACAGAAGAAATTATGAAATACATACAACATTGAACTATAAATAATAGCCTAAATAACTCCTACAATAATAGCTATACAAATTCTAAAAACGACGAAGATTTTATTAAGTATCTATCAGATAAAAATACTAATCTACTTAATGAAATAATATAATAATTTTATACACGTGCGCACATTCATACCACATCATATTATTTACCTACATCCGCAATTTAATTCGTAATACGAATATTATATGTTGTTTTGTAGCTACTCAATGTTAATAGTTGTGTAGGTCAGTGCCAAGTCAATGTTTTCTGTGTTCGCAAAAAATATAAATACCTGTTGCTCAGTGGCGTAGCTTGCCTTGGAGGGGCCCTGTATCAAAATTAGTTTGGGGGCCCAAATGAAGGGTAAAGATTTCTTACAAAAGAAACAAAAATACTTGCATTAAATTAAAATCAATATTTTTTTATTATAATTAAGTTATCGCTTCCTTCTAGAAATTGAGCTAGCCAAACAATTCAAAATAAATATACACTTTCCTTATTGCCTATGCCTATATGCCTTTTATCCGGCAAATTGATTTATTAAATCGCCTATAGCTGAAGACTTTTGTTGACTTTTGTTTTTTTTATATGTTTTTACCCGGGAAGCACGAGATTAAGCGACATTAATGTAGATAACGTTTTACTCATTTTTGCTTACAAACATTAGGGGCCCCTATAGCCCAGGGGCCCGGTATCATTGATACGGCGGTAGCTACGCCCCTGCTTTTGCTTAAAATTCTGAGTGGCAATAAAGTAGTGAGTAATGGAATAGGAAGTATCAGAATTAAATGCTCAAGCTACGCAGCAAATATGACTATAAAGACACGTGTTATATTTCACAATATTTACCAATATTAGGTACTTAGTTACTTAATTGATGGAAACTTTTATGCGTATAAATAACTCGCTTTTGCCCACGACTTCGTCCACGTAAATGTCGGTTTATCGTGGACACAGACAAAGTCGCAGAATAAAAAGAAGCCTATGTCCTTTCTTGGGGTTTAAACTTACCCCGTACTGAATTTTATCAAAATCGCTTCAGTGGTTTAGACGTGAAAGCATGACATATTGGAATGGATTAAATTAATAATATTAAGTATGGAAGCAGGGATTTATTTTGTCTTGTTCGTTGGGGTCAAAATTTATTTAAGGATCATCATAAGTGTTGGCCATTGTATCTCTTATTAAGTACTGTAATCTATGTTCAATATTACCCACCTGGCACTATTTACTTAACCATTCTTGTAAATGACTCAAATTAGCCTTCATTCTATTTAATACTTGATTTTTCTTTCCAAGTTTCCTTAGCAATTATTTCCAACGTTCTCGTATTCACAAACATTGCCTAGGTACCAATTTACGTACCCCGGAAATTTCCGCAACGCCATGAATATAATGTAAACACAAAACCATACAACACCCACCAAATATTATTATTAACGGCAAAAATATTTCGATAAAACAAATGACGAGGAAATAATTTTATCATCTAGGTTGGGTGCCCCTGACACGTCTCGCGACTTGACTGTTGTCAAGCAAAGTTTATACGATTCAATAAATACTGGGTATAATCACACTACTGTGTTTTATTTGAAGTTACTTCTCTATTTGGCAGAGTTATACCAAACGTATTCATAACTATTCCCAGGTCGAGCAATAAGTGTTAGTAGGGATTTCTATGAAATTCTCAGTAGCAGTTCGGGAGTTAGAATTTATGCCTAACTCTGCACCGATTTGTTAGGAATGGCACTAGGCTCGCTCCCTATGACATGGGACCTAACCATACCGTCGGACTGTGGGTGTACATTGGTACACCTCTGCCTAACCCTTCGGGGAATACATATGCTAAAAATCTCTAAAATAGCATAAATCTACATATCAATGAAAGTGGAAAAATCCATTCATTGCAGACAGTATGGCGATAGTTAGGTACGGGCATAAGACAGAACAACAAAGAATATTTGGTCACCGATAGTGTTATCAAAATAGTATATGCAATTTGATACATTTTCACCTTGTATCTAATCTAAGTAGAAGGCTGGCAAGATAAAGATTTGGTGCTATGCTAAATAAACATTCATATTTGTTGATACCGGATTTTATGGAAAGGGTTAATGACCTTTTGACGTATTACGGTTTTGTGAAGGTTCTTGTTGTTGCTACACTGTTTCTGTTCGAAATTTGATTTTTTCCCCGACTTTTTTATAGGTACCATTATTTTGATGGCAATCAAGCCGACGGGCTGCCAGATGTTAAGTAGTCACTGCTGCAGTACTAGACGCCTTGCAAATGCGTTGCCATCCCAGAAACAAAGTTGAAATGTATCATGTGCCTGTAATTACACCGGCACCCCTACCCTTCAAACCGGAACACAGCAACGCTGCTTTACGGCAGAAATAGGTATGATGTTAGTATTTCCCTGGACGAGCTCCTTCACAAAGAGCTCTGCTACTACTCAAATCTGCCGAGCTACTACTTAGTTATATTGAGGTGGTCGGCATCACAAACGACAAAATAGTCGGGTTTTAGTTTTTAACACATTGTTTAACCAAAAAATGTTATAAACAAGATATTCACATTTAAGTGTTATAATGTTACAAAGCACCACTGTTACTGTGTGTGTTATTCACATATTTGTTGTAACTGCCCCGTTGGTCTCGTGGTCGCAAGCGCGACTGATGAGCGTGGGGTCCCGGGTTCAATTCCCAGGTCGGGCAAAAAGTATGATTGGGTTTTTCCATCAGGATTTGCTCAGAAGCAGCCCGGAGTTTGGAAGTTGGTGGTATGACACCCCCGTGCCTCGGAAAGCACGTAAAGCCATTGGTCCCGGTTGTCATTAGTAGATCTTTGACAATCGTTACGGATAGTCAGAAGCCAGGAAGTCTGACAACTAGTCTAACCAAGAGATATCGTGTTGCCTAGTAACTGGGTTGTGGAGGTCAGATAGGCAGTCGCTCCATGTAAAACATTGGTACTCAGCTTCATCCAGTTAGACTGGAAGCCGACCTCAACATAGTTGGGAAAAGGCTAAGTAGATGATGACGAATGTTATAAAGCACAAACGACAAAAAAAAAACAAAATTTGCCTATTTAAAGGATATGTTAAAGCCGCAGTCACACGACATTAATTATTATTATATCGTAAGCCGGTAGATTATACAAATTACGTGTACAAAGAACAATACAAAGAATATTGTTTGTTAATTTTTAAATTCGTAGTCATAGTAGGTACGTAAATTACAAATTTTATTTACTTTGTTAAAGAATGTGGTCCCTAAAGAAATTTAAAACAACTTAACTTTGAAGCAAAATTGCCTAAGGTAGTAAGAAATTGCGCTGTGCTTGACTCTGTCAAACGCCTTTGTGAAATTCACAAAATCTTAATATGAAGGTATGAAAAATTCTGAGTGTTTTTGAACTGTCTAAAGCTGTTGTTCCATACAAAACTGCAACACCCACGAGGTCAAAATGTATGGAACAGCTGATTTCATCGCTGGGGAGTCTAGAATCCTGTACTAAATGTTTTCGTCATGTCCGTTACACCTTCTATTCATTATCATATCAGCCGAACGATGTCCACAGCTGGACATAGGCTTCTCCCAAAGATAGCCACAATTATCGGTCCTGAACTTTTATAGCTACCTATATTATAGACTTTGCTACACAATACAGCAGAGCTAACCAAAGGAAATACTCTTTGTTTTCCTAATACTAATAAATAATGCATTGTATTGCATACACCAGTCTATGACTGGTCGCCATTTAAAGTCCGTCTGTTTATGAATAATTTATTTACACGTGGCTGTCGTGTTTAGTACTTTGTTCAATTTGCATATTAAATAAACAAGTAAATAAAGCATTGCAATTTTACATAATTGTCTTTAAAAGTCCGAAAGTCAAGATTATAATATTCTCCCGGCCGGTACCCAATCACAATGAAGGTATAGTACACAAGTGTGTGGTTAAACACAGGTGCACTCCATCTTTCCTCACTTACATATGTAGTCCGATGGAACGGCAATCCGAAAACCGGGGTAAAATCATGCGAAGGAACAATGGCTATACGTGGTTGCCGAGGCACGGGGGTGTCACACCACCAGCTCCCAAATTCCGGGCTGCTACTGCGAGATTCTTAATGGAAAAACCCTTCTTACCCGACCTCGTAATCGTACTCAGGACGCTCATCAGACGCGCTTACGACCATGAGACCAAACGAGGCAGTTAGCAAGTTTATTATGCTTCTCGCCTAACAGGAGGTCTGACGGTACCTTTCTTAAACACTGAAGTGACAGCCTAAGATTAGTTGTTAAGTGTTCGGGAATTATACGATAAGCCCCCCTAATCTATGTAAGACCCTTGGGTTAATCCAATCTTTCTCAAAGTGGGCGATAACGCTTCCTTGTGGGCGCTAGAAGCTTTTATAGACAATACGGGCTTTAATGAGGTCTGAGGATATGATAATAGATAGTGAGTAAAAAAAGTCTCGGCGAAATGAGCTTGGCAGAGCTCTCACCCGACGTTTGATAGATCTAATTCAAATAACTGCCTCGGTAGCCTAGTGGTCCTAAGTGCGACTGCTACGCTAGAGGTCTTGGGTTCGATTCCCAGGTCGAGCAAAAAGTGTTATTGGGTTTTTCTATGAAATTCTCAGTAGCAGCTCGGAGTTAGGATTTGTGCCCGGTTAATGGCAATAGACTCGCCCCCTATTACATGGGACCTAAACATACCGGCGAACTGTGGGTGTACATAGGTACACCTCTGCCTAACCCTTCGGGGAATACAGGCGTGATGGTATGTGTGTGTGTAATTCAAATAAATAATTTAACTTTGACTTCATCTAATTTCTCCGATCGAGGTTTGGACAGAAAAAGTGTATCTTAGCATGAAACCAAGAACATCAGACGTGAAACTATTTTGTATAACATTTTATTTAATTCACATCATGTTTACCACTCGGATTTGCCAAAATCAACAAACCGTACGCAAGAGAGGTCGGAAATGACATCTTCACAACGTATAACGCTAATAATAGTTTTATAGTACGCTAGTTCTTGCCCGAGACGTCGTTCGCGTATTTTTCTTACAGACCCCTAATTTATCTGACAATAAAATATAACCTATGGTACTGAGGGATAACCTATCTTCCTATTAGCTAAAGATTTTTCAGAATCGGACCAGTGGTTCCGGAGATAGATAGAGAAATTTTTCAGCTTTATAATATTAATACAGAAATAATAGAGTTCCATGCGTCACAACTCAATATTTGCTTCCTACAAAACAGTTGAATTTCGACCTTCAGTTAACTGGTGTAGGGCCTCGGCCATCATTGGCTCGCCAGCCCTACCGACCTTGGAAAGGGATTGGCGTGAAGGGAACGCAAACGCATCTAAGCGAGATACTTTGCCTGTACCTACATGTACTCGTAACTAGATAACTAATGGTTTCAATAGGGCTACCATCTGTCTGGGATTCTCTGGATTTGTTCTAGTTTAGAGAGCGTTCGGGGGTCGTCCGGGAAGGGTTTTTAAAAAAGTATCTGGGAGAAGTGCCAGGATATCCCTGATAAGCAATAAATTAGAATTGCTTTTATATTCGCCTTCATTGTTTTCACATATAGAAGCAACAAGAATATTGTGACCAAGATTTTTGTAAAAATCAAATTGAATGAAAATAGTGCCCGTGGAGTTTCTCGCTCGTCATCTCCATAGAGACTTACGTTTTGGAAAGAGCAACTAGCTTCAACTTTAAACTGTCACTTCTTGACAATTCAAAAGTGCCTGTAAATGGTTTAATTGAAATAAATACTTTGGCTTTGAATAATTAAAAAATAAAAATGATAAAAACCATTATTATTGTAAAAATATTTTTTCCATTATACTCATTTGTCATTCAGTTGATGGCAGCCCTACTGAACATTGGCCTGTGGACGGTGAGCAATGGGTAGCTCACCGTCCTTACGTTGCATAACGACAGGCCGTGTCGACGGCGCGTTCGTGTTCCACGCGCGCCTCAAAGAGATGTCAGCAAAAGGAAGGGTCCACTGAGGGCCGATGCCTGCCGGGGCTGCGGGTTGTTCGCAAGAGATACCGCGCCCCCGGAACGCAAAGGGCACAAGAAGGAACATGGGTGGGTTTTAGTCAGTAAAAGTCTGACACTCCCTCCCGCCCCGCCCAGGGCGGGAGAAGTTATTTGATGATTTCCCACCCACCAAAAAAAAAAAAACAAAAAAAAAAAAAAAAAAAAAAAACAAAAAAAAAAGCCCTACTGAACATAATATGAGTTGTTTAAGGCTTATTCATCAGGGACGGGGTAAATGGTAGTCAAATTAATTTAATAAAATAATAATATGAGTGAGCGATCCAATTTCCGTCTACACTTTTGCTAAGACCCACAATAATTACAGTATTTGCAAATATGTAGTTCGTTTTTACATTTCTAAAATGTCCTTTTAGTTTTCCGTTATTCAAATTTTATATTTTGTACGATTGTAAGTTGTAAACAAGTCTTTTTTTAGAAATCGTCTATCAATTATTGTAGGTCGTTCCTAGCTTTAGCACCTACATGAAAAGCTTCCGCCATCTTTGATTTTAATGGGCCCATAAAATTTTCACGCCTCGATGAACCAATGGCTAGTAAATGGAGTTATAAAAAAACGTTAAATAAAAAAAAAGGTGTAAAAATAACGTTACCGCGCTAAAAACGTTTGATTTTTAACCGACTTCAAAAAGAAGGAGGTTTCAATTCGTCTGTATGTTTTTTCTTTTTTTTTAAACGTGTTACGCGATATCTCCGCCAATTATGAATCGATTTTGATAATTACATACATACATAAACTCACGCCTTTTTCCCATGGGGGTAGGCAGAAACCACAAAACGCGACCTGCTACGATCCTTACACACTTCTTTCGCCTCGACCACGTTCATACATCTGTTCATAAAAGCTCATACAAGTTCATACAATCTGTTCATACAATTTTGATAATTCTTTTTTGTTTTATAGGTCATACTTCAAAGGTGGTCCCAAATATAATTATCGACATTGGCTCAGTAGTTCAGTAAAAAAATTATAGTACTAAAAAAAATATGTCATCCAAATAAACGAATTAGCGTATTCAGCTTTTTTGTGACTTTTAAGTGGTGTCTTGTTAATTTGCGTAGTATAACTGTTCCCTTATGGATTTGGATGTAAGGAAAATAATACTAAAAAGCGAAAGTTTTTTGTCAACTCGTATTTCTGATTTTAATGAGATGCTTAGGTACCGTAATATTTATTTTTATTTGGACATGAAACATGATTATTTATTTATTTTCTTTTATTTTTCGTGACTTGAATTAATCAAACTAAATGCACCTATAAAGCTTGGCTTACATTAGGTCAAATATTTTTTACTTAATTAGATTATTACAAAGTGCATTTGAAAGGGATTCAAAAAATTTTAATCTAGTTACCCCTTCTAAAAGGTTGTTTCGTAAGGAAAAGAATGGGCAAGAAACTACATACTTTTTCTTTCTAAATAAATGTTTATAATATTTTGTGTACATCACACGTGAATACTATGTACCTACGTAGAATAAAACCGCTTTATTAAGTACAATGGGTACAAAACATATCAAACTAGCTTCTGCCTGCGTCAAAATCAATATAGGTATTATCCCAGGGGAACCGGCCATATTTCCGGGATAAAAAGTAGCCTATGTACTATTCCAGACTACAATCTATCTCTGTAACTTTGACCAACACCGTTCAGCCGTTCGGGAGTGATTGAGTAACAAACATCCATCCATCCAAAACTTTCGCATTTATGCTTATTTATTTGGTTATGGCATACCCATACCCGAACTTATGTAAGTTCGCTGCACCGCCGCCACCGCGCCTGTAGTCAAGACAGTTCTTTATACAAAATGTATAGCAGGCGGGCATCGCCCGGCCAGCGGCCCGTCCGCCTAGTGGACGCAGAGCTTAATGAAACTAGTTTCTGGGCATTCCATCTTTGAAATTTGAATCGGTTGACCGAAGAACATCATTATACAACTTTTTTTTTATGCAGCGTTGCTTTTTAGGGTACAACAACATCGTGACATAATTTTCGGTTATTAAGAAAAAATCAGCTGTTCCATACATAATACATAAGGACAACACCTACATAGTAAAAATTATTGGAACATGAGTTTTTGGGTTCCGTACCTCAAAAAAAAAACGGAACCCTTATAAGATCACTTTGTTGTCCGTCCGTCTGTCTGACTGTCAAAACTCTTTTTTTCTGGAATGCGTGGAGGAATCAAGTTGAAATTTAAACCGTTAGCCAGGTCGACGGTCCCATGAAGTTGTGATAAAATCAAACTTCTAAGTTTACGTAAAAAAAAGATACGGCCGTTTATTCAGCAAAAAACGCATATTTCGACACTCTCAAGGAAATCAAAACTCATAGGGTAGTTCCCGTTGACCTAGAACTATAAAATTTGACAAGTAACATCGTTACAGACCACAAGTACAAGAAAAAGTCCCAAAACTATACATTTGTAATTAAATCTTAAAAAATAGGGGGTCTATATTTTTTTATAGGGGTCGGTATTTCAAATTGAAGCTTCTAGTACAAATGGGATATCATATAAAAGGGCTTGATGTGCACATTGCAAAATATATTTTATAATTTTTTTCCGACGCATTAATTCTTATTTATAATGAAAAATATAAAAAAAACCATTCCCCTCTTTGTCTCCGAAGTCTGTAAAACGAAAAATTGATTATAATTACAAATACCTATTACTCTTAATCGAAGTAAAGTCTAGTAGATAAATAAATATACTTTTTAATTATTGAATTTACTATTTATTTATTTTAATAAACTATTTATTTAATTCTGTAATTTATAATGATCCTACGTACGGAACCCTCATTGGGCGAGTCCGACTCGCACTTGTCCGGTTCTTTTTTCATAAATTACATTAACATTAACATAGCATCACGCCTGTATTCCCCGAAAGGTTAGGCAGAGGTGTACCTATGTACACCCACAGTTCGCCGGTATGTTTAGGACCCATGTAATAGGGAGCGAGCCTATTGCCATTAACCGAGCACAAATCCTAACTCCGAGCTGCTACTGAGAATTTCGTAGGAAAACTCAATAACGCTTTTTGCTTGACCTGGGAATCGAACCCAAGACCTCTAGCGTAGCAGTCGCGCTTGGGACCACTAGGCTATAAAAGCTAGATATAGCTAGGTTTTATAAATTACTGTAAATATAAATGTTTCTATGTAGCATGTTTTACCAACATAAGCCTTTCATAATTTGAGTATGTAACCTAACGGGTTAATGTGAGTCCAGTAAAAAAGCTATTAAATTCAATTGGGAAACTAGGTTGTTCAGTAATTGTTATAATTAGCTGCCAAGTTTAATATGATTTAAGACTTCCTGCTACTAAAAAAGAACGGAATTACTTAATAACTTAGATTTATTTTCCAAACAAGGTGGGTCTTTTAATATAATGAAGTGTTAAAGGCATTATAAAATATGTTCATAAAAGAAAAGGTCCTAAGCGCGACTGCTACGCTAGAGGTCTTGGGTTCGATTCCCAGGTCGAGCAAAAAGTGTTAATGGGTTTTTCTATGAAATTCTCAGTAGCAGCTCGGAATTAGGATTTGTGCCCGGTTAATGGCAATAGGCTCGTCCCCTATTACATGGGACCTAAACATACCGGTGAACTGTGGGTGTACATAGGTACACCTCTGCCTAACCCTTCGGGGAATACAGGCGTGATGGTATGTAAGTATTAAAATTATTTGGAACTACGGTGAAAGTTCTTAAGTTTGAAAAGTCAGACTCGAACTACTAATACTACCTAGGTACTATATTATTATGACATATTATATTTGAGTCTAAGTTGTCACTTCAATTAAATAAAAAATATAAATTAATTCTAAAATGGTTGTGTAATTATCTAATTTAAATTAATTTCATGTCAAGCTAAACATATCAGCCAAAACCCGTTTTAAATTATCTTGTTATGAATGTTAAGTCCGACACTGGTAATCAAATCCAGGCGCCACGCGATATAGCGACAGCTATCCAAATCCAAATATGGAGGAGATGACCATCAAAATCAGTTGACCATTAAATATGGCCGGCGCTAGTGATGCGACTCTGCAGTCGCATTGACAAAATCGATGACTAAATTACTCGCTACCGTTTATTAATCGACTAATGTATTACAATGAACAGTAATAACAGGTTGTATGAAAACAATTATTTTCAATTTATAGATTTCCTTTTGATTGTAAATACCGACATCGGTTTGATTAAGCGTGTAATTTGTTAAAGGTCTTTCAAGCCAGGGCTGTTTGTTTGCATGTATTTCCAGTTTATGCTGATCTCTCATTTCTAAGGTTTTCCATACAATGACAGGTTAGTTTATTCTGGAACATTACTTGATATGTAGCCGCGTGTAAAGTTTGGAATTTCTTCTGTTATTTTATGCCGTAATAGCAGAATCTAACAACCGGCGTCTCCTAAAGACATTACCGTGATTACTCTACGGTTAAACTTCTTGAAGTAGGTACTTACAATTTAGTACGAGTGAGTAGGTATAATAACAAATTCTTGATTCCGAGAATGAATAGAACAGAACTATTTCAAAACATTTATCTAAGATTTACGCGGCAACGCAGAAGTAGGTAGGTAGGTACATATTGGTATTTATTTTACGACCAGACAGTTTTACATTTTTTTATAGCATATTTGTATCGTTTTAAACGTTATTTTTAACCAGTTCTTACAATAAAAGTGTTTTTTGCGGGCGATGATCTCATGAATATATTGTTTCGAGGAAAAGTTTATTTACTACAAACGTATCTATTTACTTTTACAAGACAAGTGTTACTGTGTCAGTATGTAATGTATGTACTTACCTACCTATTTTTAAAATATGGCAACCTTGATACTGTATAAATAAGTATTATTAACTGAAACTGGTCCGTTTAATTCACAAACACAAAATAAAATGGCTACGTAAGTTTCAATTATTTTTTAATTTATCTGTTAGGTTGATCTGTAAAAAAAAACCATAAAAACGTGTCTATTAAAATACAACGCGTGGTTTTAGATTAAACGCATCTACATATTAATAGGAAAAACAAAACAATTAAAAAAAGAATGGCTACAGGAACGAGGCGTGACGGTCTGAGCGTTTGAAATGAAGCTTGGAATCTTTGATTATGTACTTGTTTGTTCATTTTGACTAAACAGACTTTGTAAATAGAAATAGACAAAGCTGTTTAATTGTATAAACGACATAGGTTTGAAAGAAAAAACTTTTTAAAGGTATATTATTAGTTTTGTGTCTACTAGTTTCAAGTGTTGTACAGAATTTATCAAACTTAACGGCTAGATTAATGTCTACTATTAAGTCAATAAAATAATTCAGTGAGCATGGGGCGCCTGCAGATTTATTAGATTTTTACGATCCACGTTAATTCCTGATCGACAATAAACCGTAATTTTTTATTGAATCAATTGTCTTAAATAACTATCAACCATTTAAGAAGTTACTAAAATACAAACAACAACAACTCTAAGTCAGTATTTTAGTCGAATAATCGTCTTGAATCTTGATGCTAGACGATTATTCGACTAAGACGTTGATTTTAAACTGTAATTTTTGATCTACGCCATCACTAACTTTGTGTACAAACAATACTTAGTTATCTTCATACATATAATGCTAGATTATATGTGTTGGTGGCAAATAAAACTAGACCAATTTTAGAACGGTCGGACTTTACATATTCAAATCAGACTATCAACGCAAACTAGCTCCTAATAAACATGTATTATGATGTCACTTTACAGACGAAAATATAGCTTCCTAAATGGTTAAATTCTATGCCCATACGGGCAACTTTAGGGCGACAGTAGCAGTGGCAGGCAGATGCTACAACGTCAATGCAACATCTTACTTCCTATTCCTACTAATATTATAAAGCGAAACTTTGTGAGGATGGATGGATGGATGATTGTTACTTTTCATGCTTAAACAGCTGAAAGGATCTGGATGAATTTTGGCTCTGAGATTGTAGTATGGAATAACACATCTAATACTTTTTATCCTGGAAAAATGTACGGTTCCCGGATGGGATAATGTATCAAATTTGGCGTGGACGAAGTCGTAGGGTGAAGCTAGTCTTTCATAAAGCTTCCAAGTGTCTGACAAGCCTCCAATAGCGCAAGATTCAATGCTAGGCAATCCATCAGGAACTCAGCTAAAAAATAATGTAACCTAGAACACAGACAGATGCGATATATTCTAATCATATTCTATATTATTAACATGTTTTCCGATAAAGACATGTAAAATATTGAATAATATTGATACAGTATACATAGTTCATATTGATAAGATAGCAGATAATAATATACTTAGTCAGTCTAGACTGCACAATAGGTATTATACAAAGGTCGCCTCATTGAATGATGGTTTAGTGAATAGGTTTATAAATAAAGTATGTTTCTTGCTAAGCAAAGCATTTGTTGTTTAATTTATTTAGTTCAATATACCTATATAATTGAGAATTACATAAGATTACAAAAAAAATACTCAAGACTAAGCCTCTCTGAGAATAAACAAATGACACAGATATATGAGTACGTGTCTCATTCACATCACACAAAAACATTACTTTCATTATCAAAAAGTTGCAGCAACTATGCAACTTACACGCAACTTAAAAGTTGCCCGTCTGCGGTCCAACAATTCCAAATTTAGGTTAAGCACGAGCAACGTCTCATTACGACACATAGCAACAACCATATTTATCTTGGGCGACACGCTCGACATACAAATTATCTTTTTATATCTCACATTATAAACCGGCTGAGTTTAGAACTTTGTTTTGTATAGTTACAACACTTGCAACGTTCTCCTATGAGCCATGCGCCTTTAAATTCCAAATGCTGGTTTTATAGGTTTTTGCGCCGCTTCTAACACACTTAACACTATGAAGGACACTAAACGCCCATTGGCGTCATAACAATAAAACTTCTATTGTGTCTCGTTTAGTGTCCTTCAAAGTGTTAATTTGAACAGTTTTCGCACATGAACAGCTGAAAACTTGTTTCTTGCTTTAGCGATAAATAAACAGAACAGTGCAATTTTTCATATTAAAATATATGTATATGTCTAAAGATATAGCTCCATATTCCATTCATAAAACTGGAATAACAAACTTTAATCAAAAGATGGCTTTTAAATTTAATTAAATCTGGCTGAATGACGGTGCGAAAAGTAAAAAAAAAACAAAAATATTATGCTAAAGAATAAGTTGTTTTGTTTTTTTATCTATATTTTATCTCTACGTGAGTTTTAAAAATAACCTCAGCCGTCATCGACAATCTTGTCTCAGTTTTGGATCTACAGAGACATAACAAATCAATGAGCGGGTTCGAGGGAAATCAACAACAAAGAAATCTTAGAATCCTTCATAAAAAAATCATTCGTTCGTAAAAAAAAAAATATTATAATAAGTTGTACAATTCCATAAAACTATACTGATGTCAAATTGTCAATACCTACGATCAAAACATCGACTAAGTTTTCCATAACAAGAAGAACCGCTACCTACGACCAGTAAACACGAATACACGAGTATTTAGTCGCGTATTATGCGCCGGCGCCTATTGACCTCGAAATAGTACTACTTACCTACCTACTGGGCCATTAATTTGACGAGATATGGCCTCGGGCCATGTACTGGTAACTACAGTTTATCGAGTGCCCACTTCATTTAGTTGTATACGAATTATAAACAATGGGCCGTGGCAAATGTGGTGTGAATATTGATGGTTGTGCAGTGTTATTTATAGAGGAATTAAAAATGATAAATGATAAAGACGAGTTATTGAATTGAGAAATGCACATAATAATTAAAGCTGAAACTGCGGACTTGCATCCATTTCTCTTCTTATTTGTCGTTATGAGTTATGATTAATAATGACAACTTCTGTAATTACATTTTAAGGCGTTATCACACTGGCATTGGTGCTCACGCCTCGCTTTGAACTCGCATTCGTGAGCGCAGCGGGCAATTGTACCGTCTCGGCGACAAAGCCATTTAGTATACTTTCAAAGTCAAAGTCAAAGCATTTGCCTGTGCAAAGTGCCTGTAAATGGTCTAATTAAAATTAATTAGATCATTTACACGCACTTTTGGATTATCAATAAGTTAGACAGAAAGTTGAAGCTAGTTGCTCATTCGAAAACGTAGGTCTCTATGGAGAAGAACGATCAATAAACTTCAAGGAAACTCTTTACAATTTGGTTTTTACAAAATCCTGGTAACAAAATTGTTGTTGCTTGTATATGTGAAAACAATGAAGGCGTATAAAAAACAACACTAGAGTTTGACGTCCCACTCTGCCCCACTCCAGGTGGCGAAAACGTTGCAGGCCTGCCGCGTATACGCCACGCGACACGCGCTGCGCATTCGCCACGCTCAGAACCACAAGTACGACAAAGCCCTTACAGCGAATGGAACGGTTACACCAATTTAATTTATAGTTTTGTAGGTAATAATAAGTAATTTATACAAATTAGGTTATCGTTAACCAGTTTCTCTACATTGCTTTGCAAGCGAATCAAAATTATTATTGACAACCTGTTTTCAGTCATCAACATTCGGAACTAAACTAGTGGGTATACCTCAATGCAAACAGAACAACACAACAAAGTGAAGGTATCTAAATGATAGTTTTGTTTTTTTACACATTATTATATTTATTGATATAGTAATTGTGTTGTTGTTGTTTGTTGTTATGTGTTGTTGTTTTGTAGTTATTGTGTTGCGGTTGTTGTTGTAGTTGTCGGTAGTAGTTTTAGTTACTAGTTATAGGTTCAGCCCGTGACTTTGTCCGCGTGTTTTTTTTTTATCCGCATTAAGTTACGCCTATAGTTACTGCTTCGCTCCCGTGTGCCATAGCGTGATGTTATGCCTATAGTTTTCCTCATAAATCTGGTTATCATTTACAAAAACAATTTTCCAATCTGACTGGTAACATTAGAGATTAGAGTGTTTAAACTAACAAAGAAAAAACTCTTCAGCTTCATTACATTAGCATAATAATATATAGTTATTTCTATAGTCTGTTATCGTAAAACTTAACGAGCCAGTTCCGTAACAGAGTTACGATATAATTTGTTCTCCTTGCATGCTTAGTGACTGTGATAGTACGTACTACTCTCACGCACATAGATACTAAAATCTTGTTGTTAAGTGTTATTAGGTCCTGTGATTAGGTTTTATAAACCGGTATGAGATAACGTAGCGCGTAGTAATTAGATTTTTAATTTATTTATTTAATTCATATGGAAGATTTATAGGTAAAACAAACAAACAGTAAATTAGACTGGCAACCAATGACAGGTCTTCACTTATAAAATACACAACAATATAGCCGCCACGAGTCGTGATCACTATCGTCAAGTTTATTTTTGAGTATTTGGGTTCCTTTCTGGACTTTTTGGGTCACCAACGCTCCAAAAAACGCAGAAACTAACCCAAAACCCTGAAAATAAACTTTGTGCGACTTGACTTGTGGCGGCTACCACTCTCTATTTTCTATGGTCAATTTAGTAGCCTACAACTGTGCGTAGTTACCGGATCCTAAATCTGGAAAGCCGAACCACCAGCTAGTTCGGCCGAAATTTGTGAAAAAGAACCGGATTTTTTGTATGACTTTAATTAAATGTAAAGCCTAACAAAAGCCGGTCAAACCGGACACCGACTAATTTGACCGGACACGCACCCTAAAAGCTTGGCTATATTCGGCTTTTTTGGACGCCTGGCAACACTACATACTTATTTTACACTTGCGTCAGCCTGCAACGTCGTCCGCGTAGAAGTCCAGTATACCTTAAAATATAGCCTTGTGCCCTAAAAAGCAGCTTTCTATCAGTAAAACAATTCTTTTAATCGGAATCCAAAGATTACCCCCCCTAAAAAGGGAAAAAGTAAACAAAGTAACATTACTTATCTTTAGAGAATATTAGTATAAGTTATAGTATTTTTTTTTGAGGGGTGGGAAATCATCAAATAACTTCTCCCGCCCTGGGCGGGGCGGAAGGGAGTGTCAGACTTTTACTGACTAAAACCCACCCCTGTTCCTTCTTGTGCCCTTTGCGTTCCGGGGGCGCGGTATCTCTTACGAATAACCCACAGCCCCGGCAGGCATCGGCCCTCAGTGGCCCCTTCCTTTGCTGACATCTCTTTGAGGCGCGCGTGGAACACGAACGCGCCGTCGACACGGCCTGTCGTTATGCAACGTAAGGACAGGCCCGTATCTACGGTGGCCGGGAGTCGTCTCGCGGCTCCCGACGTCCGGAGCGTCTACCGCGGCGGCTGAGACGTGAGAACCGCTGTCTCAACCGTCCCGCCGCCTCCTTCTCTAGCATTACTGCCTCACAGAAGGAGGCGACTGCATACCATTCCCTCTCGCTCCGGGCCATGGCTTGCACCAGGGCCGGACGCGAGAGTTCGCCGCCGCCGATGGCCGCCACGAGGACTCGGCGATGCTCCGCCCAAGCGGGGCATACCGCCACGGTGTGCTCCACCGTGTCCTCGGGGCGATCCACACAATGGTGACACCTGGACGTTTCCTCCCGCCCGATGAGGTGCAGGAACCTCCCGAAACACCCGTGTCCGGTGAGGACCTGCGTCAGGCGGTAGGTGAGGGCGCCGAGGCGCCTCTCCAGCCACTCCTCAAAGAGGGGACTTACGGCCTCATAAGTTATAGATGACATTACAGAATTGCCATGCCAAATATTTTTCGTTTTCACTATCAAAAACGACTAATTAAAAAGAAACAAATTCAGCTTGCCACTTGTCCTGTTATTATATTAGCTGGCAACATTCAATAGCTCTAAAAACATTAGAAATATCGATGAAATCACCACTAGTGTTGTTTTAACAAAAAGTGTATCCATCGACGTATATTAATCAACAGCTATATCGTGAAATCTGTTTAAACTAGGTAGTTGGATTTCGAAACGCACTGAAAATAAAACGCAACGCAGATGGACTCTCTTTAGGGTTGCCCGTAATATTTGTTAGGTTTCTTCTTGTCTATCGTTATTATTGTTAATGATTATTGGTTTTTATTTTGAATTTAGAATAGCCAGATCTATTTTTGTCCTTCGGGAGTTTTGGGAGAATGAAGAAGAATAAATAAATATTTCGGAAAAAGAACTAGGAAGGTATTTTACTCGATGATTTCATTGCTGACAGACAACAGGTTAAAGGATATTTTTATATAATTCTTTTACGAGAATAAAATACAGCTTATTTGAACTCTGAAACGTTAGGTTCTGATATGAGTAGATTTTCCGTTTACAGCATCATAAACTGCTCATTCAACACTCGAAGCAAATTATATACTTTTCTAACAGTTCAAGAACGAATTAATCCTCCGAAAATCAATTCATGAAGTATACAGTTTTTGGACGGAAAGCGAAATAATTTCAACAGAACTTAAAATAATAGCTTTAGTTCCCTTTTCAGGAAACGTTTCAAATCAACAACCATACATCGCAAATAACAACACAATTTCCATTGCCAAGTTTGAATTAACGATCAAATCAATTTGCCAACAATGTAAATGATTTAAAGACTGCTAAACATCACAAGTACCAACACGTGCGAGTCTAGTATTTTCTCAAATACGTTTTCCTGTAAACACAAGTTTTGGCATCCCTGGCCGGTCCGGCGCGCGTCCGAAAATATTCTGTGCTGGTACAATATCAGCGGGGTCGATGAACTTTTTATCTGCACGCTACATTCATACCACATTCACACCGAGTTCATACATTGTACACATGTATTTATTGTGTAAAGTTAGGTACCGTATTAAATCATAATTTTAATAGCCCGTCGCTTCTGTCTGTGACTTTATTGCTTTTAAGTATGAAGCTATACGTTAGTGGCAATGTTTTTATCATTTACCGTCTTATGCTCTTACTTGATATTTTATGAATAAACTAGCTTACGCTGGCGACTTTGTTCGTGTCAAAGTTGATGATATGCTCGTGGGAATACAAAAATGAAATACAAATACCTACATTATGTTAAACTTGCTCAACATCTTTGTGTATGTGAATAGAATTTCAGCTAATTCCGTTCGGCAGTCAAAGCACAAAAGACTAACAAACATCCATCCATCCATCCATCCATAGATGGATATCTATCCTCACAAAATTTCGCGTTAATGATAGAAGAAGGATAATAATAAATAAATCTACGTCATCACCATCACCACTAAGTAGTTAATAGCAGCCATTTTTAACATTAGCAAAACACAAACACGTTGTAAAAATATAACATAAATAAACACATTTTAGATCCAAGGACATTCTCTCGATTATGAATTCGATTATCAACTATTTGAATTCAGAATCGACAAAAATGTTTTAGTAACGGAATCACTACACGATTTAAAAAAACAATGCCAGTACCATGACAACCAAAAAAGAAAATTAAATTTCGAACCGGCTCGTTCAAAAGTCATGCGCCAACGAAAAAAAGATTACTACCTGCACGTATCAAATTTATGATCTTCGTTACTTTTATCGATTCAGAGAAGATAATGTGCATCTTAGCCTACTTACTGACTGATTTTATTTTATAAATCAATAACCATATTTATAACTAGTTTTTAATTAAATTATTTAAACCAAGCGGATACAAAACTGGTAGTAGAAATTAAGAAAACTTATTTTCTTTCGAAACGGGTAACCTCAAGCCTAGTTTTACCTTCTTCGTACTAATTTCTACTATTATCGGGCTGACTAATAACTAGTTTCTATAATTTTCGGGCTACTTTCCACCATGTGATGAACTAGTTTCTACTACTAACATTCAGACACCATGTGAAATTGTTAATGAATAAATGAAATGAAAAATATTATCGGACTGATTAAGACTAGTTTCTATGATTTTCCGGCTAGTTTTCATCATTTAATAGACTGTGTTTTTACTATAGTCTCCTAGTTTCTACTATTTCCAGGGTAGTTTCTATTATAATCGAGCTGGTCACTAGTTTTTACTATTTCGGACTACCGAAACATCGTCGAACTATAATCAAGAGTACAGTGATCTGAAATTAGCTGACATAATAGTTAACATAATGTATCTGTATGCCCCGAAGAGTTAGGCAGCGGTGCACCAATGTATACCCACAGTTCGCCGGTATGTTTAGGTCCCATGTAATTGGGGACGAGCCTATTGCCACTAACCGGGCACAAATCCTAACTTCGAACTGCTACTGACAATTTTATAGAAAAACCCAATAACAGTTTTTGCTCGACCTGGGAATCGAACCCAAGACCTCTAGCGTAGCAGTCGCGCTTAGAACCACTAAGCTAGGCAGTTCACATACATACATAGTAGTTAAATTGCATTATTTTAAAATATCTATCCAACGATAGATTATTATGTGTGGTTGCTTTTGGTTCCTAGATCAGCTTCCATACCTTTTGCCAATTATCCTTAGTAGGGAATGTATATCCCGCGAGTGCAATGACCTCACGCGTAACGTTATTGGCACAACATGTGAGTGTCGACCATAGACACTTTATATTATACCTCATTGTTCCACGAAACTAAAATAAAACTTACTGCGATACGCCACGAATGACTGGCGCGAATGATAATAATTATAATGTGAACAAAACAAATGGGACACATCTGTTTTAGCTAAAATCAATTAAAATATTGTGTTGACATTAAAAACTGAAACTTTGATAACATTGTTTTAGTAATTACTTAAATTTCAAGCGTTGTGGCTTTAGAATAGAGTGATTATTCAATATCATACAAAAACATCAAAATTCAAATTAACTATAAGTACCTAATCTGTTAATGTAAAAGTACAATATTAATTATTGTACTTTCTACATTGTAAAAGGCAAAACGGAGATAGATAGTTTCATAAAACTGCTAATAGGCGCCATTTTTCCAATATGGCGGCGCAAGCGTCATACGAGGTGTCAAAGTTGTAAATTAAAATTCGGAAAGAGCATGTCGAAATCTATAAAATTACACATTCTAAACTCCCGGAAAACTACCAAATATTACTGGACCATTTGAAAAAGTTGTTATTTTTACTGACTACTACAAACAGATATTCCAATTTAATATGTTTGTATATGTAGATGTGTGGGCTCGTAAGTATAAAGAATTAAAATAGTAGGTAGGCAGACTCAATGTTGGGAGGTCTGGACAGGCCTTCTACGATGACCAAAACAACTTGTTTTACCATAAACACCATTAATCGGGTAAAACTTGCGCAAGATTGTGCGCAGTCGATTTTTGTAAAGGTGTGTCTACACTTGTAACACAACATGTTATAAAATAAGGTTACGTAACATCTTTTAATGCATTTTTAAATACATAAAACTATGTTTTGTAACTTGTTGTGTTGTAATAAGTGTGAACGCACCTTAACTTTGTACTATGATCGACTTTTAGATTTTTCATTCCCTAAAGTAGGTAAATTGTTTATAATGAGGCTAAAACGAAACAATACCCGTAAAAAATTCTCCCATATTTTAGATTTAAAATATTTAACGCTGAAAAATTTAAAATCTATTTATTGTAAGCATAAGTTTGGGACATACAATCGCGGAATTGTCACCCTTACGCCCTTAGTAATAAGGTTTACAAATGGTACACCGCCATTATCCTCGGTTGTACATTGAACTAGTAAAAGTAGATACTTAGATCATTTTGGCGCATTGGAGTTTTTTTCTTTGTTTGTTTAAACCGCGCTAATCTCTCGGAACTACCACTCGGATTGCAAATTTTTACTTGTATACATAGATAGTGAGATTCATAATAAATATATACCCTCACGCTACGACACTCGCGGAGCAGTAACTAAACGCGGGTGAATAAAACCACACCGACGAAGTCGCAGGCAGAAACTAGTTCAGATATATTTAGGACAAGCTACTGCCAGCCACTTTGTTCGCGTGGTTATTGCCACCCGCATTAAGTTAGGACTTTGGTTACTGCTCCTCTCCCGTATGTCGTAGCATGATTAGCATATATTATAGCCTTCCTCGATAAATGGACTATCCAATACAAAAAGAATTTTTCAATTCCAACCAGTATTTCCTGAGATTAGCGCGTTCAAACAAACAAACTCTTCAGCTTTATGATATTAGTATAGATTTATGAAATGGACACTCCATTTCCAAGAAACAAACATCCTTTATTAACGAGCATTAATCTTTGAGGGATCATTAACTGTCTTGTTTGGTAAGTGAACACTAATTGGGACAACATCATGGAATCTGTTTATTGTTTGTTTGTAAATAATGTCAACGGGTGACAGAACCACAGACACAACATCTTATTTTGGAAGCGACTAGTTAGGTAAGTACCTACTTCGTTTGCTAAGTAGATATGAGTATTTATCTACTAGATAAATATTTCATTTATAATTTTTGGACGCACATTATCATATCACACGTATTTATTATTTTTTGACGACACAGCTGGCGCAGTGTATAAGCGATTGGCTCCAGCGCTGGGTGTCGCGGGTTCGATTCCTGCATGAAACAAATATTCGTACTAATTACATACAGATCATCTTGGATCTAATAAAGTCTGTGTGTGGCGTCTACTGTATCTACGTTCAAATAAACAGTGTACTAACCAGTTGGTACTTTTTATTAGCCAACACTTACCTACGTCAATTACTGACCTATTAAATTTAATGATGTCATGCCTAGTTCGTAGCGGGTCATGGATTGGAGATTAACAGAATACGCAGCTGTCCGCCCGACAATCGGTGACATATTTTTGTCGGAGAGATATTTTCTCCTATTTAGACACACACATACCATCACGCCTGTATTCCCCGAAGGGTTAGGCAGAGGTGTAATAATTCATACCCACTATGCTATTTAGAGAATAATAAAATAGAAATACTTCAAAAACATCTATCGGTTTTTAAAAAACGATGAATTTATTAGGCGACCCTGGTTACTTATCTCTGCAAACTGCAAATCACTGCAAAGTACTACAACAATGCAATTACTTCGAATAAAACCCGACTATGACAAAAAGTACGCTAAAAAAGTATGAAACAAGATTTTCAGGATACTGAAAATAACAAGGTTACTGGAGAAACAAGAACAGAACAAAATGAAAAGCCGTAGTCACACGTTATTCAAGTATTACTTTTAGTACCTATATAATAATATAAATAATAATAATTACAAGTGAAGCCCTTTCAAAAGATACCAAAACATGGCGTATTTATCTTATTTTTTTACTCAATGCTTTTTGTCCACTAGAGGGCGCCACATTGAGTTTTTTTAACACGTCACTTATCCTATGTTCAGCGGACGATTAAGGCGGTTCTAACGATATCTCATTTGTCGAATTCCGATAAGTAGTTTAGGAGCTATGGAGGAATAGATGAACATACACACATAAATACATACATAGCCTGTCAAAATCATAACCCTCCTTTGGTTTTCCCGAAGTCGGGTAAAACGGGGAAACAATGATTAAAGGGGGTAACTTGAACTCAATTGTTCCCCTAACAAAAGTAATTTGACGACCTTAATATAACTAAGTTCTTGTATCACGTGTCACGTATTTCTCGGGAATATTTCTCAAGGAACATCGTAACAGTCAAATCATTCAAAACTCAGCCTTACAACAGGGTCTTTGGAATCTTAGGATTATATTACCTGATTTGTAGTCAGATCCCATTGGTCAGCGACGAAGGAGTGTCTGCTGTACAGGAACACAGGCACCTGGTGGTCTTTGACTGGAGTGGGGTCGCTGTTCACCCTGACCACTGTCAGATGAGTGGTTGTGGTCCCAACTGTGGACAAAGGAGACAAGAAGGTAGAAAATAAAATTGATTATGTATTGGCTAAAAAAGGTTCCTATGATGTCCCAAATAAAAACAATTTATTTATTTATTTCTTTTTTATAGGGTTGCCATTGCCTAAATTGCCGACGCCAGACGAAAATTAAAAAAACGGCTAGGTGCGAGTCGGACTCGGCCACGAATGGTTCCGTATCATTATCTACAAAAACGAGCCAAAAAATTACGTTTGTTGTATGGAAACCCCTTTTATATTTATTTTATTCTGTTTTTAGTTTCTATTTGTTGTTATAGCGGCTACAGAAATACATCATCTGCAAAAATTTCAACTGTCTAACTATCATGGTTCATAAGATACAGCCTGGTGACAGACGGACGGACGCACAGCAGTCTTAGTAATAGGGTCCCGTTTTACCCTTTGGGTACGGAACCCTAAAACCAAACATTTGGGTGTAATTGGGCTTTTCCAGCTGTCCTGAGAAAAATATTCGTAGTACTTTCATTCTTATATTCTTATTATTTCTTTATTGTTTTTATTTTATTTATTGTAATAAGTAAATTAAAAACATCGTTTACGTAAGTTTCTCTCATTAAAAGAATTACTTAACTATTCTTAGTAAAAATCGTTACGTACCGAATTATTAAAAAAATAAAAAAAAAAACTCACAAATTAAATCAATCTAAAATACATTTATTTTCTCATAATAACTGCAAGCGTGCGTGAAGCGTTGAACAATGATCCATGAGCATGTTATGTAGTCGGTAAAAAATATTGCCTCGTAAAACTGCTGTTGCCAAGTGTACCTACACTCGGTAGTTACTAGGTACAGGCAGGTCATCAATTGGTAATCACACTTGCATTAAAATTTGTTCGAAAATAGGGTTATCAGTTGATGATGCTGTCTGTACCTACGCACTGTAGAGGTTGGACGAACCGTATACATACAAACTAATTCATTTACTTAATGGTACGAGTCTTTTGAGGATGGCAAATCATCGTATTATTTCTTCCGAAATGGGCGGAGCGGGAGGGAGTGTCAGATTCTTGCTGACTAACTAAAACCCTTCCGTGTTCCTCCTAATGCCGTTAGGGTTCCACGGTGACTCTTTCGAACAAATGCCGCAACCCTGGAAGCTACTTATGAGATAAAGACTATTTTGATTTAGCAGAATATATATGTCAGACAGTCTTAACCGTCTCTCTAGAAATTAAAATATAATATTTTAGTTAATAATAAATACTGCCTCGGTAGCCTAGTGGTCCTAAGCGCGATTGCTACGCTAGAGGTCTTGGGTTCGATTCCCAGGTCGAGCAAAAAGTGTTATTGGGTTTTTCTATAAAATTCTCAGTAGCAGCTCGGAGTTAGGATTTGTGCACGGTTAATGGCAATAGGCTCGCCCCTTATTACATGGGACCTAAATATACCGGCGAACTGTGGGTGTACATTGTTACACCTCTGCCTAACCCTTCGGGGAATACAGGCGTGATGGTATATATAATAAATATAATATTTTAGTTAATAATATTTTAGTTAATAAAATATAATATTTTAGTTAATATACGAACTCAAAAATAAATACGCAATTCAATCACAGTAGATTGAAATCCCGGTACACAAGTAACTACTAGTAAGGATTCCAAAACTTGGGTTCCTACAATGCTCAGTAAGGGGAAAAAAGTCCTCAGTCATAAAAGCGACTAAAATAGATTTTCTTTTTACAAAATTGTAACGTAATAAAATATATGCAATATTACTGCTACGCTTCCGTGGGTCATCGCGTGATGTTATAATATAGCCAATATGAACGGGCTATATGAATAACGCGAACGAGTTTTATTTTCAAATCGGACCAGTATTTTCTGAGATTAGCGTACGTTCAAACAACTTATAAAACAAAGCGACATTAAAAAAAACCGGACAAGTGCGAGTCGGAACGGCCCACCGAGGGTTCCGTACGTAGGATCATTATAAATTACAGGATTAAATAAATAGCTTACTAATTAAAAAAATAGTATATTTATTTATCTTCTAGACTATACTTAGATATCGAGTATTAGGTAATTATAATTATTTTAAACTTATCGTTCCAACGGGAAGTACCCTATGGGCTTTGATTCCCTTGAGAGTGTCGAAATATGCGTTTTTTGCTGAATAAACGGCCGTATCTTTTATTTACGTAAACTTAGACGTTTGATTGTTTCATAACTTTATGGGACCGTAGGGTCAATCAAACTTCTAAGTATACGGTTACCTGAGTATACGGTTTAAATTTCAACTTGATACCTCCACGCATTCCCGAAATAAAGGGTCTCGACAGACAGACAGACTGAAGGACGGAAAACAAAGTGATCTTATAAGGGTTCGGTTTTTCCTTTTGAGGTACGGAACTCTAAAAATCCTCCTTATCGCTCTTAACAGATAATGTGTTCAGGACACTGGATTGAAATTCTTAGCCTCTAGCCCAGTTACCGTTACCGTACCGTTTAGAACCGATGGCCGTTGGTACATGTGTTCTTGTGTGGAGACCACGAATCGGCAAGCGTAAGGTGGGACGCCCTCCCTCAGGCTCGGTGAAGCGACGGTCTTTCCAGGGTAGCTGGTAGCTACTGAATGAGAGTTGCTGGAAATAGAGCCAAGTGGCATGCAAGTGGAGAGGCCTATGTCCAGCAGTGGACTATTGTAGGCTGGATGATGAACCCAGTTCAAATCCAGCCTTTGGGTCACGCGAAGTTTCAAGTAACCGACATTCGTAATTAAATATTTAATCAAATAGAAAACCAACCAAAACATATAAGATTTAAAACGTTTTAATAATGTTAATTCAACAGTTAATTTTCAACAACACTTGAAAAGAAAAATAAATAATTCAAGCAATGCACCATTTCGCGAAGTGCACTCAATCACTAATTCTTAAGAGCACTTAACAACATCTAGCTAATATGCTAATGAATATTGTCTTCACTCAGACTTTAATTACTAAAAAAAATACTGTCTGTCGGTCTAAGTAATACATCTTTTAGCTTTTCATTTTAATTTAAAAATATGTAGTTAGGTACTGAAAAACAAAGACAAATAGTTTTTTTTTTTTATTTAATATGATTACGTGCGTATGCTACTGAGCACAATGTGCACACGACAAAAAAATCTGCTAAGTGCACTCTCTTGCAATAGTGAAGTGAATGTGCCTATCGATTAAAAGTATCGATAAACAATGTGTTGATTTAAAAAATAACACATGTATAACATATTCCTCGAAGGGTTAGGCAGAGATGTACCGATGTACACCCACAGTTCGCCGGTCTGTTTTAAGTCCCATGTAATAAGGGGCGAGCCTATTGTCATTAACCGTACACAAACCTCCTAACTCCGAGCTGCTACTGAGAAATTCCTAACGGAAAAACCCAATAGGTAACACTTTGCTCGGCCTGGGAATGGATCCCAGGACCCCATGCTCAACAGTCGCGCTTGCGACCTCGATGCCAACGAGACAGTTAAAAAATACATTTTAATGTCTTTTTTGAAAAGAATTGGACCATCTGCATGTCGCATTTTAAAATGTTTCGTAAAGGCCTGTTCATACTGGGATATTATCTCCCCTGTGATAATATCACACGTGTATGGAAAGACCTTTATACAATATGGTTTTTTTTTTTTTTTAGTGGGTGGGAAATCGGCAAATAACTTCTCCCGCCCTGGGCGGGGCGGGAGGGAGTGTCAGACTTTTACTGACTAAAACCCACCCATGTTCCTTCTTGTGCCCTTTGCGTTCCGGGGGCGCGGTATCTCTTACGAACAACCCGCAGCCCCGGCAGGATACATTATGGTTACAGGTGCAGTCCAGTTGCCGGAAATCGTTCATTTAGGTTGACAACATTAATTAAATTAAAATTATTTCATGTGTTTAAAATATGCGTTATCTTTTAGGTATGTATAATTAATTACATTTGTAGGTATGACACAATTACTTAATGAAAGTCGGAATATCGGCCCGGCTATTAATGTTCCTGTGGGGGCCACTGCCTCTTTATAGTCATAATTATTTTGTTTCATTTAAGTTACCTCGAACTGCCTCGTTAGCATAGTGGTCCTAAGCGCGCATGTTACGCTAGAGGTCTTGGGTTCAATTGTTTTTTTTTTTTTTTAAAAACGTTTTCTCACACTAGGAATTTCTCGTGTATCCTGTGGCGTTTACAAACATATAAACTACATACACAAACAGCCAGACCCGGAACAACTATCTGTAGGTCATACAAATATTTGTTCCGTGCGGGAATCGAACCCGCGACACGAAGCACAGCAGTCGATCGCTTGGCCACTGCGCCAACCGTGTCGTCAAATTCCCAGGTCGAGCAAAGTGTTATTTGGTTTTTCTATGAAATTCTCAATAGCAGCTCGGAATAAGGATTTGTGCCCGGTTAATAGCAATAGGCTCGCCCCTTTTACATGGGATCTAAACTTTCCGGCGGACTGTGGGTCTACATTGGTACACCTCTGCCTAACCCTTCGGGGAATACTGAGGCGTGATGGTATGTAATTAAAATTCTGCTAAAACGAATCAACCTAAGTTAACATGTCTCCCATTTTAAAAAGTATTTAGATATGATATTTTACGCTGATAATTTTAAACGTTTACTAGATGTACGTAGGTATATTGAACTGTTATTGCTAGATGGGAAATATAACACAATTGACAAATTTTATCATTAAGAGATTGTATAGGTTGGTTCAATATATCAGAATTAAGCTAAATTATAAATGAACGGTTTCAGAACCTAACCTAGTCTAACAACTATACAATTGTAAACGGTAATATGAAGGTTATCACGATAACGTTACAGTTGCCAACTGCTTGTAGCACTGAGGAGAATGAGTGTGACGAATGCAATTTCTGTGTTGAAAAATAGTATTGTATTGTGAGTATAAAAGTAAAAGATATCAGTATTACTTGATATATTTTATATTTAGAATAAAATAATATGTTGAAAAACACAGCGTATTCTAAACTTAAATAATTTTATTTTACATTTTCTGAAGTTTACTGACTTCAGTGAAGGAAAACATCGTGAGGAAACCTGGACTTATCTTCTATACTTATAATAAATCTGTAGAGAGGTCAATTCTGTACATGAAATATATTTCCAAAATAACTATCAGGGGGTGATTAGGGATCGATACTGATGCCAAAAATGCAATCAGTAAAATTGTTGTCTGTCTGTCTGTCTGTCTGTATAACCGTTATAGAAACAAAAACTACTCGACGGATTTTAACGAAACTTGGTACAATTATTTTTCATACTCCTGTGTTGGTTATAGTATACTTTTCATCACGCTACAATCAATAGGAGCAGAGCAGTGAAGGGAAATGTTGGGAAAACGGTAGAAGTTACTCCATTTTTTAAGCTTCCGTCGCGTGTGCAACCTTAATGGTTAAAGCTACACGGAAATCATATATGACGGAAATGTTCTCCTTAAAATTATATAAAAAATATCCCACGACAGCATATGTCTATCTTTTATGGTTGACTCACAATATCACGTGTAACTCCCGATAGCTTAGCCGTTCGAAGCTTTCTGATTATATTTGTCTACTCTTACGTTTATAACACTCTCATTCATCGCTAATTAAAAAAGTTAACATTATTAACTATTCCATAAAAAAGAATCATAGAAATAGATTGACATATTATATTTCCCTACTAAAATATGATAGTTAATCTATCTGTTACATCAAAACCACTGAACCGTGAGGAAGAACATAGGCTACTTTTTTTTACGAAAAACGACGGAAACGCGGACGAAGTCGGGGGCAACAGCTAGTAATTAATATGAGTCTGAGATCGCGAATCCGAATTGAGCAAGCGTTGTGATCAATACTCATGCTTTATATGGGAAGAAGCCTTTGCCCTGCTATGGGACATTAATAGGCTGATATTTTAATATTAGTACCATTGAGCTGTTTCTGAGCATTCGCCCACGAATAGTTGTCAACTTCCTGAAAACAATTGTTACTGACTGTCTAAAAGTTAATAATAATTTATCCATTATGATAGCAAATAAATAATACTTTTTAGATACTTGAATAACATTTTCTATCATAAAATAGTTTGTAATCTAACTAGCTTTTACCTGTGAATTTGTCTGCGTGAATTTTAAAACAAAATATAGCCTATAGCATTCAGTATATTAACGTAGTTTCCTATTAGCGCAAGAATTTTCGGAGATTAGTGCATTAAAACCAAAAAACAAATAATTTCTTTAGGTTTATCCAGTACAGGTAGTACCAACAATTAAAACTTGAAATAACGACATGCCCCATCACTATTTCTAATCTATCGATAAAAAAACTATCAGTAACTGTATAAGCGTAAGTATAGAGAAACTCTTCCTTGCTAATGAGGCGTCTAGACGATTTTGCTTGCTTTTCTCACACATCGATCGTCCATTGTTTGAATAACATGCATTGCTTTTAAAAGAAGACATCTCCTAACGTTTTTATCTAGGAAAAGTTTAATATCAGTGCGTAAATTTTGACTACATTAACTTAAAGATGTTCTAATAAATACGTAATTTTATTTTGATTATGGTTTACCATTAAAAAAGTAATATTTACTATTAAAAAAATATTGTTTACGAAAGAGGTCTACTTCGAATTTTATTTTATAGGCACTCGCCGCCGCTGGCGAGCGACAGTGATGCGGTAGGTGGGTGCGCTCAGTCCATGCACCGACAGTCCGACACTGGTTACTCACCGCTAATTTCATCAGCTACGAACTTAACAGTTGTAATATCATTATATGAGTTCCAAAATGCAAAAAATAAAGCATAAAAAAGTATTGAGTAATTAATGGAAATATGTTTTATTACTGATACCGATCTACAAATAGAAATCCCGTCCGCAATATCAAAAACTTTTCCTGTACTTATAAATATTTTGTACATTTTTCCGAAAAGTCTGAGAAATCTTCAAGGTAATTAATTACGACTTGCCAAAGAAAACAGCTCAGTATAAGAAACGTTTATTTACAAACATTTTACAGTGGGGTTATGAAATTACGAAGAATCTTGACACCTCGATTCAGAAAAAAACCAACGCCATCTATCGAGACTTATGTAACTAAAAAAAAAAACAAAATGTGTCATTTTCGTATTTGACGTAATTCCTTCTATTATTTTTGGTTATTTGAAAAATGTGGGACGCTACAAATGTCTTCTATATCGTAAATGCGTTTAAAAAAATATAAAACATATGCCTACACATACAGCCAGACCCGGAATAACAAACTGGAGGGCAAACATTTATTCCGTGCGAAATTCGAACCGGCGACAGGCAGCGCGGCGTCTAACCGCGCAGCCAATTCGCCAAATGTGTTATCATTTGACATTTACCAATACTATCCACCACCATACCATCACGCCTGTATTCCCTAAAGGGTTAGGCAGAGGTGTAACAATGTACACCCACAGTTCGCCGGTATGTTTAGGTCCTATGTAATAGGGGGCGAGCCTATTGCCATTAACCGGGCACAAACCTTAACTGTGAGCGGCTACTGAGAATTTTATAGAAAAACCCAATAACATTTGGTTTTTATCCATACTCTACTACCGCTCACCGACTGCCCCGTTGGTCTCGTGGTGGCAAGCAAGACTATAGAGCGTGGGGTTCACAATTCCTAACTTCGAGCTGCTACTGAGAATTTCATAGAAAAACCCAATAACACTTTTAGCTCGACCTGGGAATCGAACCCAAGACCTCTAGGGTAGCAGTCGCGCTTAGGACCACTAGGCTACCGAGGCAAGTTACCAATACTATCTGGTATAATATATTATAGCCATATATACCATCACGCCTGTATTCCCCGAAGGGTTAGGCAGAGGTGTAACAATATACACCCACAGTTCGCCGGTATATTTAGGTCCCATGTAATAGGGGGCGAGCCTATTGCCATTAACCGGGCACAAATCCTAACTCCGAGCTGCTACTGAGGATTTCATAGAAAAACCCAATAACACTTTTTGCTCGACCTGGGAATCGAACCCAAGACCTCTAGCGTAGCAGTCGCGCTTAAGACCACTAAGCTACCGAGGCAGTTATATAATAATATAACAATAACAATAATATATAACAATAATATAATATAGTAATATATTATAGCATATAAAATATACGGGTACATTAATATTTACATACCTACCTAGCAATATGCTACTGATAACAGTAGTTTCAACTCGAGTACTATCAATCTGGCCTGAATATTTAGATATGTAAGTAGACAGATACCTACTTAGGTAGCGTCGCTACCCTACTTCTGTAAAATGTATCTTTATTTAAACTAATAGCTTCTGCTAGTTTTTTTCAGTTACGTCTTTTGTTACTGCTACTCTCCCGTGAGTCGCAGCGTGATGTTATAACGCCTAAAGTCTTCCTTGATAAATTAACTATCCAACACAAAAATAAATTTTCAATTCAAAACAGTAGTTCTTGAGATTAGCGCGTTCAACCAAACACACAAACTCTTCAGCTTTATAATATTAGTAGAGATGACTAAAAATTACCTAATTCTAGCTCCTCTCATTTTTGGTAAGATGATTCCATAATTTGCTGTTATATCGGCTTTAGACGATGCGAAAATATCAAGTATCTATAGTAGTCGCCATGAGTCGTGAGCACAAATGTCAAGTTAATTTTCGGGTTCTGCCGGGTATATTGGGCCGCCGACGCTGCACGCGATTGGTTCGTCAGTTGGACCGATCGCGTGCAGCATCGGCGGCGGCGCCCCAAAAAGTCCCGAAAGGAACCCAAAAACCGAAAAAATAACTTGACACTTGTGCTCACGACTCGTGGCGACTAATATACCAACCACGGTTCAAAAGATACACAGTCCTATGTCAGACAGATATAGGGTCCTGTTTGCACCTTCTGGGTACGATACTTTAAAAGGAAACCAAAGGAAACCACACTGTATTGTACGCGTAAGATTATATCCTATCGTTGTAAATAAGATAGTACGTGAGACAAGTTAAGTGGTCCACTATCTCTAGAGAGTAGGCAGTAGCCGCTGCACGCCAGGAAGCGAATGTTTTTATAATAATTATAGCCATTGATAACGTAATCACTGTATTTTCCACGTGTATGTGCTAGTATATTACAAAGTTAAGAATAGGGTTGCCATGGGTATTTATTATAGAATATTGTAATTTTTTTTCTTCTTAGCGTATCGAGGGCCAATAAAAAAATAACATCAAAACAAATCGATAAAATATTTTTTTTTTAACATTTTATTTTCAGTTTTACTAAATTTGTTTAGCCTTACAAAGTAAATATATTCCATTTGCATAAAAAGGTAGCAACCCTAGGTAAAAACCAGTTGGTGAATACGAATTATACCTATTGCCTCATCAATCCGGAATAAATCTAAGGGCGAGATGTACAGACTACGTTTTGCTAAGTAGGTAAGCGAATATGAACATTAGGAGCACAACAATAAGGTTCTTTGAATTTCGTCCTTAATCCCGAGAAAAGTCCGTTTCAGATAATAACATTTTCTAAAAGCCTAAAAATCAATGAACAGTGAACCTGTTAAGAGCTTGAGATATAATTAATCCAATAAATTAGGGTACGTAAGTACTTAATTAAATAAAAAAAATACCTGCAGATTTTTGACAAAAGGGATTAGAGTGCCTAGGGTAACCATATGATAGGAATTTTCTGGACATGTCTCGAAATTTTATTTAATCACCCTAAGATAGACGGGTAGCAAATGCCTAAGGCATTAAGTCCGCCTTTGTACAGTGTATTTTCTACATTATATGCATAAAGTTTAATAAATAAATATAATTTTAAATACCTGTAGTTTAGTAAAATAATGTGTTTCCAGGTTACCAATTTTTTATTAAATTAACTATAATGTTCCGCTGTGACACCCGCGTTTAGGTCTTTGGGTACTACTCCGCTCCCGTTGGTCGTAGCATAATGATCTTTACGTATAAACCTTCTTCTTGAATCGTTCTATCTATTTATGGAAACGCATTAAAATCCGTTGAGTAGTTTGAAAGATCTGAGCGATCTATGTACCTTTCCATCAATTATTTTTAATATTGTTTTTGATATTGAATCATTATTTTTAATACTGTATTGATTTTATTCACACTGCTTACGGAATATTTCTATTTCAAACGTTTCTTTAGTCATAACAATTCGTTATCACAGTAAATGTTTTTACATAACAGCTGTTCAGTAAATTACATAACTACACTGATAACTGTGATGTTTAATCACTGTAATTCGTAAATTAAAGTGAGAGACAATCAATTGAAACGCCCGTCTTAGTAACGAATAAGATAAGTAATATAAATATTACTTTATTTATTTGTTTTTGTTTTTGTGAACAAAAAAAAATTTATGTAGGTACGTCACTTTCGCTTAAATAAGCAGCGTTTTTTTTCTTTTCTTTCGTTGAACAGAGGTCAACATATTAAGCTACCCTAATGTGTCAAATTTCTTTGATGGTTTTTAAGCTTTATTGCAAAAGGCATAAAGTTTATGTTCAATCGGGAAAATTTGACAGTTAGGATTGCTTGATGTGCTGCCAGAAATCATAGACGACTTTTTTATCATAGCCACAGACTATTTACTTAATAGAGTTAACCTATTATGAGTATCTGTACGTCGTTTGATAGAAAGGCGGGAATTTAAATACTAATTCAATAGACACGTCATTTATAATAATATAATAAAGCTGAAGAGTTGTTTGTGTTTGTTTAAACTAGCTAATCTCTGAAACTACCCAGTTGGATGGAAATTTTTTTTGTTTATATGATTGCTAAATTCATGAGGGATATATAACACCAAACTACGACACACGGGAGCGGAGCAGTATCCAAAGACGTAACTGAAAAAACAAGCGGACGATGCTACAGGAAAAAGCTAGTATAAAAAACGTTGCTTTCCAGATAATAAAAGTCAAGTATTTAAGTACGTTATGCAAATAAGATAAGTGCTTGTTGACTTTATTTTGAATCACTATTAGGTACCTACCTATTATTTATATGTTATCTAAAACGTTTATTTTTATTAGGTACTTTCGTCAAGGTTAAGAGATGTGATAACATGTAGTAACTACTTATCAAAAGTAACAAGACAAACAGCAATAAAACTTACCGGATTTCTATACTTAATGTAAAATTACAAATTCTCAAATGCGCATTTAAACTGGTTGACTTAATGATCAATAGTAATTGGGTTATCGATATCGACATCCACTTGGAAATTAAATATGGCTGCCATCACCGAAATTGCTAACGCTGGACCAAACTTCCAAAATTTCGAACATTTGACAGTGAAATTGAGATTTTTTTCCCGGACGCCCCTGAGATCGTTTTTACAATCAATATAAACACATCATTTAATTTTTGTTACTTTAATTTCATACTTATCTTTCAATTAATCTGGATTCCCCTAACACCCCATAATACCCTTTCTGGACAAATCCCGAACGCCCTTTAAGCTAGGACTAATCCGGGAAATCTCGAATGGATGGCAACACTAAATTGGAAAGACGCAGAACTTGCACACTTATATACATATAAAGCTAGCGAACTGCCCGCGAACTGCCTTCGTTCGCGTGGCTTATTTCACCCGCGTGAAGTTACGGCTTTCGTTACTGCTCCGCTCCCGTTGCGTGATGAATTGATGATATATAGCCTATGTTACTCAGGAATAATGTAGTTATCTGTTGGTGAAAAAAATGTTAAATTGGTTCAGTAGTTTCGGAGTCTATTCGTTACAAACAAACAAAAAAAATTTTCCTCTTTTTAATATTAATATAGATACAGCCCGAAAAATTGTTTCACATAATTTCTTCAACGCGGAATAACATTTTAACTGTTTAAAAGTGTGTCTATACAAAAGTACCTACCTATGATATTCAACGTCTGTCAAAAATGCATGTTAAGGCCTGTAGGCGTGAGTATAAGTACCTACACACTTATCTACTTAATAGCCATTTTTGGACGTTTCCGCTACGGTATCAGTGAATGATGCAACTGGCCTTCACAGTTGCTAAGATACATCATCCTTTACTGATACATATTATATAGAGGTTAAGGTTGTTTGTTTGTTTTTTATCTCTGGAAGTACTGGTCTTATTATAAAATAATTGGTGGTAAGTAAAGCGTCATAGTGTTATGGACGAAGTCTACGAACGCCTAACTAAACTCTAAACAGGTATAGTAGTCGCCACGAGTCGTGAGCAGAAATGTCAAGTTAATTTTTGGTCTGTCAGTCGGGCCGATTGCGTGCAGCGTCGGCTCCCCACTGCCTCGTTGGCCTAGTGGTCCTAAACGCGACTGCTACGCTAGAGGTCTTGGGTTCGACTCCCAGGTCGAGCAAAAAACTGTTATTGGGTTTTTCTATGAAATTCTCAGTAGCAGCTCGGATTTGGATTTGTGCCCGGCTAATGGCAATAGGCTCGCCCCCTATTACATGGGACCTAAACATACCGGCGAACTGTGGCTGTACATTGTTACACCTCTGCCTAACCCCTCGGGGAATACAGGCGTGATGGTATGTGTGTGTGTTAACTTGACATTTGTGCTCACGGCTCGAGGTGACTATTATACTTGCAGTAAATTACAGATCCCTCGTTATTCTTCTAGTATTATTAGCATCCGCGCGCGTCGTTGACCGCGTAAATGTTTTTACGTACACCTATTTTTTTTTAAATTATAAAATGTAGCCTATAAGCTCAGAAGGCGAATAATTAGGCTTATGATTAGCGAAAGAATTTTCAGAATTCGACCAGTAATTCCAGAGATTCGCGCGTTCAAAGAAAAACAAACTTAAGTTCAGCTTTATGATATTTGAGTTTTTTTTTTTTTTTTTTTTAATCTTTTGTTTTAGGGGCTTTTATTCTTAGAACATGTCAGCCCCGTTGATATTTGAGTTACATTTGAGACAAAATATGTCCTTCTGACTTTGAAGCAGAAAATTCAGCTTCTTTGAGCATGTTTAAGGTTTATAATTTGTTGGAGGAAGAAGGCTTATAACGAAAAAGTAAGGGAACCGCTTTCATGTTTGTGATTGATCTAAAATAAGCTTCAAATTGAAATTATTTATTTATTTATTAAAACTTTATGCACAAATGAAAAAAAATACACTGTACAAAGGCGGACTTAATGCCTTAGGCATTTTCTACCAGTCTACCTTAGGGCGATGCAGAGACAAAACATAGTAGGTGCAAGGAAGAGAAACTGCGAATTTCCGAGAATAAAATATAATAATAAATACATACACACAAACAAAATATACAAAGTAAAGAGAGATCAAAATACATAGGTGGAGAAATATAACAAATTAATTGTGGGACGAAATTATTATGTACTAGCTTCCGCCCGCGACTTCGTCCGCGTCCTATTTGTTATATTATCCCACGAGAACCATACTTTTCTTTAGGATAAAAAGTATCCTATGTGTTATTCCACACAACAATCTATCTCAGTGCAAATTTCATCCACATCCGTCCAATCGTTCCAGCGTGATTGAGTAACAAACATCCATCCAGCCTCAAAACCTTTCGCATTTATAATAGCAAGACTTTATTAAGGTAAAAGTTATACTTAACATGGAAACCGGAGCTCATAACTGGTACCTATAGAAGTATAACCCCCGACAAAAAAATAAATATCCCTACCGCAGCTAACAAAAGAGCTGATAACTTTGAAACCGCTAAACCGATTTCCATCAAACATAGCTAAGAACACTCCCGACTAATATACCTATCAAACAAAAAAAAACTAAATCAAAATCGGTTCTAGCGTTCGGGAGCTACGATGCCACAGACAGACACACAGACGAGTCAAACTTATAACACCCCGTCGTTTTTGCGTCCGGGGTTAAAAATATCTTCTATCAAAAATGTCAGGTGCGCAGTACTAGTAACTGGCGTGATTGTATGCAGGTGGCGTTCTGTAGTTTCTGCCCATGGGAAAACGGCGTGAGTTTACGTATTCTATGTATGTAAGTGTAATATTGTATGAAAATAAATGTCGTTTCAACAAATATGCTAGGTTATAACCAAATATTAGCCAGCTGTCACTCAAAACTTGTAGTTTGATTCACGTTTACACACCCATTGAAATTTGCTATACCTACCTACGCCTGATAACGGATAACAGACAGACGAGTGATTACACTATGTAATCGCAAAATAAAAAGCTACAGAATATGTAAGTACTTCACAAAATGCCTGATAAGAAGTTTATGAACATTGCATTAGTGATAGACGCACAAAATGAAGTTGAACAGAAGGTATAAGTCTGAGGAGGCCCCTGGGAACGTCTGCGTAAGTGTGAGAAGGGAACACAGAACACTAGGGTGGTTTTTAGTCAAAAAGAGTCCGACAAACCCCTCCCCTAAAAAAATGATAAAAGAAGTCCGGATTTAACAATCAGAGTTTAGTTCAGTGATAAAAGTAATTATTATTAAACGAAATTTTGGCCTTGTCTCTGTCTACACGTGTTTAACTGCTATATTTATCACGCACATAAGGCGCTGCATCTATATAGTTTGTGATTACATTATTATTACAGCATAATAAAAAAAAAAAATGTTATCTCGTGTCAGATTACGGGTTATCGCTACACAGATTATGATGTTTCATTAGTAATTAATTCTGGCAGATTTCTGTTATCTCTAACGAGATTGGTAAAGTGCTATTGATTAATTTCCTGATCCCTGAGATTTTATTCAATCATCTTTTATTAGCAAAGAAAACTCTGATGAGTCTACCTACCCTATAACAGACACATACGTGATGGTTTATATTGAGTTAAAAGCACACGTCTTCTTAGTAAATATGACATGAATTCCAGTATGACAGACTTTGCATAACGCGCAAAGACATGCATACACTTCTCATCGTTTGCATTAATGTATGCAAATTGAAGTTCAAAGGTGTCTATGAATTAATTTACTTGACTTAAATGTGTTTGTCAATACATTTTCATTGTTCAGACAAATGACTCGCTCGCACTTGACTTAATTTGTAGAAAATGTCAACTAAAGGTTGCATCATTAAAAACAATTTAGTAATGGGCCAAGAGTAACTCCCTGAGGTACACCAATTATCTCCGAGAGTAATTTGCCGTAAATTATGGTAGAAAATGAAGATCGAGTTTAAATTAATGTCTCAATTATGTTCAAAGTAAACAGAATTAACAAAACAACATGTAAACGCTAAACAAAGAATATAATCTGCTTGACGACATAGTCAAATGCTTTTAATAAGTCTAGGAAAATCAGACAGAGTTCGGTAAGGGAAACCAATCCATAACAAAGCAATTTAGACTAGTTTATTATTAATTACGTCACGCCATCATTAGGGTGGTCCTTATTTTTCGACTTTTGTATTATCCCGGGGCACTTTCTCATTTGATTCTATACCACAAAATATGAAATAACCTTATGTTAAGATTTAGAGGTTGCTCTCAGCTGTGAAAATATTTACAAAAAGCGTTGAAGGACAGCTTAAATAATAGTTTTGTGTAAATAATGTTTCATTTAGGTGTTTATATAACATTTTACGTGCAAGTAAAACTCGCATAGACAATCGCTTCTTATCCCTTCCTCCCTTCGACCTCTCTTCTATACGGACGCATGGAGATTTAGACCGATTACACAATCAAAAACAGAAGCTATAAGACGTACGCGAGCGCACTAACATCATAATAATATTTTACAATACTTTAAATAATAAAAATACAAAAAATACAGATTTTGAGTTTTTATTTAAAATTCAAACCTTGATAGCGACCTCTAAATGTCATTAAAAAAATAAACATAAAAATACTCTAATACTTTCTTATGGTATATAATCAAATTATGTGTTGCCCCGCGAAATTAAAGAAAAAAAACATTTCTTCTTACAAATAAGGACCGCCCTAGTCATCATGATAGCCAACATTTTAAAACACAAGTTTGAGATACATAAACGTCTGCCGGGGCTGCGGGTTGTTCGTAAGAGATACCGCGCCCCCGCAACTCAAAGGGCACAAGAAGGAACATGGATGGCTTTTAGTCAGTAAAAGTCTGACACTCCCTCCCGCCACGCCCAGGGCGGGGGAAGTCATTTGATGATTTCCCATTCTTAAAAAAAAAGATACATAAACGTGTATGTAAAAAGCCAATTCTCTTTGAAAAAAAACGTTGCCCCACATTAGGAATTTATACTGTATCGTAAGTGCGTTTACAAACAAATTAACTTGCATACACAAACCCGGAACAACTACCTGTAGGCCATACAAATATTTGTTCTGTTCTTCTCCATACAGACCTACGTTTTGGAACGCGCAACTAGCTTCAATTTTCTGTCTAACATCTTAACAATTCAAAAGAGCCTATAAATGGTCTAATTGAAATAAAAACTTTGATTTTGTTTGTACGGGAATCGAACAGCGCAGCAGCCAGTTGCTTAGCCATTGCGCCAACCGTGTCGTTATCTCTTCTCTAATATTATAATAATAGAGAAGATAAAAGAAGAAAAAGAAGAGAGAGAAGAGATAAAGCTGTTTTTTTTTGTTTGTAACGAATAAGCTCCGAAACTACTATACGGATTTTTACAACTTTTTCACCAATAGATAGCTACATTATTTCTGAGTAACATAGGCTGTACAACATTACGCTGCGACTCACGGGAGCAGAGCAGTAACTAAAGACGTAACTAAACGCGGGTGAAATTAGCGACGCGGACGATGTCGCGGGCTGTTCGCTAGTTAATTACTATGTAGGAATCGTATGACGTTATAAACGTTATGGCATTTTAAAGTTCCTGTCTACAGTGTTATACCACAGGAAACCAGAAATGTCACACGCAATACAATATTCATATTGTAACAAGTACAATATTAATAGTAATATCGTATTGTAACTGATATTTATGAATGTGTTTATTATCATTACTTGTTAAACCACAATTTAAATAGGTATATAGTACCCTGCACGCGATCGATACGACTGACGGACTAACCGCGTGCAGCGTCGGTGGCCCAGAAACCCAAAAAGGAACACAAAAACTTAAGAATTAACTTGACATATGTGCTCACGACTCGTGGCGACTACACTACCTATACTCCAACCATGTAACATTAGAACAATAACGTTATAACGCCATCGTTATTTTAATATTAGCATATATTAAATAAGCTCCGTTATTTCACGATAAATTTAAAGACCTGTGGCATCGTAGCTCTCGAACGCCTGAACCGATATCGATTTAGGTTTTGTTTCAAAGGTGAATTAGTCGAGGGTGTTCTTAGCTATGTTTGATGGAAATCGGTTCAGCGGTTTTAAAGTTATCAGCTCTTTTGTTAGCTGCGGTAGGGATTTTTATTCTTCTGACGGGGGTTCCGTAAACATTTTAATTTAGTGTTTTTGTAAATAATAACCAAATTCACGAGGATTAGTATAGGTTATATAATATCACGCTACAACACACGGGTGCGGAGCAGTAATCAAAGATGTAACTTAAAGCGATTGAAAAAATCCACGTGTACGTAGTCGCGGACAGCAGTTATTAGTATTACAACTATAATAAATATGGAGTATTAAGTAAAATAATTCATCTACGCGCAAATAAGGATAAAGATACAAATAAATGGTATAATAAACACGTGGTAATGGCATCGATTACACACGGAACATTAACAATACGCTTAGTTTCACATTTGTATGTAAATTAAATTATTGCAAGGATGAGCAATTGCGTGCGGACTGTAATTTATTATCACTTGGCTACGCGTATTGGTGAATGCGTCCGTAGCAACATTATTATGCGATATCGCTAACAAAAAAAAAACAATTTCAAATCAAATCAAAAACGTCGGGGTGTTATCAGTTTGACGTGTCTCTCTATATGTGTGTGTGTCTGTGGCATCGTAGCTTCCGAACGCATGAACCGATTTTGATTTGGTTTGAAAGGTGAATAAGACGGGAGTGTTCTATGTTTGATGAAAATCGGTTAAGCGGTTTTAAAGTTATCAGCTCTTTTGTAGGCTGCGGTAAAAATTCTTATTCTGCTGTCGGGGGTTACTTGTTGTTTTTAATTTTGTGTGTTGTTTTATAATAATAACAAATTAGAAAAACATGACACTAGTCGATTTTATAGAAGTAAGAAATAAGTTAACTACAGAAGAATCGATTTTATAATTATATACTTAGCAAAACTGGTGTATATTGTACTTTTGCATGCGATCTGATTAAATATGGTTGTTGCTAATTTTTTTTTTTCACCATATATTGTCCCTATATTTGCGAAATAAAATATCTTAATCCTAATTAGCAGTTCCTAATAATGCATAATTTTGACAGACGCTAAGATGAAGCCCACTAAAACCGATTGTTTTTACAAAATTTACAATAAGCGAATAATTCAGTTTCCACATTTTACATTGAAAAAAATTACCATAGGAGCCTATTATTGTTCACTGCAGGCGTTAAGCCTTTTCTTATTTATTTATTTATTTATCCTTTCTCTGTTAACATTACAGGTTATTAAGACCCAATGCGATAACAGGGTATTTTAATACATTACATATCTACTTGTATCTAGAGAACCCATACACCATAATAAACTTTATACCTTATAAAGAGAAGACACGTAATACAGTCAAATAATAACGTAAATATTAATCCTATCCTAACGTACCATCACGCCAGTATTCCCCGCAGGGATAAGCAGAGGTGTACTCATGTACCCCCACAGTTCGACGGTATGTTTAGCTCCCATGTAATAGGGAGCGAGCCTATTGCCATAAACCGGGCACAAATCCTAATTCAGAGAATTGCAATACTGAGAATTGCATAGAAAAACCCTTTAACACTTTGCTTGACCTAGGAATCGTACCCAAGACCTCTAGCGTAGTAGTAGCGTAGGCAGTCCTAACCTACATATTTCACAAAATATTGCAGTTCATGCGATAATTTGAGTTTTCCTTGAGAACTATGTGAGCTGCTCGTATCCACAATCATGCTAATAAAACGTTCAAATCCATAAAACGCTAGTTTTGGCACTTGTGTAAGCGCTAACATTGCAAAATTAGCACTTATGTATATTTGCATAAGATTTACTGTAGGTATCTTGGTCTTGGTAGACTAGCAATGCTGCACGATGAATACAATATAATATTGTAACACCATCAGGCTTGTATTCCCCGAAGGGTGAGGCAGAGGTGTACCAATGTATACCCACAGTTCGCCGGTATGTTTAGGTCCCATATAATATGGGGCGAGCCTATTGCTATTAACCGGGCACAAATCCTTACTCCGAGCTGGTACTCAGAATTTCATAGAAAAACCCAATAACACTTTTTGCTCGACCTGGGAATCGAACCCAAGACCTCTAGCGTAGCAGTCGTGCTCAGGACCACTAGGCTACCGAGGCGGCTGCCTCGGTATTTACTTTGTGAATGTGGATTTTTGTGGATTATTTAACTAAATAATATTGTAATATAATAATATTATTGTAGTTAATATAATATTGTACCAGCCTATTATTGCCCACTGCACAGCAACAGCCGCTTCTAAGAAACCCACGAGCATTGATCGTTAGCTTGCTTGCTCACATATAATTAACATAAGTCCTACTAATAGTTTTAATTTTTTTTTTTTTTTTTTTTTTTTTTGTTGAAACATACTTAATATTATAAATGCGAAAGTTTGTGAGGATGGATGTATGGATGTTTGTTACTCTTTCACGTTTAAACGGCTGAACGGATCTGGATGAAATTTGGCACCGAGATAGATTGTAGTGTGGAATAACACGTAGGATACTTTTTATCCCGGAAAAATGGACCGTGTTCGTGGGATAATAAATATCAAATCAGACGCGGACGAAGTTGCGGGCAGAAGCTAGTTAATTATAAGCCAAGGTGCGATGACGTGACGATGATTCCTATACAGATGTCAGTAAAGTCCAAAATAAACTGCGATAGTACATAATAATATGTAAATACAAATTAAAAAAATATGTTAAAATAAATTTAAATACACAATCTTCATTTATACAAGAGCTCTAATAACGGTTAATTAATTAAATGTGATTATGTTAACGAACCGAGCAGACAACTCGCCGTTGCATCTATGTATTTCATCATATTTTTTCCAAACTATAAATAGGCATAATTCACCAATCGCCATCTTCATTACGTTGATTAAAATAGGTACATTATACAATGTAGCAGCTGACATTTATAACATCGCATTGTTATTATTTTGTCCAATTTATTAACACCTCTCGTATGACTTTTGTCGCTATGTAAATAAGGGCGAATTTTGAGTAGCGGTGTCACTTTTTAAACTGGCCTCTGGCTATTGACATGGCAACAGCCTGCTATAAGAGTCACGGTCTTTTCTTCTTTAAATTATTGTTGTGTATTCAATTTTATGTTCGAAAATTTCTATTTTGCGGTACCGGTTTGATGCGTGGGCTGTAGACGCCTAATTAATTCCAAATACATATTTTTGTCATCGTTTGCTGGCAGATTTGTGGCGACAATTCATTAATAATATCGGTGAATGAACACGAATAGATTTTAAAATAGGAGGTAAATCGTTAGAAAGTTGCAAATTAATTTTCCCCTAATACAGGGTAAATTTGTAAAGGGTAACATTGGTTTTGTAAATAAATTCTCTACTAGATTTTTGGTATGTCTAAACCAGTTCATTTTAAATAAGGCATGCATATTTTTATTTAATATGTTGTTGCATATGTAATTATGAGATTTTACGAAGTAATGTTACCGTTATGGTAATAATGAGGTAGGTTAGAGTAGATGGTCTTAACCCTTTCAAAAAAATACAAAAATAAATATTTCGCTTATGAATATACCTACTTATGAATAACAAAAACATGTTAGTTTTATGTAAAGATAATAAGACTTTCAACAAAACCAGCTGTTGCGTATCTATGGAGATTTTTGCAGGTAAATACTTGCCCACCCCGCATGATTATTGTATTAATTAAAAGTGATTTTTACCTACATTGAATCAAAGCTAAAGCGTCATGTCGGGGTTTTTAACACAGAATAATAAACAAAGACATACAATTATAACTTTCAGGCTCTCAGGTCAATGAATTAAAAAAGTTGGTCTTTTTACGGTTTCATTCATCATCCTCCTGCCCTTATACCATGTTACTCGGGGTCACCGCAAAACGTTTTCGTATTACATTCTGTGCTATCTACCGTCATGATATCACTGACTTCCTTTTGTTTTATATCATGCTCCACACAATCCATCTATCTTTTTTTTAACCTCGCTCTTCCGCTCCACGCTGTCTTTTTCCGATTTCATTGCTATGCCAAAAAAAGTGTGGAAATTTTTCAGATAAACAATATTTGATCTTCTACGTTACATAGTAGCAGTTTCCGTACTACTATGAGTGTTACTATAGGTATTCACGTGACTAACAAAAACAATGTCTGGTTTTTTACAAATCGTATGCTAAGCAACTTGACTGCCCCATTGGTCTCGTGGTCGCAAGCGCGTCTGAAGCGCGTGGGGTCCCGGGTTCGAGTATTATTACGTTTTTCCATTAGGATTTGCTCAGTAGCAGCCCGGAGTTTGGAAGTTGGTGGTGTTTCACCCCCATGTCAAGGAAAGCACGTAAAGCTGTTGGTCCCGGCTGTCATTCGCAGATCTTTGACAGTCGTTGCGGATAGACAGAAGCCAGGAAGTCTGACAACCAGTCTAACCAAGAGGTATGGGTTGTGGAGGTCAGATAGGCAGTCACTCCATGTAAAACACTGGTACTCAGTTGTATCCGGTTAGATTGGAAGCCGACCCCAACATAGTTAGGAAAAAGGCTAAGTAGATGATGATGACGTATGCTAAGCAACTTTATAATACAAGGTTTGTCCAAGATTAGGAGCATCTGGAATTTGTACTTAAATCAGTGAAATTCTTGAATCTCGATCTCAGAAAGCAAAAGTAAAGTTTATTTATGCGAGTGACGTCCAAAATACCGGATGATGATACCATGATCAAATTCTGGCTCAACGTTTGGTCGTTGACCGTCGGCCGTCAGTCACTGAAGATTATTTGACGCGCGATACTTGATCGCAAACATTCGACTGGCTTTTTTAGTCACTCTCGAATTTCAAGTCTTGTATTTGATTTTACGTAGTAGTATATTTACCTGTAAGTGTGCACATCCTCCGGCTGTTAATGTCCTGCATCACTTGCCGCATCACACCGCTGAGTGCTTTAGCTTCACCAGAAATAGACTGTTTTGACAACCATTCTGTCTCCAGCTCCATCGATAACTGTACAAAAAGAAGTTTAGCGACATTATTTAAATCAACAAGATTACTTTGTTTGTTCGGGTTACCAAAACTAGGGAAACAAGTTTAGAGAACACTATGAGTGTGTATGTGCGCGAGAACTTCACTTAGAAACAGATATTTTCAATATATTCACAATATGACCCCATTTTTAACTTTCCTCCATTGTTTCGGTAAAAAGGATTGCGATAGAAGCAATGGAGCATAGATCAATAAATAGAATAATGGAAATATTTTTAAAGGACAGTGGAAAGAATGGAAGAACAACCATTTATTCGGAACAAATTCGGTTATTGAGTTGGAAAATGTATACAATGTAAATGAGCATATTAGAGGAAGTTTGAAAGTAGTGCTAGTGACAGAAAAGTTGAAAGCGAACCGTTCATATCGGTATGGCATGTGAAGAGGAGGAATGAAACGCATGTGACCAAAAGAGTTATGAATAAAAATGTGGACGGATGGAGAGGAAGAGGGAGGCCAAAAAAAGATGGATGGATTGTGTGAGAATAATATGAGAGAGAAGGGCGTCAGTGATATCATGACGGTTAAAATTACAAAAAGGAAGAAAAAAACGTGCTGCACCAACCCCAAGTAACATAGGATAAGTGCAAGAAGATGATGAGTTGTAAAATGTACCCAACTCTTCCCTTAATGTCAGCCCGTTGAACTGGAAAGACGTAAATCCTCGAAATTATAATTCCATCTTTTAGTTCCAGCTTCTACGTAATATCACTGTACCATTAACGTGAAGTGTCGTTGAGTAACACTCATAAGATTTTATCATAATTCTAGTTGGGTCAGTTGGTGAGAGAGGTCAATTGGATCTTGTGTAGGTAAGCTAGAACCATGGCGCCATGCGCCACGTCCATTGATGACCATTAGGATGCTATCATCGTTATAAATAACTGTTTTTAAGACTGCTAAGTCTCAGGGCACTACAGCGATACGGTAAGATCATAACGTTGATGATTCTCGTCTTGCTAACTTGGATTGGACACTGCCTAATATTGTTTTTTTTTTCGAAATAATGGGATTTATTGTAAAAAACAAACATAGTATAAAGCAAAGTCGACCCCGCTGTATGTACGCTTAGATCTTTTAAATTGCGCAACGGATTTTAATGCGGTTTTCATCAAAAAATAAAGTGATTCATGAGGAAGGTTTATACGTATACAACACTACGCTATGACCAACCACGTTATGACTAGTAACTAGAGACGTAACTGAAAGCCGGTGACACCGCGGGCTACATAGCTTAGAATCTAAAGAGATTTCTTATGAGAAAAGAGCGTTACCAAACAGGAAAAGGAAAGCAAGTACTCTTTGGGAACTATGAAGCCTTGTATTGAGGATCAAGGAATTAGATAAGCTGTTGCTCTGACCAGGTATTCTGTAAGCTTCTTGACGAGAGGCTCGAGGTGCACTGTTCTGGCCCACGCATCGCACACGAAGCAGAGGTTGAAGTAGTAAGCGTTGCGTGCATATTTCTTGTTATCTATCCGCACTGGGAAACCCAGGATCTTCGACCCGAGGAGAGTTCTGGGGAAAAATTTATTCTCTTAGATGCTGGTAGACAACGTACACTCAAGTTTTTTTAAACTAAAATATCACATTAATCAGCGAAGTGAGATCAATAACCGCATCTTTACATAGTCGCGTCCCGCCGCCTGTACGGTTAGAATTTTTGATCTACGCAACAGATTTCAAAGTGGTTTTCATCAATAGATAGAGTGATTCAAGAGGAAGGTTTATACATATAGAACATCACGCTGCGACTAACGGGAGCGGAACAGTAACCGAAGACGTAACTGAAGGGGGGTGATCCTTCGGGTATATATAGCTAGTCAAGAATATGAAGAGGCTGCTATTGTCTTTGTAAAACAAACATAAATTAAAAGTTAATAATTGAGGTAACCAGTTTTTAAATTAGGAACTTATAAAGACCTCGAGTATTTGGGACGTTGGACAGGTATAGACAATTAATTAAATCTACGCACACCAAGCCACAGGAAACCCTTATTAATTATTTGCTATTGTGTGAGTGTAAGGAATGAGACAGTAATCTTGAATTCGTGATGTCTTGTTCATTTCTTTCTGTTTCTATGTACCTAAGCAGGTGCACGGAAGTCAGTGGATCTGAGCGGAACGGTAACCATTATTGCCGCTTGCACATTGCCTACTTACCGTTCTAAATTATCGGATAGAATCGGTCGGCGTTAATTTCATACAAACGTATGTTTTGCTCATGTATAAATACTTAATTATACAGGAAGAAAACATGAGTAGGTGCACTTTGTATAAACCAAGTGTTAAAATTTTCATACTGCCATTGTCCTATAAAAATAGTTTTCCGTAAATAAATTCCAAAAAAAATAATTGAAATAGTTTTTATTTAATTTTTCTTAGCCTTTTCTGTCTCACTGGATAAATATTTATTAATAAAAATTGTATTCTGAGATTGAAATCTTACGAAGGTTATCTATACCTACTTATTTCTAAATTAGTAATTATAACTAAAATAAAACTAAAACTAAAAATTAGTAACTGCTTCGGTAGCCTAGTGGTCCTAAGCGCGACTGCCACGCTAGAGGTCTTGGGTTCGATTCCCAGGTCGAGCAAAGTGTTATTTGGGTTTTTCTATGAAATTCTCAGCAGCAGCTCGGAGTTAGGATTTGTGCCCGGTTAATGGCAATAGGCTCGCCCCCTATTACATGGGACCTAAACATGCGGCGAACTGTGGGTGTACATTGTTACACCTCTGCCTAACCCTTCGGGGAATACAGGCGTGATGGTATGTTGTTGTTGTTGTAGTAATTATACCTAATTATCAGCTCGACAAAATATTATTATATCTGAGATTTTGAAAACTATTTATGTAAAGAAATTATTGTTATTTAGGTAAGTAGGTAAATAGTATGAAACTTTAAACATAACTGTTCAAAATAGTATTGGTAAAATATTTAAAAAGATATAGTTTTCATTGTTGTATCAATAAGTATGCAAATAATAAAACGCAAAGGAACGACAATCAAGTAAGTAGGTATTTACTTGGTATTGGTATAGAAAATCAGTTGCGCAGTCACTCTTATTCGACAAGTGGAATTCCAAACTGTATCAACTAGATACAACACGCACGAGAAAATAAGCAGATAAATGTCAGCGTTCCTTTCATTTAACAAAGAATAAAGAAGTGAAATCGAAAGTTTTCAACCATTCAAAACTGATTTCATACAAACTATTAGGAAATATTGAAGTTTTAAGTCATAAATTAACAATTTCGCAACTACCCGCCAAAATACTTACACTGTCAAAGTGCATCTCTGAAGTTGTACTTTCGGTATGATATAATGACTGACTGTATCAAAAATATCTTTTGATATATAATTTTCTGGCACTTGGCATGTTATCTTCGGACCAGCGGTCGGATGGAATTCACACAAAAATATACAACGAATCGGCCCTTCCTGTCCACAGCCTTCGTAATACTTCACTTTGCCATCCATCGTAAACAAATAAATTTCAATCAACACATCACTCACATATTTCTATGAACACTTTAACAATTCACAAATAAACACATAATACGCTAAACTTTTGACAAGTTTAGTGACTCACTAACATTGTTTTCATTAACGTAAATATAAACTGTTTTCACGCACTAATTGATACACCCACTCCGTCCGCGTATTATAATCGACTGACGTAATTTTATTGTGGTCTTGAGGTTCTTTTGTTGATAATAATAAAATGACGTTTTAGTTCAGTGCTGCCAGCAATAGAACTCAAAATTACCCATTTGGTTGTTGCAATATTCGCAATTTGTATAAAAAATATATGATAAAAATATTTAATAACTTGAAAAATACGGAAATAAAAACTAGTATTTATTAAAAAAACAGTCTTTGTTTTTGAACGAACAAAACTCAGTAAAGTAAAATATCACGAGCTCAATGACATCTAAATTCTAAGACAGAGCTAGCTGCAAAAGGTATAATTTGATACAAAATCTGTATAATATAGTCATCATACAGTCTACTAACTATGCGAGAGTCTTAAATATTTCTAACTTGGAAACAGTGCTTACTGGGTTTTTGGAAATAAAACTACCTAATGGCATTAAAAGTAACAAAAAACACTGCTTTTAGGGATTGCTTTGAGTTTACAAATAATTTCAATTTAAAAACATAACCCTAACAGCAGTTGGGGTTAAGTATAATGTTTTTAAAAGAGGCGATTCTGACATCTCTACAGTAGAAAAGGCGCTAAACGAAGGCGTTTAGCGCTGATATCAGTTATAGTAATAGATAGGACGAGATTTTTGTAATATAATAAGCAAAAATATTCGTCACACCAATTTAAAAAAAATGTCTATTAGTTAATTTTGTATAATTTCTGGGACACATCGGTATAATATAAATTGGTTCTGTCAACTCTACACATCACATCATACAGCCCTATTCCTAATGTCACTTTTCTACTGTAAATATTTAGATTTTTAAAATTACTTTATAATGGATAGACGATCTTGCAAAGTGTTGATTGCAGCGACAGGTAGCGTAGCTGCCTTAAAAATACCGATTCTAATAAAATCTCTATTAGAAATACCCGAGAACGAGTTGACTTATGATTTTGAGGTTATGTTTACACAGTGTATTTAGCGTTTTAAGGAAAATTACAAAAATGTTACTAACATCGTCATCGTTATGTAATTGTAGGTACACCTTATAGTGACGGAACATGCGAAGCACTTCTTCAAAATGTCGGAACTGCCGGCCGACGTCAAGGTATACGATGATACCTTGGAGTGGCAGGCTTGGAAGCAGAGGGGAGACCCTGTGCTGCATATAGAACTTGGGAAGATGGCTGATATGATGGTGATAGCTCCTCTGGACGCCAACACGCTGGCAAAAATGGCACAAGTAAGTAAGCCATATATTAGTGTTAAAAACAGCACAACTATCAACTGCAATACAAAATAATTTTGAACAAAATAAATTCCTTTGGTATCTATTGTCATGCCGTGTCGACGGCGCGTTAGCGCCTCAAAGAGATGTCAGCACATGGTAGGGGCCACTGAGGGCCAATGCCTGCCGGGGTTGCGGGTTGTTCGCAAGAGATACCACGCCCCCGCAACGCAAAGGGCACAAGAAGAAACATGGGTGGGTTTTAGTCAGTAAAAGTCTGACACTCCCTCCCGCCCCGCCCAGGGCGGGAGAAGTTATTTGATGATTTCCCATCCACCAAAAAAAAAAAAAAGCTATTGTCATGTCTTATTGTTCATCGACCTCTGGTTTAAAAAAAGTTAATAAGGACATAGTGCATAATGTGAGGTATTGCTATAGGAAAATAGAGTTAAGCAACACGAAGATTGTGACCAAGATTTTGTAAAAAACCAAATTGAAAGAAAAGAGTGTCCGTGCAGATTCTTGCTCATTTTATCTCCATAGAGACCTATGTTTTGGAACAAGCCACTCGCTTCAACTTTTAACTGTAACTTCTTGACAATTCCTGCCTCTAAATGGTCTAATTGAAATAAATCCTTTGACTTTGAAGTAAACCTAATCAATCAAAGCCTATTAAATACAAGAAGAACATAATTGTATAAAATAAAACATTCCTAAAAATTCCAGGGTATATGCGATAATCTGCTAACCTGCACAACTCGAGCATGGGACATCTCAAAACCGCTAATCTTCTGTCCAGCAATGAACACTAGGATGTGGGATCATCCTATCACATCTCAACAGGTAGCCACCCTCAAGGACTGGGGCCACATAGACGTACCACCGATCAGTAAGAAGCTAATGTGCGGTGACACGGGTATTGGAGCGATGGCTGAAGTGGAAACTATAGTGGAGAAGATTAAAAGTATTGCTAATGAGAAATTCAATGTCACATTTGATTGAGAATTGTTGTGTTTTCAAATGTAGCGCTTGTGACATTGTGGTGGGTTGAGAGGTCTTCTTGATTATTTCAATTGCCACAGTTTAAATGCTTTTAGGGCTTCCTATGCCAGAGCTAGATTTGGGTAGATTGGCTTCAGTACATTAAATCATATGCATTCATCAATTTGCACCACAGTGTATAAAATGTTAGCATTTAAAAAAAGTTTAAAACAAGATTGTACTTCTGACGAATTGATAATAATTTCTTATCCTGCAACATATTATATACTACATTATTGAAATTACTTACATTTCTTTGAATAAAAAAAAAAAAGTTGTTTTTGTAGTTTTAAATAAAAAGTACTGTTGACGTTTATTGGTATTCCACCTAATATACTTATATATTGAATAGGCTATGAACATGTGCTATGACTTAACAATAATAATCACTGTGTGTGAATGGTCAAATGGCTAATATTCCAATTAAATGTATTTGGTATTTATGGTTAACTGCCTCGTTAGCCTAGTGGTCCTAAGCGCGACTGCTACGCTAGAGGGCTTGGGTTCGATTCCCAGGTCGAGTAGTGTTATTGGATTTTTCTATGGAATTCTCAGTAGCAGCTCGGAGTTGGGAGTTGTGCCCGGTTAAAGGCAATAGGCTCGCCTCCTATTAAATGGGACGTAAAACATACCAGCGAACTGTGTGTGTACATTGGTACCTCTGCCTAACCCTTCGGGGAATACAGGCGTGATGGTATGTATTGTTTGGTTTTACTAACAATTTGAAAACACTTTGTTAAAATGTTTAAATTACTTAAAAAGTTACTTACCAAACATTCTATGTATACTAGAGGCTTTATTGAGCTGTTTAAAAATTAGGACCAAAGAGTTATGATCAATTTTTTTAGTTGTATTTTTTTTAATAAGACCTTCATTGACCAATACTTACTGTTATTATTTTAATTTAGTCTATGGCCTTATTAGGTTTGCCATAATTTTTATGGTGTGGGTGGACACAATAAAAACTACTCTAACAATGTTTAAGATTATGAAATATGTAATAGGTTTTTGAATTTGTATACTACAGTGTTCCATTCAATAGAAACACTAGAAAAATTAAGTTACATCGCTATTGTCTAACTGCTCTTATTTTTCTGGTGCTATAAAATAAATGGAGCATAATCATGACCTAATCCTTGTTTAGTTAATAATCTGTGCTTAACGGAATCGCGATATTGTACAACGAAGGAAATGTAGATCTGTAAGCTATGGGCCATTCAAACAATTAATGTATGTAATATTATATGTATTCGACCTTGTAATTTGCTTTACCAATTTTGATAAATAATACCTGTAAATTGGAACTATATTAAGGTTGAAATTACGGCAATCGACGTCTGACGTTAGACGATGTGCAAGCGACATTCAACGTTAGGGTGTCATTGCATTGGTTCAAACTGGAAATATTGTTTAGTACAGACAAGTGTAATTGAGCTTAGGTTCTGCCAAAACGAGCTAACCCACACATTACCTACATTTCAATGTAGGTACTACATACATCAAAATTTTTTCTTACCATTATTTCGTAAAATGGGGGAAATGTTATGCGTGTTGTTTTGTTTTGGCAGAGTAAAACCCAATTATAAGGTAAACAGTGCTAATACACTGGTATCAAAAGACATGAAATAAACGGTCAAATGCAAATGTGGTCGATCCAAGAAAACATTGATCTTGAAAATGTTAATTTTGTTCCTACTTCATTGCTTTTATTGTTACAAATTATATTAGTTGCAATGTTATCACCATTCAAATAGGACGTAGCTTTGTTCACGTATCTACACTTTTGCACCATAAATACACGGAAATATTAATCACTAGTATTCATTGTTTTAGGCCAGGTTTCCACCAGGGAAGGAGCATTGGAGATGTCTCGTAAAATCTCTCTAGTCCAGTCGAAATCATGTCTCAGCGACTATCGATGTCAAAAAATGTACCTAAATTACAGGCATGTTTGTCAACTTGATACTGAAATTGAAATGAGATTGCGATCGTACCTAAACGTTAGTAGAATTGGCTCCCTGGTCTTATAAATGCCCCATAATAGTTAAGATTATAATTATAAAGGTGTGCTAAATGACACATATTTTTATTTTATTTTAAAAATTAATAAATAAAATCACTGTTATTTAAATGTATGTTTTATTTATTGCATCCGAATACTGTAACTAATGCTAGCGTACATGCGATACTAACACAAAATCAGAAATCGAATACAAACATACGATAACTATGCACACAACGTTTCTATAAATTTCTACGTAAACTTAAATAGTTCCCGAATACATATGAAGGCATAAATAAAAAACAATATACACATGACAAAAAAAAGTTTGCATTTCACAAACTTGTGTTCGAAAGATTCTATTTACTGTTAAACTATTTAATACATTATAGCACTTGGAATATTAAAAACATATTACACTACAGATAAAATATTATAAATAAAAAAAGTATTAAACATTGAATTATTTAATACTTCTTATTATATCCAGCAATGGACAGCATAGTTAATATATCTTAAAGAGGCACATACTTCTTATATTGGACTTAATTACTCCGAAATATTATTTTAATAAATACAGCTTAATATACGTATGTTAAGCATATAAATATAAATAGTTTATAATACGAATATTATTTCTAGAAAGCTAAACCATTGCCAAGCAATAATACAAACAATTATTATTTAAAAATCAACTACAATAAATTAATATTAAACTCATTACCCTAAAAAGGATAAAAAAAAATATATCGAGAGCTTGCAACGTTAATAGAGTTTATTTCTTGGCAACACTAGAGCGATCTATGGGCTATTTTACCTCCATGGTGAGGTAAAATGGTGGGTAAAGTTACGTATTTAAAAACACTGTCATCTGTATTCGGGAAATAATATCAAAAATGTATAACTTGAGAAACCGTATCGACAATAATAATACACAACATATTAATAATAATGTATAAGATTCATTAAAAGAGCTGTGTTCACTTTCGCGGTCACCTCGTAACATTTGAATATTTTTTGTGCGCATTTCGCATTTTGTGTGCATTTGATTGGGAGTAAAAATAATCAAAGAGTAGACGAAGATTTTTTTAATCACCTTCACAGTTCAAAGGCTGTGTACAGGTAAAGCCTACATATCCTAAATATTTTTTAGCAATATTATATGCAATATTTAGCATGTTTCCATAGTAGATTTTTAGAATTGTGCCTTCCCATCCAACATATCTAAGTTATATGTGGATTCAAGACTATATTTTTCTTCATTTATTCCCAAATCAGTATGTCGACACGAGATGAAAGCAAGAGTGATCTAAAGCCACCTTTGTGCATGTATACTTGTTATTCAACAGAACCCTGTAATATTTTATACAACTCCCGGACGAATTACAATCATTTCGTTATGACTTAGCGAAAGGAATATTATAAAGCTAATGTGCGGACAAGCACCTCTAATTAATAACGTAAGCCGGAGTGCGCAGTTAATTTAATTATTTCAAATCATACCTAATACTAGAAGTAATAAAGATCATTTTTGTAGATCACCCATTACAAAATCATATTTTCTATAAATTTTATGAAATAATATATTGTATGTCTTGGATTCTAGTGTATGCAATTATAATCATGGATGTTATTTGGCGTTTTTAAAATAATGCGTTCTATAATTGTAATTGGTACGCTCTAGGGAAGTGCTTAAGCATCAATATATTAAATATTCACTAGATCAATTAAATTATTAAACTTATTTATTCGAAATTACATTGTAAAAGTACCGATTTCAGGCATAATATTAAATAGATATATAGATAACTTAAAAATTATATTGCCCGCTTAAATTCTCAAGTAACTTGAGTAAATACATAATAATATAAAAATACAATATTTACATTTCCTATTTTTTGCAAATGCAGTTCTGAAATTGGAACTATTACAGGCTGAAAAAAAAGTAATATTTACAATCATTAAATTAACTTATTCAAAAAATTAAATCAGATTATTACCAGATCAAAATGAAAAGATTTTTATTAGGGCAAAAGAGTTTGTATGCGAAACTTAATCTAGATGGAATAAAATCGTATAAATAGTTACAGCTATAGTGTCATGTAAGAAGTAATATCAGGATACATTAAAGAGAAACAATTACATCTGACCGTTGTGTGGCGGTAACAATACAAATACATAGTATAATCTGATACGACATCTAGCGGCTTTCACGTGAGTTTGTAAGAATTAGAACTCTCCGTTTAAGTCACAAAGTCCTTTTTCGTTTTACAAATGGCAATACACAAAAATTATTTAATTAGATAGCCAATAAAAGTCGTATCATGCAATAAAAAAATTTGAACTATCACAAGTAGGTACAAAAATGCTATATTATAAATGCGTATGTTCCATACTATATTATATTCAATATTACTAAAAATCGTTTATTGGATCATAATCATGTAAACGTGTACATATATAAGGACACCGTTATTAATACCTAATCTATATTTAAATTGAAAAAATCGCGGTACAAAACCTGTGCGTCTATTTTTTAAGGCCATTTTTGATCTAGCGGGACTAACTGCCCATAGCTTTTTGGACTATTTTACTACGAAATTATGGTGTTATTGGTCCTATTATTCGATTATTTGCGCTTGAGATTAACAACTCCCTTCTATTTAAAAAAAAATATTTAAAAACTTTTTGGGGTTCGGCTATGGGCATGTAAACGACACTAAAAGCTAAGCTTCTGTATATAAAAAAAAATCGTGTAAATGTTTTCGTAGCAAAATACTAGTTATCGCTGTCGCGTGTGGAATGGAATGAATCGTAGGCGTATCAAAGTTAGTAAACTCTTACATATATTGCACCCAGTTCTTAGGGTAATTTCTTTCTTAATGGCAACACTTTTAACGGATTCAAAATTCGAATTGTCTGTTCTATTGGACGTTTATAACTCCGCACCTTATAGGCCATTTTAATGCTACAAGCCAATAACATTGAATATATTTAGAAAACTTTAAGAGTGCAATATACGCGCAATACAAAATAGGCACATCGTTCATACGACGGTTTCGTTTTGTTTCTCGAACATGGCTCGCGTGTACTTCGAAATAACTTCGTAAGTAGACTTGATGAGTTCGCAGCGTTCCTCAATCTCACAGTCCGTCGGCGCGGGCGCCACTCTGTATGTCGACTTCTTTCTGTTACTCTCGACATTAACGGGAAAGTCTGTCACATTGTCCTCGATATTATAGATAGCTATCGACTGTTTAGTGTGGACCATCTCTAGGTCTTTGCGGCGTTTCTTTTTAATGTCTGTGTTGCACCTAGCGTTGATAGATTTGACAGCGTTTTGTACAGGGGAGTCCAGTGCGTCACTGGAATCGAGTTCGTATCATACATCCAGTTCTTCGAGCCCCTTGGAGAGTCGGTGTGAGTTGATGCGCCGGCGGTGTGAGCGTCGGACGGCGTCAGCGCGGCGGTAGGGCTCGCTCCGCAAACCATGCAAGATGTCCTCCAACGCACCGTTGTAGACTTCGTCTTGGTGAAGCAGTTTCTTTTCGCCGACGGCCTGAGATTTCGTTTTTAATTCGTTGATTACAGCCTCCTGTTGAGAGAGGGGAAATTAATATCTTGATGATTTTGCTTTGATGGCTTGGATGTTGGCGTTAAAGTGATGCTAATGACGGTTCTACGGTAAATAGTATGTAAAACATGCTTAGAGCTACCAATATTTCGATTTAAATCAATCTTAAACTACTCAAAACCAAGCCAGGGTAAAAAAGGGTTTTATATCAAAGTCTTAAAGGTTGATTTTATAGTGGCTGATGGGTTTTCTATCTACTTTAACAGCGCTTATAACAGAATCCAGGATATTTTATTTAATAATTAAAAATTTTGATAAATAAGTTACGAGAAAATGCAGTTTAACTATTTTCAAGGAGCGAATTGATATGTAGCACTACATAATAATAAAAGTTGCTCTCAAGTCTACAATTATAATTATAAATGATAATAATTAGCTTAGTAAGTAAACACATTCCCTGTTACGTCCATGCAAGTGCAGCGTTAAGACAAAACACATAATATTTACACTCAATTTGTTTTGACAGGTAACTCCCAGAGTTGCCAGACGAAAAAAAAAAATTACCAATTAATTTTCTGTCATATTCAAACATTGTCAAACATGTTGGCTAAAGAAAAGCATTATTGTCGTTTTTAACATGCAAGATAAATAATAATATCCTATTTCATAAAAAAAAATTTAAATGGTAGCTTATCAACTACGTTCCTTTGTTTCATTGGCGGGTGTTTTCATTATAAATAATAATAATAATGGGTACATGCACTGAGATGACGTAATTATGTTAAAAGTGTATTGTGCAGTGTGTTAATACCTTTGCTACCCTTCAAACAACCATTGTTTGAAGATACAAATTCCAAATCCAATATCACACTTCTATTTTAGGGATTACTCTTGTTTTTTTACTCTGTTTAAGGGTCAAACGTAACTCAAAGAATGTTTCTTATGATCATTGCTCATTATTACAGCATTACGGCCCGGTCGACATCACCTCGAAAGAATCCAACCGTTAGCTGTCAGCACGCCGCCTGCGAGCTGTCACCTTTTGTCTTTATCTTGTTGTTTTAAAAAATATTTTACTGCAGGCGATTTACAGACCTAATTTGAATGATACAATATTGCTGTGTCGGCCTCGTGATGTTATAATGAAAGATGATATTCCGAAGAAAAATATTTGAAATTCATGTTCGATTCTCAATGTCGTTGTGAATTACGATAATGTAATTAAATGGTATGGTATAACAAATCAGCTTATGTCATCATTGTTTAGATTAGTCGGGAGGCGGGTTGCGTTTGACCCCAAAAAACATTTTTCCAAAACTAAGAATATGCCGTCACCCGTGCGTAAGCACACCGCTACACCTTTCAAATATCTAGGAATCTAGACCTAACCCTATCGTGGTGAGGGTTACTATGGTCGTGTGCATGCTAGGCGAGTGGGAGTTATCAACCAGTCCAGACTTGCCCCAAAAACATGCTGAATCTTTCTCATGATCATTAGTCACACTTTGGCCCTGTATTGGTGTGTAATCGTAGTATACGCCGTAATTTAGAACTTGGGAACATTGCAAACTTTGGATAGATTCATCTTACTGGTGATCGAGGATAGCATCTATCTTTTACTGTAGATAGGTCTTGGAAAACGGCCGTTCATCTTTTTATAGCTGTCAACTAATATAATATTTGTACTTAATTTATTATAAACTAAAATTAAAATTATAACCTGCCTCAAAACCTCTTGGTAAGTTAGCACAACATACTCGATTTTTTTACGATATTATCTTGACAACCATTTACAAACAACACGCTGTTGGAATTTGTATATGTTTGTCCGTTCACGTTTACAATGAGTGACATTATTTTCGCCAAATATTTTAGTACCGTGCGACTAATTCCATTGATCTTAGATAGTTGGGTCTTTATTTGGAATTTTAATTATTTTATACCATTTTGTTTTATGCTTTTAGGTTTGGATTGTCAATAGCCAAGCCAAGTAACTTTTCCTTGAAGACTAAAATAATTATTTCTATGCAAAAGAAATCAAACCGCCATACTTATCGCTTCGTTAAGAGTTATCTGGCTATTGAAAAATCGACTTTAAGTCTTCTTTCTTACGAAGTATATAAGATTCAAAAAATATTCTGTGTTTGGCCATCTACCACTATTACACACCAACCATCCCCACCCACTGTGGTTAGTACACACGCACACTCAAGTGTTTCCCCGTCAGTGTGAACTGGACTTACTCCTATAAGTTAGGCCTTTAGCCTGGGCCCGGTGAGGCCTACACGGGCTCTAGACTGTGCCTCAACTGTGACAAGTGTTGCTGCAATAGGCCTGCGCTGACGGCCGCGTAGTTAAACCTCTGTGAGAAAGTTTACGGTGTTACCATCACCTACTACGATATTTTGGTAGGTTTCTTTTTGGTGGATGTGGCAACACTGTTACTGTCACAAGTTAAATGCTTAACAAAAATAAGTATGTTTTTGAATTTATTTTAGTCCTAAATCTCAAAAAAAAAAATTAAAATTCACGTTAAAATTAAATCAAATGGTAGATTTATTCACCAGTGTTGCCACATTGACCTTTTAAATGTAATACACCACCACCACTAAATAGTATGTTATATCATGTGTTTCAATGTAAAATGTTGTCTACCTGTCACCTCAAATCGTAGTATTAATGCACATACTCACTCACATCTTTAGATAATAGATTGTAAGTGAAATCAAATCAAACCTGCTTTCATAATCACCTTTGATAGCACGTTAGTAAAAAAAAAAAATACAAAACAAAAAAAAAAATACTTTTCAATGGCTGTAAAAATTGGTTAAAATTATTGACAAAAAAAACTATTTCTAATTATTAACACAAAAAGCAACATTACTAAAGGTGATTAAGAAAACACAAAAAAAAAACAAAATTAGTGGAAAATATGAGTACATTATGTAGAAGTCGAGTCACGGCTACTGGAGACAGAATGCATCAACAAAACCGCTACACTTTGATTATTGCAACTTCAGAATGCTACCATGCTCACTTCGTTAATATATAGTTAACTTTCAATCGATTTTGAACTCTATTAACATGTAAATGTAGTTCCAGAAATTCCTTCTACTATTTATGTTAATGTTATACTTTTCTGTAGAACTATTTTTCTTTTTTTATAACAGAGGGGAAAATTCTACAAACTTTTAGGAACGTTCGCAATCTGACAAAAATGCCTCAAGTTTACCGACGTCGATTGGCGCTGGAATAATATTGGTAGATTGCGACTAGATTTTAAATACTAGTAAAATATGGGCCTTCACTTTATAGAAGTACAAATTAGGAGCTTATGAGTCTATTGCCTCGTTGGCCTAGTGGTCCTATGTGCGACTGCTACGCTAGAGGTCTTGGGTTCGATTCCCAGGTCGAGCAAAAAGTGTTATTGGGTTTTTCTATGAAATTCTTAGTAGCAGCTCGGAGTGTTAGGATTTGTGCCCGGTTAATGGCAATAGGCTCGCCCCCTATTACATGGGACCTAAAACATACCGGCGAACTGTGGGTGCACATTGTTACACCTCTGCCTAACCCTTCGGGGAATTCAGGCGTGATGGTATGTTGTTGAGTCTATTGACAAAAAAACGTTCAAGCAATGCGCATATGATGGACGTGCAAGTGACTGAAGCAACATGTTAAAATTTAAATTGCGATTGACTGATTCATTTTCATTTGTTTTAAACATTTTTCGTCACCCTCTGTAATTATTTTAAGGTACCATAACTGTGTTGTTTTATTTTGCTCTAATCAAAGTGTATTGGGCTTTGAACTCTACGTCAAATTACTGTCCATTCACCTTGGAAGCGTTATGTAGAGCCATCGAAGCGAATCTAACAATGTATGCAACATCGAGTTTAGGAGTTAAGCGCTGTTTAGTTTCACGCAGTTTCACGATATTTACAAACGAAGAAACGTTTACAGCAGCTTTTTAAATGGACTGGGATTTTTAATGGCGAAACACACACGCACGGTTTTTCCAATGAAAAATTTATATGACAAATTGTCAAACGCGCGTAAACTGCTGTGATTGGTTGGCTAAATTATCAACAACCAATCACAGCAGCTTAGTATATATGTTTGAAAATATGTTACGATAATTTTGACTCAAGAAACCGGGGTAACCCTCTCCAATCTGTTGATTTTGACAGTAACAATGTCCGCCTCCTCGCGAAGCCAATTTTGTTGCAATGTCTTAAATGCTTTTGGAATTCCAGAGAACATGTTACGTAGTAATTACGTAATTGAATAAATTATTTATTATCAAAAAATGCCCTAAGTAATCAAATCTAGAACCAATTATAGTTACAAACAGCACCTACCATTACTTTTGAGAAATTAGTTTTATTATTATGACGAGATGATAAATGAATTTCTCCCAAAAAAAATGAGTGCTACCTAAATCCCCACCAATTCCACAACGTCTCAAACAGCGCCTAACCCCCTCTACACCTCCCGTCCACGCCACAACCGTCCATACGCCGCCACACATAAGGTGTACAGTCGCATACCTGTTGTTTCTTCTGCATGATCTTGGTTTTGTTAGGGTCGACGTGTTCTGCTTGTTGTGCCGCTTGCTCCAGCCTGCGACGTTGTTCGTTCTCACCGTCTGCTTGCTGAAGAGGTATAAGGATTGGATTAATTTTAAGCATTTTATTTTATTAACTTTCGACGCACAAACGACGGGATGTTATAAGTTTGACGTGTCTGTCTGTGTGGTGTCTATCTGTGGCATTGTAGCTCCTGAACTCATGAACCGATTTTGATTTCGGTTTTTTTTTGTTTGGAAGGTGAATTCGTTGGGAGAGTTCTTAGCTATGTTTGATGGAAATCGGTTCAGCGACTTTAACCCCTCGTATGCCGGGCGAACACGTACAAAATTTATTTTTTAATGTCACATAATCACACGTAGAAATACGCTCCGGCAGACTAACACTGGCTTATTTTGAACGTTGATCTACGTTTCGGAACACGAGAGGTTAAAGTTATCAGCTCTTTTGTTAGCTGCGTTAGGGATTCTTATTCTTCTGTCGGGGGTTACTAATTTTTTTTTGTGTGTTTTTTATTTTAAGCAGAATACGAAAGAAAATGTAACACAGTTTCATAATTAAAACATACATATTCTACTACGCCCGCGACTTCCTCCGCATTTAGTTCCGGAATAAAAAGTAGCCAATATGCTATTCCAGACTATAGTCTATCTCTGTGCCAAATTTCATCTAGATCCGTTCGGCCGTTATGGCGTGATTGAGTAACCAACATCCATCCATCCTCACACAAACTTTCTTGGTAGGTTTTATTACAAAAATATGTCAAATTTACATTACATGTTGCAAATAACGATCAGGTATACTTATGTTCTTCAGAAAATGGTTCACCTTAAGGACTTATAAAATAACTTCCTATGATAGAGTACATAGAACAAGCAGGGGCGGGTCGCTAGTTTAGATATAATGTCGTGTGATACCTTGAACGCCCTCGTGAACCTGACGAGCAGCGAGAAGAAAGCGTTGGCGTCGCACCCTCGCGGCGCCTCGCCGAAGTACTCCACACACGACGCGAACGAGTCCTGATAACAAACAGACATGTTAAGAGTAGGGATCGAAAATTCGGATGCATTTTTAACTAAATTTCGCTAGTAAAATATGGATACTTTATTTATTTCCGATTATTTTAATACAAAAGACTATTCCCTATTAAGTTTAGGTAAACATGTGTTTGATTAGTCTATCCTTGGCTATGATTTATGAAACATTTAATTGTGATAGTTACTCTGTCGTACGTGAAGAAAATAATAATGAACCTGTGGCCTTAAACCTTTACTTTTTGTAAAAAAAAAACCGCAGACATATTTTTTTACTAAATGTTTATGGTTAAAATGTCTTATACCTGTGCATGTTTAGTCTCTGCCCTCAGACGCCGCAGTTTATCGGCCGCGTTGGCTAGGAAGTCTCTCAGTACATGCGGGGAGGCTCTCAGTCCGTCTCTGGCTTCTGCCTCGCGTCGCACGGCCTCCATGCCGCGTTCTAACTCACACACGTCGCCTGCTACGTTCTCCAAGGATACTGGAAATGGAACAATCGAAAATTGATTATTTTAAATCTCATTTCGGGCAGGCAAAAGAGCTTTATATTTTCTGCGTTTTTCGCACCCTGCTCATGATATAATTCGAGGAACTATTATACAAAACACTGAAATAGTTAGCCAAATAAAATAATTTACCACAAACCATCATCATGCCTGTAATCCCCGAAGGGTTAGGCAGAGGTGTACCAATGTACACCCACAGTTCGCTGGTATGTTCAGGTCCCATATGTAATAGGGGGCGAGCCTATTGCCATTAACCAGGCACAAATCCTAACTCCGAGCTGCTACTGAGAATTTCATAGAAAGAACCAAATAACCCAAGGGAATCGAACCCAAGACCTCTAGCGTAGCGAAGGGTATAAAATAATTTTAATGAATACTCACTAAAACATATGAACCAATCCAAGTAATGATTTTGTACATTTAACGCTAATTACTTTAGAATTTATTCTAAGCATAACTTTGGCATGTACTTTACACTTTTATTACTGAACAATAACTTTGACATTTGGAACTAGTTTATATTGAGAGATTGCAGATTAGCTCATTTTGGTAGACCTAAACTCAATTAACAAAACTCACCTTGAGCAGCCTTATCAATGTACAACAGCTCAGTATCAAAGTTCATGAGCTCGGGGAAGTTCTGTCTTATCGTCGCCACAATGTAATGCAACAGGGATATCCTCTTATCAGTCGACTTCGTATCCATAAGTGTGTCCAAAGACTGCAACTTAAATCCATAAGCGGGCCCCCTCTTACTACTATTCAGGTAGTTGCCGAACGCAAGAATAATTTCCAATACATTGCGTAGTTTCGTTGAGGATTTGACTGAGGAAGACCCGGAAATAATGGCATGGATTTGTGGAGTTATCAAGTGTATGTTGTCGAAGAAATTGCCCATGTAACTCATGATGGAAAGCTTTGCTGATATTCTTTCTACTTTGGCTAGTTGCATGAGGAATTTGTCTTCTTCTGTGAGTTGGTTTATTGGTTTTTTCTCTGCAACGTATTCTTTGTAGGCCTTCTGTTCGGCCTCTGTCGGCACCATACGCTGGAGGATCTCGACGCTTTCGAGAGGTAACTGTTTGAGGTCTAAGTTGTTGACTGCTGCGATTACTTTTTCTACTGGCGTGTCGAGTTTTCTTCTTGATATAGCTGTAAGGGAAAGTATGTTTTAAAGGGATTACGAAAAATCTTTTACTGTTCTCAAACGTTATGGATGTGTATCGATAACATCGAGAAGTATGATTCGTCATAAGTCTTCAATGGAAAGAGTCTAAGTTTCAACAAGACATATGTAACATACCTATGTTCCTAAGCCGTGTGTGTTCCAGCAGCGACACAGTGTCGGGTTTCCGGAACCGCTTGCTAGGGAAGGAGGCTAGTGTGTCCGTGTCTGTGTCTAGCTGTGGACACGCGCCGCCGATGCGGAACTTCTCTTCGAACTCTGTGAAGTTTATCCTCCGTCGGGGTCGCTCCTCGTCGAGCTCGTTGAAAATTGTTCCTCGGACCTGGGGGGTGGAGATTAAGGGTATTTTTCATATAGCTTGTAGCAGTGAATAAAGTAAGACTGCCATATTACACCAAAGTACTTAGTTGATAAGACTCACCTGATTAGGCTTGAGCGCGATCCAATTGAGCGTGGGCAGCTTATACTTTGTATCGACCTTTCTCTTAATAGTCATCGCGTCCGTATGCATCGGGGGCGCCATCATACCCGGAGCTGGAGGCGCCGGGGGCGGGGGCGCGGGCGCGGATAGTGGAGGGGGCGGTGGCGGAGGGGGGCAGGGTGCAGGCGGGGGCGGCGCGGCCGCCGGGGGCGCGGGCGGGGGTGGGGGAGGGGGAGACTTCATGGTAGGTGTATCCCCGTTCGGTAAGGAAGGAGGTGGTAGGTGACCGTTCGCTGTACCGTTGCACATCGCGTGTATTGATATAGCACCCACTGGAAAGCAAAATTACATTAAAATGTATCGTAAGTTAAAGAGCAAAGGTTCTAAATTAGAATAGTAGACTAGTTTGAGTGATGTTCACGAGACAGCTACACACTGATATCCATCAGTAGACAGGTAACAATATCAAACCTACTTCGATATTCACAAGGTTCAATATTGCCAAACAATAAGATCATGCAACTCTAAGGTGAACCTTCAGTCACAAGTCTCAAAATTGCATGGCTCGTTGGTTTATATGTGAGATACTGACTGGAGGCTCCTCGGGGCAGTGACTTGGTGAGAGACTCCAGTTCCTGCACTTTGGACTCCAACATCGACTGTCGGTTGCGCGAGTCCTGCTGCGCCCGTCGTAGGGTCGACACCTGGGAACAATCCATCAAGCATGTTACATAAAAGCGTCCTTATAGCAATAGTGCACAAGGTTTAAAAACGTTCCTCAGTAATTATCGATAACGGGTTATATTTTACTAACCAAGTGTTATTGGGATTTTCTATGAAATTCTCAGTAGCAGCTCAGAGTTAGGATTTGTGCCGGTTAATGGCAATAGGCTCGCTCCCTATTACGTGGGACCTAAAACATACCAGCGAACTGTAGGTGTACCTTGGTACACGTCTACCTAACCCTTCGGGGAATACAAGCGTGATGGTATGTTATATTATGTTATTACTTCCTTCTCCAATGATGATTACTATAATCTTACCTCCTCAACGACCTGTCTTCTGGCTTCAGCCAACTGGTCTCGCTCGGCCCGCACCGCCGCTAACTCCGACTCCAGGGTCGCAAGCTTCGCTATAGCTTCTCTTTCTAACGCCGCCATTCGTTCGTGTGCCTGTAAATGATGAAATAGGTATATAAAATTAATATAAAAAATTGGCTGCTGCATGTCTCAAGTTCGATTCCTACACGGAACACATATTTGTATGGCCTAAAACAGGTAGTTGTTCTGGGTCTGGCTGTTTGTGTATGTGAGATTTTAAAATGGTTAACGCACCCATAATTCAGGCGGAAATTTTAGAGTGGGGAAAAAGTTCTTAAAACAAAGTGAGTGCGTTTGATACGCCCAGGTTCGCTTATTTATAAAGAAGGATAAGCATTTTCATTGCGATTTAGGTCAAAGTGACCGAAAAAGTCTGTCGGTAGAATATTGATAAGTGATAGTATGAACTTACATGTCCTAACTCATCTTCCAGTTCATTGACCTTCTCGAGTGCGGCAGTCTTGGTCTCGCTGTCCTCCATGAGCGCGGCCACGTCGAACACGTTGTCCAAGTACGCTGAGATTTGAACCTGGAAACATTTGAAAACAGCTTAGTGACTGTTTTCTCTACCACCTTTTAAAAATTGAGTTCTAATTTTAAACCAAACATAAACCCGAATCATTCAGTATTTTTTTTGTATTTTGTACTTTAAATCTATCACGTTAAAGTTCTTAATGTAACATTGACAATTTAGACTTGGGATTATTGTCAGTTTTCGTATAAAAAACTTTACTTAGTTGAAATAAAGTTCAAATTACAAGAGCTGGCTTGGTCTATAAATAGACTCGTTTTTTGATAAGACGAAGTGGGTTTCTCTTTTATCACGACACAAGAAAAGTGATGCAAATTCTCCATATCGATGATGGGCAGTCCTTACTACCTCACCTGTAAGTCATCACTCTCACACAGCCGCAGCCTTTCCAGATAGTCGTCTAGTTTGAGCGCAGTGAACTCGTACTGCAGGTGCACTCTAAAGTTCATGTCTTCTACCGAATGGACGATTATATTCACGAACTGCATGCACGCCACCTGGTGGACCAATAGAACAGTTAATGGAGCTGTAGAACTGACATGTTTTATGAGAAAAGAAAAACAGGGAGCATTTACAAATTATTTTGATTCTTGACATATCTTGCGCAATTTATTTATGGGGCCAAAATGTGCGGAAAATTAGTGCAACTTTGGGCAACATTAATACAGGCTTTACGTGATTTTTCGATCCTTTACATTTACACATTATTTTGATGTTTTTCAATAATATGAAAAGATCAAAGAATATCTTTAGATAAATAGCTAAGAATTATAATTACGGTAATACATGGTTTTGTAACAACTAACAAAAAAAAATCAATAGAAACTGACCATAAACTCAATATGAAAATTATCATAATTCATAAAGTACTCCATCAGCGTGTGAAACCGCCTTGGTTCCCCGACCACCTCCTTGAAATTGTCGAAGGCAGACAGGATGATCTGATGGCCGCCCTTCACCAGACAGATAGCCGCCAGGAGTTCAAGAACTAAAGCTTTGGTCCGGAGAGAATGGTGGACTAGCGAGAGAGCTATGCTGTTGATTGCTTCACGATGCTGGATCACCATGTTGAAACCATACTGAAAGTTGAGAGAGTACAGATTAATTTTAAGTTATTACTTGTACTTAATTACGCTTTTGGATAGGATCTTACTAGTTAGTTTGTGTATCTAACGTAAAATACAAGTTAAATAATAAATTATTTTATGCAATTCCCAAGTTTGTAGAAGGCCCCTTATGATCAGGGAATTTGGTCTTCTGAGCACATGATTTTTTTAGTATCGTGACTCAGAAGACCAAACGAATACCGGATTTTGGTCCCCAAGTACAAACCTTGTTATTCATGATAGCACGCATGCACATGATGCACACGTGTATATCATCAGTGGAAGCTCCCATATTTAGTCGAGCCGCATGCCTGGTCCTTCTCCTGGCCACAGCAGGACTGGCGGCACCTTCGCATTCGGCCTCCGCGCTACGAGCTCGTCTCCGCCATGATGCTGACATTGTGGAACCGTTTTCTGTTGGACCGCTGCATTCTGATGTTGTGGTGTTTACTGAAGATGGAGAGGAAGGAAGTTAATGAGGTTACGTCTAGTAAATATGTTTTTAGTAGGCAGATGCCTACCGTGATGATCTACTCAATGGGTAGATAGTCTAGATAGTTCCAATTTACCAACTAAGTTAGATATTGGAGACTATTTAAATGGAGTATTACAATAGACTTGTTTATGTAAGTAAACCATTTAATAAAGATTTGCTTCAGTCCCCCTGAATTATCAAGGTCAACCTTTCAAGTATTTAGGAATATCTCTAATTTCCAACATTTTCATGAGAAAGTAATAATTTCAGTTGTACTGTTGGCAATTATTTTCTATCTTGAATAATTTGGTCAAGAGCTATGTAAAATGATCATTCCAAACCTTGGTTAATTCCATCGCTGGACTGGCTCCTGGCGAGTGCGATCCTCTGCTCGTGCCGCATCATGCTAAGCCTGAAGCTCAGGTAGTCGATCAGCACGTCCAGACCTTGGTTTTGTTCGTTCAGGAACTCGCGCACCCATCTGGAAATATTAATTTTTCTTTATCCTAATAGAAATGAAGTGTATAACTCAATCAAGCTACAGGTAACGGCTTAAAGAATACGGTCGGACGCAGAGATATAAATTCATAGGGCATACTTTTTATCCAATTTGACGAACTAATTCCCCTAAAATGCGAGAGTGACCGCGGGCCACAACCAACATACATTTATATTTGAACGTGAGAAATTGGGGCAAGTCGTTATAGTTCAATACAACAGGACTACTTATAAACGACTGTATTCAGAAACAGTTCTCCCTGTCAGAAAGAAATATGTAGGCTTACCGCCTATCCTTAAACGGTGCATAATTTTCTGGCTCGCGTCCAGACAGTTATGGGAATGCACTATATTCCGTGCCAGGGAATCGATGGGCTGTAATTTACACGTATGTTTGTAGTGCTTACGATACCATTTCTACATTATACGTTGTTCTGTCCACATAATAAAAGCTACCGACGCTACGCACATAAGTTTTTATTACAAATCATTTGTTTTAATCTGGTTTGCAGTCAATAAAGTTATCTTTTAAAATATTTTTTCTTTAAAAACAAACCAAAAGTAATACTCACTCTATGTGATTTGTTCGTAAGGATATCTCCAAGTCCCTGAGGACTTGAGTCGAAGTTGAGTCGCCGACCATCTTCCGTTTCTGGAACATAGGAATTCTTAATTCAAATATAGTGAAACTTTTGGTTAGGATCTCTAGGATATAAGATGAAAGAGACAGATATTTTTAGTTATTTCAATTTTAGCCGATCATAACCAATACTACGAATACATAACAAACAAAGCTGAAACAGAATGAACAGATAACAACGCCGCCAGCTAATCACGAAGTTTACAATGTTAAACATCCGGAGAAAGTCGCAGATTGTGCTCCTCCCTATGCACCCTGAGACCTGACTGGGAGATATGTTTGTATGTGTAGATCACGACTGCACGAGCTACGGCCAACATCATGCGGACCGAGAAAGGTCAAGCATACACTACAAGTTCGAAACGTGGAGAATTTTTACTTGGGTTGGTACAAAGCGTCTAGACCCTAGAGCATGACTGAGACCTGTAGGGGCAGTTAGCTAAACATTCAGGCTATTGGGTAAATGGTAGCCAGTTGATATGTATAGGTCTCAGTGCGTGTAAAAGCTGCGAAGTGTGAAAACGAACTACTAGCTAAAAAATCTTCTTGCAATTTTATTCTTATATAGCATACAAGCACTCTTCTTCTTGGCTAACTAAAATGACTCCTGATAAATAAAGACGTTATCCCAACTTGCTCTTTTTCAATATTTAATGACCCTACGAACTGTAACACAACTGCTCCATATCTGGCGAAAGTTCAGGTATATCACGAACAGATAAGAAAATCTACGTCCATATACGTTCCGCTAGCATTCATCTTGACTGTATCTGCATTCTGTACGCCCATTCGCGTTGTGGCACAAGATTGAAGAAATGGCGAATTAATTGTTTCACCACGGGTATTGAAAAATCATGTAGAAAGGCCTATCGGCCATTTTCCAAGAGTGATGATTGATTTTCCACAATTAACGTTAGGGTATTGAGATAAAACAAACCTGTATAAGGAGGATGGGCATCAGAATAATCATCTACTGTTGGACACAGTCCTCTAGGTTCTCTCTGAAACTCGCCACAACTACCGGTCCTGCGCTGCAGTGCTGCTCGTATCGGAGTCTTACAATGTGCACTAAATCGTCAGCCTACTAATTCGTCGAGAATATCCTAGAATAATTCCGTAAAGTGTCTGCTCATCGCTTTTACCACACGCAGTCAGAGCACGACGTTACAATATGTGAGTCAGACATGATTACTGCCGGAGACGCGACCTTTTCGGTAATGCGACACGATTGCCATGCGACCTCAATAATTAAAATAAAGGAACAGGCCAGAGATTATCACCTCGCTCTAGTGATCCAGATGGTAGATACTGGTATATCTTTGGGAAAAAATAACGATTAAAAGTTTTGCCTTGTACTGATGACTTATTATGGTTCTAGAGTACCGTGAGATACGATAAGGCTTACAAGCTTGAATATCTAAAAGGATGGGTAGCAACATTAATATGTGTAGGCACTTATTTATTTGTTCTATTCTCATCACCAAATTTTTGAAATGCCGTGCCTTATTGTTTCCTTTAAAAATGTCGCAATCATGTGATATTTTAGATCCAACGCGACGGAACCTATGCGCAGATGATGGTCTTTCGACAAATTAAATTAATGTAAAACCGCTATGAAAAAGCACCACAGCAAATCAAAATAAAATCATTGTTTTCTTCCCAAGTTTTCACATCCGTCCCCAAAAGGAAATCTTCAAGTTTCCACATAATAACTTTACATGTGGCTCGTGATCTTGGAACCTCGCCGAGGTCAAGTGGCATGCCGTTCTGTGTGGGGCCTCGCCTATCTTTTGTTGTATCTCATCGGGATTTACTGTTAGGCACACGCTAGCTTAATTGCCAGTTAAGTCTTGTTGAGATATTAGTGTGTATTGTGGAAAATATGTCTCTATTGGAAGATTTATAGACAAGCCTCTGATATAGTTTCTGTGAAAGATTTTATTCTGACGTAGGATTAAACCTATTTTGTTTTTCTGTTTATAATCGGGGTAAGTGTCATTGCTATTATGGTTCTTGACCGAAAATCAACACGAAACTAACCAACCATTCACGGTAGCTTACGAGCGCTGGATAATTTGTCAAATTATTTTATGTTCGAGAAACGAAAGTTTGATTGAAACTCACTATAGTTTGAAGTGAAGTTACGGAATTCATGAAGTTGTCATTTTAGCTAACTTCGTGAGGCAGAACTCTTTACGATCTTCTTTTCCGATAACTTGATACATCTGACGTCACATTACTCCAAGTTCGCTCTGGTTCACTTTTTCAAGTGTAATAAAGTAAGTACTTTACAATTGAACCGTTGATTCTCGCGAGTGTATTGTAACATCACACCGGGTATCTCGTTACAAATGTACAAAAGCAATGTCAATTCTCACGTAGTCATCGATAAGTTGAATTGTGAAGTATTTGCTAGTGTCCGACCGAACCTTCGGTTTCGGCTTCGGCCAACATGGGCCGAATTTTTTGCTGTAGCCGAACAAGCGCCGGATCTGAATGGACACTAGTATTTGACGACTGTGTTTTTTTTTCAATACATTATAATTAATTATGATACTTTATGATAGATTTATTTCATACGGACCCTCGTAGGGAAATAAGCATTTCATTCCTTAATGGGAAACGCATTTTTATTTAAAAAGTGGGCAATGGAGTATATTAACACGAAGACCAATTTTTTTCGAACTAGTTACAATTAAGGCCATAGGACCACAAAAGCTCAATATTAATACATACTATAACACTAACTACAAATGCCGTAGATTATTTCCGAATCCTTACTACACAAACTGTCTGTAATAACCAACTAAGAAGTGTCGCAATCACTTACGACGTGTGAGAAATGTGGGTAAATAAAAAGCGCCACTCTGGCGCCTGTCGCTCTTGTTTTTGTAGCCATCAGCAAAAGTGAAGATGGGGGCTGATTCATACAGATAAGTGTTATACTACCATGTCTGTCCCAAGAGCTGACTCAACTATACTAGCCCATGTACTTACTTTTTAACAGACTCCAGGAAAAGGGGAGATTCTATGTTCGTCAATATGTTAATTTCTTTAATGCGCGAATACGCTTTAACATTGGCAGAATAAACTCATTACATGATTGAGTTCTATTTCCAAACCATCACATCTACCAAAACTGAACATAAACTACGAATGCACAAGGACCAAAATCGAGTAACTAATTAAACAACACACGTTTTTATACCTGTTACTCTATGTACTTGATTCAAGTGCTTGTAAAACACGGATCAATCAAGTCTATATATTTGAAGCACCGTTGCAACGGTACCTCTATGAAAATACACTTGCTTTCATTTTGAATATCTGCGTTTTTTGTCAACTCTACGTACAGTGGATTAATTGGAAAACATCATGAAAGGTGTCTGGTTTACAAGTTTATGTATAACGAGTACGATAAAATATCCGTACTACATATTACGCGTTCGTTTATTTGTTACGTTTTCACGGCTTAACTACTAAATCCATTTTAATGAAATTTAAAAACAGCAGTTTGTTTTTGTCTTGGGGCTCAAGCTAAGTAGCTTGAGCCGCAAGAAAGGACACGAGCTACATTTTATATCCATAACTTACTTACTCTGCATCTGTGATGATAAGTGATAACTAACCTTCAGAAGTTACTTTTTTATACTATAAGCTCGTTTCACGCTCTTACAATAAATTTGGTCCTACGTTACAAGAGTGATCCTTATCGAAAGTATGTTTGTACTTGCAATGTTGGTGAAGTTCACACGGTACCCGGTTCTCTATTCACCCTGGCATTACTATTTCCAATATCTACTGAAATAAATCATCTATCTATTTAAACAGATCAATTTACATGTATTTTAGTACAAAAACATTCTCTTTTATAACTTTTTACAATAACCACATTTAGTCCATCTCATACTCCAACATTATCATGTGACGTATCTGCCTACAGCCGTTCCAAGCACCTGCGTTTCCACATTTACGTAAAAGCTGCCAAACCACAGCACAGGTGTTAACAAGCTCAACACGCTGCATGCGGATTTACTAAAAATATCTGTTTTCGTAACAATATCATTTTTATACATATTCCGGTAAGTTTAAAAAGATAAGAAGGAGCTCTAAATTCAGACCTTAACTAAGAGAAAAGCTAAAGTCATTACACACCGCAAGTTTTCATTTTCTAAAGTATTTATTTACTCGTAGTAAGTACTATTTATTCCGCGGTCGACACAAGAGAAGTTCTTACGACACATCTTTGCTTTTACCAGACACGAAAGGTATTTATGTGGACAAGGCTTTATTGTTATGCAAGTAAAAGTAATTAAGTTCATATACGTTTGACATTTGACGGCACGGTTGGCGCAGTGGCTAAGCGATCGGCTGCTGCGCTGCGTGTCGCGGGTTCGATTCCCGCACGGAACAAATATTTGTATGACCTACAGATAGTTGTTTCGGGTCTGGCTGTTTGTGTATGTGAGTTTCTATGTTTCAACGTTTTTATAAAAACAAAAAAAAACCAAATTAAAAAAAAAAAACTCTAAAATTCTTAATCGGCCTTAAGCGTGATGATTAATGGTCGTGCCTTTTCTGTATTATAAGAAGCTTTTACCTTCTTCTAACCAGCAGTGGAACATTCATAGGCTAGTATATATTTATTTATTTAAGCAGATTATTTTTTAATCGTGTTACGAAAACTTCTTCGATTAAAAATGTTGAACCTACTTGCATTTTATTTTTCCGAGAGATTGAACGGGATGATAGCAAGAAGGAAAAGAGTCATTATCGGGCCCACACAGCTAACTTGTCATTATGTGCACTATTGCTTTTGCCTTGAACTAAATGTTCAGACCATAATTTGCTATTTACTTGGTTTGTCAGTTAAGTGGATGCCTACTTGTACTTTTTAATATTTTCTAATCAAATATAGAGTTTTAGGTACTGGTTACAAAGGTTCCAGAAAACAAATGAAATTCACATTATATCCAATCACTTACTCTGAAGAAAACAAACAATATCTTAGGATATTTTTTCCTATTCATAAGCAAAGAAAATAATCCGCTATTCACAAACAAAACTCTAAACATGGTAATGGAACGTGTTCATAAAATGTACTACACCATTACGCTTAGCTAGTACCTACGGCAACGGGAGTCTGTTTATTTGTTTGTCCCGAATCTCGAGGTCATATCAATAACTGGTAATAGTGGTAATAGTTCAAGTTTACTCTGTTCAAAACTGGGTCAAATATGACGCGGATCGTTATAAGATTTAGACGGTTTTCAACCAGACATTTGTAGACTCCTGAAGATTTTCAATAAAGTGCATTCACGCAAACTACTACCTCAGAAGACTTTCGATTAGCAAATTGAGAAACGGTCAGGCACATTGGTCTTTTCAAACAAAATTTGGTCCTTTTGCCCTAACTGCAATTAACAAAAAAAGACTGAAAATACTGTAAATAGGGTAATAGAAATCGCTCTGTGAATGAGGCAGCATAAACATAGACGAATAGCAAAACGTAGAAACATAAATCACACGACAGCATCCCCGTCGACAGGCGTTTCCAATTTTGATGTTCATTGTAGATAGGCAGACAGTGCAGACAGTGATAACTGAATCATACGACTAATGACGTCTGAGTTTGGCATCGATTGAACGCTACAGTGACAAGTTTAAACTTTTAAACAACATCAGTAACTTGCAATCAAAAGCCAATAAAGATGTGAACAGAATTACTAATACGAGCAACTTGAGTTTTTCTTCGATTCCCAGAGCATTTCAAGAAACCTTAAAGGGCTTTAACCCATTAGTTGTAACGATCACTTGAACAGAAGCTTGGGAAGGAATTGCCCACAAATTGTAGCTAGCCAGCGATCCCTATCGATAAAACGTGATGTATTGCTCATTGTTTGCGACATGTAACGGGACTGGGAGCTTGAGGGGTTTTCTATGTTTACGGTATGGCAAACATGGTTTTGTTTTGACATTAGTTTTTACATGACTTCACTTAAGTATGAGTGAGGGTAAGCGTCTATACACATCTGTAATACTGAAACCCTAGCAAATGCGTTGCCATCCCAAATCCGAAGCTGAAATGTCTCCTATGCCTGTAATTACACCGACACTAATACTCTTCAAACCAACCGCGAAATCCGCCAGCATGTGGTGATAAAATTATTTAATATTTCCTAGAGATAGTTATTTTGTTTCACTTAATGTATTTAATCAATGGGCACTTGGTTTACCTACATAGGTATGCCTAAATACCAGCCTAAAAGTGCTGCTCAGCTTCACAAGTTTACAACCATGGAAAAGATACTAAGGTGGCGTAGTTGCCTCGTGCTGGTATTCAAGCTATCGCAAAAAAACTAAGACGTTTGTATATCAGGAAAACCCAGTCCTTTCCAAAGTAAGTTCAGTGCACAATAGTGTCGTACCCACAAATTGCCGGCGGCCGCAGATCTCTATCGCTCACTAATGCTCGTTCATTGTTTACAATGTATAACGGTATCGCCGAATACGGTGAGCTTGGCAACTTTGTTCCAACATTTCTATAGTATCCTTTGACGGTGAAGGGGAACAACAATGTAATGGTCTTGTACCAATATCATTTACACAGCGATAAAAGTGTCGAGATTGTATCCAGAGTAAAGAGTGTACATCGTATTAACAGAAAAAAGAGGTAAAGACTTGGATAGAGGTTGCAATTAGTCAAGGACAAGACAAAGAAGTGGAAAGTATATAAATATACCATAAGTGGTATACAATTTCATTTAAACAACTAATCTCGGCCTAATATAAAGCAATGGCTATGCATCAAAGTTAATTCAAAGTTCGTGCCCTTAAATCATTATAATTCATTAATTTTTTTATTTTTTTTTATTTTTTTTTTTTTAATTGTTTTATATTTAACTTCATTGTTTTCACATGTAGAAGCAACAAGAATATTGTAACCAAGATTCTGTAAAAACCAATTTGAAAAGAGTGTCCATGGAGTTTCTTGCTCGTTCTTCTCCATAGAGACCTACGTTTTGGAACGAGCAACTAGCTTCAACTTTTTGTATGAGTAACTTCTTGACAATTCAAAAGTGCCTGTAAATGGTCTAATTGAAATAAATGTTTTGACTTTGACTTTGACTTTAATTACTAGTTTGCAATGAATGTCTATCTTTCGTACATACCCTGTGACTTCTGGACGCCTTAGGATCGAGGTACGTTCTGAGCTTGTTGAGGTAGTGTGCTGGCGAGTCCTTGGCCTGCACCATGTCCTGGTCGCAGATGATCTCCCATTTCTTCTCCAAGTCGTAGTTCCGCAGTAGTTTCGCTTTGTCCGGGGGCAGGTCCATTGATGCCTGGAACAAAAATACGATAACTTAAGGCTTTGTTGTGCATTACATACTGAGCTTAAACACCTTGGACTTCAGAAAGATTTGCTAGCCATAATACAAAGAAGATAGTGATGAAGACAAAATTATGCGGATAAGTCAAGAACGCCAAGAATTTAAGGATGTTACTGAAAATAATCAGGAAGATTTAGAACAAATCTGAATATAAGACCCAAACTCTCCACATTGATGTCCAGCATTACAAATCCCCATAAAAATCCCATCGGCGTTTACATTACGCCTATGTTATAACAGCACATTGTATTCAATCGTGATGGATTTAGTATCCGAACAAGGATCGGCTAGCATTGAACCAGTTTACAAGATATTGGCTTATACGTCTGTAACGGTATACGCAGAGGCACAGGGCTGATACTTAACTGGTTTATAATTTAACATAACGCATGTGGTTCCAGTAGAAAGGCCTATTCTGTTAAAATTCGCTCTGTGAATTGACTAGGTGATGTGAGCTTGAGGGGGGTTATCATCCCACTTAGCTCTGAGTATTGATTGGTCACGTCAAGTTCACTTTACCTAAATTCAGCGAGGGAGATTTTTACATAATAGCAATGCTAATATGAACAGTTAATGGTTTGGTTTCAATCCAAAAATGGAGGTGGTCCTCGGAGGCAATTTGTATCAAAACAAAGGATCATAATTTTTTATAATTTATTTATACATATATCAGCTTCTGGGTACGACTTCACCTACGAAGACTTAAGTCAAGGTCCTAGATAATCCCACGGGAAAAAATATTCTTTGCTTGATAGCAAAGAATATTTTTAATCCCGTTTTTGATGTTTGTGTATGTGTTTTTTTCATATCGATATATGTGCCAAATTTCAAGCAATTTCGTGCAACTATATATGAGCACGAAATAATAACAAACATTCATATCTATATTATCCAACCATCCATCTTATATAGTTTAGCGTTTTTAATAGAAGAATTAAGTACTTAAGGATGGTTTTGTAGACCTTTGTTTAACAATGGGTACAACACAACACAATAATGAGATGCACAATTATAACAGTCTTAATCATAGGTTAGTCTTAAATCATGGTTAAAGCTTAACACTTCATTGAACTCAAATTCCAACACGTCAGAGTACAGGTGAATGTTCCTGACTCATGCTTGATCATAGCTGCATCTAATCTGATAAAGACGTCTCGACGCTCTGAAGTGAATTCAAGACGCGTCGAGGAATACAAGAGATACTTCACTTAAGAGTTGTAAGTACACTTGGCTAGCTAGAGATATCTTGACTCTTGAAGGGGCTGCTAATTTCGGAATCGCAGCAGAAGAACCTATCTAAAATCATCATGTTTATCAAAATCGTACCACACATACCTTGGAATGTTAGAATAACACGTATATTGCTTTTATTGGCATATCCATGGCATTCTAGAGAATAATACTCTATGATTTGCTTGGCTCTTGTCTAACGCCAAATGGTCCATTTCCTAGACCAAGCCATACATATTTCTCTTCATACAAGCACGTTTGAATATTTGACATTTACTACGTTATTATTTATTGGCAATGTTCCTAACCGATCGATTTTGCGAAATTACGATCGACGCTGCGTAGACATAAATCGGTGGTATCGTAAATATAGATTTTTACTCGAATACAGGCAGAAAGGGGTTCTTATCATAACTTAACTTTTATGAAGGCAGTGTTTATAAGGCAACCTTGTAACAGAAACTTTATGTAAAGACGAATTACTCAGCAGTACAGAGAGTCCACGACTGCGTGGACTGAACACAACGTAAATTCGATCGATTTTTAAATTCACATATAATATTTATATACTCCAAGGCTTGATTCATGCTAATTGTGCTTGTCTGCTATAGGATGGTTGATTTCCATTAAAATATCGACTTGAATCGAACATTTTATTGTTAGTGCGCTCGTGTAAGGCCTTCTTTATCATTATACCCAATAACACACAGATTTTATGCGAAAAGCTCGTTAGTGACAAGATTTGTGAATCTTTTTTACACAGCAAGTCTGTGTAAATAAAACAAAGTGTTTCCAGTAATAATCTGGCATAAGCCCACATTGTTCTCCGGTAGTTTACAGGACTGGCTCCTGCAAACTTCAAACATAAACACGGTTAGACAACAGTAATAAACGACGGCATATTGCTGTAGAAAACTCGAGGTAACCCTACCAACCTCAGCCGCTGTAAAACTCGTCTACGCATAGTACATAGACTAAGGACAAACTGTTTAAGTGCACTCAGTACATTAATTGGTAATAGCCAAACTAAACTAAGTTAAATTGGACAGTTTGGGTTTTGCAACTTTCGGCCTACTCTGCATGATAAAGTGGCCAGATGTTCAGAAAGTTGATTGTTTGGAAGTTGAGAAAACTGCCAAATTGTGACAGCCTGGTTTTGGAAGTTTAGTTTCCTTTGTTTTTCTTTATTTTAGTATTGTTTAGGCTCATGTCAAGGCATTTATATTAAAACTATATTTTGCCCGCGACTTCGTCCTCGCGAAAGTCAAAATTAAATCCGTTCTTAATTGACACCATCACCTATCTGCCAAATTTGAATTTCATAGGTCAAGTAGTTTTAGAGATTTCGTGTTTAGTCATTGAGTGTATTTTCGATTTTATCATATTATTATAAATCTATGGAAGAGGCCTATGTTCAGCAGTGGACGTCCCACGGGTGATCTGATGATGATATAAGACTAGTGTACATTGTTACTGAGAGAGAGAAGATTAGTTTCTTATATTTCTCCACTATGTATTTTTTTTTGCTTTCTCTACTCTGTATATTTTGTTTGTATGTATGTATATATGCATTTATTATATTTTATTCCTAGAAACTTTCTGTTCCTTGCACCTACTATGTTTTGTCTCTGCATCACACTAGAGTTAACTAGTAGAAAATGCCAAAGGCATTAAGTCCGCCTTTGTACAGTGTATTATTTACATTATGTGCAAAAAGTTTTAATAAATAAATAAATAAATTTCAAAACCAAAAGCAAAATTAAAATGATATTATTGTTATGATATATATGTATGTATATGTTTGTTATATTATAATTATTGTAATAGCAGGCATCGTTCAGAAAGCTTAATATCAAATTGAAGCTTATCAAATTTTCAATGAATCACTTGCGCAACATCTAAACGATGTTATTCAGTCAATTCACAAAGCGTCCATCTCAATCGAAAGCCACGGCACGTGCCAAGTGGACTTGACCCAAACCTGTTCGGAAAGCTTAAGCATCGTTGTAATCTTATTCAACATCTAACACTTGGAGGATGTTACGGAATACAGAAGCATCTACGGATTCTTATTTAATTCATCGGGGTCTGTGAATTTGGTCCTAAATGTATGGTCCTTTGGTACAAATTGAGATTATTTTATGACTAGTGGTCTAGATTCCGAAATTGTTACCAACTACTTCCCGTGGGTGTGGAAAGTCGTGACCAGAATAATGATCACAAATAATCTTATAAGCGCCGCAATTAATGTCGTCTGGAGTGTACAGATTATGCTCACGTGTGGTCGTTCTACACATCCACTAATCTACTTTATTACTAAAGCCATATTTCGTTAAACCCCAATAATTATCAACGACTACATTAATCAGCTTGATAACATTTATGAAATATGTTCACGCCCATGCATATCGCAAACAGCCTCTATTACCAGTTTCATTACTGCAACATTGCCTATCGCGGCGAATGAGACTCATCTCCCATGATTCACTACTTCAAACCCTACAATTTTATCAACGCCATTCTATGTTAAACCCTTGCTCCTTAATCTAAAGGCAGAGAGGTTACTTTGAAACGGCTGGAGCGTTTCAATATTATTGTATTTTGATGCTCGTATTAGCATAGACGGTGTGTTCTCAATTATGATGCTATGGGCGTGATCCTACGCATTGATGTCTTAGGTGTGGTCCTAAACTTAATTTTGTAGGTAGCAAATACCGTTGTCGAAATTGCGAATACACATTTTGAAATAGTGACACTTAACTGTGATAGTTTGTTGAAAGTGATGCTCAAGGTTGCAGGAGACTTTGAAACTTTAGACACATTAAAAAATGCTGGTAAAAAGTACTTGCCGATGCCCTCGACGATAAGGACCATATTAATGAGGTGTGACGTTTGAGGAGTTTGAAACAGGAAAATTAAGCGTCAAAAGGATTATTAAAAGCTCAGGTACTGAGAGTAATTATACAGGCACAAACAAGTTGATGACCTTCCATTACACCGACAAAATGTAGGCAGACACAGACAGCTTTTAGAATTGGCTTTTATATGAAAACATTAGACTACATGAGCTACAACAGTACTATTAAAGAAAAACTCGCCCTTGGTGAGCTTGATGTGAGTAGAATTGAGTGGTATAACAGCTAACCTCAGGCTCACTTCACCTAAATTCACAAAGCAATTTTTTTTTTAAATAGACCGGAAAGTCACCAAACCCTCGTGATTAACTTGGGAATATCGAAACAATTTCTTCCGATAATAACATAGGATCTATTTTCTCAATCAACTACATTTTACTTAACGTAATTACTATGGAACAAAAAACTGGCTGATCATGCAGGTGAATGACCTACGTATATGTTTGTGCTCTGTAAATATTGGACACCATCACATGACCAGTAAATAAGTAGTTCTGTCGAAGATGTTGAATAATTAAAAACGGTGGATTTTATATTTTCAAGTGCAGTTAGGAACGAGTTTTGAATGTGACAGAGAAGACCTGGATGCGGAAGACAAAGACAACCGAAATGGCTTTAACTAATATAATAATATTACAATACTTATTCCAAATACCAATCCAAACAGAGCTTTTCCTTTAGCTTTTGACACTGAACGCAGACCATTGTTTGTAGGCGTTAAAACATCACCTTAGAGACAAAAACTTAAAAAGAGTGGAGTATCATCACTTCAAACAAGTGAAGCTGATTAGAAATCACAAAAACTCAAACAAACCATTGACAGGTTTCGAAAATTGTTCCGGAAATATTGAAGAACTAAGTCAACATTAGGCCTTGAAAAGTCAGCAGAACTGAAGTACCATTAGTCACGGTAGTTTTAGAAGCTATCGAGCTTGAAGGACGGTTCTAAAGTACTTTGGATCGATGATCATCGTTTATTACTATTATGCTTGTTTTAGACGTTGATAACTTGAAACTAATAGTTAAGTTGAGAGAAACCAAAGTGTTAAAGGATAGTGGAAGTTACAGAAGATCTGTCTTCAGGCTATAGCAGGATATTTCCTTTATATGTCTAACCGAAGACAATGACGGCTGATCACTTCTCAACCTTATTTCTAGGGGTGTAAGGATGAAAAGAGGTTCGTCGCTATTGTCCGCGATCGTACATATGCTTAGAGGCTTGTAGCGTGTAGGAAACGGACTGTATCCCGACTAGCTGATTAATCGTAACGAATTTTATACCTCAACTTTTTCTATGTCTTGGAATGGGACACTAGCCCATAGATAGCCCACCTGATTATATGATAACCAAGTTAAAATGGCTCATATGCCTGTTTATTTTTGATGGCCTCTTCCTGGAGCCAGGACCTTAGTTTCACAATCAATCAACTGCCAACTCACAAACAATATCCGCGCTTTCACAATATTACGATGAACAAATCATTAAATCCTACATTTATAACTGCTTTCTAAGTTATTAATGGTCTTTCTTATAAACCGTACTCCTGGTACATTTGTCATTGTAACTGTCACCAGGGCTATTGTACCTGTTATTGCAAGTCCAGAAATAAAGCCAGATTTATTAGTAAAACAGTGATTTTTGACATAATTTATTTTCTGTTAATTTGTTAAGTCTCGGTCGCTTTTAGTAGAGTCTTAATTATGGCATTACGAAAGGTTGAAACCATTCGTTTTAGCGGTGATAAATGTATTGTTAATGGTTAGGCTATTAATTTTAATATTACTTAGCGAATAAACACTTTTGTCTTAGACTTTACGGTCTTTTGAGCTTGTAGGAGCAAAACAATGTTTCTTTAAAAACATGGGTTTTAGTTAGGCTACAATTGTTGTGCTTTCTATTGTGTCGACTGCAGGGTCAACCCAGAAAACAGCAGTGCGGTGCCGTATCGCCAAAATCGGCAACACCACACGCCGCAAAGAATCGCCGTGGATTCGCGAATTCACACATGTTCACGATCGTAGGAGTAGTGGCCCGAATACTTTTGCATCGTAAAGCTCGTGTACACAACTGGACATACATGGGCTGATATGACGATGATGTCCAATGATAACACACGCCAATATGCCGCGATATCGTGACGCATGTGTTTTCGAATCGATTCAGTAGAGCGAAACGAATTCGATGCAAATGCGTGACGATCACGACCAGGGACTAAGTGATGGATCAAGTCTAGATTATGAATATATCGAGACTATGAGTTGGTACTGTATCGATAACTTTGCGGGAATTTGCTAATGGCAGAGCAAGGCATCGCATAGTCATCACGCGTCATGTTTGTGAACGGGCGTTGTCAGTTGGAATTGGTCATCTCTTAACTGCCATGGCTTCTTTCTCTTCTTCATATCTTTATTATTTTATATCGGTCTTCACCTGAATTGTTTTCGCACATAGAAGCAACAAAAATAATTGTAACCAGGATTTTGTCCAAACCTAATTAAAGAGAATGTCCGCGGCGTTTCTTTCTCGTTTTTTCCAAAGAGACCTACCTACAACAAGCTTCACCTTTCTAACGGACTGACCCCTTAACAATTTAAATGAAAATGGTTTAATTGAAGTAAATGACTGAATTCGTGATTATTTCCATAATTTTTAAGACAACTTAATTTTTAACACTCATGTCTTTGAAATTCCTCAATGATTTCATCTGACCCCAGGCCAATGTCTGCAAGATATGCGCTACGGACAGGCTCTATAGCAAAATAATTAGATTTTCTACTTTCTAATTAGGCACTCGGCGTGGCGCCGCCGCCGGCTCTTCCCGCCTCATTAAACGCACATGTTTGTAATCAGACCATGAAAGTGCATGGACTTTACCCTTTTTATGGTTTGTCTCTCAATTTGAAACTCGTTTTATATTGGCTTTGCGTGCTTCATAATTGTAGGTAGGTAGATCTTTATTTAATTGTGGATGTTGTAAATGGTGACTGGGTGGGTATACTGTAATGACGGATATAAGAAAATCTACGTTCAAAAGATATGTTGAAACACAGTTTTGAATTGCCAAGGAGTCGTTCAGTCAGAAGTGGAAGAAAGTTGCTCCGAAACGTAGTTTCTCCAATCTCTATGGAGGAGAACGAGCAAGTAATTCCACGAATACTCTATTCTATTGTATTAAGTTTTTACAAAATCTGAAGTAAACATAGATATATAGTCACATAAAGGATGATATAGCGAAAGGAGAGGTACTAATAGATAAGTGGAAAAGTGGTCGCTGGCAAATTGTCAATGCATAATAATGTTGTCCACTTTTACTACCATCGCATTAAATGTTAAACGTTGCAACTGCCTCTGTATTAACAGTAGTTTTATTACATTTGGGATCTTATAGCGTTCTGATATATAATATCTTTGATATTCTAAATTAAACATCACGCCTGTATTCCCCGAAGGGTTAGGCAAAGGTGTAACAATGTACACCCACAGTTCGCCGGTATGTTTAGGTCCCATATAATATGTGGCGAGCCTATTGCCATTAACCGGGCACAAATCCTAACTCCGAGCTGCTACTGAGAATTTCATAGAAGAAACCCAATACACTTTTTCTAAATTAAAGCTCCCTTTTATATTTTGTACTAGCTTCCGCCCGCGACTTCAAAGTTAATTCATTATCCCACGGGAACCGTACATATTTCCGGGAAAAAAGTAGTCTTCATGCCATTGAAGACTATAATCTAACACTGTACCAAATTTTTAGTTCAGGATTTTCAAATAAAAAAAACCATAATTTTTTCATTATGCACCACAAGAGGTACACTTAATACCTTAGGTATTCTCTACCAGTCAATCAAAGGTGATGGAGAAATTTCCAAGTGTTTTTATAAGCACAGATTTGCAGCGCTATTCTGTGAGAATAGGCGAAGAGATATGCTATCCCACTGATGCTAAAGATTGACAGCTCTCCTAAATTCACCAAGGGCGATAGCAGAATAGCATTGCAGATCATAAAACTACGAAATGCACTCGAGGCGTGCTTCCCCGAATCCGTATTAAATACGGAAGCAATTTCAACAACACGTGAAGTATGCCTTTTTACATAACAACATAAAGCTTCATTTTATTGTTTTTCTCATTTAATACTCCATCTTCCGTCTGTGTTCCAATCATTTGGAATGGCTCTCGTAAAGTCTTGAGGGGATCGTAAAGGCAGTTGCAGGATCGCTGCATTGTGTGGAGTCTGTGGCCAGGTGTCAATGTACCAATTGTGTTTTTCCCGGTAGAGATAGGTAGAACATTGAAGTTAAATGTCCTGACTGTTTGGCTTCCCTTTTAGAAGGGGGGTACAGAAATATGGTCGTTTTAATTAATACTGATGTGTTTTTTGGGCCAGAGGGAGATTTTTTTGGTTGTTTAAGTAATCTCTGGATATACTGGTCTGATTTAAAAAAATCTTTCACTGATACGCTATTGCCGAGTGACACAGGATATGTTTTGTGTTTTACTTGATTAAATCGAATGTAAAAAAGTGACAGGACTCACTTCAAACGTCAGTCAAGAACGAGATATACCGAGTTGACTAAAATGAATGCTCAGGAATGGTTTATTAAAAAGTGATCCTTTTGTACTAAAAATTCAAATTGTCATATTTTTTTTTGTATTCCAAAATTAATTCCTAAAACACTATATCTGATCGTTTTAACTAATCATCCAATTGAGGTTAATAATAGGCACGGGCGAAGTGGCATACCAAAACGTACAGCGCAGTCTAAACAATATGCAACAAACTACTAAATAGTAGAACAATGGCAATTAACTAATGTTTCCTATTCCCATCCAGCCACGGTCAATTCTTTATTTCCAACCACATACTTAGTGAATGAAACGAACGATTGTATAACCTTAAAAAATACTATATTTAGTAGACTAGTGACGTGAAAGACGTAAACCTGTAATTTATCGATACTATGTTTTTAATATTAGGTACCGATAAATTAATCGAGATTTATTGACGTCGATAGAGCTTGTTATTGTGGGAATAAATCGTCAATTTATAGATATTATCGGATTGTAAGGCGATAATTCAATTTTACTTGAGCGTTGTTTAGTAAGATATTGAGATAGCATAAAAGATTCTTGAGAAATGTAATACACATAATGTAATTTTAATTCAAGATTTACTTCCAAATATAGCGCGTTGCATAGTTCCCAGGAGTAATAACAGTATATCAAAGGAAACATCGTTTACGAAATCTGTAATAGGATGATATTGACATCAAAACGCACGTCTACAGTCGTCGCGGGCAGATTCATTGAAACCGGTGATTCAATATTCTAGAAGTACGTTGATAAACATAGTGTATTTATAAATTTTTCAATACTGACACACACAATGAGGAAACTCGTGTCTGGAATTATAATTGTCGACCACGTAAGTGTGTTAGAAAACACATGAAAAATAGCCATTACGATATGTATAAATATAATATCACCGTGGTTCGTGAATAGCTGTCACAAAACGCAATTACGAGATTGTTGTATAGCGTATATCACGGATTGGCTGCTCAGTTGGTGTCGTAGTAGCACGTGACTGTTAAGGGTGTAGTCCTGGGTTTGATTCCTAGGTCGGGTAAAGTGTTATTAGAGTTTAAGTTTAAATTTGGTGACACCGTTGGTCCAGCGCCTGTTCTCTTATTGGTCGCGTTGGATTGACGTCCCATCGAACTATGAAAGTGAGTCAAAAAGGAGTGTACCTGTGTTTGCGCACACACATTATTATTTATTAAAAACATTTTTTTTTTAATCTCAACTCAGAAACAATCCGGCGTACTTTGATCATCTTCAATGGGATTGACCGTCATGACAGATATTCGATCAGGTGAATAATTTAAAAGCATGGAAATACAACCATCGGTATAATAATTGTGGCTTATTTGTTACTTCCACCATTAATCTCCTTGCTCATGATGATTGCAGCAATTTTCTTTCCAAACGTGAATGAACATAAACATGCAGTTGACATAATGATGCCCATTTAAGTATAGAGGAGTCATTTGGGAACATAACAATCATGTTTCCAAATGTATTCACAATTTCACACTAGATCAAGTTCGTTAACAATGTTGTAATATTTGACAACTAGCTAAACTTGGCGACGGTTCATTGCGATGAAAAAAAAAATATATAAAAACACTTTTCTGTTAAAATGCTGTGCTGTGCTACTTTCCATGTTTTGCGAACACAAACATACAGAAGCAGATTTAGAATATATGAAGACTAAAGACAAGACCGCTGTTTCGAAATTTCTGAAAAAAGTTCATAGGTCTTTGATTCATTCATAAATCATTATCTACACTAGGATGCGATAAAACACCCACAAATGACTAGAGGCTATAACAACTAAAGGAAACAAGATAATTACATTAGAAAGGAAGTAATTAAACGTTTCAAGGAATCGTATCGATACATTCGCGGCTTCCCGATAATTTATCGATAACGATGGCGCAGCACTGGCCGATGAATCAGACGAAGAAAAAATAAACTCGGTACGAATATAGTCCACGACCTTCGAGTGAGTCAATCACTAAATACTTGACGAAAGGGAGTCTGAAATGAAACGACTCCAAATTATACCCCTGACATAAAAAGTTGGAACTTGTTTTAATAAAGTTGACGAAAACTTGTACTGAACGGCCAGTATCTGTGTGCCAAGTTTTAATTCAAATTAAGAATTATTCTCGACTTTGGAACAGTTGAGGATCGACTGTGGCAAATTTTTGATAGGTACTTCAAAATCATTCTGTTACTAATGGAATGGTTTATCCATAGTCTATGAATCATGGGTTAAATCAATCTAGGACGACTAATATTATAAAGCTGCAGAGTCATTTGGTTTGCTTGTTTGTTTAAACGCGCTAATCTCTAATAATAGTTGTTATTATTATTTTAAACCGAACAACACACATACCATCACGCCTGTATTCCCCGAAGGGTTAGGCATAGGTGTACCAATGTACACCATAGTTCGCCGGTATGTTTAGGTTTCATAGGGGGCGAGCCTATTGCCATTAACCGGGCACAGATTCTAACTCCGAGCGGCTACTGAGAATTTCATAGAAAAACCCAATAACACTTTTTGCTCGACCTAAGAATCGAACCCAAGACCTATAGCGTAGCAGTCGCGCTTAGGACCATTAGGCTACGAGGCAGTTAAAACGAACAATGTTTTCAATTCTAATACAGCAAAAGAAAGCCATGTAAACATGTAAATAGATACAAATCTGCCAAGTCGTTACTGAGATAATCGCAAGACAAACAGGCTTTCCAACAATTTGGACACAAATGGTCTATTTGGAGAACATAATAATATACTACAGTAAGAAGTACTCGAGAATCGAGAGCTGCTTATTGGCACTTCCTGATAATAATGACGCACTTCCGGTACATAGTTAAGAATATTGCTATGCAAATACATATTTTGTTTACTTGTCTGTGGAAAAATTTGAGGGTAAGTGGGTACTATATGTATTGTCCAACTGCAACGCAAAGGCCTCTTCTCATACAGAGAAGGCATGAGCATCGATCACCATGCTTGCAGGATAAGGCAGATTGGCAAATTCAGACTTAGATTAATTATAAGTCCTGGTCTTCTCATGCTTTTTTCTTCACCGAAGTCAGTGATATCCAAAGTAAACCTAAAAAGGGAATTGAAATTTCTTTTCGATCCAAACGTGTTTTAAGTAGGTACAACATAAAATGATCCGTAGTCCAAGATGAATAAGACAACAATTTGTAAATCAAAACCACATACATGCACAGTATACACATTCCTAGGTAATACTTTACAATTTGATGAGAAGTAATTTCCGTAGGACGGCGATGTCAGCAACTTTTCCGGAAAGCAATCTCGCAACTTATTCATCTGAAGAAACTGACGCCGGTGTAATATATTACCTAACAAACGTTGCATAAAATTACGATAAATTACGGTCTCACATAATATATAGGAAAGTTTATAATCACGCGAACTATACAATGGAGACAAGTGGCGTCGATTTTGTTGAGTTTTTTAAGTATTATCAAAAATTCTTCAACATATATCTATACAAATAAATAAAATTGAAGGGTATGTTTGTAATTTCAAGTTACAAGCTTTTCACTAAATGCTTATGAAAGTATATACGGGACTAACATATAAAAAAAAACAATTATTTAACATTTTTGTCTTTCTGTCTGTCTGTTTGTTTCGGCTTATCTCCGAAACGGCTGGACCGATTTTGACAGGACTTTCACTAGCTGATAGCTGATGTTATAAGAAGTAACGTAGGCTATTTTAATTTTTTTATTTACTTAAATTTAAAAAAAAAGAGGTTAATATGCGAAAACAAAATTGAAACCAATAAAATAGTGAACGCGAACGAAGTCGCGGGCAACAGCTAGTTATTAATTATAATACCAGCTTATCATTGTCCCACTGCAGGGCAAAAGCCTCTTCTCATACAGAGATGCCGGGATCGGTGTTTTCAGACTAATAACAATTATAAGTCCAGGTTTTTTCCTCACGTTATTGTCCTTTACCGATGTCAGTGATGTCCAAAATAAACTCCGGTATCAAACCCACAACTTCATGCATGAGAGACAGGCCTTTAACATTCAAAGAGATGTCAGCAAAGGGAAGGGGCCACTGAGGACCGATGCCTGCCGGGGCTGCGGGTTGTTCGTAAGAGATACCGCGCCCCCGGAACGCAAAGGGCACAAGAAGGAACATGGGTGGGTTTTGGTCAGTAAAAGTCTGACACTCCCTCCCGCCCCGCCTAGGGCGGGAGAAGTTATTTGACGATTTCCCAACTCCCAAAAAAAAAAATCCTTTTAACATTTAAACAAAACGAGAACCAATGTTGATTTTCTTTCGTAAACTATCAATTTTCAAATCATATTAAATGCATGTCGACAACTTCACAAATCGATAATTCGCGTGCAACTATGCGAGTTATGTCCGCAGCACGATGGTCGCGTGACAGACTGCTAAAAGTCCATCCAATTCTCGATCGCTACTCGCCACTGTCTCAGGAGCTGTTATTTTGATCGATGAGCTAGATTTTCGCTTTCTATAATTTTGCGTGGATGAGGCGTTTTTTGTTAATCGCGATAATAATGAGATAACGCGATATTGGCATAGCTGTTCGGATTCTAACATAATCCTGGGGTATTTTTCTCTAACTTTGCACACTAGGAATTTTTTGAGTATTGTGGGTACGTTTACAAAAATAAAAACTCACATACACAGCTACCTGGGCTACAAATATTAATTACGTGCACAAATCGAACCCACAGCACGCAGCACGGCAGCCAGTCGCTAAGCCTCTGTGTCAACCGTGTTATCAAAACAATTCAATTTGCCGATAGATGATACAAATGACGTGTGACTGCAACTTGTGTCATTTGACAATAATAATATCCCTAAAATAGTAATATAGTAGCCCTGGCACAAAAAACCCAGAAAGAAACTCAAAAACTCAAAAATTTACTTGACGTTTGTGCTCACGACTCGCGGCGGACATTATATTAACCCTCCGTCTGGTGCATTCGGGTAGAAAGGACCAACAACTACTAAAATCCAAACTTTTAATTACGACAGAAAAGGTAGTAGTAGCTACAGCAATTAGTAAAACCAGACAGTTTACGGCTCAAATTAATCAATAGGACTTTAACTCCAGTATTCTTTTAAAAACAAAAAATAAAACGCGAAAGGTCTCTTCATTAAAATCCAAAGAATGTGAGGCAAAGAAACGAGTGAACCTTCACATGACGTGGAAACGAATGAGAAATACACCATGACTCACTGCTGATCCCAAAATAGCCGCCAAAACGGTATTAGCCCTAACCCTAATCTTTCAATTGTACGCTTCATTGGACAAATGTAGTTTTTTAGTAACTATAAATCTATTTTGGGCTTGTAGTTTGTTTTTCCTTATTTTTACTCAACGAAGCAAAAGGAGGGTTATGTATGACGGAAGCGTAAAAATAGCTCTTTGATACATTCATGATTATTGATTAGGGTTGCCACCAGTAGTTTATATAAAGTATTGTACGTCATTCGGGTCAAACGCTCGTACTTTATTTTACCTATTTCGACTTTTGAAGGTTTAATTTTAATTATTTACTAAAAGAAACCAAAAAGTTTAGGCGATTTGTGTGTGTACCAGAACGGATCGCATCGATAAAGCATGCACCATAAATAATACTATAAATTCTTAAGTAGTACTTTATTTTGTTTAACTAAAAAAGTATACTCTATTTGTTTAAAAAAGGTAGCAACCCTATTTATGATGGGTACGGAAAAATATTATGAAAACAGTTTATTTTCAAAGTCCCTAGTCACGAACTATGAATGACTAAAGACTTGCTATCAATTCCACTAAATTGTAGGTATGTATGTGTCTAGCGCAAAAATAACTTTGAACTTGAAAATAAGGAAAAACAATGAGTTCAGTCAATAATAATATTCCATAAATAATAACTATAGGCTAAATTGCTAAAACGATTGTGTTGAACCTCATAAAGGTTAATGCAATTATAACAAAATGCCGGCCTATTATTGTCCCAATACAGGGACAATCTTTTCTTAAATACAGAAGGCTGCAGTGATCACCATTCACCACGCTTGCTTAAGGCGGATTGGCGATTTCAGATTTATATTAATTATATTACTCCAGATTTCGTCACGATGTTTTCCTTTAACGATGTCAATGATTTATTTATTTATAGTTAATTAAAACGGCACAGGTCCAATTACATTAATTAACATAGAATTATGAAAATTTAAAATAACATTCAAATAACATACAATACTTAATAAAAAAAATATCTTAATAATATTGTAACCTTATTATTATCATTTATTTAGTGTATAATATAAGTTAATGAAATAGTTTCTTATTTGATTTTGCTTGGTAGCTATAGCTTTGTAGTAACTAATTAATTTATTTCAAAATTGTTAATTGTGGTTATGCTCATCTAGTGGCAACCACTGTTCTTTAAATATGTTATCTGCGGATAATGCAGTGGACTGCAACGCTGTTACTGAAAGTTTTGTTAACCTTATGTGTTATATATGTTGTAGTTGTTTGTTATCCCTTAATAAACGAAAAAAAAATACAAATATTTAATTCAATTATATACAATTCGTGGATAAAATTATTAATAATTATTTGAGTAAATGGGTAAATCAATTAAACATCACAAACTAACATAAACTAACATGTAACAGTGGACACCCTCGCATACTGTCCCTCACAGAACACCAGACAAGCACGCATTATTTTCTTCCATTCATCAGCAAACACATCACATTCAGGGTGGGCAGTCAGGAGGGCGTTTAGCATTCTTAGGGTTCGACATACTGGGGATTCGGCTCTAGCAACATATCTAGATAGCGGTAGTGCGAACAGATTATGACGGCGGCTTTGACGGTGCCCAAGGTATTTGTATGATGTCTAAGACTAACTGAGAGTAAGAAAGACTACTTAAGAATTGAAAATGTCTCATTGGCACGTGGCTGGATTTGAACCCACAACTTCATATATGAGAGGTAGGCTCTTCAATTACATTGCATCAATTTCTAAAATATGTCTTCCTCAATACTAGTACAAATTAGCCAATCAACATCGTGACTCGTGAAGCCGAACTTGCCGAACAGACAGATCGACGTCCCAATCCTTTCTAATATATACGGAGCATTAGCGACAGGGTCAGAGCATGGTTTAGCATACCTGCATACCATTTTCGCGTGGCACCACGGGTGGGCATTGTACTGCCTAGGGACTTGTTCATGGAGGAATCATTTTTCTGAACCAAGATAAGTACTGCGCTCCAGACTCCGTGGAAAGGACCAGTTCTTAGTTCAATTCGGAAAGGTTATTTTGATGTAAACGGTGTTCCTAAACCCTGGGGGTAAAATGCTACTAAACTGTAAGACCTTAAATATATCTCTGTCGCTACATTACGCTATAAAGTGAAAGAGATAGCATAAGATTCCAAGGCGACTTACAATTGATGTGTATTTGAGAATTTGGCAGTAAGGCCTGTAGGCCACTGAATATTCCAGTAGGTATGACAAAGTTAATGTAAATATCAAGTCTAAGTGATTGTTAAGTTTCTTGTTTACAGACAATTGCTGCTTGCTATTGCTAGTAATGGCTATTTAGTTAAGTGTAGTGTATAATCTGTATTCAGAAATAACGATAACCCTTGTAAGGTAAAAAGCTCAATTAGATACTTATCTATGTCATGTAATATTCAAATGGAATGGAAATGTTAGTGTAAATAAACATAATTATGTACCCAAGAATATGTTGATAGTAGATGAACATCCAATGATTACTTCAAGAAATATTTATGTCAAGTTTGTTAAACTGGTCTCCATTGTAAACTGAAGCTTACATTCTTGAGACATGGATCAATTTAGAGGTCAAATTCCTTTTGCAATACCATCTTCATACCTTAGAATACAATAGCCCAAACAGACTAAAGAAGGCTCCAACCTAAAAAAGCAATCACATTTTAAAGAAATAGAGCCCAAAATTGAATACATAGAAAGCTCCTAAACAAGATAAAATTTCCCATAATACTATGAGAAAGTGCACTTATGTGTATAGTTCACTAAACCCATAAACGTATTTTAGGTGTCTAGGCTACTCTAACTTTATGTGTGTCCAATTCCCCATAGCTTTGTAAACGATACCTTACCAACCAGTTTAGGTTCATAAGTAGCATTCTCGTTACTATACTGTCTTTAAATTTATTTGCGTATTTCCTGAATGGTCTTGGTGTCAGTAGACGTCTATTGTTCAGTAGGAGTACGAGAACATCGTCTTGATCAAGTATTAAAACAAATAACATCAATCCGTATTTATTGTCCATTAATGTTGTTTTTAGGCTTACCGATGTGGCCCTAAAAACGTTTCCCTACAGCATAGCAAGCCCCGAAACAACTATCTGTAGGTCATACAAATATTGGGTATCGAACCTGCGACTCGCAGCGCAGCAGCCAATCGATCAGCCACTGCGCCAACGGTGGCGACAATCCTGCTTGGAATGGTCAAATTTGTTTTAAGAACTAAAGGTTGTAGTTTAAAACGAACAAAGAAGTAAAAATCGTAATGTGAAAAAGGTGGCGAGATGGTTGGGTTCGAGGTGGTGCGAAAAAAAAGTTCCTGGAAGGACTTAGGGATGACCTTTGTCCAGCAGTGGGACAACGAAGGCTAGAAGAAAAACTCACGTAGCTTGCACTTTCGTGAACCCAGTCTTCAAAAGAGCCGATAGATAATGAGATACGCTAGGACAGGTAAGCAACTTTGACACCACCCACCGAAGCACCAATAAGTGACCAACGGTATTTCACGAGTGTCCTCTCCATGTAAATCATACCTTAGCGTCCCGTGACTGCAGCTGGTTCAGTGGTGGCATTCCTGTCCTTATTCGGCCTTTAGACTTATATGTGTACACGGACAATGGCATTGCCATGAAATATGTGAGCGGTCCTTGGAACTTCGATCGTAATTAATTTTACGGGAGGAATGATTGATGGTGAGCGGAGAGAAATATATGGATTACTAGCTTTTGCCCGCGACTTCTACAGGAACCGTACAATTTTCAGAGATAAAAAGTATTTAAGTATCGTATTCAACACTACAATTTATGTCAATGCCGAATTTCATCCAGATCTGTTTAGCCGTTTCAGTGTGAAAGAGTAACAAACATCTATCCATCCTTACAAACTTTCACATTTATAATATTAGTAGAAAGGATTATCCTCAGGATTTCCACTGTCTTTTGTTCACTTCCAAATAAGAATTAATTTAAGTTACCAACAAATAATCTAGCTTCGTCCTAGAAGGGAACAGTGATAAAGACACAGCTCTTGGTAAAACATAAGGTAGGTACAGGGACATTAATCAAGTCAGACATGAACCATGGCGCCCCGTGAGTCTGCACACTGATTGGCGACCGTTCACTTGCATTACTCACAATCGACTTGGTTTATTTGCTTAATTCGAACCACTGTGATTTTACTATTCATAGGCAGGCAATATGATCTCTATACTAATATAATAGAACTGAAAATTGTTTTGTTTGTTTTTTTAAGGAGCAAATTTATGGAACTACCAGTAGGATCGGAGAAATTATTTTGTATATGATTGCCAAATTCATGAGGAATAGTATAGACTATATAACACCACAATACGACACACGGGAGCGGCGCAGTAACCTAGGACGTAACATAAGACGTATGAAAAGAACCACGGCAACAAATGCGCGGGCAGAAAGCTGGTAATGTATAAAACTCAATACATATCTCCAAGCATCGGGAAAAAAAGAAAAAATAATAAAACGTTTCAGTTTGTCTGTTCTCTCGTGAAACTCGTTACAAGTCCAAGAGAAGTTTGTTGGCAGTTTTTATATTATGGCGTTTGTAATTGTTATGTCAGAAACAAACGCTTCTTCGCTGATTAAAGATCTTTTATATTTTGTCGCCGTAGTTACATTTTCTGAATCTTAGTTATGATCCGTTTCCAGATGTAAAGTTAATAACACCAGTTTATTATTGTCCCATGCAGCGCAAACGCCTCTCATACAGAGAAGCCACGAGGATTGACCAACACTTGCTCAAGGCGGATTGGTGATTTCACACTAATAACAATTATAAGTTCAGGTTTCCTCACGATATTGTTCTTCACCGATGTCAGTGATATCCAAGATAAACTTGAAAAAGTCACCTTGGCACTGGCCCAGTATCGGACCCACAATCTCATGCAGACAGGCGCCTTTGGGCCATCTAACATTTAAACAAAGCGATTTCGGATTTAAATTATTAGTCAGGTGTCCTCATGCATCTCGCCTACTCGTCGCCTAACTGCCTCGTTAGCCTAGTGGTCCTAAGCGCGACAGCTACAATTAAATTCGGTCATTTCAGATAAATTACATAAAACGCTAGAGGTCTTGGGTTCGATTCCCAGGTCGAGCAAAAAGTGTTATTGGATTTTTCTATGAAATTCTCAGTAGCAGCTCGGAGTTAGGATTTGTGCCCGGTTAATGGCAATAGGCTCGCCCCCTATTACATAGGACCGAAACATACTGGCGAACTGTGGGTGTACATTGGTACACCTCTGCCTAACCCTTCGAGGAATACTGGTATATAATACAATACATTTATTTATTTAGTTATTATGTGTTGGACACAACGAGCAAGGTTCACTTAAATGTCTCGCTGATGGTGGCGCGTGTTGTGTGCGCGCAATATTGAAACCAAGATTTTGTAAAACCAATTTGAAAAGAGTGTCCATGGAGTTTCTCGCTCGTTCTTCTCCATAGTGAACGCTACGCTTCACTTTGGAACGAGCAACTAGCTTCGACTTTTAAATGTAACTTCTTGACAATTCAAGTGCCTGTAAATGGTCTAATTGAAATAAATGCTTTGACTTTGACTTTGACAAGCGTGATGGTATGTATGTTATGTATCCTCATGATGTTTTCATTAACTGATGTTAGTGATGTTCAAGGTAAACTTAGAAAGTACATATGAATTGAGAAATTAACTTTAGTACTTACTCGGTACCGGTATATTATTTTTAAAGTTCTTTGCAAGTTTGCTAGTTTGCTGTCTCCCACGCATTCATTATACCATACTCAGCCAGTCTAATATTTTGTCCTGAATTGATATCTATTCAAAAAGGGCACGGCTTTCTTCCACACAAGGAGCCACTGGAAGCAAATTGCAGCAAACAAAACTCCATCAATCAATGGCAACAGACAACAATGGTCTTTGAAGGCTCTGCTCTGACGTAACATTGCGGTATTTTGGCCACTGTATTATGTTTGCAAGTTATTCTGACTAAGCATTTTTGACAGTTCAAAACGATTACCAAAATATTTGACATTCGGGGTCGACGGATCTGGAGCATGGCTGCTAGCAGTATGTGCTCTCCTTAATTTTGTAATTTGTGATGTTACATACGATCACTTCTGTATTCCCCGAAGGGTTAGGCAGATATGTGATGTTACTACTCACGCCACAATGGCTATACGGTTCTGGATGAAAGTCACAGAGATAGATTATAGTCTGGAATAGAATATAGGCTACTTTTTATCGAAGAAAAATGTACGGCATTCGTGGGACAATATACCAAAATTGACGCGGACGAAATCGCGTGCAGCGTGAAGGTCTTGATGAAACAGTCCATCATATGATTCAGGTGGATCGAAGGTTAGCTATAACAAGATGAAAATGAAGAACATTCTAAGGAAAGATCGAAAGCAAGTGTACCATAAACCACCTCTGTCGGACTTTTAGACATTAACAAGCGCATTACGTTTTTGTAGTACTACAAAAGGGACGTAAAAGCTGGTAGCCAGTTAACACATATTTGCAGTTCTCTATTGACACTGACAAGGCCTAAAAATGCAAATAGGCACAATTCCGGTGCAGAGCCAACGAACCGAGCTGCTAAACCATTCAATGGAGTTTCATATTACTACTGTCCACGGTTAATAATAAATTGAAACCGGGCGATAGCTTTGGATAATAAGTGTATTCTTTTAGGATTTAAACATGGTTGATAGATTTTAGAACTACGGTAAAAATATTCGTTTATGAGGAAAAAGCACATTTTAATACTCTCTCCTGTTATACACTTACTCATGGAAGTTAATTTAGGGATCGATCGTTGTTTAAGCTTCTTATTGCTTTTGTTTTGACCTACTTAAATATCTCATCGGTTGCGAGTGCTGACTGGTGTATTTCAACTACCCGGCTCGAAGGACCAAAATTCGCGGGGTAAAGGGACCTTTGGTCCACAGCTCGTAAGAGGGAGTACTTTGCATTTTTGAATGTCCCATTTGATTAGCAAAAAAGTAAAGTAAAACTCCTTTACTTTTATTACATGCCCACAAATACGTTTGGCGCCGGAAGCAGGGGAGACATGGGGGCACGGTCGGCAGTTCGATGCCCGCCCACAAAAACTTAATGCTTCGATTGTTCGCGTATGATGCAGATGTGAGTAATCTTACTGTGTCATAGGTGTGATTATGTGATGGTATGTCAATGTGGTGTGACAGACAGTGGTGGAATGTTAAGTTTTTGTATGGCAATAGCATGCAAAATATTTCTTGCAATTTCTTTATGGCTGCGGCAGCAAAAACCCTTTTCAACATCGCACTTACGTATTATTTTACTTGTAAACTAACAGCGATTTGATTCTAAGCACATTTATTTTTTCAATTCTTGGCTTGGCTATATTGACCTTAGACATTAGATATTTATGTTATCTGCCCTTATCTATTACGTTTCAAATAATTCAACGAAACAAAATGTTACGAGTTCAAAGTCAAATCATTTATTTCAATTATACCATTTGAAGGCCCTTCTGAACTTCGTATATAAAATAAAAGAACTGAATCTAGTTGTATGAAGAAGAATGAGTAACAAACTTCTTATTTACTGGTTTAAAATTAATATTTTATATTGATCATACAGGATTAATTAATTACGTTTCAATTTTGTTAAGAATAAAGTTTTAACTAAAAAAAATATTCGTTATTATGGTTGACAGGTTACACCCAATATATTATACATCGTACCTTACAAAATTGGCATCCTTGAAGTTTTGTATCGTCGGTCCTTATCTGGGAAGGAACTTAACTTATTAACCGTCATTCTCAGTACCAGTACTGAACATAGAGAGCTACTAATCCTGATCTCATTAGGGTGTGCAGTGTGGCCTACACCCGCAGCCGATATGCAGCAGTAATGACAAGCATGTGGGTGCGGGTTCGACGCCCGGGTACGGACATAATGGAGCGATTGTCGCCGCCCGTTAGACGCCCACCTCGGTACCTCGGGCGTCGTTAATATATTAACTTGGTTCTAGGTAAGCGATTGATCTCACATATTTGGAATAGGTTGGAAATAAACTTTTTACCTAGCAGTGAACTTAGCGATTGAGTTCCCCACTTGAATCAGTATGGGAATTCTCAGAATTAAATCTAGAGGGGGCAACCCCGGGTCTCCAAGGATGGAGGGGAGCAATCCTTTATAATATTAGCTATTACTCATCGTCTCTAGCAGGAGTCGTTTTATAAGCTGTGGCGTTCAATAAATTTACTCTAATATCAACCAGGTACTTTTAACTTTCCAAATTGATTTGTCCATGAAAAACTTTTCTGACTGACACAGTACCCAGCCCAACGATTATTTCTACATTAGAATAACAGAAGCTACCCCATAATCAGTTAGCAAAAGGTCGAAATATATCGACCGCCTTTAAATCTGGGTTAGTCAGTCCATTCTTAAGGCTGTTGCGGGCAAAACCATGCTTCTGTTTAAGCTGTTACTTATTAGATGGCTTTTGTCCGCAAATTTGTGATGATGATGTGTGTGTGATGTAAGGACCCTTCGAAAAAATATCATTGAGATTTAATGTAACTTATTCAGGTATTATTCCATAGTTAGGACACTCCTGCCGACCAAAAAAGCTATTGTTTTCATCGTTTTGACTGATATACCAGACATAATGGTATGTAAGCAGTTCAGCAGATATGACCTTCAGTAATTAAGAACTCGAGAAGAAGTAGTCCTACTACTGAGATAAAGAATACCTTTTCCTGTATGCCATTTTGAAGTTTTTTGGTACTGACCTTTGAATTCACAAAATTTGCATGGATTCAATTCATGGAAAGTGTACTTAAAATTAATGCAAAAATCAAGATTATTCGGAATACCCAAACCGTTGTGGTTGATTTGAAGCGGCCTTACCTGGAACAAACACGAATGTGAAATTAATCTTATAGTTCAATGTGGCAGTCCGCGCGGTCTATTTTGGGCAAGTTGGTAACAAATCTGATTGGAAGAGAGACAGTATGAATATAGTATGACAGGTTACAAATTTTTTTTTAGAGTCAGATCCCACTGATTCATATAATTATGACACAGTATGGTGTATGGTAACCATGCGTCTTGGTGTCTACTAATCTGAGAACTAAAGCGAGTAAAGATTAAAAAATAAATAAATATTGAATTCATCATTGAATTACTTTCTATCGATGGTCTATACAAGCGAAAGGTCACTTGCTGGCCAAACCTGAAATCTTGAAAACGAATTGACCTATAAAGCTGCAGTTTAGCAAGTAGGTAGTTTAAGCGGGGAGACGTCAGTTAAGAACAGATTTGACTTTGATTGACGGAGTCGCAGGCTACAGCTAGTTGTTACGTATAGCGTTCTCGGTCGGGTTAAATACTAGATTAAAAATAATGAGTATAATATTCCAGTATAGCCACTAAAGTTACCAGTACGTATGTCGCTTTAATTGGCTGAATACGTCTCATTTCGGTCGCCAATTAACAAAAGAGGACGTAAAACAATTAAATCAAACGTGATAAGAATGTGCTCTAAGTTTCGTCTAATCAAGCTTTTTGTGTCGTATTACGTCTGGTATTTATCTTACCATCTTGCGTAAAGGAAAGTTTATTATCATAATGTAGAAAATGCTGTAGGAGTCAAAGCATTTCTACTCCAAAAGAATTAAGTTGTCCAGTATCTAGTAAAATAAAGATTGTTCCAAAATATCTGATTTTATACGTGTAAGTAGAGTAAGGGTCGGGGAGGAAACAGAGAGATCGATATTTCAAATAATAACCGAGTATACGGAAACTAGAGAGAGACCTTAAACTACCTAATTTCAATAACCGACCACCGGAGACAGTACAATTTGGCTCACAGGGGATTAAAGTAGAAGACAAATTGTTTTAATTAATACCCATTAACACAACTTGTCAATCCCACTATAGTATAGATGTTGAATATGATGAACCTACAAGAATATCCCTAAGGATATGAGCTTAATATGAATTCTTAGTAACTCTAATGATGATGTCAGTCATATCACACCTAGTTCAAAGTATCATAGTCAGTAGTAGACAACCCATATGGACTGGACCCACATTACGTGACAAATCATTATTATGAATATCAAAGTGTTGGTGTGTTACTAAAGGCATGTCTACGTGACTCATATTGTTTAAAAGTATGTAATGGAAATAGGTATGTTTTCATTCCAAGAGCTATTGATAGTGTGAGACTGGGAAGTTCTCGTGACACCAATAAGGGTTAAGGATGTTTGGCTTAATGTGCTCCCTGACCGCCTGTAATGTAACAGTTTAAATTCGAGCATTACATCAGTAAGTGAGGAGAATAAGGCGAATACTCGTTATTTATTGAGGCAGTACAGTGACAAAATGCTTAAAATTAAATCTGGGATTGTTACATTCCAGGCAATCGCCCACGGTAAGAACACCTTTAGGTAACCTGGGAAAGATGACGTGAAATTCAGGAGTACCGAAAGTAAGGATGTTCTATAAGGACTTAAACAGGATAGGCATATTATTGTCCCGCTGCACAACAAGGCCTCTTCTCAGTCAGAGAAGCAATGAGCATTAAAGACAATTAGAAACTTTTAAACCTAAAATAAATTTAAGGTTACGAGAATATTTTTGAGCATTAGTTATGAGTAAGTTATTATTTTTAAGAATTTGAAGAGATATTTAGGGCACCTTAAAGTTTACTAAGATATCGACCGCAATAGGTACCTATATACCTACTTCCCAAAACCACATTGAAAGACCAATGCAGTAACTCATTCGATACGTACGAGTAGTACTGTGGTAGTTTTTTGAACAATAAATCGTGTCATTCTTCTCAACAGGAACATTTTAGTGAAGCAGTATTGTTTGAATGAACAAATAATCTTCATACAATGCATGTTTCCGCGTCTCAATTCTGTTGGTAAACAGCTCTTGACATGTGTTTATAAATGTTTGTGTGAAACGCGCATTTAGGTGTTAAACGATTGATCGCTTCATCTCAAATCAGCTGGAAGACAGCCAGTCGACAAACAAGTACAACAATATTTACCGCATTAAGCTATCCAGAAGATATTTTGAAAACATACAATGTTACGAGAATAACCGAACAGTCAAAATAGACAGCTATGTAGATACGAACATAACAGTCCTCTGAACATGAATTGACCCATCCAAAGCCATGAAATGTCTGGTCCTTCGAGCGCAGCTACTATAAAACTAGGAACTACATCTTAACTAAAAGGTATATACACAAAAACCACTATCCATTTAACAACAATAAAATGAGTAAAGCAGTGCGTTCACACAACACTGGTTGCACTTAAAGGCCGATTGAAAAGGGCCACCCACTCCCTAAATACCCACACTATAGTGAATACCGCTGAAACAATTGATTCGTCAAGTTCGTCCGTCTGTGGCGCCTGACACGGGGCAAGGGATAAGGTGAAAGCGTCAAAGAACTTTTGGTCTTTTTAACTTTATTACGTGTTTACGAAATGTGGAGTTCAATAACGGCTGGTCCTTAGAGACTAGAGCTCAATTTAAGCCATCGCGAAATTGCTCATAATAGATTTTTATGCACATTGCATAAAGAAGTTTATGTACATTACAATTACCAATTGTGTATTACAATTTTATAAATCACTACAATGATACAATCAGTATCACTAAATTAGCTCACCCCTTCAACTATATTTTTGTATCGCTAAGTTTGTATATGGTCCGCCCCTGTCTTCAATATGCACCAAACAACGTAGTCAACCCTTCAGGTCGTCGCCCTATGTAGTGGGCACGGCTGAAACCTTCAGCGTGACACAGCTACGTTACTCAAACGTGTCTGTTTTGTAGCTTTCTATTACGGGGCCGCTTCTGTAGAAATGGTGAAGCCATTCAGTTTATGGGAGTATAAAGACGTCAAAATGTAAAGAAAAATAAAATAAGATGTTTTTATTAACAAGGTCTTCTCTTATTTTATACTAAAGCGTTGGTGGTTAACGAAAACTTTTAACATGGATTCAGTACATGATTCTGGACTCGCTTTGAAATTAACATATTTCATATATTTTGACCGACGCTGCATTTTTATATGGAATTGCTGATTTTTTTTTTTAATATTTGATGAGACATTTTATCCCTGTGCTACGTAGAATTATGTACAGAATCTATGAAAAAAGTTTTCGTTACGATGTCCCTTCCACCCGACGTAGTATATTCTCAAACAGTACTTCTCAATATTTTACAATCTTTACAATACATTTTGAAGTTTCATCATGATACTCATCATTATCTTCAGCTCAACTTCACCAAATACTAGGTACATGCCTGTCTTTGTATTTCTCATAAAAATAGGCTATCTAGGTTCTCAATTAAAAACCAAAGCGGAAAATAACGTCAGTTATCGCTCCATTTACTGAAAGCGGTACAGCCCACTCATATTATAGATAAACCATGAAGATTCACATACACACGACATTTGTATTAAGTATGTATGAAACAATTTCGCCCCTGTCAGTCGTCCCCCAAATGGGATACGATATGATCCTATTTGTACTGTCACTTGATGTGAAGCTGGATTAATGTCGGCACTCGGGGTTCTAAGGATGCTTTCGAATGTGGAGAGGATGCTGAAGTGAATTGATTTGCAAACTACGATGGTAAAAGATACAGGGGCAAGTTTGATTTTGAAAATATTGCCCTTTATTTATTAGTCTTACTGGCGAACTTGAGAAAAAAAAACTTATTCTGTCAATCTTAATCTCTTGATTAAGATTGACAGAATAATTTTTTTTTTTAAGTACGTACTTATATCTATACTAATATTATAAAACTGAAGAGTTTGTTTGTTCGAATGCGCTAATCTTTTGAATGTACTCATCCAATTACAATGATCTTTCACTGATAACATGCTACACTACGCCAAACGCTATGTTTAATAATTATATACTTCACTTTCACGGGAACGAAATCGCGAGCTCGTATAATTAATAAGAATCGTAAATGCGTCCATAAAAAAATACTGAAAGCTTTCAGTTTTAATTTATTAACCCCAATGGTCTCTAATTTGTATGAAACAGCTCATGGGGAAGCCTATGCGTATCCAAGGACCGCACATCATATTAGTACGGAAGTATAATTATACCCATTTCCCTCACATAAATAACCACAGTTATCAGTGGCCGTGGAGTCCATGTAAACAAACCCTATAAGGGTGCGGCTAACAACCGCCCTTAAATATGCGCATAATAATACCGCAGACTCACATTAATAACAGGAGTCTAGCAGCCAAGACAGTGTTGACTTGCTAAACGTGGTGATTTTCGGAACATTTAATCTTTACTACAAAGGGAAGGTGAGCATAAAACAGTATTAGAACAGAAACACAAAGCTTTAACATGAAAACTATAAGAGTTAATTTTCCTAAAATCAGAAGCACTCGTATAAGCCAGGAATTAATAGTTTTTGGTAAAGCACTGATATTAGACGCATCTGGAGAGACTAAAAAGGCATGCATCAATAATTTTAAGTCTTGTGTATCGCAATTGCGGTAGCTTTGGAACTAATAATACCAGCCTATTATTGTCCCACTGCAGGGCAAAGACCTCTTCTCATACAGAGAAGGCACGAGCATCGATCGCGATGCTTGCTAAAGGCGTATATTTTATAATATAGTAGGCGGATAATTTTAAGTCCAGGTTTACTGACAATGGTTTCCTTCAGTTATGTCAGTGACGTCCAAGATACGCTTAGAAAGAACCTAGCTCCAAAGAGCTACAGCAAAAAAAAACACATTTACTATCAGACTTTTGCGAATTGTGAAACCATAAGATAATACTAAATGGCAATACTGTCTAGTTAAACATTTCTCAGCAATGCCCCTTCTTGATTATAACTAACTCGTGTATGCAACTGGTTTGTCGTGACTTCACAAGCATCGTAAACTATACAAATTCATAGACACGTCTGGCTCGATGCTCTATGCTCTACTACATTCATTCCAGGTGCCTCAAAGTATTACGAGAGAAACAGGAGCTGCAGAGGCAACAATATTTCCTTTTCAAAGATAATTCTCGAACCATGTAAATATATACAGGGTGGAAGGGATTATCATCGGAATGATTTTTTTTTAGATGGATTCAATACATCATTCTAGGAAATTTCCAAAAACATCTTCTATTTCATAAATTTTTCATCAATTGTCTAAAACCATATACTGAATCCATGGTAAAAGTTTTCGTTACGACGTCCCTTCCACTGTTATACATAACTTGACTTCAAAGACCATAAGTACTAGTAACAAAAAAAATGGTCCTGATTCAATTATGTTTCGCAATGGCGCCGGCTCCTATCTACTTGAAAACAACTTAATAACTTGTGTGGCAACTACAATATCAAAACCAGCGGGAAAGCCAATCGTCACGTTGTAAAATATACAAATTCATAGACACGGCCGGTGCGAGTGCGAAACTCTATGATACGGCACGTATCATGTTTTACAAGCTATCTGTAAGTTGCCGCATTTCACTGACCCAAATCATCAGGCATTTTATTGTTTTCTTTTGTAAGGCAAATAACGTTCTTCAAATCATTTAATTGAAGTGAAATTTTATTTAGCCGCGTTGATCGATTTTTGGTAGGGGCAAAAGTAATGGGTTCGCGTTACCAACATGTCAATATGATCGCGAAACCGACTTGCTAATGTGACGTTTTGAGACAGATTAGTATTAGTTATTTTAAAGTTATAAGTTTCTACTTCTGTAGGGAGTTCGACTATCAATTCTTTTTTTGGTCTTTTGAGACAAAAACCTAGCAGTATTAAGAACTTTGTAAAGAGCCTTAATGTTTTCCCATTCTGATGTCACTCAATACCATAAAATCCAGTTATCATCAGGAGTTTATTCTGAGTTCTAACCCTTTTGACCAGATCTAATCGTGACATTCTTGGACAATCAAATGAGCAAAAGAAACTTCGCAACACAAGCGAATTCTACGCTTGGTAGAACGAAGAGGTCTGGATGCATAAACTTTACAATGACAAATAACATTCATAAAAGAACAGTTAATTCAGAGCATAATAACCTTTTACGCTTCTTTATATTTCTCTGACCCTTGGACCTCATTAACAGGGCTCTTAATTTTGCAACACGCCCGCACAAAACAGTATACATTTTACAACTCACAATATGAATAATAAATCAACGTTGACCTAGAAAGCGGTAGGCTTTCAAGAGTTTAAAGTATCAAAAATGCAGCTTATAAAGGCTCTGTAAGCTTGAGACTTCATGGGCGTAGTTGTTTAACCCGCGTTCGTTACGTCCTTGGTTACTACTCAGCTCCCGCGAATCGTAGCGTGTTGTTATTCAGCTTATACTATTCCTAATGAATCTGGCAGTCAAATACAAGACTGGAAGTTTCAGAGATTAGCCCGTTTAAACAAACACACAAACAAACAAATACAAATCTTCAACTTTATTATATATTAGTATAGATAAAGTCTACGTAATATAGTTCAGGAGACCAATTACATTAACATTCGCTTATGATTTGTTTGCTTTCGTGATATAGTAGTTAAAAGGGCAGGGTTATAGTTCCGGGTGTGACACGGGGAGGTGGAACAGTAGTTTATTACGGCTCGTTAATTTTGTGGGGCTATTATCATTACCTGAATTGGTAAAACGTATTTTTCCCGCAGTTTTTCGAACTGGAAAAGCTTTGTTCACACCCACAAAGCTTTTTTCCAGTTCGCATGATCTTTATGTTTAAGGTTAAAATATTCAATAGGTTACCTATGCCTAGACAATTATTGTCCACTGTAGGACAAAGACCTTTTTTATACAGGGAAGGGAATTGACACTTGCTCAGACGATGCGATTTCAGACTTATATGAAAGAATGAGTCCAGGTACTCCTCACGATGTTTTCCTTTACCGATGTCAGTGATGTCCAAACAAACTTATAATGTATATATGGATTAAACCGTTAGTAAACCCGCGACCTCATGCAGGAGAAGCGGGTGGACCTTTGGGCCATCACAGCATTTACTTAAAACAGTTTTTAATTCTTCGTTCAGATCAAACCTGTATAGTTCTTTGCATAACAACAAAGGAGTTTTAGCACCCATTGATTATAAAGATTTTAAAGGTATTTATAACCGTGATCCGATTGGTCAATCATCCCGAATCTTCTTGGTAAATTGCGCATGCCTGAAATCATTAAGACAGTTCATGCGACCGAGTTTTAAATACACCCGATTGTAAATCGATGTCGCCGGACTCGCAAGCAAAAAAAACTCAACTAAGGACACGATTTTCCTCCCCATGCTTTCAAAGAGTGCTCAAGTAAAGTCCCTAGGAAACACAAAATGCGAACGAGTAAGAAACGGGTTGATATTTACGATTTTATGCTCACACATAAGAATTCTTAGTAGCTCTAAGAGAAATTTAAAGTTCGAAATGATCATTAACTGTCTATTTTCTAATACATTCATAGATTAGGTTTGGCTTAAAACTATTTAAATTCAAATATTATAGGGATTTCTAGACTGTAATTTACTAATCACAGATCAAAACGAGCAGGTTCGATCATCCGTCATGCACCTCGTGCATGAGAGGCGGACGCTTTAATCATTTGACGTAATGAGGTATCATTAAATCACCTAGCAAAGACTTTCAATGCATTCAAAGCGTGGCCGGAAAACCAGAAAGTTGCAATTTTCCGCAAGCCACCCCAACGGAAGAAACCGTCATTGCTTATAAGTGGCTAAGTGGCCGCAAGTTGACATTATTTATGCACCCACTATCGATTTTCTCATACCAGCACGTTAGTATTTTCTAAGTTGGTAAACTTTATTGTATAGAAATTAAGAACATAAGTTCTATTCAGAGAGTAAGAGAGAGAGGGGGAGAAAGAGGATGTAAGTATGTAGTTTCTTGCCCATTCTTCTCCATACGAAACTACCTATTGGAAGGGGCAACTAGATTCAATTGTATTTTTTTTTCACTTGTAAATGACGTTCACCTTTATTTTATTTTTGGACACTTTTATTCATCTTGAACTAAACACCAAACGACTTCCCAAAAGTAGCAGGGAGTTTCGAATTCTGACTCCCTGCAAGAAATAGTTAGACATATTAGGAGTCAAAAAATTAGCACTAAAATCTCCAGAACAGAATATCTAATCACCTATTTCAATATGAAATTCCTCACGTACTTTAAGACCACGGCCGAGTCAGTAACATAATGATAAACATTTATCAATACCAAATTGATGGCACAGTTGGCGCAGTGGCTGCGTGACGCGGGTGCGATTCCCGCACGGAACAATTATTTGTATGGCCTACAGATAGTTGTTCCGGGTCTGGCTGTTTGTGTATGTGAGTTTATATGTTTGAAAACGCACCCACAACACAGGAGAAATTCCTAGTGTGGGGCAACGTTTTAAAAAAAAAAACAAAAAAAAAAGTACATTATATTGGACGTTAAAAGAATCTTGTGCAAACAAAGGAGTTTCTATGTACACATAAAATGTGCCATGAGTACAGTTGGCAATAATGATAAAACAAAAACAGCATTAAACATACATCCTCTACAATACTCTTGTACGTATGGTATAAATGTGAGTTTATAAAATGGAGAATCTCTTAAGTAAAAAACAAAATTAATAAGAAATTTAATTTAGACTAAAATCCAGTGTTTGGGAAAAGACCAAAAAAAATTGCATTTTTTAGGGCAGAAGGACGAGTATTTTCGTCAACAGATAACTCACTTCTGCAACCCTATGACTTTTCAATCAAATAGCTTAAATTGTAGTAGCATTTCGATAATTTCAACCTAAGACGGACTAACCCAGTCATCTATCCCATGACAAAGAAAAAATATAGATATCACCAACAGCTAAGTATTTACGCATTGAAGTGTTCGAAATTAATAGGCGCAGGCGCTGATGACGTCTGTGTCCTAAGTGATAAGAGGCAGGCGGTGGGCATACCGCACAATAGTCTATTATAAAATTGAAATTGTCACAAGAATTTATCGTATTTAAGGATATTATTATTATTTGTGTTGCCTTGACGGTGAGCTCCTGTTTATAATAGGTAATATAAATGCGCAATTCATTAAATAAAGGATGTATTGTATTGATTAATACGTAAGTACCTCCCAGCAACAATGCCAACTTCAGATATTCAGATACTTGGTTTTTTTATCGTACATTCAGCTAAAATAATAATATTGATTGTTCATAATCATTAAAACAAACAATAGCAAGTAGCTATCTTTTCCAAGACGTGCTAGCGGCTGCATTCAAGTTACATTTGTACGCGCATCACGCTACGCGCTTCCTTCTCGTCTTCTGGGAACTGCGCTTGCGCAGGTCTAAAGTTGCTTGGAGAAACTTATTGGAAATTAACTCTTGGCCAGTGGGAATTGGGGAAACTAGCTGGGGGAATATGTCTAAGGTAACTGTCGTAATGGTTGGTGTAGGGAAAGTTTTGCCTTAGGGGAAAGAATATAACTAATTTGTGTAGCTTAACTACGTACAGTAGCTTAATTACGAGTACATGTACAAATAAGATTTTCTGAGTTGAACTTCACAACTAAAACGAAACAAGAAATATTCATATTCTGACCTTTTAAATTATTTTCAATGAATCGACTTTCTCACAGAATTGTGAATTCAAACCTAGACGAGGTGTAACACGGTTCTCCACATTTACCATCTTCAGCTTCTTTCACTCTAAAGCTCCATAATATCTACCATAAGCCTACGAGGATCTATTTTATTTATCGACGACAAGAACCCATTCTTAGGTCAGAAAAACTTTTTAATGATCAATTAAATCAGCTCCCTATCTAAGGGGAAAGTTTATTATCCTGTGACAACTTCAAAGGACCGCAAGCATATCAGTTTTACTATCAAATAAAATACGATAAAATTGGCAAACATTGCGACACAGACAGTCTTCAGTACATAAAGGTACACGACACAAATGTTTCGCAAGTGCTGACTCATTCGTAGTTGTGTGAGACAAAAGGTGTCTCAACTCCGTGCCTATAATGCGAGCCGATATCAAAGGGCATTAGACTTCAGATGTGAGATACCGTATTGTCAAGATATTGTGGAGAACTGTTTGTTGGAGTTGTTCTAAAGGTTATTCCAATACCAGCGTGCTATTGTCCCAGTCCAGGACAAAGGCCTCTTCTCATATATAGAAGGCACGGGCATTAATCATCACGCTTGCTCAAGGTGGATTAGCGATGTAAGACTTACTTTTATTTATTTTATGAAAAACTTACAGCATTATCACGACAAAGATAAAAAAGCTTTTGAAGATTATGGTCAATTTTTTCAGACTATTATATTAAATGCAAGTCAAGTTTTGCCCACGATGGTTTTCCTTTACCAATGTCAGTGATGTCCAAGATAAACTTAGAAAGTTCATATGAATTGAAAAAGGAATATTTGGACTTGCCCAGTATCAATACTGCAACCTCATGCATGAGAGGCGACTGCTTTAACAACTGGGCTACGACACTAAAGATTCTAAAGGTTGCTAGTCTAATATTATAAGTCAAGGAGGAAGGCAGCATTGTCTGCAGTTGCACTTTACTGAAGCGTATTGGAGACATGAAAATGATCGATGATCAGTCTAGATGACGGGTTTTTGAAAAGAAAAATATAGTCTCTAACTAAACAAAAACATGTCATGGTTAGTGTACTCAAAGGTATGAATAATATATATGCTTTTGTTGTTGAACTTTCCATAAGTTCACAATTCTCCTACTACTTATCTGTAGTTCAGAACGGTAGAAGACATGTCAAGTTCTAACCCGAGAAACCAGAAAGTTGTTATGACAATCAGTAGTGCTATTTCGTAAACATCTCTCTTGGGTAATTTAGATAAAGTGAGCTTGAGGTGAGGTGCCATTCCATCTAAAGCTACGGATTGACAGCTCACCACAAGCCCACTTTTTTATAGAATAGACCGGTAGAACTATGGTTCAAAATATATTTTATACGAAGAACACAAAAAGTGACGTCAGCGTATGACACAATACGTTTTCACATAAAATGGACATATGCAGCTGGCATACTAAGTGGAATCAGTTTTGAACAATACAAATGCATTTTGTATAAAATGAATTTAGAATACTTATAACAGTCTTTTTTTTATTAAACCTTTGATTTCTAGCTGTCTGCACCGCTAGTGACCGCAATATTTTCTGTGCAACTGGGTCTTTTAAAATTTGGGAGATCTCATCAAGACAAAACAACAAACGGACTGATAACGATAAGAAGCACGACGACTTGAAAGAACCTATTGACAAAACCTACAAGGTCTTAACTTATATTTAATAAATAAACTCCACATTGTTTTGTGTAAGTAGTAATAAGTACCATATTATCTTTGCTAGATATGCAAATAATTCGACAGTAAAACATTTTTTTTTAATTTGTATAAATTCCTTTTTTACATTTTATCGCAACTACAAACTCTCACTCGATTGATCCGGTAATCCCGAACTATGACACTGGCCGCCTATAAAAAGGTTCGACCATCAATGAGTTATTCATGCCGGCCATATGTTACTTACGTCATTACTACTGACCGATTCCTATGAATCGATAGTAGGAATCGGGACTCTCATAAAATTCCAACTCCTTTTATGGAGTCACGATATGATTTTATTATGATTGGATGGTCCTTCAGTCCGCGACACTGTTATGTATAATTGAGTTGTGTGAGAATGGACTTACAAGTGTCGTTGTGGTTAGATAGCTTTGAATTATAGGACCCTATCTGGAATGACCTAATTTTACTCATCGTGAAGCGTAGACATTTAAAAAGGATCTCATTCAGCTCGGTTCTTGAAACTAGGACACCCCAGCTCACGATCACTGATAATATTATTGAGAAATATATATAAATAATTTGTAATGCCCTCACGCATAGACATCTCAAATACATTTAAAGATACTTAAAAGTTTAATCAAGATTATGTGACATAAAGACAAATTGTGCAAGACCAAAAAATATATTTTTTGTGGTCTTTTGGTACAATTCACTTTTATTTAAAAATTACGTAATTTAAGTAATAGCTCTAGCTAAACAAAGAACCATTTACAAAATCTTGTACATGCATTGAGAGTTAATTTAGGACATTTAGTCTATAAGGTCACGGTATAATTTCAATTGGCCAGCACAAATGGCCATATCAATTACGTTATTGCGTAACAATCATGTACATAAAAACAACGCCTCAATAACTACAAGGTAAGCATTTGGCAATACAAGCAACGATGTATGTACGTTTGTGATTCACATGTTCTGACCTTACTAGGAATTATAAAAAGTTTCGTAACTGAGAGTGGAAACACCGTTTATGCCCTTTACGGTGATCAGTGAACCATATTTTAGATTGAATAGTTAGTAAAACAGTTTTGTGAAACAGTCGGTACTCGGCAGCTTAGGTGAGTCATGATGCCCAGGGAGTCCTCAAATCTCGAAAAGAAAGATCATTTCTAGTCAATAGAGAAGCATCGTCACGCGCAACCTCTTGCCTTCAACCAGATGCGATAGTAAACCAAGGCAACGAACAAATTTAAAAAAAAAACTTTTTATCTTTCTTTAAAAACTTTACCTAACACAAAGGCTTTTTCCTTAATCGTGTATGAGTTTACAAACATACATGTGATAAAAATAAATACTACAGAAAAATGTTACGACGGGTTAGAAATAAACGGCCTGCACTGTACCTGATGTTCTAAGATTACATGTTTCTTTAAAAGTCTTCGCAACAAAGTAAGCAAAATCACAACAACTTATTATTGGCATGACCGCAGCTCAGTAATATCCGAGAGCTATCAGAATAAGGAAGTCCACTGCAACCTATTTCGTTATCCTTACTACGACAGGGTTGTATCACACAACGTTGGCATACAAGTTGGAACCTTATCTGCGTAAGTGTACAACGACATCCTGCTTAGACCAATCACTCGTTGAGACTGCAAATGTCCGCGTTTGTGATTTTGTAATGAAACTGGGCCGGTTCGTGTGGTTTTGTATGCCGATTTGGTTTGGTGGAGTTAATTTTACAGTCTTGGCTCTTCCTCGCGGTTGATGTTGGCCTGGTACTTCTGATAGACGGGTCTCTGAATGATACATCAGCAACCATCTCTGATAAACGTATCTGAATAGGATTATATTAATATGTTCATTGGGTTCAATTATTACCATTATAGATGTCAAGTACGAGGCTGAGTTGTTCAAATAAATTGCAAAAATGATCTTGGTGACATTTTCACCAGTTAAATGTGGGAATCCCGAACCAAATTACAAAATACACTGTCGTGCATAGTAATCGCAGCTCCATCACCAGTAGCGTGACAAATAGAATACAGTCATACACATCGTTGCAAAATAATACACCTATCCGATGTTATATGTCACATGATGAGCAGCATTCGTCACGCCACGCTATTGTTTACAATAAAATTGCTATTTGGAAAGCGAAAACATTGCGCAAGTCAGATAGAGGAAACCAGGAAATAATATATTACAACGGAAAAAGAAAATGGGCAAATAAATATGTGTACTTAATAAATTGCGGCAACGAGTTTCTCTGATGTAACTGCAACAATAATATGAATGGATTTGAGAAAAAACAACAGTCATTAAGGGTACGTACTTATTATTAAATCGGTGTAATTAAGTCATGATGGCATGCAGACAGGCAGTTACCTACCTATAGAAAAGCATGTTAAGCCAGATTCTTCTTGGTTAACATAACATTGAAACATGAGTAATAATTCCAAAATAGGTAATCTAAGCCCAATTTAAGTTACTAAACCTAATTTTAAAAGTAATGTATGATTTTAAACCAAATACGTGATTAGTAGATACTTTTTCATACAAAGAAAACATAAGTCTTAAAGTTAAGTATTTAACAAACCAATCAAACAACTAATTTTCAAGACTATTAAACGATCTTTTCTATCTAAGTGGTCCAAAAATAGCTTGATCAATGACATCATTAGCTCCAGGATATTGCGCGGGAAGGACAATACAATAGCTTTTAGGAAGATTGCTCCTGTTAATACGACTTTATTGTTGAGTCGTCGCTAAGAATAGCAGGAAAATGGCGGCCGGGCGCCTTGAATTGCTCTGAATTTGATGGGCATTTATGTAAAGTACACTTCATTATTGTGCCATGATTAAGTCTTTTAGAAGACACAAAATTCATTGAGTCCAAAAACCTCACGAGATGTACAAGTTTCCGATAAAGAATATAAAATTCGTGGCGTGAGGTTTAAATCCATCTCTGTAAGTACCTCTTTTGTTCCCTAGTTTTTAACCGGCTTCGTAAAAGGAGCACGTTCTATGTATGTTTTTTTTTAATATGTATGTCGTTAATTTTCTTGGTACTATCAATGTTACAATAAGATGGCTATTGGCTTGCTCTTTTAAATCAGCTAGCTACAGTTTTAAATGCACTCTTTGATTATAAATCCTTTCTTGGTTTCAGGACCGATAATATTATGAGATAAATTATCAAGCGCGCGTAATCTGCTGCTATTGGTTGGCTGTACTATAAACATACAATCACAGCAACTCACGCCTATTTGAAAAGTCACATTAATTTTGAGTTTATTATCGTTCGATGAACCGGGTGTAAAATCAGTATCCATCAGCTCTTTTCTTTCTTTCAGCGAAAACTCCAGACATTTTTCAATCAAAGCACCCCTCGCTCACATGGCCCGCCATTAAATCAGAGATCGGGAAAGAAAATATATTCTTTGACATTTTACCCGAACGGTGTGAAGGATGACTCCAAATGGATGTTTTTCTATTAGAGTACAATCGTTACAATTCCCCAAAAACGAGTAAAAAGAAATACGGGTTCAACCGACCGACAGGACAATTTGTTAGGGCCGTCTGGTTCAGACTTTTAATCTTTCTGAGTGCATGTCACTACCATATGTATGAACTATACAAAGGGGTAGACTTATTAGGTTTATTTTTTATTTTTACTGTCATCCTTTTCGGAAATACCAGTTAGCTTGATAATCGAAAGATTAGTAACCCTCAAAAGCCAGATTCCTAGTTTTAGTGATTGACAGCCTTAAAAACTATTTTGGTCCTAAGAATCGCAACAACTGTTCAGTTTAATAAAAGTGTGTTTCTGCTACTTAATCCTTGGACCATTTCTTATTCATGTTACTGCGCTAGCACTTCAATATAAATGACTCCATTTTAAGGTTCATGCAATTTTTCCAAAAACTTTTACGGTCATATAATAATTTACTATGCGCGAGGCATATACCATAACATCATAAACGGCTTCTACCACTTATGACCATTTTGTTCAGCATCCTAATTGACGCTAATACCATATTTCCAATGTAAATTGTGTAGCAAGCCGTTTTACGACTGTCATTACTTGATGACGATGATGTCAGTAAGGTGGAAGAGAATCTAAATAAAGCCGAATAAGAAAGCGTGGGAACTTGATCTAGTTTAGGGATTTATCTGAATCTACGGAATGTATATTTAAGAAACAAAAACAGTTGGCTTCTCTTAAGTTAATGTTTAGAACCTAAAGAAACGTTACGCGAAAAAGATATATCTATTTGACCTATGACTTTCAACTCCCTAGTGGGCTTAAGGAAAAGGTCACAAACCAACAATACTATTTATTGAACCTGCTTCGCATATCAAAGACGCCAATATAGGACGTCGGATGCCAAGCATTCGCCACAGTTCAATGACTGATGCTGCTATCTCGACTGTCTCTTTGATTATCTAGGGTCGTCTGAAACTTCTGGGCTTGAACTTTGTCGCAAGCGAACCCATGGACTTCTCATTTAACCCTCAGGAATTAAAAGATTATAATAGTGTTTATGCAGTACTGTGGTTAAAAAAAACCATACAAAAGTCCCAAGTTCGAAAGACCAATGAAAAATGTAATCAACTGAATTCTGAGAACGAAATTAAACTGGAGAGGAGCCTTTGTTTCTAGCTTCACACTGAATCATCCAGGAATTTAAGGTATAGATAGTTTATTTCGATGAGTCCGGAGACCTTTGGCATAAAATAACTTCATATTTCTTTGCACGGACTCAAAATAAAGGTCCATGAAAAAATAAACCATCAAACGGCCAGCAACAAAGAGAGGCAGGAAACAAAACGAAAAGGTCGCGGGATGGGTGCCACATGTGATGACGTCACGCAATGGCCGCCATGCCAGTCAGCTGGCGAGTGCAGCGTTTGATGTTCCGATGCGCTAACTTTGAATTGAGCTCATCGTTTAGTGCAGCTATGCGGGTTTAGATTGTAATCTCTTAAGATTTGTAGCGTAAGTTAGATTGGAAAGATAAGAGGGTAAGTTGTTAATTAGGTGCTTTAAAGGTGGTTTATTTTATTGGAATATTTTTGATGTTTATTAGGTCCTGAACGATAGCAAATAATTTCAGGAATTTATGGAAATTAGATTAACATGATCCTTTAACGCAGACTCGTAAAGCTACTTTAAAGCTAATAGTTAAACAATGGTTTGTGTGTAGACTGAAAACGTTAAATTAACTGTTAAACTTTGAGGATATCGGCTACAAGGACCAAATTAATTTTATCAAAGTTACTATGAGAATTATTATAATTTTACTTCGAATGCGTTTTCCGTAGCCCTATAGGCAATCACATGTATACTGACATTTCCCTAACATATAAGAAATGTCGTTGGTCGCTGCGTAATTTTTTTATGGGATTTTTTCAATGTAGTCCCCGCTTGACATTTGGACGCTTCGCGAAAATGTTCATTTTCCCATAAAAAATACGATATAGTGTTATGGCACCGAAATAGGTTAATGGTGATCGCTCAAGCTTGTTATCCTTAATGGGTGGGCAGCGCTTTGATAATTCTATAAACTTATATCACTATTTATTTTTATCACTACTAATTATTTTTAACTATGTTCTTGCCCGTGATTTTGTCTACGTAGACTTCTAAGCTGAAATCCTTTATCCTATAGGAACACAAAGACGGGACGAAAATTTACCTATGTGTCAACAATTTGTGTGTAAGCTAGATCAAAATGTGTTAAAAAACTAATTCCGGTTAACAGTGAAAGGGTAACAAAACATCCATTCTCACAAACTTTTGCGTTTATAATAGTATAGTAGGACTAGAAAGTAAGATGGTTTATCTAACGACCATAAAATTAAACGTTTATTTGAAAATTAACCTATTTATCTTTCTGGTAAATTAGATGTATTCTTGAAGTAGCATAATCAGAACACCGCATTGAGAATGTTGAAGGTGATGGGAACAAAATTGCAGATAAGAGATAGCGTGCCATATCCTACACATAATCTACTTAAAAGAAATGTAGGCATTAGTCAATACTACTATTCAAAACAATATTTCAGACTGCATTAATCAATTTGTACGTCTTATCTTTTTATTCCACGGATTTTGACATTTTTATTGCAACAACAGTAATCGTTATGATAACATGTGTGAAACCGTAGAGGCTGGAGTAATTTCCTTTAATTAGAACTAGACTAAGACTACCCATGTAAATTACATTGACAGGTTCAAAGTTTTCAATTAAACTTGAACCTGTACCATACGACGCTATCGTGATGCGGCTCCTGTCCTCGATAAAAGAGCAAGTATGACTAGAAAAAAACTATAATTATCTACTTTAATAATTGGTCCTTTTGTTCGCGTATACATTATGTGCTATAGTACAGGGTTTTATTTACAGTTTTCGTAACAATACGTGAATTTGTAGAACATAATTATTTAAATTTCAGCTTCTTTAAGTGTCTTTTTACACACATTTTTATTTAAATATGTAACACTGAACGACATTAATGTTATTTGTTACATCGCATTCCAATACCACATGTAGTTCTCAATCAAAAGAGACGTAGTAGGACTGCGTTTTTTTTGTTAATGACCGCTCGGTCAGTGACCCAGCCACAGTTCAGTTCGGCCATAACTGGGAGTTATCTTAGACGCGTGACGTAATCGATCCTAATGTCTAGTACGATAGGGAATTACTGTTAGATACTGTCATTCATTATTGTCCATTAATTGGGTATTTCTTGGCACTAATAAATGGTATGAGTGGAACCTTGTGTAACCGTCGGTTCATCTACGATCTGCATGTTGATTGTAATTAAGAAAGTAATAAGGGAACACGTCTGACAGTCTAAATATTATCTTATGATCTACTTTTCCGTACATCCTAGAAGTTTTACAAACCACTTCTCAAAAAAAAAACAGCAACACTAACTTTAAATTACATCATTCGTAACTTCAAGAATGTTTAAGTGACTCAAATCCTTTTAAATCGCTGGGATCTTCGCCTTCCAGCTGAAATGCGCATAAGAAGCTAACAGCAAATGACACGCGATGTGTCGTGAGTTCGTGACAGGATTACGCCCTTCAATATACTAAAAGACCAATGCGTTTACCACTTTAGAGCTTTTTTTATAATGCCTTTGGTTTAGAAATTAATTCTGAATGTTGGAATTTTCCTTTGTTATCTAATTTGTGTTTAAGTACTATATCTTAAATTTTTTTGACGAAAGTGTTGTTTTCTATTTTGGTTGAAAATACTAACATTATCTTTTGTTTGGTTAAGAGGAAATCACAACGATATTACTCTTCCAAAAAGGCTATTATAGCGCCTGAAAACCTGATGTTCATCTAGAGCAAGAAATGAAACAAGACACTACAATTGTCTCTTTTTCAGTTTTGGTATTAAACTGGTGTTAGTATCCGCACCTTCTTTTATTCCATCCTGCGTCTACGGTTATGAAATATTGTTACAAGCCAAAGCCATTAAAAGTATTTTTTTTATCTTTATTGCATTGCCTTACAATGCAAATGGTTCGATGACATAACTAGAAAAACATTCCAATTGATTCTTGAACGATTTTAAAGTTTATAAGAAATCGATGAATATTTATGATGACAATCAAAGTTACTAGTCATGAACATCATGACGAATCTTGAGAAATTTATTAAAAATACCCTTAAATATTGCAAAGTGGGCCTCGATATGTGCGGCTCCATATTAATAAGTCACAGTGCAGCCCATGGAACTTCTACTGCATTAGGGATATGTGATGGAATCACGAAATGTAAAGGAATTTGACAACAATAGTCTCAACGCGAGTACTCCAATCACGTTGTTAGCTTTTTTACGACGTGGATCTTAAAAATAAGTACAACTCCGTCGTCGATAACATAATGATAAATTGTAACTGCCGGTTGAACGCATAGAAATCGAACAGAATCCATCTTTATAATCAGAAAAACCACAACGTCGTAGGTAGGTTAGTACCCTTTATTTATCCACTACAAAACCGCACCCATCGAAGGGCTTACATCACACCAACCAAGGTTTCTTTCGTAATGTTTTACTACGATTCGTTGATTCCAACTGGCCGTAGTATTTCGTGGACACTCGTAATTTCACGGTAGATGACCACAATGGCTATAGACACGTAATATTTTATGCAGTTCGTATGTATTTCTTTTTACTAGAGTGATCCATTGTTTTCAATCCAGAATGAAGGTAAAGTATGGTACTCAGTGTAGTCATGTGTCATTCAGGATATAAAGTTGATTCAGAGAAATATTTATAATTCTGAGTAAGTTTCTCATGACTGGTTTTCATTTTCTAGTAAGTTCTGTGGGCTTTGTCCCGAAAGACCAATTTTTTTCTAGTTCTGATCCAATATTGTCTTCGAGTAGGAATATAGAACCAACTTGTAATAACTTTATTTAATATTGCTCAAATCCGTATATCATGGCATGATAAACCCCTTCAAGCCTCTCCTTTCAAGTCATAACATTGATTTTAAACAGTTGGGCATGAGAATCACTCATGTTTTTCTTTAACCTTGAAAACTACTATATTATCATTTTCATAATTAAAAACGTAATTGTTATAAATGTTACAACGGTGTATGAGACGACCTTCGGCGGGTCTAGGCCGTGACGGCGTTCGCACACGTCAAGTATAACTGTCCACACTCGATGCACTGTGGGAATTTTATCAAGTAATTACCTATACGCGATAGCTACATGCGGTATGTGAACATCTGTGATGCGCCCGCGACGCGCCCGTGTATCCGTCGACAAGTATGTAATGTTGAAGATGTAAAACTTTTGATCTAGAACTTTTAGCCATTAAACATTAGTTAGGTTTTTTGAACCATTTCATTGGAGTCTCCTGTTTGTGATTTTTGTCCTTTTTTCTACCCAGCGCTTTTTCCGAAAAAAGCGCCATTTTACGGAACCAGAAGTGTTCTGGTAACGTAAAATGCATCCATTGCATTTTCATTTATGATTTTTTATTTACTTACTCTTATTTATGTTTTGATATGCCATTAAAAAAAAGCATTCTTAACTTAAATAGACATTATTTATCTATTGCAGTCAAAACTATTAACCAGTCAGAAGTACTTTTAACTGGCAAAATAAGTCAAAAGTAGTTTAAACCGAATGCTTTTGTCAATACTAATTTTGACTGATATAACAATTAAAAGTAGTTTTGCCCAATAGAGCTAGTGTGCTTCTTCTTTGTATTGATTGTAATACCAAATGGTCGTAATAAACGATTTCAGATTTAATAAATATCTTTATTTACATTTTAGGTAGTTAATAGAGCTTTTGACTTAGAGCGTGAGTTACAACAACTGTTAACCGCAAATTTGCAGTCAAAGGCACTATTAACCAATGACTTTCAGTCAAAACCACTTTTGACCAACCTGTTTAGTCAAAATTACTTTTTCCTATTTTATTCAGCTAATAGTACTTTTAAATGGTTAAGAGATTTGCCTGCAACATTATATATTTCTTTGAGAAAGCATTACGAAATTGCAAGAAAAGCTTAGCATTATTTGATCTAGGTAATTCTAAACACCGTTGTTAAACATGAATACCTATTTATGAAATCTCACAAGGGTTATGATTAGCATTGAATAGAAACCACAACAATAAGGTATTTCTACTATTCCGGTGTCTGGCTGTATAAACATTGATAAGGAATTTATTCTGTTACGTCTAGCATACCTTCCTGGGGTACACCACTATGTGTACCCGAGTATGTATGCAGCTTGACGTTATATGTAGAATAGATTTTTTATCAAAAGGCTACACGGGACTGATAAAGGAAGAGCGCGGACTGTAGGACCAGATCAGAATAAAAATCAAAATAGATCTTGGTGGAATTCTATTGCTACCTGAACGTCAATTTTATTAAATCTGTGCTTATAACTAATCTCTCTTCATCATTATTTGAATACTAACCAGCTTAATCAACGTCAACAGCTAGTACCTACTTATATCGCATGCCGCACATAATGAGTCGCATGTTGTCCGTCCCGGTGACTCAGACAATTATATTCGACCTTGCATGGACCTCGCAATAATTAATATCCCATAGTTTTTACCCTCAAAGTGGAACAGATTAGCTATACTTGGACTGTGGCTTGTGTCGTTTCAATCAGTTTTTTTTTAAAGGAATGTCTCATCATTCTGTGACTTAAGTGGCCAGGTGGTTTCAAATGTTTAGAATGCTTTTCCAGTATTTAAATGCAGTTTGGGAAGGCCATTTCAATTAATGTTTTGTTTTTATAACCTCGTTTCAGTAAAAGGTATTTCATTATATCGGCAAATCCGTTTAAAATGAAGTCTAATTAAACGGACGGGGTATAACAGGACGTTTCCCGCGCTTTCTCTTCTGAAATTTAAATTTTGACGTGTTAGCATTTTTTTCGCCCCACATCAGTCTGTCCCAGTAGTAAGTCTCCTGAATTACGGGCAGCAAATAGCTTTCAAGCAAAAACTTGTACCTGCGCTCAATTAACGTGGTGTTTAATTATTATCATCTCACAATTAGTCACGTCACGACACAGTTGGCCACACGCCATCATTGTTGGTGTTCACTTACCTTGCAATATGATACATGGTGTTGTGTTGACAGTTATCGGATCTAATGACGGACAGCCCTGTATAACGTACCATGGTCGTGTAACTGCGCAGTTTAAAGCCGACTGACGGGCGGACAGAGCAAATATTATGTATAAAATCATTATGGAAAAATAAAACCTAATTAGCATTACTTGTGTAGATTGCAATGTAGGGCAAACTACGCTTGATATCTTGTACAACTTTATGTCCATACCTATTGCAAAAACAAATAAGTGATGCCTTCTTAGTACAGGCTTCCGAATATTTTAAAATGAAAGCAAATTCTGACGTAAGATACAAATTTTGAGGACTATTGTTAACTTTTTCTGCAGAAGCCATTTAGGGAGTAAGTACTGCAGTTACTTTACCAAATGACTAAGCTACCGGGTGTGTCTCAGTAAACAATATTTGTAATTGAATGAAAAAAACAACTATTTATTATAAAAATATATTCAAATTAAAATAACGTGCCCACATTCTGAGCGGCGGCAAAGAAATGCCCATTATGAAAAAAACAACACGATCGCCTCTTATTTTTAAATTCGAATCTCTTAAGGAATTCTCTTAGTGTTTGGATTCAAAAAACTTTTCGGCCAGGTTGTAATGGTATGCAACCTTTTCAGTACTTAGTTCATCTTTTTTATTTATTTATTCAAATGTATTTATCGAATTAATATGAGCGCAGAACTGGTCCTTGTGGCTATTTTTAAGGGGGGCCTATGTCCAGCAGTGGACGTCGTTCAGCTGATATGATGATGGTGTATTATCGAACTATTGGTGTGCATCCAACCCCTTAGGGACAGTTTTATCTTGTAAATGTCCTCCAAAGACAGGATCATGATTACAAAGCGCTCATTCTGCATAATATCATATCATTACCCCTCCATATTAGTACTAACATGGAAGCATCGCTGTTGTAATTACAGTATATTGTGACCTCATTAAATGGCTATCGTTGGTTCCGACCAGCGCAAGCGCATCCTTCCGATGCATATACTATAACGGACGTTTAAGAGCGGAAGCTCCAAATACAGAATTAATTTATTACAACATTATTTAAAGCGTACACAGAAAGGGTATTAATTTAAATGACGTCCTTACTGATGTTAGTTTTAAGGAAAACGAAGTAAGATTAGTAGAAAAACATACTTTTTATGTGCTGTTAAAACGCGATTCCCCCATAGATTTTGTATAGCAAGTCAATTGTCAATTGAGTAATATTTTTATTTATTACGTGGCAACTAATAATAAAATTTGACTGTTCATTAAATCTCAATCGAGTTTCCAGGGCTCAAAAAAGATTTTTTTAATTTATCGAAGAATTTTTTTTTTAAGTAATTGCGTCTTAAAATTACTGGTTAATGGTGTCAACGACCAAATTGGTTGAAGAATTGAGGAACATCAAAAAAGCCTCTAAGAATAAGACACTTAAATGTATGTTAGACTACAGTCGGCCTACTAGGCTGATGACTTTTACCACGAAGAACTATTTCTATAAAATTTAGTCACAACCACAACACCCCTTTCGGCACGGAACCCCAAAAAAGAGAAATGCTTGCTACTTGTAAAATGAAATAAGACTTCCCTTACGTAATAACGTCTGACAAGGCTTTTAACATGGTAGCGTCCCCCTTCACGTTTCGCGAATTTTGCAAACTCATTCACTCTGATGAGGTTGTCGGCTTTCTTTTGCTGTTTTTTGTTTACATGTTTATTTGTGTTATTTGTTTACATTTTGCAGTTTAGTGAGATTATTCCTATTTGTTTACTCCTGTGGTTTCAACGGAAAACCATTTAAACCAAGTATCGACCCAATATCAGGATAGATAGCCCATGCTAGCGGGTGGTCTGCCTCAAGCTGCGTTTACTATTGAGAGCAGTCTTGGGAAGCTTGTTTCGTTAATACACGAATTTTGGATAAGCCATAAGTGTGGTTGCTATAAGCTCTTAATCAGTACTTAATTATTTACTTCTTAATCCTTTTTTGGAGTGACCAAGTTCCGTCAGGTTTGGGAGACGTGATAGCAGTAGAGTCGGTTTGGTGTCATTAGTAACTGTATAGCCCAGATCCACATTGAATTTACCTTATTTAAACGTAAGACGAAAATTCCGTAACTAATAGGTACACCGGAAAATACGTAATGATAGGGAAAATATTACTCAGTTATTAAGTTCTGTGTTATTTGAAACGATGACATAAATTCCATGAATTAATAGCATGTTAAATATGGTTATTACAAGGAGGACTGGACCAGTTTGTTGCGGCACATCCAAACATGTTAACACTATAAATCTTAAAGTTATTACTTAACCCATAATTTCTTGATATTATACAAAGTTAAGTAAGGAAACCAGATGTGGGGCTCGAAAGTTAGGGAGAATTTCATCAATTGCGCCAGTCCGCCTCAAGCCTTCAAACTCCTCAGTAATAGAGCTTTTCTTCGGGCTCTCAAAAAGCAGTACCAATATTCCAAAGTGTACAATTACCAAGCAATTTCCCTGTCAATGTCTTGTAAAACGATCAAAAAGTCGTAACATCGAACAGTCGAGTGTTACTAAATCATAACAACAGTTTCAGAAGATTTATTGAAACATTAATCGTGGACACCGACAGCTATAAACGTGCGATTATAAAAAGCAGTAAAAACATGTTCTCGATGTCTTGCCGCATCGATTTGTCGCAGCAAATGTACCGATTGGCTCTGACAGGGATCGCTCGATGCGTGTCGCATTCGATTGTAGTGTTTGTGATATCATTACGTCGCCCACGTACTGTTGTTTGTAGCTGTTACTTTTTATAGCGTCTGTGATTTGCATGTCTGAGTCAACTAGCTGGTCCTTGGAGCTTGAATCGCCCGCGTCAGTCAGGTGAGTTTTGTATGGTAACGACATTAATTTGTCATCGTCATTAAATTTTCCCCTTTAACGTAGGTTGGTGAGTGTCCTTATTTCGTTACCAGGTAGTCAGGTACTGTAATTACCCTAAGGATGACAGGGAACACAACGTCATAATGACGTTCCTTTGGCTGACAACCACAATTTTCCAGGGTTGATACATGATGTGGTTTTTTTAGCGTTACATTACATTTACTTCCTCCGTCTTTCGCAATTACCAATTCTGAAATTAATATAACTACACAAACATTTTTTGACCACCTTGAACCATTACACGTTGTATAAAAATTCGTTTGCATTGAGGAAATGCTTACTTTAACTGAATGCAGTAATTTAAATTCAGCGTAGGAGGAAGTTTAATAATGAAATCCTGAATTATTTCATGTTCGACGTGTACCGCGTAACCTTGGCAATGCTTTATTTTTAGCTAATCTGTATACCTTAACTCATTTAATATTTCTGCGCGAGTGCAACACTGTTTTAAACAACATAGTTACAGAAGTAAACTTAGAAACAATTTAGTAAAACCTAAAACTGAACTATTTATTGTACTATCGAGTCATGGGAGTATAATAACTACCTACTTAATTACAATTTAGAATAACTTCCATGTGGTTAAAACTGATAAGGTAAGTAGGTACCTAAGTATTAAAAAATTTTGACGTCATCTTATTGTGGATATGGGGACTGTTATGGTTGAAGATTTAACCCTAACTATTATTAATTCCTACTCAAGGCGATCGTACTAAAACCACATTTTAATTACTTAAAACACTCGACAGAACGCAATACAGTTTATAAAACCACTTCAGAAATACATGAAGCTATGTTTGCGAGAAGATATTTTCATGATTTTATCAATCACATAAAACACCAAACATACAAACATACCATCACGCCTGTAATCCCCGAAGGGTTAGGCAGAGGTGTAACAATGTACCCCCACAGTTCGCAGGTTTGTTTAAGTCCCATGTAATAGGGGGCGAGCCTATTGCCATTAACCGGGCACAAATCCTAACTCCGAGCTGCTACTGAGAATTCCATAGAAAAACCCAATAACACTTTTGCTCGACCTGGGAATCGAACCCAAGACCTCTAGCGTAGCAGTCGCGCTTAGGACCACTAGGCTACGCCGGCAGTTAAAACACCAGTATTATCGTAATCCCCATTCCACCTAATATCTGTTATTTGTACCAAGCAAAGTACACGGTGGAGGCAGCGAGGCACCCCGTAGTCGTAGGAATGCAGCCGACTCATGCGTCGCACGAATGATTAATAGAAAACCTGTAGGACAAGCCGCGAGACGAGATACGCAAGTAACCACGCTTTTAGAAACACGCCGCTTATCGTTCAGCTGACGTAATTGCATTGGGTGGAGGAATCAACTAATCAGGAATGGGTTTGGTAAGACTGCAGAAAAGATTTTATTTCATGTGGCTGATACTGCGGAACCTTTTTGGGAAGATTTTTTTACTAACTGCCTCGTTGGCCTAGTGGTCCTAAGCGCGACTGCTACGCTAGAGGTCTTTGGTACGATTCCCAGGTCGAGCAAAAAGTGCTGTTGGGTTTTTCTATGAAAATCATCACGCTTACTCAAAGCGGATAGGCGATTTGATATTTATATTATGTTTCCTGTAAGTTCAGGTTTCTACATGTTTTCCTTTACCGTTGTCAGAGTCACATACGAATTGAAAAAATCACATATATTTTCGCACCTAATAAAGCTGGAGATTTTGTTTGAAGTTTTGAACGCGCTGATCTCCGGAACCTCCTGGTCCGATCATAAACATAATTTTGCAAATAAGTACCTAGCTACGTTATTCCTGAGTGCTATAAGCTATATTTTGTTATCAAGAAAACATTGAGATCCGCAAGAAAATACATGATATAAGATTTGAAAATAATCGAATTGAGAATTTCATGCCATATTATAGATGGACAGAAGTTAAATTGGAGAAAGCGTTTCGAAAAATCATATTTTTTTCCGGACTACGCTTCAATAAATTATAGATTTCTTATCTAGATTAGGTACGAACACAGATTTCTCAACCTTCAACAATCACCTTCTGCATAATAAAACGTTCTACATCACAAATATGGTAACACCTTTAAAATACAATGATAAGCTACTTAGCTAACGAGATATGTATTTAATTAAGGATAACTGCTATACAATGCATGCATAATAATCGTTTACAAATCAATCCGACGTCGCATGTTATTTACAGAGACTAATGATACAATATTGAGATAGCTTACAATCGGGGACGCAGCACAATGTTATGTTTAAGAGCCTACCTAACCTATCAATATTTCACTTAATGTTTTCGGTGCTAACAGAAATACTATTAAAATGTTCTTCGGTTAATATAGGTGAAGTGAGCAGGTACTCAGCTATAGGTAAGATGACAGCATGCGGAAGAATGCTCAGAGCGACACCCGTGTCACGGCCAATGGTAGTTGGAGGAACACCGTGGGGTTTTAGTCGATAGGAGTCCAATACACCTCTCCGCCTTTATCGAGAGTGAAAAAAAAAAACAAATGACAAAAAAACAACAATGTGGCAAATGGCAAAGGCGGAACCCACGCGCTTGTGTTGGTTAACTGTAACACCAATATTGTCAGGAGTTGGTCCGATTTATCTCTATACTACCCAGGTTCTAAGGCAGTTACACCATTGCCCTGAGATTCTTTATTCCGAGCCTTCATTATCACAACACTTTTTAGTTGGGAATCGAGTTATAGGTAAAATATCTCTAAAAAATATCGTAATTTAAAACTTTTAGTTTTGCAAATTTGTTTAAATGGTAGGGCAGATTTGGCATACTGACAACCACACAGTTTAAAGTAGTTGCCTTTCTCAATAAATGCTTTTGTTTTGTACCTTTTGCGATACCCAATCCAGTACGCCTATTTAATTAAGCTTTGAAAGTGCTAATAAAAATCCGATTCAATCAACTCAGGCGCACAATTTACGATGTCGGTTACTGGAGAAAGTAAATGCTGGATAAGATCTACAAAATAAAGTGTGTATTTCATGTACCTAGTATGTAATATAGTGTGTGGTTCGTGGTTGGGATATCATCAACCACTTATCAACATGTGTGATGGTTCTTGACTGATGGATACTATAAATTGTAGCAAAGTCAAAGTTAAAGTCAAAGCATTTATTTCAATTGGACTATTTACAGGCACTTTTGAATTGTCAAGAAGTTACATTTAAAAGTTGAAGCTAGTTGCTCGAGATTTTCATAAATGAATAAGTTAATTTAAGATTTGAATAAGATCTTTTTTTTAGAGAATTCGTCTTGTGCTAAGAGACACGACCGCGCGTCCCAATACAGAGATACATTTACATTTTTTTTGAAATTACTAGTGAAAGGGAAATCCCTAATCAGTTAAGTCCTTATCGCTCCGATTTTCTTTGCTGTGCTGGTGTGCCCGACAGGGTTCACATTTACTCAATTAACAAATGTTTACTTACCACCTAAGCATGCACTTTGCGGAATCCAATAATATAGATGCTATATTTTTATCGATTTTCAAAATATCAAACTCTATTACATCCGCTGATAAATTCAGACTATCAAAATGGAACGCCCCATCTGAATAAAATATTCCAAATATTATCAACGCCAATCAACTCCACGGTCTGCCACGCATCACCCTGACTAGTTAATGACCCGTTGATTGCTGCTCCCAAGGCCTCGGAGTGACCCTATTTCAAAACGACAAGTCCCAATGACTCACGGACGTCACTTACTGGTTAAAAAGTCGACCGAATGACCTTGCCGTAATGAAGAGTTCCTGTTTTTGTAGCAGAAGGAATCGCCAACCTTTGTGTGCTTTTGTCGATTTAGCTTGAAAATGTTCAAAGTCGAATTGGTTTAAACAAAGTTAAGTTTGGGAGTCATCAGGTTCAATTTCAGTTGGAATATTTACGTATTTAAATAGTGTGTGGGTTTAGATTGTGACTTTAACTTCTGTTGTTCAAATTGCATTAACCTTTTAACATTGCAAGAGCCTACGTAATTCTAACCGTGTCTGAAGCTCAACACCGAGCGAGATCCCTCAATTGATAAAGAACGGCAATTTTCAACTACGTAAAACTATTTGCAAGGCAATTAGGTACTTCATTGAAAATAACGAAATAATACCTACTTTATGATTCAGCAATTCTCCGTACTGTACCGAGAGGACCACTAATTTATTAATTATCAAAACCACTTAACCAATTCGGAGTCCTAGAACAAGATAATGTATTAGATGATACTGCTAGACTAATACATTATCTTGTTTTAGGCCTTCGCAAGAATGATGAATGAATCATAAGATCTATTTCTTATTTCATGAAGATACTCCAACATCCTCTACCAGGATGACGACATGTTTAAAACGGTGTTAACTTGGTGGCTTTGGAAGTGGAAATTTATTTGAATTTCGACCTTGTGCTTAGATTACTTTGAGGACCTGTTTTTAAAAGGAAACTGCCTAAATGAGGAAGGTGAAACGGTGGACTAACGATCCAGTTAAGGTTGCGAGAATTTGCTGGATGAAGGCAGCTTGTGACCGGTTGCTATGATAGGGGTCTCTGCGCTGGACGTCTGTCCAGATGTTGATAATGACTAATCAAGGTACATTATGTTAGTGCCAATGATTTCTGACAAACCACTTAATGCTATTAACAAACGATTGCTAAGTTTACTAAAGGCGGAAGAGAAGAAAAGAATCGCGTGTATTTTTAGTTTTTTCCAGTAATAACAGTTAATTTTAGGAATCTAAAAATACCAACACAAGGTAGCCATGGACAAACTACACGCGGTGGCAGTGGGAGTGTGGGCACAATCTCCTTGTGTCGCTGATAGTACAGAAATAGCCAGCCATCAATGGGGGCTCTGTGCGCGATAACGACGTATGTGCAGCCCCCGACGCGTACGTACACTCGCACGCACAATAATTGTGAGGAAGTTGATTTAGTTCTGTAATATAGTAGCCGCCACGAGTCGTGAGCACAAACGTCAAGTTAATTTTTGGGTTTTTGGGGCACCGACGCTGCACGCGATCGGTCCGACTGACGGACCAAAAAATGACGGATTACATTAAAATAAAGTCTCCATTAAAATAAGTTATCAAATAAAAAAAGTCTGGAATGGTCGATATTTCATTAAAAATACATATAAAAAAATCGCTATCTGTAACATGTTTTTATCTGTTATGCAAAGGAAATGGTGTTTGTCAAGGTCATATACCTACTCGTTTAACATTGAACCAATTCAATAACATCGTTTTCATAACCATAACAATATTTAAATATGCAATATTAAGTAGGTATTTAAAATGCAGTGATAAATAATCTTTCTAAAGTATGGTTAATTTAAAATAATAATTGCATTGTGCACATTAGTATTTTTTAATTAACACATACTTAGGTACCTTTTATGCAATAAAGTACTTGAATATATACTGGAAAATTTGGTTTTTGAATTGTTATGCAAAAATATGAATTGAAATTTTTATAATGTAAGAATAACTTAATCATCCGAACATTAAATATTATTTAAAAAAAATTATTATCTTGCAAATATGCTATGAAACACAAACTATTTAAGTACTATACATTATTATTGGATTACTACAAATAAATTGTCTAAAAATACAAACTTAACACAATTTTATTTTTTATTGATGCTCAGCTTACACACAACCAGTTAATTGACACAGTAAAATAATTGGATGATAAAGAAAATTTTTAGGTTCCAAATAATTGAAGAAAAAGTTGCAGAATAAACACAAAGTAAACGGCAGTTGCATAAAAAAATATATCATTATTACAACTGACATACTTATTTATCTCATAGCTACCTACTTAACTTAATGTAAACTCTGACTAAACCATTTTTACATACATACATACATACATAAACTCACGCCTTTTTCCCAAGGGGGTAGGCAGAAACCACAGAACGCCACCTGCTACGATCCTTACATACTTCTTTCGCCTCGACCACGTTCATACATCTGTTCATACAAGCACGCCGGTTACGAGTACTGCGCACACGTCCTTTCTGAAGAACCCCACCAATAAGGTCAGGGTAGGTCTTTCTAGGGCGTCCTCTCCCGGCGTTGCCACTCACATCTGCCATATAAATCCCTTTCGTTAGTCGCCTTTCACTCATCCTCTCAACATGACCGAACCATCTAAGCATACTCTTTTCTATTTTTGTTACTACATCCTCTTTTAATCCGCAACGTTCTCGTATCGTTTCATTCCTCACTCTATCGTTCAAAGTTACACCACACATACTTCGCAAGGAACGCATCTCCACAGCATTTATCCTACTTTCATGCCTCGTTTGCCACACCCAACATTCACTTCCATACATAAGTGTAGGCACCAACACACCATTGTGCACAGCCAGTCGAGCCTCTTTGGACATCGACTGATTGGTCACAACCGCATGTATAGCACCATTCACTTTATTTCCCGCATTTACTCTCCTTTCCACATCAGCATCAATCTTTCCATCTCTTGTAAACATACTGCCCAAGTATACAAACTCGTTCGTTTGCTCCACACTCACATCATTTATTTTCACATCACACACCGATACATCCTCTTCTCTTTCAAAAACCATTACTTTCGTCTTGCTTACATTTATGTTCATCCCTTTTCTTTTAAACGCTGCATTCATTAATGTTACCATGTCTTGCAACTGCTCCGCCGACGATGCAAGAAGAACTTGGTCATCTGCGTATAAGAGGCATTTGACAGGCAACTCATTCATTCTTAATCCACTCTCACTTTCTCTCAAATCCATCAAACAACTATCCATATATAGGTTGAACAGCCAAGGAGACGCTACACAGCCCTGTCTTACACCTCTTGAGATATAAAACCAGTCAGTGTATGCCCCATTTATCCTAACACAAGCACTGGAATCTTTATATAAAGACTTCAGTGCTCGTATCAAGCGCCCGTCCACACCATACATGGATAGAGTTGACCATAACTCTTCCCTCCACACACTGTCATAGGCCTTCTCCAAGTCTACGAAAGCACAGTAGACTTTCTTGTGCTTTGCCAGATGTTTTTCGGCTATGCACCTTAAGGAGAAGATCTGATCCATACAGCCCATTCCCTCTCTAAATCCAGCTTGTACATCCCAGATTTTCTCATCAGTCACTCCTATCACCCTATTAATTAAAACTTTCGCATACAGTTTGCCGACAACGCTTAAAAGACTAATGCCGCGGTAGTTTTTACACTCCTGCTGAGAGCCTTTTCCTTTATATAGTGGAACAATAACAGCCTTGCACCAGTCATCCGGCACACGACCATACCTCCAACACATATTAAAGATTAGGTACAACAGGCTTGCTACCACCCCGTCACCGTTTCTCAGCATTTCGACAGACACTCTATCATAGCCTGCAGCTTTGCCAACTTTCATACCTCTCAATGCTCTTACAATCTCATCCATCTTTATTTCATTCTCTTCATCTACATCTGAGGTTGGGTCTTCAGAACTAGCCTCCGCCCAGTTGCCCACTCCTTGCATGCTATCCTGATCACTAAACAAACTTTCAAAATATCCCTTCCAGCATTCCAAAACCTTACATTCTTCACTTAATAGGCATCCATCTTCTGCTCTTACAACGTTCATACTTGATGTTCCTGTCACCCCTCGAGCCAATCTTACCTGTTTCCAGAACAGCTTAACATTGGCTCTGAAGTTATCAGCGAACTTCCTGTTATACTTTTCTTCCTTCTCATCCTTCTTCTTTTTTACCATCTCTTTCACTTTCGCTTTCATTTCGGTGTATCTTTTCTTCATTCTTTCTAAATCAACCATTTTTACAATAACATTTTACTGCATATATTATTATTCATCATAAAACTGCTGTTATCAATACTAACCATTGTATCAAGTACCAAGAACTAACACACCAACAAAAATAACAAACAAAATCTAGAAACATGACAAATATAGATAAACAGGAAATGAAACATTTCATTTGTCTTATCAGAATAATACTTGTGTAAGAAACTTACTGCAACAGATAGTGGCTAGAAGTTTAAAAATAGAAAAGTTGATAATGCAGTTGCATAGACAATGCATTTGTATAGTTGAAACTTTTTTGAATAGATACTTGTTTCATTGTTTTTGGAACACAGTTGATAAAAATATCAGGCAGATGCCAGAAATTCAATAGTTTAAAAATATCACCAATGGTTGATAATATTGTATGGAATGATCCATAATAAATGCAATATGTACTTCTGTCTACCCTAGAAATAGGCAGATGATAATTTAAGTCAGCATTAAACAGGGCATATATTAAAGTATACTCCTTGTAGATGTTGGTCGTAACAAAATACATAATGAATTCATGTGTGAGACTATTTAAGAGTTAAAAGTACGAAGAATTTTATGTTGATAGACATTGTGATGTTATTGAAATCATCTCCATAATCATGTTACTGTGATAATAATTTGTTGAATGATATTTATGGCAGATATGTATGGGGACAGTAGTGTGTGACTGACTATGTCATTCATTAGCAAAACAAAGGCAAAGTTCACAGTCGCATTGGATGGGTATTCAATATTTGTTTAATTAACAATTAATTATTATTATCCAGATGAATGAAACTAATGCATAATACATTTTTCTATAATCATGAATTCCTTTGATTCTATTTTTTTATGCTATTGTAATCAAAAAATTCATTAATTGTTTACCAATCAGTTTTATAATCATTTTGACATTGATACCTACGTTAGTTTTGTCTAAGATCTAAATATAGGTATGCCAAGCTGTTCTATATAATATAGACAACAGCTTGGCTTCATTGGACAGTATTATTATTGCAGGAAAGCATAACAAGGACAGGAAATTGTACAAGCTACAGTTAACACAGTCAGTCTGTGCACAGTTTCACGATAAATAAAGTTAACAGCTACCAGGAATCACATGCAAATGGTCTCGACAGTTCTTTCCAGTCACAAAAACACATTTGGAAAACAAAAACAAATAAGAATCACGTAGATTTGCCGCAGTCGCGGTGAGTCCCACCCATGCGGCACATGGGCCTTAGGCTATCACGTTTTTTCTCCGAAATATAACTTGACAGAATCATTTGAACGAATATTTACACACACATTGTTTACAACTTATTGTTTAAATATTGACGCGCGTGCCGCGATCGCGTAATAAAAGTAACGTCTGCCGTTCACACACAGTAAACAATGTTGTTTGTAAACATAATGCCGGCAAAATTCGGTGCCAACACTTACCAAAACTTTGACGAATCGGTTCTCCAACTCGTCCCGGTCCGGCATCGGAGGCTTCGTACGGTTCCTCGTCGACGGCTGCCGTACATGGTGACTCTTGGCCGACGCCACCGGCCCGTCCAACATTGTCTGCTCCCTTGAAGTTATCAAACCCATTTTACACTGAACACACAATCACTTAACGCGCACCGCTGATTACATTTTTAAACAGCATTATGTCATTTTTTATCACAGACAAAAGCACAAAAACACGATGAGTAATAGGTAAATCAACAGGTCACATCACACGCTCGCGGCGAGGCGCAAAACTAGTTCGTCGGCAACTGATGAGCTGCGGCAACAACAAAGCAAACGAACCCGAGCGTAGGGCGAAGGCCGAACCGAGCCAAACGTAAACTGTCAGTGGAGTGAAGTTAGCAGGAAGCGGCTGATAAACGCGTCCAATCAGAATCTAGGTGCGTTCAGAAACATAAGCTGTAAAAATAACGACTAAGCTGCTTTTGTTATCAGAACACACAAAAACGCTATATTCAAAAAAAAAACAAATGTCCTGATTTTTTAACATTTTTTTGTAAAAAACAAGGAAGTTATTGTAGTCGATTTCAAACTTTAATACCATTTTCCATCAAGGTCATTGTTCCTTGTGTTTTAATTTTCTGTGCTTCAAAACGCCGCTGTCAAAAATGACAGCTTTTTTTTAATTCAATGTGTTTTGAATAGGCAGCTTTTAGCTATAATTTAACTTTCGGCATTAAAAATGTATTTCCTCAAGCTTAGGATGCGCTTTGTCACTTGAGGAATACGCTTTTATACTTACTTCCTCTATTGTGCCCTTATCTTGGCCTCTTTAAATAGAGCTTGCCACAGCCCGAAAGGAATCCCATAAGTTTTATTATAAGGGGCATCGGGCATCGGATTCCGTGTATTTGCCTAGCATTCGCTATTCAAAGACATTCTGTTTTAGGTCTCGTATTTAATCTTGACTTTCTAGTAGACGCTTTGCTAGAAAGTCAAAGGCGATCGATAACATTTATGCTAGAATAGCTAAGTTGTTCTGCTCTAGTGGTGCATATAGTTTGCTTGTCTTTCTTAATAAAGACATTATTCTGCCCAGTTGGTCCCGTCGTGGCAAGCACGACTATTGAGCGTGGGGTCCTGGGTTCGATTCCCGGGTCGTGCCAACTGTTATATTGGGTTTTTCCATTAGGAAGTTTGGAAGTTCGTGGTGTGACACACCTGTACATCGGAAAGCACGTAAAGCCATCGGACCTGCGCCTAATCTCCTTCCGGTTGTATGGGATTGTAGTCCCATAGGACTGAGAATTAGGGAAGAGAGAGTGTAACAGTGTTTGCGCAATGCGCACACACTTGTGCACTATAATTTCTCCTGCGTACTTGCGTTGCTTCAATATTATGCTCAGAAAGTTTGTTACAGACAGCATTATCAAGTTATGGGTATTAAATGAGAAGAAAACACATTGTATTCATATAATTTATTGGTTATATATCATTTTTATGTTTTTATTCGTACAAAATTATAGCGGTAACGAGAACAATGTTATTGCCCGTGTTCTAATAAAATAATATACAATACACCAATATTTTTGTTAGCACCATTTTTTTTACTTTTTCCACTTTTCTACAAACATACCATTACCTTATATTGCTACGAATGCATAGTAATAACGAAAAGATCATGGTCTTTTTCAACTTTTTCCGTAATTATGTAATAACTAATATTTAAAAAATCATTAGTTTGACAATAGTGATCAGACATAGGTCTACAACTAAATGAACTTATAATAGTCACTGAAGTGATGCGCCGGCCGCGGCGGGTACAGAGCCTGCGGCGAGACACAAAGATAATTTGGTCCAGCTTCAACAACATTGAGTTTACACTTTTGTTAATTATTATAATGAATCTCCACATCAGTACAGTCTTTGGTTAGGACAGAAGAGATATTATCAGAGATTACATAACTTAAATTTATAATATCACAAGCATAATAAATTGAAACACTTCATACTTAGGAAGTTCAGTCATACATTCATATGATCTTTGTGTAAGAAAACTGATAAGATTCATCTATAATTTAATAGAATGATAATTTGCATAATTGAGAAGTCTACACTAATAGAAAATAAACTAACACCAGAGTGCACAACGTCCAGCGCCCGTGAAGCATTGCTAGGCAAACGAGAACTACAAGCGGTAAGGTAAGAGGGCGCCACTAGAGTTAGACACAACCGACAAAGGGTACAATGCACCAAATACTATGCGCAGAACATACAGTAATGTACATCGTCATTTTGTCCTACTACTTATGTTACACGTACTTTTTAATACTTTCAAGGCATATCTTGCGTTTACTAAATCCACCTTAAGCTAAACTACACCTTACATTTTAATTGTTACGTTCCGTCGCTCCCGAGTGCGTCATACGTCCGATAATTATTACAAAATACTTTTTATGTCTCGAGAGCAAAGAGAACGTGTCTATAACTACTAAAATCTTTAAAGGCACAATAAATGAGCTTATGGCAGCATCATGCCTACGATACGTATAAGGGACAACAATTTTATTAGAGACCTCCTGTACAACTAACGCAACGCTATGAAGGTCAAACTGAAACAAATCAAACACTACAAGAAATGCTTGTAACCTTTGTTAACTAAATCTAACGTAACTACTTCCTATAGAATAATAACGTACCCCTCCGAAATGGTCCTCACAGTAGAACTAAAGGACCAAATTGGTTTAAGTTATAGTCGATTTTAAGAGGGCGACAACTGAAAGGCTTGTTGTCGCCGTATGACAAACCAATATACCAAGCAATTTACGGGGCCAAGAAGTCGAAAGATCGAAGATATTTATTATAACCACCACCAAAAGTAGTCGCCAAGAACTAAATCTCATTATGCGGTTCTTGTTAACTTAAGATACAGTACGGTTTAATTCTACGGTACATCAGGGCACTTGCCACTTTATGAAAATACAATGCGGTAGTTCCCAAAGTACTATATAGATTTATAACCATACACAGGTATCCTTCGTACATAAGGACCAAATTCCCCGCTTAAGTTTTATCGACTAAGGCTTGGTCCTACAGGCTAACCAGTACGTCATGCTGCGTCCAGGTTCTACTTGGCATCGCATCAGGAATCGCATTGCGTAAACAGTTTCTTCGCAACACGATTGAGAAGCAACGCAATAAGACACGCAACAAGTGTTCGTAACGTAACGTATTGATCAGCTGGGACACCAGGCTAACAAAAGTGTATGAAGCAGGAGTAGATACATCAAGCAACTTATAAAAATATGTTAGTTCCCGTTCAATAGAAAACACTGGAAATTTGGTTATAATAGTACCTACCAAACGTTTATTGCGTACTAAGTAGCATCTCCGTACAAAGGACCAAATTTTTCACCAAGACTCGTCATGCGCCGATGGAGCATTCTCCAAAGCACTGCTGTAACCAGACTCTGATGCTCGAATACTGCAGTGCTTTGAGGTTATCGTGCAATATCTCCATCGCCACAAACGGTCAAATCAACTCTTAGCCGAGCAGCATATTCTGCGAGACGCCGACAACGTGGTGATCGGCTAAGACAGTCGTACGGCAGGGTCCGACGCACACTAAGCCCTCAGTGCCCCGTGGGCCTATTACTTGGAGGAGGGGTAGTAGTACAGCACGGCACAGCCCGGCAGCTGCCAGCGCGACGCGTGCAGTTCGATGAGCTGCAGCAGCGTGCGGCGGATGGACGGCGCCGCCGATGTGTTAAGGAACGCGTCTCGCACCGCCGTCAGCAAGCGCTCCAGCTCACCCGGCAGCTGCGACTCCAGATCGCGCCCGATGTACGTCAGCACGAAGAACAGGTTCTCCGTCTGGAAAGACCGATGGATATTTTCACTTATTTTTAATATTCAGTCAATCAAGACCTTCCTAACGTTTTTATGGAACTAAAATCTCGGCGAGATATTTTTTTCTGGTTTGTTTCATAGAGAAAATCAGAACGATCGAAATCTTCGTAGCCCACTGCAATGTCATCACTAGGTGTTGGTGTCGTGTACTTACGTCGCTAGCAGAAGGCACGGGCTGACGAATGCAGTCCTCGCAACACTTGCAGATGAGCGTTAGCAGCACTTGCCCGGGCTGCGCGGAGGCTCCACGGCGCTGGATGGCACGCCGCCGCAACTGGCAGTACATCTCCAGTAGGAACGACAGAAACGCCATCAAGCGTGGTCGACCGCCGCCCACCGTTGATCCCAACAACTATAATATCAATACAAATTAATTTCGATCAAGGTTGAAGTGCACATTTACTCGTTAACTTCGTTAGTAATTTTGTAGACCTTGTCTCTGTCGTGATACCACTGCTGGCACGTGTTGAGCAGCGACTCGAGGAAGGTCTCGGTGTTCTCGCGCTCCACTACGGCGATGCAGCGCCGGGCGGCGGGCAGCGCGTAGCGCGGGGACTCCACCGCGCGCGACACCAGGTGCCCCACCGCGTCCATCAGCGTGCGAGCGCATACTGCGTTCGGATCTACAAGGTAAAACAATCTTAAACATGGTTATATCGTTCCTGTATTATGGTGTCTGAGGATTAACTACCAGTTATCAAAGAATCAGTCATTTTAGATGAATATTATGAAAATGTTGTGACTGGAATTCACAACCAAGCTCTCTCAGCTCGTTTCACTTTGGTTCCAAAGGACCTCAAAAATCAAAGTTATCCCTAAACGTGTTCTATGCCGTTCGAAACAAGTAATGTCTCTTCGGATCAGCGGAAACAGAGCTGCAATATGCTCGAGCAGTTTTCATTTATTAATTAACTAGCGACCCGCCCCGGCTTCGCACGGATGCAATGCTGATACTAAATACACTAAAGAAAAACTGTGAACGTTGTATATAAAAACATAGCATCCCGCTCCGGCTTCGCACGGGTATAAAATATAAGCGTATGTCACTCACTGAAAAAATGATTAAAATCGATCCAGTAGTTTTGATTTATTCGTTACTGACTGTGTCGCGCACGCGTTAAATTTGGAGTACAACAATTCCCCTTTCCCTATACCATGAAGATTCCCTGCTGTCTTTGGAATATCTAAATTCATACACTACATTTTTACATATTTACTTTTTACATTTTTTCCTATTTATTTTATTTTTACAACAATTCACATCACAGCTTTCTTGTCATTAGACAATACAAACATGTTTTCTCTAGAGGTTACTCTTAAAAGAGCGACATACAGTTGGCCATGTGAAAAACTATCAACGCTTAAATTAAGCCTGCAACGTTGAAGGTGAAGGCCTTGCGTTGAAGGCCCTGCTATTTATTAATGGTCATTGCAAAAGATGTCTTAACCGGAAACTGTAAACGTTTAAATTGGAAGGGTAAATCCGATGGTATCAGAGGGATTCGAGGAATCAATACATCTTGGATAAGGATTAATGCTGTATTGGTGAAAATCGCTTCGAAAATTAGCCATTATTAATTGTCGTAAAAAGTAAATGAAAAAAAAATGTTATTGTGGGATATCCATAAGAGATAGACATATACCATCGCGGAGTTTTCTGTAGACAAAGGTCTACAGAAAACTCCGCAATGTGTACAATACTTAGTACATACCTTAAAAATAACAGTATTTCTCCATTTAACCTTTTGAGCGCCAGGGTCACAAATACGTGACAAGCGAAAACTGTCCCTGAGCGCCAACGACACAAATATGTGACAAAAACAGCGGTACATTAAAACACGAAATAAACTATTTAAACATTACTTTAATGCCTATTTATTTATATACCTGTAAAATAGAAGGTCCAAAATTTATTTATTTCCATAAAACTAATTAAATTGCATTATAAATATTGAGAAATTTTACGTTAAAAAGAAAGAAATAAACTCTGAAAAAAGAATGTCCTCACACGCCAGAGTCATAACTGCGTGACCGCTAGTGATGTAGCGCATGTTGGATAATATCATTATTTCAAATCAAAGATCGATTCGAAACTTTCCTCTGGAATATATTATTTTAGGTATAATTTGGTACTAGGATAAAGCAGCATTAATTTTATAAAACCAGTCTTAAAAATCATTCAATAAGCTACATAGTCAAAAATAAAATTTGGTTGGGTCGAATTTCGATATTCACTAATCCCAACTCAAGCGCATCCCTAACGCAACCCGAATTATCAGTACCCTGTACGCCATGGTCACGACTAGACGACAATATCGTGACGTCACAAGCGCGGCGACCAGATATTAGTGAAGTGAATGAATAATATTTATGATTAATTTACTTGTGATATCGAGTTCAAGATTTATATTAAGTGACTATTATAATGAGTGGGAATTTAATGACTACGGAAGAACTTCTTCGCATATTAGAAGGAGTCTCAGATGACGAAGAATTTTCGGAAACAGAATCTTTGGACGAATTTGATTTAGAGGTAAGTTATTTTTATCTGCTTTTATTTTAAAAATTTTGAGCAAATATTAATCTTATTAAAAATCACGATGAAATCTGTAAGTGTGGCCTGGTATTGGTGTTTGTAGACCGAAAGAAACATATTTTTTACAGAAATAAGTTACTTTTGAGAATATTATTGTTGTAAAAAAATAGATACAGCCGTTATACAGAGTTTTTAAGTTGATATATCGATCGTTGTTTGTTTACATACGATTTAATTAAGATATGAATCAGCATACAGTTACCTACTAAATGCTTGTTGTATTATTTAACCTATTGATCGCTAACATAAATAAGTAAAAATCAAGAATGATTTTGATATTTTTACTTGTGTATATGTTTAAGCGATATAATATGTTTAAATATTACATATATTTATGAAATATTAATTGCGCCTTATACCTAAGCCTGCACTCATAGGTTTCTAATATATGTATACTATTATTTCAATTAATTATTATGTATATATGTGTGCAGAGAACTCGACTTTTCAGTTTTGTTTCGGTAATTCGGTATATAGTTCCTATAGTGTTCGTCAAGCTATATGATCCCTCCGAAAATGTTTTTAAGATATAATTTATGTAGAGCAGAGATTTTCATAGTTTTTATTTACCTTCTTAACCTATTTCAATCATATATTTTTAAGTACCTGTTACATTCGGAATTATAAATCTGATTTAAAAAACGTGTTTCATTTATTATAAAATAATATTGTACTAGAACATCGATAAACGAGATATTACGTTGCCACATCCTTATTTCGGAAGCGAAGTAGTTATTAAAATGGCGGGCCGTCCACGCCATGGTCACAATATGAAGACAGCAGATCAAGAATAGTGTTGTACCTACAGTTATTATATTTAAATATATTGTAGTCTCATATCTGTTATTACGGTATTATACAAGTCTGTAAATAGTGTATAACTATTACTTTAATAGGAAGAAATGTAATGTTGAATTAAATTTCAATGTTATAAGGACATTATATTTCGAAATTAAAGACGAAAATGAAAATAAAATTGATTATCGATGAAGTTTTGGAATCCCTATTTTTTTCGTAGGTATTTGCGGTGAATTTGTGGCCTGGCGTTGAGGGCAAGTTCATGCGTTTTTGCTCTGGCGTTCAAAAGGTTAATGGATGTTATTATACATATAAACCTTCCTCTTCAATCACTCCTATTAAAAAAAAACCGCATCACAATCCGTTGCGTAGTTTTAAAGATTTAAGCATACATAGGGATATAGGCACAGAGAAAGCGACTTTGTTTTATACTATGTAGTAATAGTGATGATGCACTAAAATCTTAAATAGAGTTGGAAATTACTAACCTTCGAGGGCCTTGTCGATACACTCTTGTATCTCGGGCGGGAAGTTCCCGAGGTCTCCGGCATCAGCCGCGAGCCCAAGCGCCGCCATGCCACTCGCGAGCGCATCGGCTGAAGTCAACGACTTGGAGCGCTTCAGTCCCGGCGTGAACGACTGAGGACGAATGCTCTTGCCATTGCCGTTCGTCAGAGAAGACGGGGGAGACTTCTTCTTTTCCGGAATGATCGCTTGCTGCGGCTGCAGCTTGAAATGTACGCGTGGTCCCACCTGCAATGATATTGACTCTTTTATAGGCTTGCTGATTGAATTTTAATGGCTTGTGGTTTTGTCTAAGCTTTGTTTACATGATTTCCTTGTTTTTCGAATTGGAGAGTCGTGAATGCCGGTTTTTTTTTTTATAAAACGTTGTCCCACACTAGGAATTTCTCCTGTATCGTGGGTGCGTTTACAAACATATAAACACACATACAGAAACAGCCAGACCCGAAACAACTATCTGTAGGCCATACAAATATTTGTTCCGTGCGGGAATCGAACCCGCGACACGCAGCGCAGCAGCGAATCGCTCAGCCACTGCGCCAACCGTGCCGTCTATCGTTTTGCTATTAATGTAACTTTTCAAAGGAGAATTATTTCTCGCAATGTGAATATCATTGGTAACGTCTACAGCATCATCAAAGAACTATGTATATTATCTCGTTTCGATACTCGCCTGTTCCAGCCAAAAAACTTTCATATTTATACGATGCTTTATCGTCAAGTTGACTAATTGGATATAAATGGTTTACTGTGGTATTGTCAATACTGGTTCCCATAGTTAACAAACGGTTAGTAATCCGCGAGTAATGTTGGGTAATCTCACATGAGACAAAGTAGATGAGGCTGTCAACAATGGGCAACTATGGGAACAAACTGTCACACATCGAGATTCTCTCCGCTAAGTCTTTATGGAACACTCGGAAGCGTCTTATGAAACAATCCCAGGCCTTATAACGATGACCTGTCGATTATTGCACAGTATCACTTTAATTTAGTAGGTACGGCCAACAAAAGAGATAAGAAACCAGATCGTCTTATAAAGTTGAAGTTTTCTTTGAAACCGGTGGTCGTTTTTCAATGAAATTTAATAAAATTAATAAACTGTTCATATTCTATTAATGAAAATAAATTTCATTGAAAAACACATATCGGTTTTTAAAAAACTTTGAATTTATTAGGCGACCATGGTTACATGGTCCCTTGCTGACTGTACATTTCCATGGCAAGCATACATTTTGAAACGGTGTGACTACGTGAACGGTGAACGACGTTCACAAACTTTACCAACATGATTAATTGGTATTTACAAGCATTGGAACCTTATAATGTTGTGTATGGGTGTACCTGCGCATGTGGCACATTCCCACTGGAAGCACTGTTGAGCAGCGCGTGTGGCGGCATGACGGGCCGGTAGTGCGGTGGCACCTGAGCATGAAGCACCGCCGAGCGCGAGTGCTGTAGCCCAACACTGGCGTAGCCGATGCCTGGCCTGCAACACGATATGATACACAGTTTACTTATAATGTAACAGTAACAGTGAAAAATGGTATCAGTTTCGAAGGACCAAAAAATATAAAAAGTGGTCCTCTAGTCCAACATTACCCACACTAGGACTCGACCCACTGCAGGTAAGTCGCGAGACAATACTGGATGGGCTCTAAAAAAGACATGACAATGAAGAAAAATAAGAAACAAATAGTTTTATCCTTCTCAATGAAATAGCACTCCTAGTAATTGATGAAGTAGGTATTTCATCATCTATCGGCTTACGGTATGTAATCAATGTCTGTAAATTAATGTCCGTGCGTCTGCTCATCTACATAGGTATGCGTTTTATGTAATGTATGTTAGAGATATGTGCGTACATAAATATATGTCATGTATATAATGTGACGGTGACAATACAAACGACAAGATACTTTATCTATCGTATAAATTACATTGCCAGGCTCGCCGCAGCCAAGCTAATGTAAATGTTATCTAGGTATGTACTACTATGTACCTTTTACACAGATTAGCATCATCACAAAGAATCAACAGTGTTATTGAAATATTGTACATATTATTTGTATTACATAAATGTAGGACGAACACCTAGGTGAACTCGAATGAAATCTCCGAGTTTAAGTAAATACAGACATGTGAATTTGTTATTTATTTAAAATTCAGTTTTAGTTTGTATATATTGTGCACCAGACGTTTTATGAGGACTTCATGGTGTTTGCAGACAGCCGACTCAACAGTCAATTAGGTGTAGTCAGCCAGAAAACCTTCCGAAAAAAAAGTGGCTTAGTATACTTAGCTAATCCCCGGTTTCTCGAAAGGAAAATTTATGTGTTAAATTCTCAAGCGCGTGAAAGCTGCTGTGATCGTTTTACATACTTACCAATTACAGACTTTGTTTAACTTATTAGTAATTTTCAGTCAAGAAACCTTTGGTGAGTGTCATATAGCTACTTATGACTACCTACATTTCTAACGATTTCAATTTCAAATACACTGCGAGGCTGCACTCTACAGGTAAACATAACTAAGACATTCTATGACATGTTCTTCAAATGTGTTTTAGAAAGAAGTCGATATCCTAGGTATATAAATCAAGAGGTTTATCCGAGGGTACATTGTGGGCTCGTGTACCAATTTGAAAATAACCTGCATATTTATTAAACTCTAAACCGCTCCAGAACACAACTGAGCTCATATTCGGCGAAAAGCTCTCTGATTCATCGCAAACTATTCATTCGACTTATAGGTAGGTTAGGTGGGTACCCAAAGAGTAGAAATTTATAGGTAAAATGTAACGTAATAGCGAATAATATCCCGTTGGAATAAATAAATCTTTGGCACTAAGTTCAAAGCGACAGTCAGTGTGAGAGCGATGATTTTCGATTGATTCTGATTTCTGATGGCTACCTCATCCTTGAATAGAAATGAAACAGATCACGAAATTGTATACGGTACTTATGTTTTCATTTTGCAACATTTGACAAATATATGTTTTTTTTTAAATCTTTATTTAATTTAAGAGGGTTTGATCATGCATGATCATGCCACCCTCATAGGTCTTACAATATTTAAGTTACTATTTTCTACGCGTAATTGCTAATTTAACTATATAATAAAACAAATATATGTTTTGACATAGACTGACATTTTCAATATAATTGTTACTTCATGGATAAAGCTTTCTCCGCGGGACATGCACAGCCTAGCTACAAATTGCCTTATGTAAGTAGACATTTCTAAAGAAAAACCAAATGTGATAAAATTTCATCTATTTTATATATATACAGGCATGTGTTACAAAGTTGCTGCACTGCTTGCATAACTATGACACAGCAAGAGTGACATGATGATGTCAACCTGGCTCGCGTTCTTTCATATTCAAAGCAGTCAACCATTACTTTTGAACTACTATTGTTTAAAGAATTTTGCACACGAAAGAACATAGTTAAAATAAAGAGCACGTTAAGGAAAAGACTCCGCTACCAAAATAAGAGGCGAGCTGATGAAACATGTATGTAGTTCAAAGTAATCTATACTTATATTATAAAGCTGAAGAGTTTGTTTGGTTGAACGCGCTAATCTCAGGAACTACTGGTTGGAATTGAAAAATTATTTTTGTGTTGGATAGTTCATTTATCGAGGAAAGCTGTAGGCTATATAACATCACGCTACGACACACGGGAGAGGAGCAGTAAGACCTAACTGAATGCGGGTGGAAAAAGCCACGCGAACGAAGTCGCTGGCAGCAGCTAGTGAGTAATATAATCATAACAGTGCCAAACGCAGTTGCCATTACGATTGTTATTCATGGTGGACAATGGCGTCAGTGGCGCGTGTCCCATAGCCATGAGCATAAACCTCATAAATAATAAGTGATCATTGTCGCGATGCCGCGCACAGCGAGCCCGTTATGGCTGCCCATGTCCACTCCTGCGCAATGCCACGCAAATTGTTTCATTATGATAGGAAATGGCGGCGAGGATTAATGCTGAACTCAATGTGGATATAAATAAGTATCTACCTACCTGTAGCATGCACAAATCGATACCATGAATAGTTAAGTGGCTACCTACTTAACTGAATTTTGGTTGCGTCCGGATTTAATTTGGAGGTTCAGTGGTATTCATATTTTTAATACCTTCAAATACTGAGCTGGTTTTGAACAAGAAAGCATCCACCATAGAAATGGAAAATAACCATGGATGTAGACGATGTGATTTCACAGCAAAACCGGTGTAGATATATTGTAAATGCTAAAATCAATTGTGGTTTTGTAGGGCTTCAATACCCCACCTCAGTACATATTCATTATTTGCATCTATTGCCAACCAACGAACTCTCTCCTGCCATCCTGTTGTGTAGCAACTGACTGCTGGAATGTCAATGAACTTGATATCATCGGTTGCTACTAGGAATATCTAACACCTACTTGTAATCAGGTTTTATTATGTCGATGTGGACTCTAGGTTCGTACAATAATATTATGGTGGATGCCATTAATATTGGCCAAGATTATATAGTTCCGACAAGAACCTTAAAGTACGACTTCCCTACTCAATTCTACCAACGCTTTAAGAAAATCTTAAACAAAAAGTTAACCTTTTCAATTATAAGAGTCATTGAATTTGATTTAGATGTGTCGGACATAAAGGGCAACTAACATTTCAAAAATAAAGAACTGTCCATTGACAACTTCCTTTTTTATTTTTAATCAAAGGGACAGGATGATCTTTTCCAGATGCTTTGACATCTGTTCCAATAAAAACATATCCCCTTGCCTAACTATAACTTGTCCTTCTACCATTGCTTCCAGTTCCGTCGCCCTATTTCCCATCATGTGATAGCCGGTGTGTCTCGAGTCCTGGCATTTCGTAACTGTTTAGCTGTCAGTGATGACGTGTCACGGAATGGGGACAAGTGCCGTGTCCTGTCTGTACTGCACTCCATTGTCGGTTGACAACAGAGTGTTTATCTACTTTAGACCAACTCACGTGATGTATTTCAATACGGGTTGAATGGCCGATTTGTTCACGAGTTAAGGCTGATTTTCCGAGTAACATGATACAAGGAATATTTTGCAGGTGCATCTATAACCTAACTTTTCGGTATTGAACTTACGAACAAGAACATTCAAGTGGGCGACAGATTTAAAGCGCGTACTTGAAGCTAGACGACTCTTTTTGCCCATATTTGAATCTAAAAATTGGCGTACTTTTTGGCCATATATGGGTGAAAAAGATCGTTGGGGCATAAATTAAGCGCAGGTACAGACAGCGTCATCATGTGATAACCCCCTTTTCGAACGAATTTCAATGCAAGACGGGTTACCAATTGATAACCCTGTCTGTACTTGTCCGTAATCTATCGCCCACTTTAATAGTATTATTTCTGCCAAAGGAAACGCATGGATAATGTATGGGGGGCATAGCTAGCTATCATTGATTTATAACTTTCTAATATGTGTGCTCTGTGCAGTAGGTACCTAAAGTAATTTTCCTCTATTAACTTTCACACCACGTACTACATTAGATTGTAATAGTTCAGCTCTTGTATTTCTGTTCGGAATTATTCTCATAAATAACTTTTCAAAAACATGAGCAATTCAGTGTACTGTTAAATGTTAAGTCTTTGCTAGATTTATACAAACATGATGTAGCCACCTTGCCAGTATTCAGGGAGCGATATAAAGCACTTAAGTAACTTGTTGGTCTCTGATAAATCTTCCTAAACCTAGGTTGACATTTATATTACCACGAAACGACATTAAAACTGAAAACTACATTGAATTTGTTTTATTACGCATCACTGCTACAACGACTTACATCTAGGAAATCCCATATAACATTTACAGTCCCAGTTGCCAAAGAAAATTCAAATGCTTTCAATTTTATAGCAGTTTCGACATATTTAATTCACTCAATCTGAAGCTAAAATTAAATACTCGAGTGGTGCAGTACGAAACTAAATGTTGAATACTAAAAAAATACAAAAATAATTTGTGTAAGGCTGTTAGAATTAAAGACAATTTATTAATTCAGTTACAGAAAACCTGAATACAAAATTTCAAGGTGAGCGATACCAAAAGAGGTAGAGTTTAGAAATGAAAGATAAGTAGTGGAAAATACACTGAAGACGTAAGTACCTACTTATGAAGGAATAAAAAAAAACAAGAAAAGTAGACCGCAATAAAAACTTTTCGTTCAAATGAATTTACACCAACTAGGTTACAAACGTGGCAAAATAGTAAGCGAAAATGGAAATTACTTAGAAAAGTTAACATTGTTAAAACAATCGATCAAATATTACATAAAAGGATCATAACATAGGTACAGTTGATACGGATATGTGCGGTCGGTGTGGGACATCAGTAAGGTAATTACGTATAAACAAGACATCCAACACGAGCGCTCATGTTGCAGCCAGCATTCCGTGACTCACGCTCAATTGCACGCTAGCGCAACTTTTATACGTACATCCCGATGTCTTCACAAATTTTATCGTTATTTATGTTCCAATTTGTTTAGGAAAGTTACAAATACAGTCGGAATTTACAAGAAAAGGATATTAAGACACTGTTTCAAATAAGGAGAGGGAACTGTCGACACGAAAAAGCAGTCAGAACCAACTGTGTTAACAGAATTTGCAAAATATTCAACAAATGCCAACAATCATTTAGAGCAGCCAGTAGACAAATGTGAGCAATTAGTGAAAATGGTAAAACTTAAGCGAATGAAGTCATATTTATAAACAGAGAATAAAACGGTGTGGTACTTCGACCTTGAGATCGAATAATGACAAGTCGACAAAACATTGAAATGATCTCTAAAGTTAGATGAGAATGACGCACGGTCCGTTCTATTGAATGGAATCTGTTTAGTCTGAGAAGTAAGTCGAAGAGAGACGAAGAATCGAAGAGAAACAGTTTAAAGAGTTAATAGGAGAGCCAAATCAAAGAGCAATTACACAAATTGCGGAAGATCTGAGTTGTGGTGAGCAATTAAAATGAATCGTAGTAGTCACCGATGTGTTTGGGAACTAGCCACCTACGCAATTTTATAACACACGCTTCTGCGATGCCAAAATATATGTATTTACGTGTTTCCCCTATTAAACGCAAGTAAAATCTTTTTGCTTTGAACAAATCTATTTAATTGCACACAATTATTATTGTGAATTACGCACTAGCTAGCTTCGTAGATACAATATACACGTACGTAAACTCATGCCTTTTTCCCGCCTGGGGGTCGGCAGAAACCACAGACGCGACCTGCTACAATTCTTACATTACTACAATCCTTTCTCCTTTGAAAAGCTGTTGCCTGCTCTGGATGCTCATCTTAAGGGATGATAACAACGAACAAATGACAGCAAAGTATATACAAATACAGAAAAGAACTTTGTTAAGCTTGTTGTACTATACCTACTGCCCACAATATATAAGAACATCTAAATTCAACAGAACAAGGTGTCGTGGATACTAAAAACAAACGTAGACTCCCTTGAATTCTAAACAACTTTTCACAATGAAATAATGTAGATATTCAATGCAATGTTTAACAAAGTCACGAATGACAATACACCAAAAATGATAAACTAAGTTAATAACTGTTTATACGTTTGAAGGTATTGTGTAAATTAAACGTAACGTATTCAACGTAGAGTTGCTGATAGTTTTGATAAGCACCCCACGCTTTACCATTATTTACTTACGGCTCAAAGGCCAACTCGGTTTGTTTTCAACGTTATTGTACCTACATTTTAAATAGAGCACGTTCTTTTATTTTTGTACAAGTATTTATTTTTAATCAGATAACAACAGCGAAGCCTTCTAAGTCTTGTGACAACAGCTGGAAACATGCGAACCTCCATGGGTTACCAATTAAACTCTATGGCGCTTGCGCATGTATCAGCCTGGATCAACAAAGGACTATAAAACATAATGTAACAAGACAAAGTCCTCTTTCCGTCCGTCACGTCAATTACAGTGTTGAGCTTAAGTGGCGAGAACAATTCCGGGACTTAAACGACATGGTCTGATTAAGAGTGCTATGTTTCAGAAAATGTGAATGTGGGTACTTACAAGTCAGACGTAGAGTATCTTCCGCGAACCATTTTCACAACAAACCTTCGTTCGATACAGACTACAAATCACAAGACTATTCCACTACATCACGCTCGTCATCACACTGTTTGTTTAAAATCTTGATGTTTACGTGAGCTACAATAAAATTCATCACTATCTTCAAATGCAAATCTCAATGCAAACTTGGCAATACTGCCGACAAATTACGTCTCATTTCCCTCTTAGCATCAGAGCTTTATTAATAGAATCCAGTATCCGCGCACATCCTATCCCGAGCTTACACTTTCCAGCACGCGGTGCATAACTCTTCGTCAAGTAAGTGGGCGATTTGTCGGCGGATCACTCACACGGCACTGTTGAGATTTGTACTCAAAAATACAGAGTGTACGAGTCAAGTTCGTTCGTCGGAGGCGTTCGCGTTATAATTTCGTGGTTGTTTGGTCGCGGTCGTGTCGGGAACTCCGCGCGTCTCCCGGCGCGTGCGCGGACTGCGCGGGGCGGCACGCTGTTCGGCCCGTTTTGGCGCGCGCGGGCGTGTACGCGTCACCGTAGCCAAGAACAAAGTGATAACAAAAACTCTACAATTGATACTACGAGAACGTACCTACGCGACGCGAACAGTTTCGCACATTGTTTCACAGATTTCTGTTTTGTCTATTTTGGAGACGTGCCAACAGCGAACATCGCTTCCAGTCACGTTACTACAGTTGATGAGAAACAAACTATTCAACACCAACCAGAGCAAGGTCCAAAACCGTGTGAACGACGGAAAAATATCTAAAATCTTATTAAGGCAAACGCGGCGACTGGAATTGGTAATTAATTCACGCGTCGAAGAGATATTTAGCACGGTGTGCACAACGGAAAAGTTCATCGCTGCAAAGTCAAGGTTTTACCTGAAGTCACTTCGCATCATGTGCATAGCAATTAGTTGGCTTATAAAGGGCATGACTAAATTTGTCAGTGGACATGATTTTATCACACGAGTGGGTGCAGAATATACGTGTTTGCTACCCATCAGGGCAGGAGTTGCTTGGAGAAATTTACACTAACTAACGTCCAAGGAACTAGGTGTTTAATCTATGACAATGACAATGGAAGAGCAACGCAATAGGGACAAAGGATCAGAAGCAGGGTTTGCTATAAATTGATATGGAAGCTCTCCAGCGGCATTCTCAGCAAGTAGAAGGCGTTGGAAAAATATAGGTTGACTACGAGAGATTACTTTTTTAACCAGTTGTATGTATACCTTAAATGTAGCCTGGGGTTATTCGTTCAAAGTTTTAACTTTTTCTCTCCTGAACGTATTTACGTATCCTCTGAAAAATCTCATGCATTAGATCATAAACTAAATAAAATCTGTGGATAAAACTCACCTATTGTGAAGGTCGGCAGGCTTCGCCATGGTGAACTCCTTAGCGTGAACATTGAGCTTGTTGGTGGAGGCAGTCGTAGAACCACCCGCCGCTGATGTGGTAGTGGTCGCGCCCGAGCTGGCAGCTGTAGTCGCCACGCCGTCTGTGCGGACACCTGGTGGTCAACGGTGGTCGTCAAGAGAAGAGGGAGATAGGACAGATGTTGTGTACTAGGTTATTGATGGAAGACAGTCATAGATGTACAGAAGCACCTACATTTTGTGTAGAAGCTGTGTAAAGTTCTAACGTAGCTGTGCCATCAGGACGTGATTGTGACAGGAAGATGAAGAAATTGTGAAATGTCATGATTTAGGTGTTTTACATGATAGAGATAAAAGAAGAGCAATAAATAGGCGCCTCATCCCTCCTATCCGGAAGGGATATGGCTAACAAGTACGTATGAATGAACACATGGAACTTGGCCAAAACACCGTGACACACTGACAAAATATAGATCAACTGGAAGTCTGAGCGTAGACTCGGACCGGATAGATTTCGTGTAAATAAAAACGTAATAAAATACATTAAAGTTGAATCTCCCTGGTTGTAATGACTAAAAAACAGTTTACAAATGTATGACGACAAAAACACTAAAGTTACATTTCGTTGTTTGAATGTTTCATTTTGCAAAATCTTTGCTAAGTAATTACTTTCGTCTTACCAGAGCCCAGTCTAAGTTAAAATATAATGAAGAGCTCTTTTACTGCGACTTGTTTATGACACAGACACAAATCCGAAAAGTGGCTTTCAAAAATGTTGGAAAGCAAAATGATGAGCAAAAAAACATAGAAACAGAACTATAGAACAGATACTAAATAGTATAGATAGAACTAGAGAGACTAACAGCAACATGGAACATGCTATGTCCATGTAAAAATTGATAGCCGACACGGAACACCAAAACAAAACCACGTGGAAAGCTTTAAAATTAAACTCGAGATTTTTTCCGAAGAAACGCCGATATTACAGTGTATGTTATATCCCCATAAATTTTAATACTAAATGATACTGATCGTTGAAATCTTTTAACGTTCTTTTGACCTCATGACTCAGTATTTTAAATTCCTCTTCTTCAGGCTGTCTTGAGTCATATTCAGTCATGAAATATTTTACAGAGAAACTGCGTCACAGTGTAGTTATTATAACGTTTATTTTTGGATATCGACACATGAATACAAAGAAAATACGCTCTAGGAAGTGTTATATCATCGCTATGTATTCTAACATCATCAGGAACCTCTATCTTCAAACCAGATCTACAAGTACCTGATGTAAGAGTCATTAACATTGGTCAGTACACCTCTGCATGTATAGACGAGGTACAGTTAAATTGATTGGTGTCCGGTGGGCCGCTAGCTTCGACTGGTATGTGGGCCTACCATTGAAACGTCAATTACTCTACTTATGGTTGAATTGGAGCAAATTTTATGCTCGACCCTTTAAAGAATATCAAATTTGTAAGCCAGATGTGACATGTGTATGTTTTAATTATTGATTTAACCCAAAAATGGACAAAGATATAGATGTAAACTAGGTATTTAAAATTAAGTAAGTGAGACATTAGGATTTATCTATCCTAGATAAAGATAACGATCATACCATGGACCAACTTCTTTTAAAACCAAAGTATTCTTGCTCCCACGAATTGCACATTCAGTTAGATACTAACAGAACTAGCGAACAATACGGCAATTAAATTAATACCAAAATGAAAAATAATAGCAAAATAGCAACAATATATAAAATCAGCACGAATGTAGCAAGCGTGTGCGTTTAATTGGGTAACCTAGATCATCGCGCGCCACACGCGATACGTCCCGCTCAAATGCACAAAAGCGAAACTTTCATCCGAGATTTACTAGCAAATATGTACAGTTTTAACTGAACAACTGAAAACTGTATTAGCGACAGGGATAAGTAGATTTAAAATGATTTCATTTTACAAGAGCTTCTTTTTTTCGCGTAGGAGTGACGTTTGAAACCGGTGACCGTTCTTTAATGACAAGATAATGCGTGACAAGTGTTCGTTCATTTTAAAATTCATAGGGATGGTAAAGTCTAGATTATCTTTAGTGTGGAACCGTTTCATGAACTCTTCATGCTATGTTCTATATAACCAATTCTAATTCCCTAGAACCCTTCCAAGGAAGGCAAATGATTACGGGATGAACAGGTGCTGGTAGTAAAATTACTTGAAATTATTTATAAGTTTATAAATTCTTTATTTTTTGTTATATCGCCATCAGATATCAGTACACCAAACATCAGAACCTTCTTCAGTTATTTTAAACTTGTATAGATCAGCTAATGTTTGAGACAAAAACAGAATATTGAACATAGACCAGCTGAAACTATAAAAATAAGAATAAACACGAATAGGTATCACGACATTTAAACAGCACAATTAAAAAATATACACTCATCTACTTTATGAGCCGATCCTCCTTTGCGTCAGTTAAAAATGAGGTTAACTGACAAACTGATAGACAATTCAAAGGCAATAGTAGAGCTGGGACTGTCAGTTCCACAAAATCACATGCTCACCTTATTTTCAAATTGAAACAGGCTGCCAAGAATAATACAGACCTTTTTTATTTACATACTATTATTTCATTGCATATCGTCGCCAAAACACTCGTGTTTTGTGACGGAAATAACATATCTACCGCTGAAATTCAATGTTGACATTATAGACCGCTTTTCAAACAATCTCACGACCAGCATCCTTATATACGATCGGAACAGCTCGATGAAATTAATTTGGCTATATCAATTACCAAAGCTCTTGCAAATACAAACCTGACGCATCAGAAACTGGTTGCGCAGCAGTCACGGTCACAGAAACCGATACCGGAGTCACGGACACGGGAGAAACAGATACTGGTGACACCTGAGCCACGGGGGCGACTGGCGCAACCGCCACCGGCTGAGACAACGACTGTTTTACGATACACCGAGACATAATAATATCTCACATAAATCACAACACACAAAACTGCAAACAAACATTCGTTTGACAAACGCGTCCCATCGCAACAAACATTCGACTGTCGACTTGTTCCAAATATGAAATTTGTTTATTTTTAATTTTGGCGCCAATTTTACGCAGATACGCTTGCTGGCCAAGTACTACTTACATTCAGCCTGTGATAAATCGAGAATCGGAGTGACATCAGATTGTATCGATAACATTTGAGTTACATAAAATGAATTTGATGAGCAGTAATGAACAGAAGAGAAAAAGAGTGGTGATTGTTTAGAATTAAGAAAATTGTTGCACAAATAAATTTTGGTAGACAGTGCCGTCGCGTAGGCCACATGTCTCTAGAGAATCAAAACGAATAAGAATATAAAGATGATAATTCTACAAAAACTACTTCACATGTTGTAGCCCAGGGGATTTTATTTTCGCAAGGTGTACCTTAAAAAGCCAACAAGCAAGAAGTCAAATTCTCATAGTATAGGCGCATATTTCGACGGTTTTGATAGGAGCTCGTCCCCCAACCAAATTGTATAACTAACACTGGCCACAATTTACTCAGGCCTTGTTTTAAAGGTACTATGTAGTTTTCTTACCGGGAGGCCTGTAAATTTCCAGGGTAGGCTTGCCTTTAGCATTGGTCAGGATCATGCTCCGTCGTTTCGCATTGTTGAACTGAAATTATTTATTAATTAATGTCAACGCCAAAGAGTATTATAATGCTTTCGGTGTAAGAAATGTATGATTTTGTAGTGACGGTTAACTAAATACAGCAAAATTTAATCTGGGAACCATTGCACCCGTATTCACTACGTAAATTTATAAAGACTTTTTTAAATACATATTTCTTTTTATTAATTGTATTGGGCATAACTACATACGTTTACGATCACGTGTCAAGATTAATTGATTACAAAATAATTGTAAAGGCAAAGGCTATCGAGTCATGCAGACAGGACGTAGGCGTCGGAATAGAGCGTGTCGCGATCCTGCCTACGCGTGAACTGCAATCGTACTAGAAATCCTTAGCACATACCAAGGTCTTGCTAACTTAATCAAACAACTCCGCACCGGGCTGATGCAACTTCGCAAAATAATTATAGCCGACATTATTAGCCTTTAGTAAGAATGGAATGATACGCTGGGCTATTTTTGCTCGACGATGAGGCCCTTTGGGACAAGGTTATTCCTATTACAGTACTGTGTACAGGAGATGATGACCCAATTTCTGCCTATAAGCAGTATAGGATCTCACGTTTAAAAATAGAAGTTAGTCACTAAACAGTTTTACAGAAATGGACTGGACATACCTGGTTATGATGCATGTTGTGATGGGATTGAGGGCGTATGAAGCTCCTCTCCCGCATGATGACGCCAGGCGATGCAAAATCCTGCATCCTGTAGCTCCTCTGCAGCTCGTTACCAACACCGATTTGAGTCTGCATCTTGCCGATTGTATTAATCGATTCAACGAAGTCAAGCACTAAGTTTAGATATTCTGTGGTACTGCCCACGGCTTCCCGCCTTTTTTGACAAAGTACCTTTTACTTTTTTATAAGTTCACTGGTTTTTTTTCTTTGGTTATCGATGCACTCAGGCATTCAGTTTAGTTTTTTTTTTAGTTTTTAGAAACGTAGTCAGAAATCTCTAATATAGTTAGTTTATCCTCTATCGATTATAAAATTGAATATTATCAAAATAAATACACTAGATCAATGACTAGTATTATAGTTACTTTACGCAATGTCACACTTATTATGATTAAGTTATTTTTAAATATTTACAATTTTAAAATAAACAACTAACAATACAACGGGCAATACGCGTTAGAAATGCGATTTGAAAACAGCAAAGCGATTAAAATAATGAATTATGTATTTAAATAATCACAATTTTGGTATTGTGACGTCACGTTAGAGATCACTATTTTTCTCTTTTTTATATATGCATATATAAATGTACATAAATTAAAACCCTCTGTCGTGGCCACTGATAGAGGGCGTTCTGTCGAGATTTTTTTCGTTTTTTTTAGTACGGCTTTTTACAAGAAATAGTGCAGGTATATTGTAGTGCCTGACAGTCACCGAGCGATTTTTACAATATTTCGAGGGGCCGAGAAGAAACTTCTGCAGCACCAAACTCGAATCGTTTTCGTTGAAGGGGTTCGGTGAACCCTAATCTGAAACAATGGGAAAAATATCTTTTAAATCTTCGTTACAATAAACGTACCTACATGGGTTGGAACCTCAGAAGTTTTTAACAAAGAGTAACCTAAGAGGTGTAATAGGTAGGTTACCTACCTAGTGGTGGACACCACATTCAGGATTCAAATACTACTAGGTAACTCCATTCAGTGTTCTATTTTTAGAATTCTACATTGGGCGCGGAGGGTGCCAAACGCTAAACTTTTTGTCCGTCCGTCTGACATAAGGATGTTTCTTAAGAACAGTTCAATATTTTTTTTTTACAGAGTAGCTTCTACTACCATAGTGTAAGTACATAGTATGTATGTATTACTGTGGCCGTTATAACAATAAAACCTATGTTTTGTATAAAGAAACGTGTTTTATTTTAATGTAAGTGTAAATGTTGAATTTTGTACGATGGCACGGAACCCACACAGATACCATTACGCCTGTATTCCCCGAAGGCTTAGGCAGGGGTGTGCTCCTTCTGAGAATTTCATAGAAAAACCCAATAACACTTTTTGCTGGACCTGGGAATCGAACCCAAGACCTCTAGCGAAGCAGTCGCAATATTTTTTATTAATACGTGAAATCGTTTTCAATAGTTCTTTCAACTTTGCCTCTGTGAAGCACACAAGGCCAAGTCCAGTTTCCCAAAATGGCGGCGTCACAACGCATAGCACAACCTACTGTTTAAAGAAATATATTAAAGTGGATGGATTTATAATGAGTCAGTGGATTAGCTATATTGACACGCCTTTATTACTTTATTAAGCAAATACACATACATATAATATTTGCGTCGTAGTTCATAGGAATGTGTAAATTGAAAACTTCCTTTCGAAATAAATCGACGAAAATTTTATACGGATTTGAAAATGGAAACTCCCAGTCTTTAAAAAAAATTTTATAAACAGATTGCCGGTGACTTGAACGTGCCAACCCAATTAGTTATCGAGACTCTGATTTTTTTTTTTTAAAACATCATTTTACGGAATGTAACCGGGATTGGTCTAGCATAACTGCTGAAATAATCCTTTTTAGGGAAGCCGTGAGGCACACACAATGTTTTGAACGTTGAATTTTGTTTTATAACCAAATAAATGTTATTCTTTCAATGTTCAGATCCTTTTCTACGAGCTCAATAGACAAAAATGACATAATGGTCCAGTGGTAAGGCGCCCGACTCTCATGCACGACGTAGTAGGTACATTTACCGGCACGGGCGACCCCTGTGACTTTATCTATTTCATATATTTTCTAAGTTTATCTTGGGCTTCAATAACATCGGTAAAGAAAAATATCGTGAGGAAACTTGGACTTTTAATAACTTTAAATCTAAAATGACCTGAAAGCGCTCTTCCGCCTTGAACGTGGGTGGTGATCGATGCTCGTGCCTTCTCTATTTGGAAAGAGGCCTTTGCCCTGCAATGGGTCAATAATAGACTGGTATTATTATTATTTAATGTTGAAGAGGCAAAAAAAAACGGATATTGTAAGTACTTTATCCAAATTAAAATGAAAACCCGGGTTTTTTTTAAGCGTTCGACGGAAAACCACGTCCGAGTTACATCATTTCCTTATTACAGCTATTCAGTAGTTCACTTAAACACTATCTTTTTAGTTCAGTAACCGGTTTACAAAACTACACATCATTACAGCGGCCAGTTGAAAATAAAGGAAACTCCAATTACGTGGAACCATTACGTTAGTATTGTGTGTTCGCTTGATGCTACGTTAGAGGCGTAAATATTTTCATGAAATATTGCTTATTTTAATAATATTTCGCTAGTTGTACCAAGCTGCAATAAATATCTCTACCGCAGCTTACAAAGGAGTTGATAACTTCGAAACGGCTGAACTGATTTTGATAAAAGATATCTAATAACCATTGCGAGGAAAACAGCTTTCAAATAAAAAGAAACCGCATTCAAATCTTATAATACCCCTCTTATCAGTCCGTGGTTAAAAAAGGAGTTACTATGTCACTCTTCAGCTCCGTGGGGCAATCCAAAGTTCATAAATAACTTTAATATGTTATTTGGAACCAATCAGGTTTCTACAGATTGCTAAGATAGATTTTGTTCGGAAACATGAAAGCCATACATTTTACAGCCTCTTTCTGCAAGGCCACGTCTTGGTAACGGAATCACGCTGTTGTTTGTTGTATTGGGGCAAGGTAGAGCAGCATGGGCGGTGGACTTGCGGACGTCTGTCACCCCTCATCAACAGGACACCAGATGGCAAAGCGTAGCGCTATAAACACCTGCATAGACGAATCAAGGAACGCGCGTAAGTTCCTGGGATCACCGACGTAAGAAGAAATAGCTGGTTGTTTTTGTTCAGTACGAGCTTGATAAACCCTTCTGCCCACCTTGAGTGCCGCCCATCCTATCCGTGATGACTGTCCAGCCCGGCACCAAAAGAAAAGATAGAGCAATATAACTCACAGGTACTGTGCAGTACCAAAGTATAAATCAATATTATAAATTAAACAGATTACCTCTCGTTCAATTCATTCAGTATGATGCAACTTCGTAACGTCCACAGAGTAAAAATTTAGTTCATCCCGATTCTCGACTCGTTCACAGCACAACGAGCGTGGTAGAGTATAAACAAACTTTTTTATGTTTGTACCATTTTATATGTTGCGTAAATGTGTGGCAAGGTATTTTAATGGCTCGGGTAAATAGTGACCGTGCTTTTTTGTACCGACTTATTTTTGCGTCTGCAAAGAACCGCTTATTGCCATACGTCCCATATTGGCTACACGTCCCGTATTTCAATAATATCGGCTGAATTCGAAATGGCCCGATAAATAAAATAAAATGGCAAGCGCCCAGTTCTATGATTAAGTATATTAAACTTAAAATATGACTGAGTCAAAAAATAAACGTGTTAATACAAGTTAAAAATTGTTATAAGTACTATTATTCGAATACAAACTTCGATTTCAACTTTTTGATTTGTTTGAAGTATTGGTCCCTGAACCTGTGGACGCCACGCGCGCCTCAAAGAGATGTCAGCAAAGGGAAGGGGCCACTGAGGGCCGATGCCTGCCGGGGCTGCAGGTTGTTCGTAAGAGATACCGCGCCCCCGGAACGCAAAGGGCACAAGAAGGAACATGGGTGGGTTTTAGTCAGTAAAAGTCTGACACTCCTTCCCGCCCCGCCCAGGGCGGGAGAAGTTATTTGATGATTCCACATCCCAAAAAAAAATAAAAAATTTGGTCCCTGAAAGTTATGACAAGTGTACATAAAGGCAGTCCTCATCTGGAATTTCTCTGTTATCATTTGTCTTCAATAAAATCTGAATTGCACAGCAACAAAACTCAGGTTTTCTCGTAGTTTTTTTTCTTACATCAATATTTTTTTCAGTATCGCTGCTGAGGTGAATGTATCAATTATGTGATGTCAGGTGTGTGACAGAGATATCAATCTAAACGAGCTGAAACTGCAGAGTGCGTTGAACTGTTCGTACACGCAGCACGCAGTCGCACCGACGAACGATTGACGACATAATAACTATATTTTCACCTGAAATCGCTGCACGGTGTGACTGTTCCTAAAATACCCTACTAGGCTAATAACATTTTCGTTTTTTCTTAAATCTATACTAATATAATAAAGCTCAAGAATTTGTTTGTTTAGTCGAACGCGCTAATCTCAGGTACTATTTATTGGTTTGATTTAAAAAAAAATCTTGTGTTAAATGGTCAATTTATCGAAGAAGGTTATATAGTATCAGGCTTCTCCCAATATGTGCGCAGCAGTAATTAAAGACATATCTTAATGCGGGTGATAAAACTACGCGGACGGAGTCGCGAGCAGAAGCTAGTTTAAAATATTTGTGTGCATGTCGGCTTCCCCGGAGGGGAAAAGTCCGCGTCCCGCTATCCGCGCGGCCCTGTAAAGCTCGTCCCAGACTGCTACCTATAGAATACGATACATATAAACCTGTACTAAGAATATTGTTTAGGACACTATAACTATTAAATTTAATAGGTGCAACACTTACCAAATAACGCCTTCAATGGATTAGATTGCAATTCACTTACAACTACAGCCCTGGTTACTAGACCTGCTCTCCGCCTCAAACACACGTCACATAAGTCCACAAGTCACACTAGTTTCCTAACTTACCTCGCTCTGCCTACCATCATGACCGTCTCCTATTTGGGTGTCGGACCGACTGTACCTTCGCCTCCTGAACTTTCGGAATCCTCACGCTCAGCCCATGTGCACACACTTGAAAAACGATTTACTGCCCTTTATTTTTTGTCCAATTTCTCAATTGTTTTAAGGGTCCTTTTAAATATTACTTGGGACTCATTTTTGATAACCAGATGAGGTCCTAGTATTGTGAGTAGCGCTTAGCGAATTTCAATATTTTACTCGTTACCTTCTAAAATTTTATAAAATACGGCGTTCGTCCTGACGTCTGGCACTTGTTCCTAGTTTGATTACCAAAAAATTTAAAATTTATGAGTTTTAGTGACCCGAAGCGTGTGAAGGTTTTAAAATAAATATAATATTTTGGTTATAAAACGACTGGTAGTTAAGTACCTAGTTAAGTATCCTAATTAATAGAAATCTAATTAATATTTATACGGAAATTGTAAAACACAACTTGAAATGCGCCAAACAAGTTGTCGGGTACGGTTTCTAATAAAAAATGCAAAACAAAAATGCTCTTGTTTACTTAGAAATAAAATTATGTTTTGTAATTAATTGCAGTTTTTATACGGCCAAGATACAGATAATAATAACAAAGAATTATATATAAACATCTAAAATCGAAACTATTTAATTAACTTACCGTCGGTTTCTCGAACGAAGAAATTATAATTATCATGTGACAAATTAAGACGCGCATAAGCGGCTATGATTGGTTGACTGAATTATCAATAACCAATCACAGCAGTCAATTTGTCACATTAATTTCTCGTTCGAGAAACCGTGGGCGAGGTGGTACTGCATTATTTGTTTTACATGAGTTTGCTCCATCCTAAGATGTTTAATAGATTTCCAGAATTCCATGCCCTGATATTCATTACACTAGTTACTCACTTAGCAATGTATTTGAATAAAGAAGATTCTGATTGGTTAACCATATTCTTTACAACCATAGGCCTATGCCTACAACCCCCCTTTTATGTCTAGCGAGTAAGGTAGCCACCCTCACCTATTGAAGTTTGCAGGAATGTGCTGAAAGTGGGCCGTGGTGGAAGTAATAATGATCTTTAGGGAAGGATTATGAAGGGTAGATGTTGGTCAGTCCAGAGTTTCTTAATGAACTCTTAAGACATAGACGCAAAATTTTCTAGGTCGTTCCCACCAAAGAGTATCACATTTGGACGCTAACGATTAGGCCTACGACTGCGGCCGAGTGCATGATTTAAACCTACTCATTAATTAGTGATAGTTTGTGGTAACTGGCATACGATACAATGACTCACCGCTCTCTCGTCGCAGTCTGTCGTTTCGTCCTCTGCACTAGAGACTCGTTCACGTACTCGTATTTAATTCACTGTAACAACGAGAAAGTTTAATTATTACTAATTAAGTAATGGATTTGTTGACGAAATTGTTTCAGTTGCAATGTGTAAGTGGGGGCAATTCATGTCTGAGCTTTTTCCTAACTATCTAAACTGGATGCAGCTGAATTGCAGTATTTTACATGAAGCGACCTCCACAACCCAGCTACTGGGTAACACGATATAACTTGCTAAGACTGGTTTTCAGACTTTCGGGTTTCAGACTATTAACCCGTAATTTCTGTCAAAGATCTACGAATGACGGCCGCGACCAACAGCTGGTACTTGATCAATGAAATAACTGAATGGTTTAAATAAAATCTTAATGATACGTTGTTTATGGAAATCACTTAAGTTGACTATTTTATCAACCATCAATATATTATCCAATAACATCAAAATTGTGCTTCTACAATGATTTTACCCAAATATTCAAATATGTACTACTAAAATAATTTTCCAGACAGTACGTAATTATAGTGGAGCCATTATGTACAAAAGCCGATGTGCAAAGAAACAAGAAAAAATGCATTATCTTGATAATAAGTGCCACTGCCAAATTCACGATTCGAGAACATTCTAAATGCACCATAAAGAGAGAAGACGCGAGACTTAATAGACCGCACAAAAAAATAAAGATTACGCAAAAAAACAGAAAAATGCCTCGTGGTCTTGCATGCCGTTTAACAAAGCTAATTTGATTTATTCTTAATCTAGGCTAATCTATTCTAAGTTTAGCCTACAAGAAGCTATTTTATTGAATAGGCTACTAAAATTTTATGTACCTGCTATTAGGATTAAACTAATGCTTAATGGTAGTAGACTAACAAAATCCCTTAAAACAATGATACCAGAAGCCCAATTTTCCCCCATACAGAGAAGGCACGAGCATTGATCATAACGCTTGCTTAAGACGAATTAGAATCCTCAAAATATTTATGTTGTTAACGACAGGTAAAAGAAACTTGGTGGTTGCCATGCATGAGGTGATGATTACAATTGAAATGGATACGACGAAAAAAATTGTAACCAATTCTCAGTGTTTTTACACAAAATAACAATTGTACAAAAATACAACGATAATTTGGCGAAATAGTGTCAGTTTCGTTTTTAGCCAGTTTTGCATATTCACAGTAGATAATAGATATGACGCAGTGTACTCAGCTTGTCAAGGAATATTTGAGAAATGACACACACTTACCTACTGTGTGCAAGAAATGCTAATTGCATGCCTGATAGCTTCGTCCATAGTGAACGAGTCTTTTATTAGAATGCTAAACTGAATGTAAAAGGCGTGAGTATTTCAGCAAGGCTCTTCGTAGAGAGGCGAGATTTTAGGAATCAAAGAAGGTGGGGCGAGTAGTATTCTCAGTATGTGTACTATGTTTACTTTAAGTTCATCGTCTTCCTGCCCTTGACCGTCATGACTGATCCCCTTTTCTTTCATATCATTCTTCAAGTGGAAGTCATATTTTTTTTCCTACTCCTCCGCAAATCTTTTCTGATTAATTTCGTTGCAGGATCCAAGACAGTTAGGTCGTTTCTCCGGGACTCGTCTAGCTTCATTGCCTCGTCGCTCTTTTGGCGGGTTCCACTGTTGATTCTGGTTTACAGAAGTTGCAGTGGTTGGGAATAGTGTAGCGGGATTGTCGCAATTAAAAAAAATATATATCATTCTTCACACAATTCATGCATCTTTTCTTTGGCCTTTCCTCCCCCTCTTCGAACGCATTCCCTCACTCAGTTTCCTTACAGTTATTGTCGGTGTGCCTAAACGTTAATTGAGCTGACGTCCATTTTGTGTTGGTCATGAACAAACGCTAGGTTAAAATATTTTTCATAAAGTGTAACTCTAAACCACTCTAGAACTTGGAAACTACCTATTCTAGCTAAAGTAAAGTACATAATCTTTACCCTTGCAGTAACTTAGATGACTTATAAGTAGATTTAAATATGTAAATACAACAGATTTTCTTCAGTCTCCGTTTTGTCTGACCTCATCGATACACCCGTTAATTATCTTAACAAGATATTTTTTACAAAGGCTAAAACAATCACTTCAATTTTGAATGCGACTGGGATAGCACGGGATACTTAAAGCGATACTAGGTGATGAGGTGGAAATTGGAAGTCGCCTCTACTACTTCATGGAGTTGTTGCTGAGAGGAATCTTTTACGCAATAGTGCATAGACAAGTTCAGTTCACATAACCTTCACACCATTTGCATCCTCGTGTGCAGCGAATAGGTACTACAAACTACTGTGGAACTGCCTCTTCCAAGACATCGATTAAGTGAAGCTGATCTTCCAATATTCTCAATGTCGTGACGCGGTTAAGACGCCTCTCATTCAAGAAGTTGTCGGTTCAAATCCGGGCAAGTACCAATGTCACTTTTTCAATTTATATGTACTTTCTTAGTTAATCTTCAACATCACTGACATCAATGAAGGAAACATTCTCAGGGAACCTGGAGGCTGGATTCATATTAGTTAATATAAGTCTAAAATCGCCAATCCGCCTTGATCAAGAGTGCTGATCAATAATCGTGCCATCTCTGTGTGAGAAAAGGCCTTTGCCCTGCAGTGGGCCAGTAATAGGCTGGTGTTATTTATTTTATTTTATTCTTCCAACATTACAGAAATAATGTAGACCTTTAATGTAAGACATCAGAACAAATTTCCACATTATAAAAAAACTGTACAGAATCAACGTAGGCGGAGCATAATGACATCATCGTGTTTACACATGTACATACACTCACACACACATACAAGCTTTAGAACGAACTACCAAAAGATATTATCTCGCAGATACCAGCATTTGAATTCCGACTCTATACTAAAGTGTTACAGTCGATAATTGTTTGTGGTTTTCTTAGGAGTTAGGTCTAGGATGCCCAGATGACATTAGTGCAGACATTACAAGTCTGCAAAGGTTCTGGGTCAGTGGGCACGAGCTGCTTTTGTTTTGTCGCGGTATCGACTCATTGATCGGCAAAGTTAATCGAGTTTGAATACAATGATCTTGTTTGTTCAATGTCCTTGCGTTCAGAGCTTGAAATATTTTATTGATTCTACGAATGCTTTTTGATTCATGTTTCATAATACTCGCTTCTGCCTGCAAATTCGTCCGCGTGGATATTTTCACCCGCGTTAAGTTACTGCTCCGCTCCCGTGTGTCGTAGCGTGACGTTATAATAGTCTATGTTATTCAGGAATAATGTAGCTACCTATTGGTGTAAAAATTGTTAAAAAAGGTAAGTTTCAGAGCTTATTCAAACAAAAAAATCTTTTCTCTTTATAATATTAGTACCTATAGTTGGTTACTGCTTGTTTTACGAGGAAAAAGGCTATATAACATCACGCTACTACACATGGGAGCGAGCAGTACCCATAGACGTAACTTAACGCGGAAAAGGAAATTATGCGGAAAATCTAGTATTAGCATTTAATAGCGTTAAATGTAAACAAACGATATTTATTATTTTGATCGATACACTGTAGTTTATAAAACAAGGTGGAAATTGTAGGTTGCAGTCAATCTATACTATATATATAATACTTTCGTTGCAATGTCATAACAAAATAGATAATACAAAACATGTAGCCCAGAACTAATGAATCCATCCTAATAATCTCACTAATCCTACTAATTTCTACTAATATTATATGATATTATAGATGGATGTTTGTTTGTTACTCTTTCACGCTCAAACAGCTGAACGGATCTGGATGAAAGACACTCGAGATAGATAGTAGTGTGGAATGACCCATAGGATACTTTTTATCTCAGAAATATTTACGGTTCCCGTGAGATAATATGTACATATATCAAATTTGACAGAGTTACTTTTTTTTTTTTCCTTTATTGGCCAACCAACCATTGTTTACACTGATAACATTTAAAGTAAGTATATAATATCCAAGGCTAGTGTAACAATTAATTACAGGTTAGCACCGCATGCCCCATAAACAAATAAGATGTGCCACAAGCACTGAACTATTATTAAACATTAATATTTGAGTACTTAACTAAAATTAAAATTAATAGGTATAAAAGCATTACGTGATGAGATTTACAGTATGAAAAGCTTACAGAAACACATCGAAGCTGTACATAATAGCGAGATTGGAAATCAAAATTACAATCAAAAATTAAAATCGAAATTAAAAGTCAAATTAAAATCACAATTAATATCAAAATCAAAATTAAAATCACAAATTAAAATCTAAATTAAAAGTAAAATTAATATCACAATCAATATTAATTAACTTTCGCATTTATGATATTACTATAGTAAATATCGCACTGCAAGAAGCTAACAATCCTTTGGAAAACACACACATCTTCAAGATGTGAAGTCGTGTATGACCTATGGCTGCAACTAATTATTTACTTAGGTATCAAGTAAAATTGCGAAAAACCAACAGATTGCTGACATTTTGAAATGTGGGTGCGATTCTGTAGAGCTCTGATTGTTTGCATTAGGTAGGTAATACCTAGAAAATCATTTAGCACTTTATGCAATATTTGACACCCAAAAAACATCAACATACCTAGTTGGGTTTGAAGTTCTGTTAAATCAAACCAAATCATGTCAAAATGCCTCCAATTTTTTAATAACAAAGTATTTGGCATACTGAAAAATTTTGATGAAAATCAGTAGATACAATGATTATATATAAAAGAATAAAGATCTAATTTCATCTATATTTAACCCCCGACGCAAAAACGACGGGGTGTTATAAGTTTGACGTGTCTGTGTGTGTGTGTGTCTGTCTGTGGCATCGTAGCTCCCGAACGTATGAACCGATTTTGATTTAGTTTTTTTTTGTTTGAAAGGTATTTTAGTTATATGGTTATTTTATTTTATGTTTGATGGAAATCGGTTCAGCGGTTTCAAATTTATCAGCTCTTTTGTTAGCTGCGGTAGGGAAATTTATTTTTCTGTCAGGGGTTACTTGAATTTTAAATTTTTAAATGTAGTATTGATTGGTTATAGTATACTAGTAGCTTTTGCTTGCCACATCGTCTGCGTACAAATGTCGGATATCGCGGTTGCAAACGAAATTGCGGAATAAAAATTAGGCTAAGTCCTATCTTGGGGTTCAAACATATCACTGTACCAAACTTCATCAAAATCGGCTCAGTGATTTAGTTCTGAAAGCGTTACAGACAGATAGACACGACTTACTCTTACATTTATTATAATAGTAAGTATGGATGAAAAAAACAGCAAAGATCGGTACTGAATTAAAAATCATATTGTGTTATGTTTGATCTCTGTTTGACGCGAATCAATGCTAATTTCGATACAGTTAAATGCGTTCTAGGACCTGCTTAACGCAATTGTCGAAGGCAAGGTTGTTAATATAATTGACCGTGAATGTGTAAACTACAAAATAATAAGCGATCAAGATAGAATCAGGCATTGTTTACCATCAGATCGTGAGTCACTTGTCTGTCGGAAACCGGTTCTGTTGAGTATTATTTAATGTCCATTACACAAAGTATGTTGGCACTTTAGCAGTTAGCACATAATATTGGTGATGAAGAGAATATTATTGGACTGTCTTGATTGCTTTTTGTTTTTTTCGTAGATTATTTTCCAATTTTTCTAACTGACTTCAAAAGAAGAAGCAAGTTCTTAATAAAAAAACTACTATAAGAACCAAAGCAACTGAGTTCCGAAACTAAAGTTATTTTTCACTTTGTAGTTTTTGAAGGCGGTTGTCTTTTTATTCATTTATTTTTAGGTGTGATGTTTCGGCACCAGGATCAGCTTAGGGTGAACAATATGTCTGTAATGTAAGTCCACTGCTCGTACAGGGAAGAGAACTAAACTATGGCAAATGCGTGGAACGAACGTGCCAGTGGCCCAACTGCCCAAGTACAACGTGTCACGACTGCAATAAATATTCACAGACAATACCCAAATGTGAGCAGCTGATCATGATTAGGTGAATCTAGTTTCAGATGAACTCTGCTCCTGCCGTTGCCAGGGGTTCACAGCTCCCCTCAAGCTCGCTTCACATTTTACCGTGTGAGATTTTTACAGAATAAGACTACGAACTTACATACCAAAGGAAATGGATTATATAACAGACACCGTGGGAGTAGACCTGTAGCCTGCACAACAGACGATGCAATTTTAACTCGATACTGTATTTCATTGCCTTCATGTAAGATGTTAGTTTAAACAAGGGACATACTTTAATGGAGTATAATGCTTATTACGCTAGAGGTCTTGGGTTCGATTCCCAGGTCGAGCAAAAAGTGTTATTGGGTTTTTCTATGAAATTCTCAGTAGCAGCTTGGAGTTTCGATTTGTGCCCGGTTAATGGCAATAGGCTCGCCCCCTATTACGTGGGACCTAAACATACCGGCGAACTGTGAGTGTACATTGTTGCACCTCTGCCTAACCCTTCGGGGAATACAGGCGTGATGGTATGTGTATGTGTGCGTAATGCTTATGAAAAAAAAAACCACTTTCACTAGGACAACAAAATTAAAATTGTCAAAAAAAGCTACTTTTATTCCGTGCCTTGGCCCGCGAAAATCGACATTTACGAGGACAAAACCGTGGGCAAAAGCTGGTCTATTTATAAAAGTAATAAACTAATAAGTTTGCGCGGCGGTGATGTGTCGGAACTTCGGAAGCGGTGTGAGTCATCCGCGGCACAAAAACCTCTCGCTCCGTGGCTTGCAACAAAAACTCGCTCGGAGTTGTTTCTTACTTCTAATGGTGGTGTCTCGTGTACAAATGACAGTTTTTACCGCCTTAGAAGATGTAGTACCTACTTTCAAAAATGTTTTAATATACTGACATAACTCGGGCACCTGTAACTTACATCTATATAAGTACTTACATACAACAACATACCATCACGCCTGTATTCCCCGAAGGGTTAGGCAGAGATGTACCAATGTACACCCACTGTTCGCCGGTATGTTTAGGTACCATGTAATAGGGGGCGAACCTATTGCCATTAATCGGGCACAAATCCTAACTCCGAGCTGCTACTGAGAATTTCATAGAAAAACCCAATAACACTTTTTGCTCGACCTGGGAATTGAACCCAAAACCTCTAGCGTAGCAGTCGCGCTTAGGACCACTAGGCTAACGAGAGTTACTAATAAGTAGAGTTCGTTATAAGTACTTACTAATATAATATAGTTTTTTTTGTTTCATTTGTAAACTTAAATCAAACAACTTTAAATCTCTGGAGCTACCAGTCGGATTGAAAAATTTGCGAGAAATAGTATTTAATAAGCTATATGAAATAGCGCTACAACCCACGAGACCGAGGCAGAAACCAAAGACGTAACTGAACATCATCTGCTTAGCCTTTTCCCAACTATGTCGGGGTCGGCTTCCAGTCTAACCGGATGCAGCTGAATACCAGTGTTTTACAGGGAGCAACTGCCTATCTGACCTCCACAACCCAGTTACTGGGCAACATGATACCTCTTGGTTAGACTGGTTGTCAGACTTCCTGGCTTCTGACTATCCGTAACGACTGTCAAAGATCTACGAATGGCAGCCGGGACTAATGGCTTTACGTGCTTTCCGAGGCACGGGGGTGTCACACCAGCAGCTTCCAAACTCCGGTCTGCTACTGAGCAAATCCTAATCGAAAAACCCTTTTAAATAACCCTTTCGAATAACACTTTTTGCTCGACCTGGGAATCGAACCCAGCACCCCACACTCGTCAGTTGCAAGCGCGACCACGAGACCAATGGGGCAGTTACGTAAAAGACGTAACTGACCGCGGCTGGACAAAACCACGCAGACGAAGTTGCGGCCAGAAGCAAGTTAAAAATAAAGCTGCTGTTTACCCCCTCAAATGATCTCTCACCACTATCTCGACCCATGATGCAGTTATAATTGTCCAAGCGCGTCAGTTTGCACAACGATAACAGGTGATAACACATTTTTTGTAGATACGAGACGAGGACAGTGCCTTGTCTTTGGCAAACCAATGTAGGTCTAATCTTCTGTCTTGTAAGTGTAATCTTCTCGATAGAAACCTACCTACGTTTAGGAACGAGAAACTACATGGCTTGAACTTTGTGTTTCTTTGGAATATTTTTTTGTGATTCTGAGGTAGGCATGAAAGAAAAATAAAAATAAATGGACCGATTAGGCTGATCCTTTTCAACCCCAGACGCAAAAACGACGAGGTGTTATAAGTTTGACGTGTCTCTGTGTGTATATGTGTCTGTCTGTGACATCGTAACTCCCGAACTCATGAACCGATTTAGATCTCTTTTTGTTTGAAAGATGAATTAGTCGGGAGTATTCTTAGCTATGTTTGATGGAAATGGGTTCAGCGGTTTCAAGTTATCAGCTCTTTTGTTGGCTGCGGCAGCGATTTCTATTTTTCTGACGGGGGTTATTTAGTTTTTTTTCTGCTCTTAATTTTGCAGACAAGACTTTTATGGAAGAAAAATTTGGGAAATCCGCCGGAAACTTGCACCCGTCTGAAGCCGGGGCGGTTCGCTAGTTAAGAATAAAATTGTATTGGTTCTGGAGAGAGGATTTAAGTAATACTACTAGCCATAATCTTCCATCGTCACGTGTCGGTGTGTGGGTCGCATCAAAATAGTTTTTATTGACTTGTCTCTTAACATATTTTCGGACAAGATCTGTCTCAATGATTTTTTTTTTGGATCGCAAACAAGCCGGTCCGTCACCTTGTTTGTCATGTTAAGTGGTCATAGACATAGACATCATAGACCTCTGCTTATAGACATCTACCATATCTGAGGCCATTCAAAAACGTTGTCATCCCAGAGACAAGATAAAATGTCTCATATGCCTGTCATTTCACCGGCATCCACACCCTTCAGACCGGAACACAGCAACGCTGCTTTGCGGCAGTAATAGGTATGGTAGTAGTACTTCCCTGACGAGCTCCTTCACAGAAAGCTCTACCACAATTAAACCTTTAGGTTCTTTTACTGCCTCTTTTTCTGTTACATTTCTCCACTCAAAATTCCTTACAAACCCCACACCTGTTTGGTCTTCAAACACGTATCGCATAATATTAAACCACTCGCTAAGTTTATGTTAATATCACGAACAGGTGCTGTCCAATGCCGCGTCGCCTACATGTCTGCCTACGCCTGCGCCAGCGCATACCAACTGTATGCAAGTTAGGTTATACGAAAGGTGGGTCGTGCTGAAGTAATGTGCAATCACAATATTTGCAACACAAGGGAAGAATGTGTCATCATTAATCATCTCAAAGCCATTAATTACCAAATTATTTTTAGGTGATTCGAACACGATTTGAAGAGTATTTTTTTATTTACCCATATCGATGAATTCTAGTGCTTCGTCGACAAACTCTACAGTTTGTGAAGTTAAGGCTCGTAGAGTTAGAAGTTTAGAAAGCTTGGCTCTACATGAGTCCGATAACTTTTTGACTGTGTGAGCCATATGGTCTCGTCTTTGCAACATTTTACATGAAAATGTTTTTGGTGGGATAATAATTACACTGTACTATAAAGTAGGCACTATAATAATAACTGCCTCGTTGGCCTAGTGGCCCTAAGCGCGACTGCTACGCTAGAGGTCTTGCAGGGGGTCTTCCCAGGACGAGCAAAAAGTGTTATTGGGTTTTTCTATGAATTTCTCAGTAGCAGCTCGGAGTTAGGATTAGTGCCCGGTTAATGGTAAAAGGCTCGCACACTGCGGACCTACAATAATACCTGCGAACTGTGGGTGTACATTGGTACACCTCTTCCTAACCCTCTGAGGAAAACAGGCGTGATAGTATGCTATAACAATAATTGTGATTATTTTATCTTTCTTTACCTACCTACTCCCGGTTTCAAAAATTCATTTTTTTATATAATTCGTCGTATCACATTTTATTGTTTCATTGGTTTTGATGTTGTCATTTTTATTTTAGCAAATCCACAGCAGTAATAAAAATGGGGCTACACATCATGTTGGCAATCTTTTGCAAAGATCAGCTTTCCGCAAACTATTTCCATGACTAGGTACCTAATCCTTAACTTCAAGGCTGTTACTCATCGCAGGATATCAATGATTTTGTAAACATCTCACGTTCCATCGGCAATATCCTTGCCTGGTCTGCAGTGCTTAATATGAATACTGTTGCCTTCGATTGTTAAGTTTCTTAATTTATTAATCACTAATTTCTGCTTGCGACTTCGTGCGCGTGGAAGTCAAATATAAAACATACTATTATTCCTATGGCACTCATCAACAGTGTAGCTTTCAATCGGTACCAGAATTTTTGTAATAGGACCAGGATTTATTGCCCCATACAAAAAAAAAAAAAACAAAATAGAAAAATAATAAACCTTTACTTTTATACAATATTCGAACCATTATTATATTAGAACCATTCTCACTTAAGACGTGTTCAATTCAAATAATTTGTCAGTAAAAAAGGCTAGCAACTTTTATTTGTATTTCTTTCAAAACTTTTAAAAAGCCTATTTTCACTGTTTTCTCATATTAGTTACTTAATTAGCGATGCAATAATCTATTTTTTTACAAACGATGAAGTAATTACTTACAACGATGATGTTTTAAACTTTTAAACACTAGATGTTAGCAAAAACAATATAGAGAAACTGGGTTTCAAGAGTCTTATCTTATTCTTATCGGATTTGTTTGATTAACATACCTGCATCCTATGCAGATTTACTGGTCATTCACCTTGCAGTTTTAATCCCAACTCGATAAATTACAATTAATTAAAAATGTAGTTTAGCTTTAAAAGTTTGACTGTCCGATTAGCAGCATAGGTAATGTTTCTAAAACGATTAGCATTACTATTACGTTTCTTAGTTACTGATACAGAGCAGGCACGTTTGGACTATTGTAGTGAGATACCTTTTTAACCCCCGACTCAAAAAGAGGGGTGTTATAAGTGTGACGTGTCTGTGTGTCTGTCTGTGGCACCGTAGCTCTTAAACGGGTGAACTGATTTGATTGCGGTTTTTCTTTTTGATAGCAGGTTTCCTAGCGATGGTTCTTAGATATGTTTTATCAAATTCGGTTCAGCCTTTTCAATGTTATCAGCTCTTTTGTTAGCTGCGGTAGGGATCACTATTCTTCTGTCGGGGCTTATTTAAAATTTTCAATAATATAACTTGTTATTTATATTATTATCTGAATTTGTAAATCTTTTTGAAATGTGGATTTCAAGTACACTTTATCATGGATAAAATCTTACTAAAATTATAAATGTGAGCCTATTGTGAATTTGAAATAACAGCTGAACGGATGGCACAGCCAGAAACCATGACCTGGATTGGAACATCAGGATTTTTATTCTGGTAGTAGGTATCCTATAGTGGGATAATTTCCGACCGTCACGTGGGCGAAACCGTTGGTCGAAGCATAAAGCAATAATGTCCAACTTTAGTTGCTTTAGTAGAAATGTATAAAACATTTTTAGTGAATTTTCGAAAGGTATGCCTATATAGTCTTCTTAAGCGTAGGTAGTTAGGAACACCACAAAGAGAAAGTAGCTATTTAAACCCTCTCACAAAAGTCAATATGAATATTTTATGCCTAAGTTGGTTCCGCGAGTGGGTTTGTTCAATAGATGATATTTAAGGATGCTAAGAAAGGCTTTACCATCTTTGCACCTGGTGAGCAATCAATAATGGTAAGTTTTATTTTGTATGCACTTTTGGACTGATATCTTCCTTCTCGCAAACCTATCCAACCTTATCTCTATTATTTGGTGGCTGTGTGTCGTCCGGTGAACCGTCACCTCTTTTATTTTGTCATTTTAAAAAGTATTTTAAGTAACACGATGAAGAGCCTTAACTTAATTGGCAAATTATAATTGCTGTGTCGGATTCGTGCTGTAGTGAGCGATGACTTTTAAATGTCAGGTGAGAACTCACTTTCCTTCTAGCCATGTTCACAACCCATTCGTCTAAAAATCGTCAATTTCTACAAACAATTTGGTTTCCTTATTAAGATAATCCTCTACATGTATCTATGTTTGCTTAGACATTGTATTTAAACTCTGGATTATCGAATAGAATGTAAGTATTGTAGGTACTTTGTATGATGTAGTATTATCACATTATTTCACGACCTCTTCTTTTCGAGTTGATAATAATTTTATAATTTTTAAGCCTAATATGTGGCTATGTTTATCGTGGCATCGCTGTACTGTATATTGTTGAGAAATAAATTAAAAAAAAAGAATTTACCCATTCAAGCTTTTAAGTTTTTGAACCTTTACTTTGACAGGAAGAGCTGCATTAATCAGCTAGCCTAGATCTTTCATTTGAGATTAGCATTGCCGACAACTTTCCGTTGTAAAATCATACCTCCGAGCAGAGGCTGCGTTTATTTTCACTTAAGGGCTTACTAAGACGACATGGTATTGGGCGATAGAGTTCCCGACGTACTCATCTGATGGGTCTTTAAAACAATCTATGGTGCGAGTTATTTTTTGTGATTATTTGTCATTTTTTGATAATGTTTTTGATAGGTAATCAAAAACTGCGTCACTCTCTCAAATCTTGACACAATCGAAGTACTAACGGCGAAGGGTCAAATGTTGTAAAACAGAAACTAAAACAAAAATATCTTAATTGTTTGTGTAATTTTAATTATAGGCAATCCTGTGAATGCAGTTCATAATATCTGAAAAAGTTATGGATGGTCTCTTAGGAACGTTTTCCTGTGACTATAACGGTTAAGGTACCTGCCCTTAGTGACCCGTCTTAAAATATACCCGTATAATTGATGACGTTAATTAAAATTATCTTAGATAGTAAGTATTTATTTTATTCATTTTTTTTGACGAACATCCACTTTTTTTAGCGTCCGGCTTTGGAATTTAAAAGTCCGGCTTTTAAATATCTGTTTTATTCGATATTTTTGTCAAAAATCCTTAATTTTTCTTAATGGTAAGTCCGGCTTTTTGATTTTTAGTGATAGCAACGCTTAGTGTTGGTATAGCTATGTTTTGGAAATAGGTAGTACGCAAGGCATTAATGATTATGCCATTATTCGATGACGGTAGAGTACCTAGTTGTTTGTACGAACTTCCAAAAGCCAAATGGTAGGAATCGAGTTGTATGGAGTCCTCGCTAGTGTCCAAAAGAAGGTCGTTTGGTGCCGAAAAATTATGTCATCGTAAGCCTTAAGTCTTATCGTCACTGCATAAAATGCCAAAATGCAATACTTATAACTTCATAAAAGCGAACGATTACTGTAACTCCGTCGCGTCGGTCTCAGTTTCAGGGGTAAACGACCTGAATCAATCGCCTGAGTCCATTCGCTATATTTTTTGTTACCTAACGCCGGTGATCAAGCACTCGCGCTGGCGCACCACTACAGCCAGTTCTAGCTGTTAATTAACTGTACGTAATGTAACTACAAATTTGAAATATAACATTAAATTATAATTTGTTTGAAATATGAGCATTACGTTTATAGTACACGTAAGTAGGTTTGGGTATATTGCTTTTGTTTTGATCGCGTGATCATTGAGCGTTATCGAAGGTTTTGCAAAAATACCTTTTACCTTCATTTCATTTCTTATTTAAACTTAGTCGGCCGTTTGCTTGTTTATTTTCGTAAACCAAAAAATCAGTAGGTACCTAGGTATTCTATTCAATAGGTGCTAAGTTAGATAAATAGTGACATAAGCAATGCCTATTTTTTACTTTCTGACAAACCTCAATGACGCCTCCGTTGTTAGTCATGTACTAGGTATGAAGTATGAATGTGTATGTATGCAGATTCATCTTGTCGAGTTCAAGGATATCCGAAAAGCCAACGTGATAAAGTTATGTGCAATTGGGTAGGTATGGTATTGTTGTTTACAAAGGCGTCGCAAGTAAAGTGATCAACTCATTGACGCCTCCAAGCTAGGAGACATTGATCTTTAGTAGGTGTGTGCCGGTATTTAGGGCAGAGAGCAGTCTGCGGCCAATTGAGAACACAAGCATAGACAAGAAAATCTATTTTTTATCGTGCTTCAAACTACCTAATTACGTAGCCGACTTGGAACGATGTTTTCGCTTCAGCCGCTCCTGAACCATGTGCAATTGCCACTTTCATTTCACTTATTCGATTAATTTTAGTCGACGAGTTTCACTATTCGTTTCTGGTACGGAGCACCACTCTGTGACGCACAGGTCGGGGCAATTATTGTACACTATGTCCATAAGGTTAATTTTCACGCGGGAAACGCACACAGACGGAGGAAACCGCGTAAAAGCGCAGCGTGAAACTCCCTCGTCAATGCACAGCGTCCCAAAATAAGGCGCAACTAAATATAGACGTAGGAAATGCCTTTATAACTAGATTAGTTTCAGTTCGTCACTGTGTATTGCAGGCTGGGTAGGATGTGGAAGTACTCACCAGAATCTTGCGCTCGCACGTTACAGCGTTTGGCGGATACGTGTTTATTTCACTGATATTATTTTGGTTCGCGTCGCCGCTCGTCGCTCGCGCAGATCCCGGTCGTGTGGCGCCCGCCCGGGCGGTGTGCCGACTGGCGCGCCGCGAGAGCGCTCGCGTTACCTCACTGTGTGCGTGTGTGTCTCGACACAGAGCGCGCTCTGTGCCGCGTTTGTCAGCAGCTAATCGCCGCACGCGCTATGTCACGGCCCTTCTTAACTATCGTAGGGAAGACGTACTACTGCACCATCCGACACACTTTCGCACAGTACGACACGGGCAAAAGATCTTTTTTGAGTTGTTATTTACTGTATGTACAAGAAAAAGAATATCTGACACACAGACGGGACTATGTGCTGTTGGAATACGCGCCGCGAACTATTCAACCATTGAAATATTGAATCAATGTTTGGCTGCTCTACATCGGCTGTTGTTTTGGTACGGAACTGCTTTGTATTGCTCTTAATATAAATACTTATTAAGTTAAGATTCTGCAACACTGATTAATAATACAAACCTACATTAGGTATTTGTATAAAAATAATAAACAGCTCTTTTATTTGAACCAGAGAAATACTGATTGCATTCTTCTTGGATTTTTTTTTTAGTACCTAGTTTGTTCTTGCTTGTATTTATTTAGAAGTCTGGACCAACGAGACAGCGTCGTCCGTCGGTGTATGAGCGATCCAGGTGAGCTTTTAAACCTGGTATTTACGTGCGCCCACGCATATAACTTCTGTTTTTAAAACCCCATATGTAGGTAAGGAGGCCAGGCATTACCATTTACAACAGATTAAAGATCCACGAGTTTTCAGAAACCCTGCCATACCCAGCCTAAAAGTAACGAGGTGGGAAGAGATTCCATTTTGTTACTTTCAGATCGCAATGTATGATGATTAGATTTCATTGACACTACCCACATTTTACCGATAATGCCATGAAGTGAAAGGCAGAGCTGGCCGTCGAATATCTGAATGCACTGAAACATTCGCGACTCGCATTTGAATTTAAAAAAAATCGGTTGAGGATGAAGATTAGGCTAGAAGCGACTACAGTCACAATGCGGCTGGCCGCATGCGGTCAAACGTTTTGTAATCTTAAGGTCTAATTTGCAATTAGTCAGGCTAGGTAAATCATCCAGAAAGCAATTTGACCAATACCTAATTTTGTAGAATTTCATCTCAAGTGATACGCACAGGCACGTTGCGCGCTATAGCAAGACATTTTTATGATACGGTAGGCCGCATGCGGCTATAGTCACGGCTGCATCAGTGCGTACCTTTACATTATTTTTAATGCATGTTGTACAGTCAACAAAAGAGATAAGGATCCATGGTCTTAAGTTTTATTCAAGTTTTCTTAGAAAGTCTGTGAGTGTTTTCAAATTTATTTGAATTTAAATCATTTAAATTAAAGAGTTCATTAATTAGAGTAAATTTAATTCTGCAAATGCAACGGCGCTGGTTACTTATCTCTTTTATTGACTATACATTTACTGCAAGTACGTGCAAAATGCTTGTATAATGTTAATTTTCAATATTATTTTAAGGTGTTAATAAGATTAGTATGACGTAATGAAAGATAAAAAAAATAAAATGGGTTATGGGATTACAAGCTACAATAAAACACTATTTTCTCACTCAACATGTGTTATTCCATTTACCATAAGAAAATAAATATATAGGATACATTAGCAACCTTACAGAGTTACTCATCCCATTGAATTTCTAGTCTAAACTAAATTCTCAATTCAGGCATCTACTAATTTTGGGAAGAAACTTTAACACCCAACCATAAAGTTAAATTTCCGCTACAATATTACCTGACATTTCAAATAGGTCTTTACCATTCATCGTTAAATCAACTTAATTTCCACAGACGGAAAGTTGATATTAAATTAAGAGAAAATAACTAAAGTGCTTTTTAAAAAGTATTTCAATGAGTAGTCTGAAAAGAAGATGGAGAAAGTAAGTACTCTGAACCATTCATTCATTAATCATGAATGAGGTTATGAAGAGCTTTGACTATCTTCATAGTTTTAATGGAGTTATCAAAAGGTTTAAGAAATACAGTTTCCTTCGATTTTAGTCATATAGGTTAATACATTGCAGAGAGGATGAATCAAAGGTATTAATAGCTCGGATGTTAGTACAATGTGGGTAGGGGACGGGCTAGAAGGAAACACACTAACCTGACTGGTAAGGACCTATAAAGAGAGACATAAACTCTTAGCGTAGGCAAAAAAATATGAATTTCCTAGCTAACTAAAAAAGGACTTATAAGAAAAAAAAAATTATGTATGTTCAATATGACATTAACCTTGGACCGATTTTAATGAAATTTTTGTGCGATTTAAGTGGGTCCCTAGATAGTTTAGATACACAATTGGACCCAGTACGTGCGCTGCAAACCAATGTTTGTGCAGAACGTCTGTCAGATCCGCTAGTGTGAAATAAGTTTTAAGACATATTATATCCAGGCAATGGGATGAGCAACTACTCATAAATATTACATTTTACATCAGACATTTTACGCAATAGATATAATTGTATATTTTCGAAGTATGATACATGTACAATTTGTTCAGGAATAACTAAGCTTTCAGTGCATTGCTACTTGTGTAATTCATGAACCTCTGTTCTAAAATTGTAAAAGTATTCTAGCCAAATAACCTTGCGAAAATGTCCGTGTTTATGGGGTGTAAAAAGACAATAACACACACACACACATAGCCGGTAGCTACTTATACTGCCCAACAAATTAAGTATAGTAACCGGCATGCGATTGGTCCCAAAAAACCCAAAAATGTGCTCACGACTCGTACCGGTTACTACAACATTTGAGTTAAAAGTTGTTATTGTGTGGGAAATCACTGTTTATTCGTAGCGCGAAATGTGCGTCGCGCTAAACATTGTGCGTACGGGTGAATTTGTCAGTACAAGGGTCGTAAGGCTCCTATCACACTGGCGTTTTTCGAGGCAAAGCGAGCACGCGACGGACGCGCTACGTTATCGCCGCCTGAGTGTGGCGGAGCGGGCTGCCGAATGCGACTGTACAAAATGGCTTCGGCGGCGCTATTCGCGGCGACACCGCTGCGCTCTCGCCTCGCTTTGAATTCGCTCGAAAATCGCTAGTGTGATAACGCCCTAAGGCTATTTAAAATTTAGTTATAACATTTAAAACTCGGTTTTGCTAAAAATGTTGAAACTATAACCTTAAATATCTCTGCAACCAGAAGGTTCTCAGGCATAGTAGGGGCCGACGATTGGTACGACGTCGGACCAATCGCGTGCAACGTCGGCGCCCCCCGCCTCCTTCATTCCGCCAAAGAGACCCAAAAATGAACTTGGAGTTTGTGCACACGACTTGTGCCGGTTACTATATGGTCCAAAACAAAAAATATTGCATTAATTGGGAGAATATGTCTCTCAGCTTCGTTGAGTATCTTTTCACACCCTTTAAGACACGCTGCTCTCCAATAGATCTTAGAAAAATGCATGAAAATCATGGCTTAGATACAATGGACTTAAAAGCTAATGAGAAAAATTATATCTACAGGTACTTAAAAATATAAAACTAGCAGCAAATTCAAGGAAAATCAGCTGTTTATACCCGACTGCAAAGAAATAACTATATCTAAATTATTTTACAGATAAATAAATTAGAATCAGCGCAAGATATTTAAGCAGTTTTTATTTAGAAATTTATATTGTACTTAAGTACTTCTGGTACTTTCTAAGCTTATCTTGGACATCTTTGACATTGGTGAAGGAAAACAACGTATGGAAACCTGGACTTATAATTAATATAAGTCTGAAATCACCAATGCAACTTAAGCAAGCGGAGTCAAAAATGCCTGTGCCTTTTCTGTATGAGGAGATGCCTTTGTCCTGCTGTGGTATAATTAATAGACTGGAATATATTTTTATTTATTGAATACATCAGAAACATTGTTGAAAGTTGACGTTTATTATTTAATTGCACAAGTTTGAACTCTATTTTATTATTAATTAATTAATGGGAACTGCTTGCCTGCATGCGCTGATCGTAACTTGTAAAAGCTAGAATTATTATAAAATTAAGTTATTAAGTATATTTCTATTTTGTATCATTTGTCTTGTCCCAAAAGGATGCAAAGGTAATAGGGAGCAGTTCATAATACGTGCAAAACATGCATGGATAAGATAATGAAATAAAAAGAAAAAAAAATAGAATCAACTAATATATTTACTAAGGAATGTGTACTACACTAAAATTAAACTAAAAACTTACTACTTAAACCGAAAAATTGATCTAAAATGTGAATAAATAACTAATTAATACAAAACTCACCCATAAGATCGCAATGTTCAATCATGTTTAACTTTTTCTCCTAACATTACATACTTTGAGTGCTTAAGGAACTTAAGGCTTATTGCAAAAGCAATAAGACTGTATTTAAAATGCAAAGATTTTTTGTGCATGTTGACAAAAAATTAAACATTACTGAACATATTAGTTTTAAACCAAATAATGAGTACAAGTATACTTTGGCCTTAGGAAACTCAAATCTTGGCTGTAAGTCAAGCATGCTCAATTTAAGTCCAAAATATTAAATAACAAGTACGAAAATCATTGTGGAAAGCTATATTTTTTTATCAATCTATCTTTATGTACGTTTCGTCTAACAGGATAAGCCAATCAAAGATACCAAAAGTAAAAAAAAAAAAAAAAAAATATTACAATTTACTGGATTTTGGAAAACCGAAACTAAAAAATGAAAACAAATAAAGCCACAGGCAAAAACTAGTCGATCAACTTTATGCATATTATAAGATGTAGTCAGACTTATTTATAAGGCTAGGTTCAGATAAGGTATGTTTGACGCGCGATCACGTTTTTGATGTGAAAGATCTATAGCCGCATGTAAAACCGATTGCTGGCGTGGCGACGCATGCCGTGGCGACGCGTCACCACGCTATATGATGGTAATTAAAAGAATGAAGTTGTCACAATTACAAAAAAAAAGTTATGAATTTTTAATTTTTGTATGTAATGAAAATAAATGTTTATTAAATAAAGTCATAATTTTTTGGAAAATGCTCGTAACATTTTATTTTTCCATTATACCATATTTATTTTCTGTCGTGAGCTGTTTTTGCATTGACCCGCGTTCGGCTTGAAACTATCAAAATATCAACGTGAGCAAGAAATAAAGCGTCAAGAATAGCTTATAAAGCGGACAAAACATTCCATATAAAGAAAAAAACCATTTACACATTTAGTTTTACATGTTAAAAAGTGTAAAGGGTAGCACCGATTGCCTTGTACGTGCTTCAGGCGTACCGCTTTGAGCCGTTGTGAACGCGCGTCAAAAGTAACACATCGGAACAAAGCCTTAGCCTATGCAATATGTTTAAAGAATATCATAGGTCATTCGATAAATTTGAATTTCAATACTTTTTCTATGGCTTATACGGAGCTATATTGTTGGCAACATTACATAGGTACTACAATAGAACATTAGGGCCTACAACCATATCGTAATGTACGATTTTATTATTACTTTGTTATTTTGGTTGTTTGATTTTCAATTCTCAGCGCTGAGCTGAGGGTTAAAAATCCATCAGTGCGTAAGGCAAAGTAATATTATGTTGGTAGTGAGCCCCCAGTACTTACAACAGTTGTCAAACATTTAAATTTTTAAGTCAAATGTTAAGCTTACCCAATGTAACATATTTTATCTTACAAAGTTCTTAATAATTAGGAGATGTAACACTAATCAATTTATTTATTCATAGGTACATTAAATTCGCGTATACTTTTTTTTTACAATTTTTCGCTTGGTTTTAATGTTTACGTATTATATAAAGTGGAAAAATAAATAATGAATTACTTGTTTAAGCAAAGTAAACTAAAGTAAAGCTTAGTTCTGCCAAAAATGTCTAACCCACAACCTCTTAATAATTACTTGAAACAAATTCAATGATAAATAAAGTAGCATTACCTATGGAAATTCTTTATTACATCGAAAACTGGGAGACATTTTGAACTGGATTAGTTCATTTTGGCAGAACAAAGCCCATATAAAGTAATAACTTTGGAATATCAAATTTTAAAGCCCAGGTAGGTAGTAAAAGTCATACATTTTTTACATCCATCAAAGATTTCTATCAGAATCAATAAATAACATTCGTCTACTGTTACTACACAATCTTTAAAAGAACACACTGGCGAACTGTGGGTGTACACTGGTACACCTCTGCTTAGCCCTTCGGGGAATACAGGCGTGTTGGTGTGTGTTTCAAAAGAATTCCCATAAATAAATAAATGATACACACACAATGAAACCAGATTTATTTTATTTGTTATATTTTAAATACGCCGTCTTAACTATCTAGTCCTTACGCTAAATAACCCGAATATCTCATTAAGACAAAGCAGTAAATAAGTCACATTGTATTCAGTAAATTAATATTTTATATTCTAGTCTGTGGGTGCTTCGATATTATCTATGATCGTTTATATTGTTAATGCTGGCTTTGTTTAATCATAAAAAACTGCAGTTTGAATCGACTTGACTGACCCCTCTTCTTGCCTACTTTGGTGGGAAGAAGTAAGTTGTTTTTATAAGTTGGTTAAAACGCTCTAGTTACTGGAACTACCAGTCGGATTGGAAAATATCTTTTTGTAAATGATAGCCAGATACATCAGGAATAGTATAGGCTATTAAACATCACGCTAAGACTCACGGGAGCGTAGCAGAAGTCAAAATCGTAAGTTGAATTGAATCTTTAGTCTAGGAAGAAATTGCTTTTGTATTTGGTACAAGCTCAAATACTATCTGTATACAGAATATAAAATATGGATCGTCTGTTTGTTGGAATTAAATAGTTTTATACCAGGAAGAGTTAGCAAGTTCCCGCTTCAACAATATTGGATGGTTCTTGTACCATGTGAAATAATACGAGCAGGAAACACAAGTTACAAGCCAGCCATTTTATGAGCTTTCCAATATAAACGAATTGAGGCTTGTTTAAATACTGCAACATACACGAAAGGCGATATCATACAAATAAATAAGTTACACATACAGGTCATTTCACTCCATCACATTTAACACAGGTATACAAAGGGAACATCTAGTGCATTTCATTCATTGCCAAACTTATTTTTTACATTCCCACTATACATTTTTTTACGCATATTTTTTCTTGTTTGTACACAGGAATCTCAAGAGTAATTTTGTATACATTAATAGTTCTAAATGTAAATATATATTTTGTCTACATACATAAATGATTTGATAAATATACCAAAGCGTGCGAAAAGAAAATAGTGTCATTGTTGGTTGAATATAAAAGTGTTGCTGTTTCGCTCACACAACGTGTTCATCGCTTCTTTGGAAGCAAGACAGATAGATATCTCAAGTTACAAAAAAAGATGAGTCAATAAATAAAACTCATTTTGCGCACACTTTGGTATGTATGGTCAATGCACAGAGAGAAAAGAATGCGAAACCACACAAATTGATCCTTGCTACAGACCGGCTATTTATTTATAATAATAAGATCAATAATTATCCATTTAAAGCATGTATTTAAGTTTAATTTATGACTGACTCTACACACTTATATGGTGCCTCGATGTGGAATTTTGAGCATTACAAGACTTTTTTATCTGTATTTTATTGGCAAGAGATTAAGCAGCATTTTACTTGTAAAAATTGTGTAAAAATCTCCTATTTGGTGAATGTAGATGAAGTGATGAATATTTAAATAAAAGCACTGCAGGGTCTGCTGAAAGATGACCACTCACATAATGCCCACGTCACACAAATTCACAGAGAGATTTTTTCTGAATAAGCCAACTGGTGGTAACCAACACAGTTTGCCACACATTTACTGATAGAGATTTTTATAGGATAGTACTACTAAACAGATCTTTGTCTTTACTTTCATATCACATGAGTGTAGAGTCATATAGAGCTGAATCTACAGCTGACATCTATAGTTAATTATATAGAACTCCATTGATATATTTATAAGGCAGTGGGTGGCAATATCATGACATAATTGCACCGGTATTGCAACATTCTACTCTGACCTGAATACACAAACAATTCCAAACTGACTTCAATTTGAGTATTCAGCAGTAAGTCAAATTAATAAAACAAGAAATTGTGTTTAAGTATCCAAAATATGTTAAAATCTATGAAAGCTTGAATCAGTCACTTATAAATTCACCAATCACTTGTTATTAACACTACAGGAAATATTCACAGCGCGCACTTTTCCACACGGTCATTGGTCGCCAATGTTGGGTGGTATCACTATTGTTTGCCATGATTGGTCAGCGTCTAGTCCAGGACGACGACGCAGTCGGTCGGCTCGGATCATTTGCCCGGCGACGTGAGCCCTAGCGCGGCTGATAATAACCGCACCACGTTCTTTTGTTCCGTCTTATCGTTTTCTGAAAAACAAACCGGAATAAAATCATTCTGTATAAGGGGCTGGTGTCCGCAACTCCACTTCTCAGTGCTTATTTTGCGTACGAGCGGGAAACAGCTTCTTTGATCCACCTCAACTCCTCAAGAAAGGCTATAAAAGCTGTCACTAATAGAACTACAAGGATATCATGAAAAAGAAGAAAGAAAGCTAAAATGTCTACAATTGTAATACCAAGACTGCAGCTTCTTTCAGACTGATAAAAACTGACAAAAATAACCAATATTTGTGGTTATTATAAATGCCTACTCCAACTCCTATACATGAGGCTATTAAATAATGGATAAGTAAAACAGTGTCTATACAGTTTCTTGGTCATCCCCAAAAAAATGGAACCTAGTCTTTGAATAATTTAAAAGCTTGTAAATGATTAATTTCAAATAAATAATTTGAGGTAGAATTTACTTAGAGACATACCATCGACTCCAGTGACATGTTTTTCTAGGTTGAGCTTCTCCTGAGCAACCTGATAGATTCCCTCCTCGATGGTGCCACAGCTCAACAACCGGTATATTGTAACAGGACGCGTCTGACCCATTCTATGACATCTGTAAGGAAATATAATGTTTTTGTAAAGGATTTACTTGTGTACTTACAATAGACATTTCCAGGTGTATGATTTATTGAAGTTGTTCTATAACAATTGAAATTCGAACCAATCTAATAAAAGTGAATGCTGCTGTTTCTTCTGGGTTTCGTTATGCCAAAACGAACCTAAGGTCAATATATTTTTCACAAGTTTGTGCGTAAGTATGTATAATTAAAAATCACTGGGTTTTATTGTTTTTGCTCGGAACGCTAATTCTCAAGGCTAATCATCAACATCGATCCAGCCGTTTCCGAGATTAGCCTGAACAAACTTACAGACAGACAGACCAACATAACTTAATTATTTTTTCTTTCTTGTATAGATAGTGTGACTCTAACCGGTCCTCAGCCTGCTTGTCGTTGTAAGGGTTGAAGTCGATGTCGTGTATGATGACGGTGTCGGCGGCCGTCAGGTTGATGCCGAGCCCGCCTGCCTTCGTCGACAGCAGGAACACGAAGATGTCCGAGTTGTTGTACTGGTCTATAAGGTCTTGTCTGCAACATACGATTTTTTGTTTAATAATTAAAAGACGAATAGGTGTCTAATGCTACGAAGAATCACATGCGACGTCTTCATGTCTCTCATAATTATTATAAAGGGTAAAAGCTATCCTTTCTCCTGTGAGAGAGAGATGTACATTTATTCCTTCTGGGAATAAAGTCCAATAAAGCCCAGTTTTAAGGCCTCTTAAAGGTCATAATTGCGTGAAAATTTTGCAAGATATAAATGTCACAATACCGCAATTTTCGACATTACTATAGTTGAGTTTTAGTTCATTTTCAAATAATCAATGAAACTGCAAGTAAAGTTATTCATACCGATCAGTAACGTTGGTGCTGCCATCAAGCCTCAGGTACTGATAGCGACGTATGGTGAGGTAGGGCTCCAGGATGTCCAGCATCATGGTGAACTGACTGAAGATCAGCACCCGGTGGCCGTCCTCATGCAGGCGCGGTAGCATCTCGTCGAGCTTCTGGAACTTGCCAGAGTCCAGGATCAAGTGTTCAGGGAGACCGAAAGAGCGGATACTCTGAAAAGAAGAAATGATAATATATTTTTAATGACTGGTTATGAGCATAAGGTGGACCGACGACCTGCAGGGCTGTTGTGTAAAAAACTCCCTTGGTGGTGAATTTAGGTGAAGTGAGCGTGTGATGAGTTATTAACCCGTAGCATAGGTGGAATGACACCTACCATTAAGCTCAGTTTACTTAATTTCATCTAAGGAGATTTCTTCAGAATTTAATAAAATTTTGCGTAATAAAACAAATTGATTTACTGTAATTGGTCTAATCGTTATGAATTAACTATAAATAAATGTAGCAGGCGAAGGTGTCTGTAATCACCTGCTTGCGGGTCGCGCAGACAAGTCACTGCGGTCCAACAGTGCGCATCTTACTACCAAATGAGAACACAATTCAATATGAATACGAGGAACATTTTTTTTTTTTAAAAAACGTTGCCCCACTCTAAGAATTTCTCCTATGTCGTGGGTGCTTTTACAAACATATAAACTCACATACACAAACAGCCAGACCCGGAACAACTATCTGTGGATTATACAAATATTTGTTGCGTGCGGGAATCGAACCCGCGACACGCAGCGCAGCAGCCAATCGCTTAGCCACTGCGCTAACCGTGCCATGAAATTAAATAGAAAAACTTCACAAATGTGGTGGGTATCGAAAAAACAATCCATTACATTTGTGAACGGTAAATCAGCGGCAGCTAGTAGTTCCTTAAAACTGAAAGTTAAGTATATTTCTTTTTTTTTTTTATATATCTTGTGCCAGCGACTTCGTTCGCGTGGTTTTTTTCACCAGCGTTAAATTACGTCTTTGATAACTGCTCCTCTCCCATGTGTCTTAGCGTGTTGTTATATTGCCTAAAGCCTTCCTCGATAAATAAACTGTCCAGCACAAAAATAATTTTTCAATTCAAACCGATAGTTCCTGAGATTAGCGCGTTCAACCAAACAAACAAACTCTTCAGCTTTATAATATTAGTAGAGATATTCTTCACATCTGTATGTTTCCCCAGTTAATAGTAAATTCCGTAGTTTAATTAGCACTTACTGAGTAGGTCAAGGTGAGGCGGTGTATCTGGAAGTCGGACATGCACATGAGATCCTCCCAGGCGTACTGCTCGTTGTTCTCCTTGAAGGCGGGGTCCCGCGCCAGGCGCGCGGCTATCTTGCGCACCTGCTGGTCCTGGTAGTGGTAGCGCAGCAGGAGCGGGTGGTTGGACAGCTTGCGCATGTCCATCATCATCGCCATGCCGCTCTGTTCTGTTGTTGCGTGGATCTGGAAGATAAAGATTAAGAACATTCTTAAACTACATCGCTACATTCTCTGATTTTCAAAAGCGCAATTAAACAATATAAGTGATATAAGTTTTGACCGGATATACAACCAAAGAACCCAGTGGCAAGGTGGCCAGTACGAATTCGAAAATCACATACAAAAATAATCGTACTATTTAATTATTGATTACTAGCATAGTAACATTTTGAACTTTAATGCACGATTTCCACCAATCGGACCGCGCCAGAGCGCATTTCACACTGTGCAAAAGAAAATTCAAGCTTCTACATAATAGTTAAGGTTCATGTTTGCATGGGATTTATACTGCTTGGAACGGCATAAACCGAGTACCAGGCAGTATAAATTGCAGGCGCGGCCCGGTTGGTGGAAATCGTACATAACTATTGTTTTAAAAATGCCTACTCGGCAACTTATTCTATTATTTTATTTTATTATTTTACTTATTCCTGGAAACTTTCTGTTCCTTGCACCTACTATATTTTGTCTCTGCATCACCCTAGAGTTAACTGGTAGAAAATGCCAAAGGCATTAAGTCCGCCTTTGTACAGTGTATTATTTACATTATGTGCAAAAAGTTTTAATAAATAAATAAACTTAAATTTAAATAAAATTGTCAAAACAAAAAGGACTGTGACCGCAATACGCAATTATGCTAAAGAACAAAACAACTTACAGAACCATCCTTAGCCGAGAAGCTCGCAATTAGATTCTTGTATAAAAGACCCTGTCTCTCCGACATAGGGCACAGTTCCCTATGGTTGGTCTTCTTTGGCAGGTCCTGCAGCACATCCCTCTTCAGCCGCCGGAGTACGAAGGGCTTCATGATACGCTTAGCCTGCGTTATCTGACTCTGTTCGAAGGGAAGCTCGTCTTCTTCTTTTCCTTCAGCCTTTTTTGTGGTTTTTGATTTCTGTAAAACAAAAAAGAACAGCTGATTATGATAAGAAATGACAAGGTTATTTGTTTAAAAAAGAAACATTGCCCTACAGACACTAGGAATTTCTCGTGTCGTGGGCACTCACGACACGATATGTTTATACATATAAACTCACATTCACAAACAGCCAGACCCGGAACAACTATCTGTAGGCCATACAAATATTTGTTCCTTGCGGGCATCGAATCCGCGACACGCAGCGCAGCAGTTATACGCTTAGCCACTGCCACAACCGTATCGTCAATGAGTGATAGGGACTTTGCTATGTGTAAACCACAATTTCAACCTGGAGTATAAATGTGTTTAATTGGGTGGATTACACCATTAAAAAATAATTCCAAGACACAACTTTACAAAAAAAAAAAACCAGTTTATTTTATTTAGCCCTGAAAACCCGATGAGTTTTTAAATAACTATAAAATAAGACTTTTAGTTGCTTTGAAATTAACAGTTAGTCAATCGAGATATCAAAAAGGTGACGTCATAGTTTAGTATTGTCGTACAATATCTATAGGGAAATTGCGTTTTGACAGCTCATAAAAAGTACGTCAATTGATTAGGGGTGTCATCTACCCAATTGTACTAACCCTAAAATATATTTAAAAAAAAAGGAATCAGCTGTTCCATGCATTTTGATCGTGCTGCAGTTTTTGCGGAAAACTGTTTTTTTTTCATATTTCAGAGTTAGCCCGTTACAAAAAAGTTGTTCATATTAATTAGAATGGTCAGTGCCCTAAATTGCCTGACCCCTATTCCTCTCATCTTCTTTGTAAAAGGGGTCTGATAATGTAGGGCACTGACTGTGCTTATGAAAGTACAGTAAAGGGATGACCCTTAAAAAATGGCCAGTGGATTAAAAAGTCAGCCTGTATAAAGGTGACCTCAGGTTTGTCAACTTACCGCATTCTTCTGGAACAAGCTCTTGAGATCGTCAGTCTTTCCGGAGAACATGTGTGGCATCACAAAGCACAGCAGGGACATCAGCTCCAATAGATTGTTTTGAAGAGGCGTGCCCGTTAGCAATAGACGGTGTTTAGACTGTAAAGGAAAATTAACTTTATATATATGAAATAAGAACGACTATTTCTTGTCTTTCTAAAAAAATGGGTGTAGACATTCACCTTTTTGAGTTGTATCTATATAATGAGCATACTTCTATTCACACGAACAAGTTTGCAATACTTAGAGTTACTGATCTTACGCGGTTTAGTCGCAGTTAACAATGAAAATCCTCATTAATATTATGATGATAATTACTTTAATCTTAAGCAGGTTGTCGTATCTCTGCGTGGCCATGTTCTTGAGCATATGCGCCTCGTCGTAGATGACGTAGTGCATCGGCGTTATGCGGAACATCTTACGCTCCTCCGGACAACTGTTCACCATTGTGTAGCTGGAACGAGACATGTTTATTAACACTAGCCAAAGACATACATGTATCTCAATTTTTTTTTTATAAAAATCATTGTCCCACACTAGGAATTTCTCCTGTATCGTGGGTGTGTTTATAAACTTAAAACTCACATACACAAACACCTAGTCCCGGAAAAACTATGTGTAGGTCATACAAACATTTTCCGTGCGGGAACGAACCCGCGACACACAGCGCAGCAGCCAATCACTTAGCCACTGCGCCAAACGTGTCGTCAAAAAACGTCGTTTGTGTGTTCTCGAAAACAATAGCAGAAAAGTACTAAATGTATGTGAACTCCATTGTTCACAATAAAAATATACTCGAAAAAAATATTATTTGAAGTTTCTTTTCCCAGAGGACATTATCATGATGAAAGATAACACCGAGATGGTCAAAATGATTTTTAATGTAACCTTCATCAAGTATTTATCTCACAGACAAGCAGACCATAGTTTAGGTGTACATTACGGATAGAAGGGACATCGTAACTTAATTTTTAACCATGGCTTTAGTACAAGATTGTAGATTCCACGAGTATAAATGTCAAGTAAATTTTGAGAATATTTTTTGAGGCGCCGACGCTGTACGTGATCGCATCGACAGACAGACCAATCGTGTGCAAAAAACCCAAAAATTTACTTGACATTTGTGCTCACGACTCGTGGCGACTACTATAGGTCATATTATATTTGAGCAAATCGTCTGTTCCAAACAAAAGTGCAAAATCTACACGGTTAAAATGTATGAAACAGCAGATTATATTTTACGCAGTTTAGAATCATGTAGAGAATCCACGATCAAAGTTTTCGTTAAGATGTCCCTTCTACCTCGAACACTCGTGGAGGCCTTTATCCATTATTGAACAATGTTATGCTAAATGGTTCTGACTCACGTGGTAAGCACGACATCGATATCATTCAGTCCCCTCGCGTACTGTATGCGCAGCTGTCGCCGCTCCTCCGGGTGGCCGTAGTACTTGCTGACGTTGAGCGCGGGACACCAGCGGGCCAGCTCGCTGCTCCAGTTGTCTGAAACGACGCAATAGTGATATGTGAACTATGACACGGGTCCACACAAATTTGTGTGGTTATACGGCCTATATGGTTTTCATATGATTTAATTATTACAAGAAACTGAACTGCCTTTTAAAGGCCCTTTGAATTAATTTCTCTGTTTCTCTTCAGAGTAAGAAAATTAAACGTAAAAAAAATGAAGTGTATATGTGTTATTTTTGTTAGAAAGTTGAATTAGTCGGGAGTGTTTAGCTTAGCATGTTTGATGGAAATCGGTTCAGCGGTTTCAAAGTTATCAACTCTTTTGTAATTTGCGATAGGGATTTTTAACAAAATAATAATTTAATTTGTTATTTATCATGTCATGACCCTTATATTGTATTTGTTTCATGTAATTCGTTGGTAAATATTAAAATAATTCAATTGGTGGACAGTAGTGGAGGTCTTACGGTTGAAAGACGATGATTTTAGAGCAAGACATGATGGTTCACGGCAGCCGCGAGCACTAACTATTTTATCATGTCATTATAAAATTTACATTAACACTTACGAATTAAAGTCCAAACTTGGCCGACAAGATATTTGCTGTGACGTAGCAGAATTAATTTTTATATACAAAATGTAAATCGAAACTAACCAAGTGTGGATGCAGGCACAACCACCAAGTGCGTGCCCCGCGCTTGTCCAGTCTCCTTGAGATGTGCGAGGAAAGCGATCACCTGCACCGTCTTGCCGAGACCCATCTCGTCAGCCAGGATGCCGGATACGCCTTGCTTGTGGAGGACGGCGAGCCAGTTCAGCCCTACTAACTGGTATGGGGCAAGGGTCAGGCTGTAAAGAGGCATTCCTTATGTAGTTGATTGTATGTGACAGTATAATAATAAATAAAAATGAATGTTTGACCTCTATGCATTCCAAAACAATTGATCTTAAATCTCAAATCTTTACAGCAATCCATAATGTGAACAGAAATAATAGGTGTCAATAAATAGAAGCAGTTATGGACTTTTCAAGCACAGCAAAATTTGATCTACTTATGATACAATTTTTGTGGATTCTGGTCTAAAAAAGGGGAAAAAAAAGGAAACATCATTGTAACACAAACATAAATAGTTTTTAATAAATATGGAGGTTCGACAAGTGAAAATGACATATTTATTCTTCATCGACTTGGCTAATCTAAAGCAATCTGTACGATTCCTCTCGTATCGGCAATGCAGTTATTAAAAACCTACACAAGATTCACAATATTTGCCCCTTACCTATCATCCAATATGGCGGGTTGCTTCAGTCTGCCAGCCCCGGCAGCCACAGCGGACTCGAGCTGCGTCGCCAGACCGATGCACTTCTTCATCAGACGCTGAATGTTGTTCCTGGTGGTCAGCAACTCTTGCGTCGAGTTCAGGAGCTCTGTACTTAGCATCTTGTTGCTGTTGAATTTTTCTACCTGTTGGTTAGATAAATTAGATGTTTTTCGATTAATTGGATGATGATTTGTGTCACTATGCGTATATCTCTCGTGTCGCTATGTGTAACATCATGTGCAACACTCGTATCACTGCACGCTACATAAGCGGAGATGTGGAGTTGCGGACAACAGCCCAATATTTGCACTCCTGTCAAATACATATACCAAATGGGAGGTAAATGGCTGCATACAAGCACAAAGAAAATAATGTTGCATTCCGTTATGTTGTATTTTATAAAGTTATAAAAAAAAAACTTCTTACCATATCTAGCCAGCCATTAAAGGGCCTTAGAGACATAATAGCCTCTGCCTTCTTCTGCGAGCACCCACTGAGCAGCGACAGCTCGTTCATGTTGCTATTGTTGAGGAACTCGTACACTTTCTTCTTGTCGCCTATCAAGTCATCTGTGATCTCGTTGTCGGAATCCTCGCTGGAGAGTAAGGTTTTAACGAAATAAATTAGGACAAATTATGTGCAGTCGGCGGACCCTGACGCCCGTCAGGTACAAAATCCATTCACACGTGTTTAGAATTGAGGTTATACAGTTGACAGCGTTCAATGCTAGCTGCTTGAATCTCGATACTCGCACGCACACATACAGACACCCGTATATAACAGAAAGAGACAGATGAAAATATACATTTTAAGTAACCCCCGACAGAAAAATAAAAATCCCTACCGCAGCTAACAAAAGAGTTGATAATTTAAAAACCGCTGAACCGATTTCCATCAAACATAGCTAAGAACACTCCCGACTAATATACCTTTCAAACAAAAGAAACTAAATCAAAATCGGTTTATGCGTTTAGGACCTACGATGCCACAGACAGACACACACACACAGACACGTCAAACTTCTAGCACCCCGTCGTTTTTGCGTCGGGGGTTAAAAAGAGAGGGAAGGTTGCCTGGACGAGGCATGTGACGATTTCTGCTAGTTAATATCTATCGCAAGCCGCGATAAACTCATTTAACGAAGTTTTTGGCCAATTTCTCAAATGCAACTGTATTTTAAGTCGCCTTTAATCGTTATGCTATCTCTATCACTTTGGGGTATATTGTAGCGACAGAAATACATTTCTGAACGCCTTGAAGTTAAGTCTTTTGTTATTAGATAACTATTTCTTTGCTGTGTGAATTTCATAAGTTTACAAACATATTAAAACACATACCTATCATAAACCCTATCATCTTTCCCTTTTCTGACGCCATAGTCGTCATCTTCACTGCCGCTACTGCCTCTTCTCGTCCTCCCCCCCTTAGCCTCCAAGGGTTTTCTAACCACCACAGCCGTCTTAGGTCCACTAGTGACCCTGACAATACCCATGTTGGTGTAAGGCCGTTGTATGCTCTGCCCAGACCCGCTGGGCCTCGACCCGAAGTATGTGGATGTGGAGCCTTTGTCGTTGGTCTCTGGGTCATGCATCAGCAACTCGTCTCTAGAACGCTCCTCATTCCAGCCGTGTTTTACTAGTGTGTTTTTGACAAACTGCGGAAAATATAAAATGGAAAAACGGTAAATTTGGTAATCGAACTTTTATAGAACATCATCATACCATCACGCCTGTATTCAGAGGTGTACCAATGTACACCCACAGTTCGCCGGTATGTTAAAGTCCCATGTAAAAGGGGCGAGCCTATTGCCATTAACCGGGCACAAATCCTAACTCCGAGCTGCTACTGAAAATTTTATAAAAAACCCAACAACACTTTACTCGACCTGGGAATCGAACCCAAGACCTCTAGCGTAGCAGTCGCGCTTCGGACCACTAGGCTAACGAGGCAGTTTGTAGAACATGTTTCGTGCGTAACTGGCGGCCTATCATAGCTTAGTGTTTTTGCTTGATCATAGCAATTTACAAACAACTTTAGTCACATCGTTTATAACAACAAAGGAAATGTATGTTGACATATTTTTGATAAAGCCGAATTGCTTAAGGATCATACAACTAATTCTACCTACCGAGCGTTGGACATGGCGGCTAATTTTTATGGTGACTAATTTCGCAGGTGAAATTCAAGTGCACAAGTCTGTGCGTAAACACAGACGCACTCCCTTGTCCCTCACTCTCATGGTCCAATTGGACTGAGAATTTTTAATGGAGGACCCAGTGACATATTGCCTAACCTGAGTATTAAGCCCTGGACCGCACGCTCAGCAATCGCACTTGAGAGCCACGAGATTAACATGACAGTATAATTTTTATTTAAAGATAAAACAGAATCAGAGTTGTTACAAATATACAACAGAAAGAAAACATCAATTAACCTCAAACGAAATCTAATATGAAAATACAAACCATTGGAGATATTTCAGGGAACATGTGTACCATATTTCTAAATCTTCTCTCTTTGACTGCAGTTGTGAGTTCAACGTTAACCGCTGGCTTCTTAGCAGGAGTCGCCGCTTCATCAGAATCTGAGCTTTGGACTCGTATCCGTTTATATACCACAGGTCCATTGGTCCTATTTACTACTACTGTATTTGGGGCCGCCATCCTAACAATGGTATTTTGATTCGCGTCTAGAAACAACATTATACGTTAGCAATTTTCATAGTACGCGTAAAAGTATACAATTATAACATTTCATGCTGATTAAGGTAATTTAACACGGAATGTATCAGTTACATCTTATCTTGCACGAGCTGCAATGAAACCATAATTTTGCCACATTATCCATTGCTTCAATTATGATAAATATAGAAATACCATATATGTTTAAAGAAAATTAACTTATATACATATATAGGGCTGCCATCCATTTGGGATTCACCAGATTTGACCTAGTTCCTAGGACAATCTCTGGATGCCTACAAGGCATGCTGAGATTGTCCTAAAGCGGTCATAGAAAGTGTCTGGGTGAAACTTAGGGTCTTTCTATGTTCTAATTATAAGAAAGGCAAGCAATAAATTGGAATAATAAAGAAAAATTAAATGTTAACAATGTTTTAAATTAGTTTTATTGGAAAATTATTTTTCTCTGAAGTGACCAGGATAACATAAATTTCACCCAAATGTCCAGGGTTTTGTAAAGTTTATTTTGCAGCATCTGCAGTTTAGGTGATGGCAGCCCTATTAGGATGCAGTGTTAAAAGAGTCTTCAATATGTACCATTGTGAACAATGACAGGTTACAGTCTCCACAACAAGACATAAGTTTCACATTTGTGCAAGTAGTTGCATGAAGCATCAAATAAATTTTTATTGCAGAGTGCATAAATACTCACACAAACACAAATCTTATGTTTAATTGCAATAACTGTTCTACACTTACGGCTAAATGTGGCTTTGGAAGATGGTAATGCAATTAGTTTTATTGTTATTATTGCCTCTATTCTGCTTAGCCTGTAATGAAAATTAGCGTGAAGATAAATTTTGGAAGAAATGGAATTTAATATAATTCTTAATGTTAGTTTATTAAAGGTATAATGCAAGAGTAGATAGTAGCAGCTGTTTTGCCCTATACAAAATAAAATGTAATGTCTATGTTACATGTTTGTATGTAAATGCTCTTTATTATTTTTCCTATATAATTAATCTCTAGCTAGAATTTGCTATACTAATCTGAAAGCAAAGTGATAGCAATGACCAGTCTAATGAAATAAGAGAAAACTTAAAACTCCATCAAATTTTAAAACAATAAAAAATATACAGAACTATTTTCATACATACTACAAATATAGCTTGTAGAATTCATAATTAACAAATCCAATGTACTCTTTGAAACCAGTAAACTGCTTAACCTAACTGACATGACACTCATATTTTTATCATAAAAACTAATTTGGACAAAGCAACTGCATTGCAATTCTTTATTGCATAACTATGAAAGCCCTACACATCAAAAATGAAAGCACATGTGAATGGAATACTAAGAAATGTGTACTGTGGTCATGCCATTAAAAATATATGCCTCTGCAAAGGGGTCATGCCACAATCTAATAAATCAATACATTGAAGGTGTCAGCAACCTAGCTAGGTACACTTACATGTTGCAGTGGATAATATATAATACTACAGTTGGCAATAAGGTACATAGGTAGAAATATTGAGAATTTCCAAGGAGACAAACAATATTTTGTTTGTTTTTTTATTTGTTTTAATTCAGATAATGTTGGGATGCTTAGTAATTTCTTGAAAAACTAAACATTTTACAATTAACAATAATCAATAAAATGGCTGAATGTGACTGCACACAAGTTACATTTATAGTTAAATATTTTGTTAAAGGAAAATGAGTAAATATTTACTTCCTTTTGTATTATTATACAAAAGCATTGTAAACACTGAAATTATTATTTATTCGAAACATTGGATGTGTTAAATGAAAATCAATGTTACGAAAAGGTTAACATATGACCATGTTTTGTGACTTGTTAATAGATTAATGTCAGTCTTGTGCACTTGTGTAATAGCGTGAAGCATTACCCTCTTTTTAGGCTTTGCCGCAGTCGGTTAAAGGCTTAATATTTAATTTTTCACTGGCCAAATGGTTAGTAGGTGAATAATGAAACTGTAAGCATCTAAATCTTAATAATGAAGATGTGAATCCAAATACAGAAATAATCTCCCAATTTCATGGACAAGCCAGGATATTTTTCTGGCCAAATAACCGGTACATGTTAGCTATAGAACCACGGGTCACTGAACGTGGTAATAACTCCTCGTGGTGAGAACTGAAAAGTCGCAAGCACGTGCTATCTTCCATGACCTTGTCCTAAGAACAGAACCTTTTTACTCACGAGAACTAGACGCAGCCGAAGTGACTGTTACTGGGCTGCTGGGACCAGCAGGATCGTTCGGTTTCCTCTGGAACCTGTACTGTCTCAAAAAACTCAACACACTCGGACTAGTACCATTAGACATTGTCACACTTAATCGATCAGTTAGTCAACACTTTTGTGAAAAAAAAATCTTATATGTTCTTTGATAAAAAATCTAGTAAAGATTTACGAAAAAAAGTATCACACCACAGAAGCACGACAAGACAACACTACGGCCATTTTTATCCGCGAGACTGCAAGCAAATGAGAAATTATCGGGCCAATCAAATTCAATGTCATTAACTGTCAATATATTTGTTGTCCAATTACAGCTACGTAAAATTAGTTTTAACAAATGACAACGATTTTTCAACTTTTTATGACGTTAAGCACAATAAAGTAAAACGAAAAAAATGTGGCTATACCACAAAAATCACTTTTCATTATTCAAAAAATACGGTTTTATGATCTCAGACATGACTAAAATTTTCTTTTTATCTATGAAATCGCTCAGTTACACGTTTAGCTGTTTATTTATCGTGTTAGTAATTTACTAACGGTAAATAACAATGGCTTTCGCTAATGAGCGTACCGTGCTAAAACTTCGTAATTATATTTAGGGGTAGGCAGACAATTAATTCCATAATATTAAAACATTGGATAATACTATTTATTAATGTCTTTACGATTTATTAACATAATTTAGCATAATCTTCGATTTCTAATGTATCTTAAGTTCTGCTAGAATATTTCACAGACGAAAAATATTCGAATGCCTAGATTAATATTTTTCAAACATTATTGTTAAAATTTAAATCCACCATGATGTTATCGTAAAATGTAAAAAAACTAAAATAACTGCCTCGGTAGCCTAGTGGTCCTAAGTGCGACTGCTGCGCTAGAGGTCATGAGTTCGATTCCCAGGTCGAGCAAAAAGTGTTATTGGGTTTTTCTATGAAATTCTCAGTAGTACCTCGGAGTTAGGATTTGTGCCTGGTTAATGGCAATAGGCTCGCCTCCTATTACATGGGACCTAAACATACCGGCGAACCGTGGGTGTACATTGTTACACCTCTGCCTAACCCTTCGGGGAATGCAGGCGTGATGGTATGTGTAGAATCGATATGAATATTTCTGAAAGCTCTTTTTGATTTTCCTTTCAGTGATTTCGGTAAGAAGCAGGCATTTATGTCGCATTTCACCATTTGGAGATATTAGGAATTGATTTTAAACAAAGTGTTAAGACACTTCACAATTCTAATTTGACTGTTTAGAGTTTTAGTTACATGTCAAAAATCGGTGTAATAAATGCATTTTATTACCGGTTATTAATTTAACTTTTAATACATCCCTAATTCACTGTTGGCCACACTGTTTCTCTCTGTCAGATTAATAGGTGCGGCCATGTTGATCTGTAGTGAATAAAACTGAGTTAATTTTCTTTTAGGGAAATAAAATTGACACAATATGCCCAAATGCGACCTCAAAACGAGATACATCCCCGCAACGTTTGCCTGGACTCTATTGTTGGGTACAACATCCCTGTTTTTTTATTTCCCGTAAGTATACAATGTCGTCGATCGTCAGTATATTCTCGTTTTCGGTTTGACAACTTTCACATGAGATTGTTGAATTGTTTCTATTAATATCTTGGGGCTGTGAAGTTGCCCTGTGTGGTTGTGTGTGGATTATACACCTGCTGTGCCTGTGGCGTTACCGGTAAGAGTATTTATATCAGATCCTTAAAGACTGTGTAGGAGCCATGTTACAAGTAATTATATATTAAATTAAATATCCATATCATAATTAGGGTTTCTCGAAATGAATAACCATTGATGTGTTGTCGTGTCAATGGCCAGGTACTTCCTGTGTGGTTTCCAAATCTGTATAAACAAAAGATGTTTCATGGTGTAATAGATGTGAGTCAGTCAACCTTCCACCTGTTTCCTCGTGCTTCTAACGTTTTCTTGTTAAATTTAATATACAATTTTCCTGTTGTTTACATAGATATGCAAATTATAACAAACTATTGTAGGAGACAAGTTGTTACATGTTTCATTGATGTTATCTCTTTGTAAATATTAGAACATGATGATTACATTAGCATCTATTATAGCACAGATATTGTACTATAGATTACCAAATATAACATGTAATTTACAATGTAGACTACATTGTAAATTAGTAACAGAGAACATCAAATTTTATAGAGTTGGTGTTTTTATCAAAAACCAATAAGTACCTAGTTTTGTTTTATGACACTACATAATTAGGTAGTAATATTAACTTTAAAACATAATCCTATTATGTATGAATGAGATAAAGTTAACAAATAGGATTACAATTATAATCTTATCCTTTCTTAAAATAACCTAATTAGTTTACACTTTGTTCTCAAACTCTTTTATATTAGTTTGAACTTGAAAACAACTCTTTCAATGATTTGTTTACTTTTCAAAGCTAATAAAAAGTGTACCTTTTATGTTTGACAGTGATTTTGTTACAGGGCTTTGATGTCCATGAATTTAACTAAAAAGTACTAGTTAAAATTTAACTTTTAAAAGTATTTAACTTTCAATTTTAAATCAAACTCACATTAGAATACAAATACATGATTATTTGTATAAGAATTCATGTGAGGTGAAACATATACTGGTATTCTATGCTTTATAAATATGTTTGGTTTGTTATAAATACACTATCTTGTGTGTGTTACTGACCCAATTTGTAGCAAACCAATCTCTAAACATACCTGTGGTATGTTGGCACAGTTAGAACCAGATACCTAATTGTTTAGGCTCACAATAATTCTAGCTATTATATTATAATTAGGTAATATATATTGCAAAAAAATACTAGGAATATTCTTTTTATAAATTTTTTTCATTTTACATTTTTTTTTCTACATTGTTATTATTTATAAATGTGCACTATTTTGATTATAAGCAGTTAAAGTTTGTTTGTGTTTTTTGTTTTATAAGAGGTAATTTCTGCAAGTCTGACTACGAAAATTCTTACACTCTTTAAAAGCTGCACTATTGCAGAGTCCCATATCATATCATAAATTTTATGGAGCATTATATTTTCGTAATTTGACATATAATTAAAAAAATAGCAATACCACTAACCAGTATTTGTTACAATTTCTTGATTACACTAAATGTTGTATGCCTTGACCTAGGTAGAAAAATTCATAAAACCTGTAAAATGACTACTACTGATTTCAACCGTCCATGACTTGATTTTTTACCTCACATTGGTACAAAAATTTAGGTTAAGTTTACTAAACTGGTTTATACCTCTAACTTCATCAGCAGAATTTAATTTTTTTCAAACATCCTAGTGTAAGTTAATTACTATGAAGTATGTAAAAAGACTCTCTAAAATAGCTGAAACATACATATTCTTCCCACCATTGTAAATTTGTTTTTTTGTTAGGACCATACCTCGTAACCTGGTTCCTCAAATTTTTTGTCGTGTTATTTTTACGAAATCCATTTTGAAGTCTATAAATCAAATACTCCCCAAACCCCTGTACCCCTCTGCATACATCCAAATGGTAAGCATAATTTTCATTGCTCACTTTTATTTTCACACTAAAAATTAAAGTTGTTTCCCAGCGATATTCTCACAAAGTCACTAAGTTTTATGGGCAATATGCATATTAGTTAATGGCTATGTGATGTATGGCTCTTTACACCCTGTAGGCTGTAAGCTTTTTGAATAAAAAGGAAGTATTAAATTAGTTTTCCAATCATTCTAACCTGCTAAAATGTGATGGAAAATTCAAAATGTATGTTATGTATGTATGTTAACTAGTACATATGTATGAAATCTGTTAACACAAACATACTGATTGCAGATTTATTTTTGTACTTGTGTTTACCTTAGTTTGGTTCAAGTATTTCCTGTGGGTAAACAAAATCTTATGCTGTTTTAAATGCATTACTTTAGCTTCTTAATTATTGCACAAGAATGTAGCTAATCAGTCTATCTATAATCCAAATCCTCTATATGAAATGCATTTATTTATATAAAAATCTGGTTTTTCTCTTTTTGTTTTTTCAACAAGTTGCATTCTGAACTTGTATCGAGTTTAAATCCATGTAGTTTGTGTTTGGAAAAATAGTAATTGATGTTACTTTAAGGTTTAAACCTACCTAACACCATGTACAATGGCGGTTAATCACTTTTCACCCTTACGGTATTAGTAATAAGGTTGAAAAATTGACAACCGCCGTTGTCGTCAGTTGTCTAATAACAAAAGCACTAAGGTCGTTATTCCATCAATAGCCAACCCAGACAGTGAGCACAGTTGTTGATATAAATTCTGTTATTCATTTTCATGGAAATCTCTGAGAATATGTTTTGACAAATGTTTGAATATTTGTAATACTCATTAACAGCTCAGATTGACATTGTTATTAATACTTTATTTATGGGAATCCTGTTAGCTTGATAGCTGAAAACTCTGGGAATAGAATATTTGTCACTTCGGTTAGGTGTTTGGTTACTGCCTCGCTCTTCGCGTGTTATACATATAACCTTCCTATACTATTCCTCATAAATCTGGCTATGCCGTACAAAAAGTTTGTTTTCAATCCGACTGTAAGTTTCAGAGATTACCGCGTTTTAAGGAACACACAAACTAAAAGCTCTGCAGCTTTATTACTTTAGCATAGACTATAGATTATAAAGGTAAACTGTTGTTTGTTTGAATGCGTTAATCTCGGGAACAACTGGTCCAATTTCATAAAATTCTATTGCGTTATAAAGCCCGTTTATCGAGGTGCGTTATAGCCTATATAACATCGCTATGACTCACGAGAGCGGCGTAGTAACCAAAGTCATAACGTGAAACCGCAGGGAATAGCTGGTATATAACATCTAATAAAGCACTCTCATATCTACTCCTCATAAGTAGTAAATCTATTATCTCAACATGTCTATGGTTTAACTTTTTTCATTATCACTAGTGTGTAAAACATAAGATTATGTTCTGTATATTAACATCTCTATTATGTATAACATTAGATAAAGTGCGTTTTAAGTACAGTATTTGTGCAAAAACAAATTAATAGCTGTTTATGACATAAATATGTATATATGAAAGTTTATTCAGTACATACACGAAAAAATCAAAATTTAACATTTTTGTCTGTCTGCTTGTTCCGGCTAATCTCCGAAACGGCTGGATCGATTTTGACGAGACTTGCTTTGGCAGATAGCTGATGTTATAATGAGGCTACTTTTATTTTGTAAAAAGAATGAGAGGTCAATGTAAAAAAATTAAAATCCCACAGAAACCGGACATTTACGCGGACAAACTCGCGGGTATGAGCTTAAATCATAATAATAGAGTTACGGAATTCATAAACCCAAAAGTCTGATAACGAGATTTTTACCAAGGGTGAGATTCTTTTTCAGTTTGTTAGACTTTGAAAAGGTGGAACCTAGTAACTGAGTTCTGCATGTCATTTAAGGAAAATAGCCCTCTATTCTTCTGAGGCGGAGGGAATCCATGAGGATTTAATGAAGAGGGAGGGACCATAATAATAGCGCTTGGCTGTAGTATAAATTAATTTGTAATAATTCAAAAAATATTGTTATTGGGTTTTTCTATGAAATTCTCAGTAGCAGTTCGGAGTTAGGATTTGTGTTAATGGCAATAGGCTCGGCCCCTGTTACATGGGACCTAAACATACCGTCGAACTGTGGGTGTACGTTGGTACTCCTCTGCCGATCCCTTCGGGGAATATAGGCGTGATGGTATGTGTGTGTTATAATCATTTATCACCTCGGCATTGATCCATACATATCATGACCTATTCATAAATGCCAGAGTCCCTCACGCCATGTTCAAATTAAAAATGTAATAATGTTTTTTCTATTTCAGTTGTCAATACTATCTTCACAAGCACCCATGGGTTCCCGCGTACCAAGGCTTCATAACGTTTTTTGTTTTGGCCAATTTTACCCTGGCCACTTTCATGGACCCGGGAGTTATACCAAAAGGTACCAGTACCCTGAATATCGTAGATTAGGTGTAAGAATAAGTTAGGCTTTTTTGCATGTTGTCACTTTACCTGTGTTTTTAGGGTTCCGTACACAAAGGATGCTAATCGAAACACTATAATTACGACTCGTCTGTCTGTCTGTTTGTATCTTTTGAACCGTTAAATGTTCACTGAGTGTGTATTACTATGGTCACTATAACAACCAATCATAAAAAATAAAATAACAGGGGTAATCATACAAGAAACGTATTATTTTATATGTAGTGTTAAATATTGTAGGGTGGTACGGAGCTATAGTGTTTTAATCCGACTCGCACTTGGCCGGTTTTTCTGTACCTCAATGTCTTTTACACCGGGGATAATATACTTCTCCGTACTTAAATATGAATGTAAAAATATCTCATTTATTAACACTATCTACACACATTTGTGTAATTCATTAGCTAGTAATTTTAGCTTATCACTGATAATTTTACGGTTCGGTACAATGACTAATTTGATAATAGACAAGCCTTTTTTTAAAATCCAATTTTATTAATCCGTATTGACGAAATGCCATTTTGATCCTTATGATTAGATGGATAAGATTTAGCTAATATAAATCAGATTTATTTCCAAACATTCAGAGAATTAATTCGTTTTCTATGCTTCTGCTTACCCAGGTAAATCGTCGTAATAATAAATTGTATGAACTAAACATAGTTCAAGACTAGGGCTGTCATGACTTAAATTATCGACGCCGAACAACTTCAAAAACTCCGAAGTTTTTGGTGAAGAGATTTTTTCCCGGAGGTTCCTAAAAAAACATTTTTTATTATTTTAATTGATGGCCTAACTTTCAGTTATTGCCAACACTTGAATCCTGTACGGATGGCATCCCTATCATAGACTAACATTATTTTACCTCGAAACGTGTTTATTCAATACAAGCAAATCGAGGCTTAGTAGACCAAAGGAGGTTTTATAGCCCACGTGTTTGTCTGTGCTGATTTGTTCATACTGTGAAACACTATCTTATCTATGCCCGCTTTTAATGTGAATGCCCTTGTGGCGTGTATCACACAAATGATCTTAGTTCTGCCAAAACGAACCAACCCACTATCTTATAAAAATTAAACTATAGGTATGCCTTTAATTGAATAATATTTTTCAATTGTATCCAGCAATAACATTTCAATGTACATCCGAAACTTATGCTTAGAATAGATTTAAAAATTAGTGTTAGATAAATATCAAAAATCATTAGATAGAATCACTTTGAAAATTGGGTAATATTTTGGCGCGGTTCCTTTTGATAGAACTTAACCCGTAAGGGGAAAAACCAACGCGAATGACAAAAATCGATTAGCTGAATGGATTTTTACGTTCAAAAGTGACTCTGAAAGGTCTCATCATCTTCCTGCCCTTGTCCCATGTTTCTCAGAGACGGCGCAGCACGTTTTATTTTTCCATGCCGTCCTGTCAACTATTAATCAACCTGGTATCCTTCACGTTATCAAGCAAATTTCAACTCTATTTCTATTGCTCTTTAGTTTATTAACCTTTTGACCGCCTCAGTCATGTATAGATGACAAACCAAAATGTGCCCAGCACGCCACGGTCACGATACCGCGACAGTTTTATACGTAAATAAAACTCGTAAAACAACATCAATATAATCCCGAACTCACTACTGTTTTGTAGGTATTCAAGGATGAATCCTCAGTCATGTATAGATGACAAACCAAAATGTGCCCAGCACGCCACGGTCACGATACCGCGACAGAGTTTTATACGTAAATAAAACTCGTAAAACAACATCAATATAATCCCGAACTCACTACTTTTGTAGGTATTCAAGGATGAATCCTCAGTCATGTATAGTTGACAAACCAAAATGTGCCCAGCACGCCACGGTCACGATACCGCGACAGAGTTTTATACGTAAATAAAACTCGTAAAATAACATCAATATAATCCCGAACTCACTACTGTTTTGTAGGTATTCAAGGATGAATCCTCAGTCATGTATAGTTGACAAACCAAAATGTGCCCAGCACGCCACGGTCACGATACCGCGACAGAGTTTTATACGTAAATAAAACTCGTAAAACAACATCAATATAATCCCGAACTCACTACTGTTTTGTAGGTATTCAAGGATGAATCCTCAGTCATGTATAGTTGACAAACCAAAATGTGCCCAGCACGCCACGGTCACGATACCGCGACAGAGTTTTATACGTAAATGAATCTCGTAAAATAACATCAATATAATCCCGAACTCACTACTGTTTTGTAGGTATTCAAGGATAAATTCGTAACTTGGCGCTGAGGGCACGTTTTTGCTTTTTTGACGTGGTTGTCAAAAGGTTAACAATTAATCAATTGGGATTATTTAATTTCTATTAACGGACGAACTCTCTGAATTAGAAGCTATTTTTTAACTAATAATGAAATGGCTGTTTTTAGTGATGGGAAAGGACATCGTAACGAAAACTTTTACCATGAATTCTGACCCGACTTCCCCGTTAGTCTCGTGGTCGCAAGCGCGACTTATGAGCATGGGGTCCTGGGTTCGATTCCCAGGTCGAGCAAAGTGTTATTGGGTTTTTCCATTAGAAATTTCTCAGTAGCAGCTCGGAGTTAGGATTTGTGCCCGGTTAATGGCAATAAGCTCGCCCCCTATTACATGGGACCTAAAACATACCGGCGAACTATAGGTGTACATTGGTATACCTCTGCCTAACCCTTTGGGGACTACAGGCGTGATGGTATGTGTTGAATTCAGTACTTACACATTTCTAGTGTTGACATTTTTTACCGGTTATTAAAAAAGAAATCAGCCATACATTTTGACCGTGTAGGTGTCGCAGTTGCACTTTTGTATGGAACAGTTTATCTTTTTTAACAACCAATGAATAATTTCACGGTTATGGGTTCCAGAATCATGTACCTACTGAATCGATGCTAAAACTTCTTTACGATGTGCCGTTATTTATAAATTGATAATTATAGTATTATGAAAAGTAACGATAATTATAAACGGGTCTAGAATGTACAATTAGAAGAAAAAAAAATCTTAATTTACTCATAGCATTAAAAAATCATAACGGTAGTAAAAAATCATAATGTTAGTTTAGGTACATTTAATAATAAACAAAATTTACAGCTATGACTCAGTAATGGTTTATTAATGACCTTTTAATATTGTTAGTCATTAATTTTATAACGTACTGGCTTGATACCTATACCAAGAAAATATTAACAATTTTTTTTTAAATTACACTGTACTCGTATGGGGTTTACGGTGGGGAAAAGGGTGGTGGGGTGGATGCAACAGCGATAACGAAACTGCATTTCGGGGCATAAGTAGGAGCTATAAGTTGGAGACGTTCAATAATTACGGATTTAACTTAAACTTTCACGCGGACAAAAACTAGTTGGTCAATAATCACAAAATGTACGAATGTAAGATAGTCCGCTTATGTTTACAATGTCTAAGTAGAATTATTATTACATCATTTTGTACTTAATGGGCGAAGAAAGGTAAAGTTTACAGTCGGCTGGTTATATGACAGCTATTTTTAAGATAAAGGGTTCTAAAGCTTTATAAATAATGTATATTATATTTAAGTTTGATTCAAGGTTACTACTTTTTCATTAGGTACCTACTGTTTAACATACCCATATTCCACCACTGTATAAGTCCCATGTAATAATTATAACGTTAGGGGTTGGGTATTGCGGTACGCGTCGCGGGTTTGATTCCCGCACGGAATATATATTTCTATAATCTGCAGGTTCTTGTTTCGAGACTGGTTGTTCGTGTAAACATTTGTTGTAAACTCACCCACGATACAAGATAAATTCCTATTGTAGGCCGTGCCTATTGCCATAAATATAAGCTTATAATTTCATAAAACGTTTCATCCAAGTAGCTCCACCTGACGAGGACCGGGAGGATGACTTTCGAGCACCTCTGTATCGCAGCGTGGAGATAAATGGTATCACGGTGCGAATGAAATGGTGCGTTACGTGCAAGTTCTACCGACCGCCGCGGTGTTCACACTGTTCGGTCTGTAACCATTGCATAGAAGTGAGTATAATACTTTTAAATTGTTGATGTCGGTGAAGGAAACCTGGACTTGTAATTAATATAAGTCTGAAATCGCCAATCCGCCTTGAGCGTGCGTTGTGATCAATGTTTGTGCCTTCTCTGTATGAGAAGAGGCCTTTACTCTGCTTTGGGACAATAATAAGCTAGCATTGTTATCGTGTTATTGTTGATGCAACAGAAAAGGGCTTTTCATATAGTATGTTGCTTTTTGTTTGATACGTGATCATGAATGGTGGATAATCCATCCATCATCCATGATTTTATATTTAACTGAACTTATCCCAGAAAAAAAAATAAAAAACTATTTATATATTCTATATTTTTAACTGCCTCGGTAGCCTAGTGGTCCTAAGCACGACTGCTACGCTAGAGGTCTTGGGTTCGATTCCCAGGTCGAGCAAAAAGTGTTATTGGGGTTTTCTATGAAATTCTCAGTAGCCGCTCGGAGTTGGGAGTTGTGCCCGGTTGAAGGCATTAGGCTCGCCCCCTATTAAATGGGACCTAAACATACCGGCGAACTATGGGTGTACATTGGTACACCTCTGCCTAACCCTTCGGGGAATACAGGCGTGATGGTATGTTATGTGTTATATTTTTTAACTGTATTTAATCCAGCAATGAAATCTAGATACTTTTTTTTTTTACTAACCTTTTTTTTGGTGTTTTTTTTTCAGACATTTGACCACCACTGTCCGTGGGTGAACAATTGCATCGGAAGACGCAACTACAGATTCTTCTTTTTCTTTTTAATATCATTGTCCATACACATGCTGAGCATATTCGGCCTCAGTTTATATTATATTATGAATAATAACAAAACTTTGACGCAGGTCGAGCCTATTGTGTCGTATCCTTTACTATTCATGTACCTATATGTAATATTCTTTGCAGGTATTTTACTTTTAATATTGACGCTACATTATCAGTTTAGCGTCTGTAGTAGTGATAATAAATAATTGCAATTGAATCAATTGATGGATTTATTATCGTACAAAATGACGCCTAATTGATACTACGGCAGCTTACGGTGACTAAAAAAAAGCTTTTTTTAAAGCTTTGTGGAGAAACTTTGGCTTAAAAAGAAAAACAAATAAATAAATAAAAATTTAAAACCCGTCACTTCCGAAATGAGAAAAAAAAAAGTTACAATTCGAACTAAAAATAATGATTTTACATTTTGAGCCAAACTTTCCGCATTTCAGCATTTATCCAAAACTAAGAAAATTAAAAAAGAATCTATCAATCCTTAACTAAATCACATCAGAATGGTAATAATGGGCATAATCGCACTACTAGCGATACCAATATTCGGTCTGACCGGGTTCCACATGGTGCTGGTGTCCCGAGGTCGAACGACCAACGAGCAGGTGACGGGCAAGTTCACCGGCGGCTACAACCCTTTCTCGAAGGGATGCTGGTACAACTGTTGTTACGCGCAGTTCGGACCACAGTATCCTAGGTAAGTGCCCATCTTATATAAGCTTAGTAATAAAATGCGCGCATGAAATTCCGCTTTTTGTAAGAATTTAAAACTTCGACGACACGACAGTAGCGAGGACGGACCAAATGATTGGAGAAGAAAAGTCATGCATACATGTATGGAGAAAATATGTCGCCACGAGTCGTGAGCACAGGTGGGTAGTGGTAGTGGTAACCTCGCACATGTACACTTTCGGCCAATTCAATTCAGTACCGATTTTACTAAAATTTATTATTAGGTACTTACTCAGTATGTAAGTACATATCTCAATAAAATAATAAAATCGGGTTAGAAATGATATTTTATTTTTATTTTTTAACGTTTTGTTAATCTGAAGGTAAAGGTGATACGCCTTTCGTAAAAAAACCATAAAACTATATGAAAACCAAATTATATTTTTTTAAATTAAAATTCAAAACGTAAGTCACTAAAACTGCACAAAAGTGTACAGTAGCCGAACGACATTCGAGTGTCCAATAGACGACGAGCATCGGCTGCCGGACAGGGACGGACCAATCGTGCGCGGCGTCGACCCCCGCTGCGTCTTTCATTCCGCCATAGAGACCTAAAAATTAACTTCTGCGCAGGTGAATATTGTGCCCACGAGTCGTGGCGAATACTGTTCATGGCCACTAGTTGTGCAGATTTAAATTAGATCCATCAGTACTTAGCGGCGAAGCAGACATGTGCGCGTGGGTGTAATGTAGGTAGTTCTCCCTGTACGCTTTTCTCTTTCTCAGGCGCTCCGAACTTGTAAAGAAAAGCTCATCTGATAGCAAAAGTATGTTGGTTTCTTGACTGTCACGCCATACCCTAAGGTTTGCTTTCTACGCTTCATTTTGGACTGTAGATAACTAACGACTCTTGATAGAGAATAATAATGTAGCCCCCAATGCTTGCGATTTTTTTTGTACAACATATTAGTGCAAATAGGTTTGCATTCGGCTCTACTGATACCTATTTCCAGATTCAAATGTCCAAAAAGCTCAAATAATAACGACCAAATAGAGCCAAGCCCTAGCTCTGAACAAGAACCGCATTCCTTGAAGATGCGTATCCTGCTTTGTTGCAGCGTTTAGGTAGGGCTCAATCGTATTGGTAGCCTAGGAGGATATATATAAGGCTCAATTTATGTTGCGGCGGAAGTGGAGGGAATCGTCTTGTCTAATTTCATAGGCAATCGATTACGTGAAAATTCTGTACTCGAGTTTGGTCTAATTTATACTTTATGCAATGGGTATAAAGTTCAAAAAATTAAAATGTACATATACCCTTCCATTCCGCCGCTATTTAATGAAATCTAAAGATAAAATTAAAGTGCCTAACATGAGTTTTAATTTACAGTTTAGTTCGACCGTCGAAATACATCTACAAAGGTGGTAAGAAGCGGCGGGAAGCGATGCCGGGTGGCACGCACTCGGCGTCGGCTATATCGACGATAGCGACCGACACCCAGCACCAGGTAAAGACGTATACGGCGGACAACGGCACCGCGCACCGGCCCGCCGGACCGCACGCACACTATAACAAGGTGAGAGCCAGACGCTTTGCTGTCATTGCTAAGCTAAGCTAAGCTATAAACTGACTGGGATTGCGAGGTGGGGGAGACAAAATTCTTTGACTCAAGGTGGGTTTACATTTGTGATCTTTCAACTTGCGCGTACGCATAGTATAGTATGAAAGTTTATTTGATTATTAGAAAACGCACAGTGAAAAAAAAAACTAACAACAATAAAGCAAAATATAGTAGTCAAAAAGACTATTACAAGTCTTCGCGTTTAGACTTTACTAGCATTTGTGATTTGGTCGGCAATGAAATTAGAAAAATAAATAAAAAAGGAAAACATACAATACTAACCGAACGTCACAATTTTTACCAAGTACCGTTTTTTTATACACGGTAACCTTATAGGGTGCGTGGCACAATTGTAGACTCACCTTAACCAGGGAAGAAATTGGGATCTTGTACAAAAAATTGTAAAGATAAAAAAACATGAGGAGATAAATATGTACGTAAAGGTCTGTCCATATATTGGGATTACGGACTTCCAAGCTCTGGGCCATCCTGGCATTCGGTGTACAGTAGGCTAAGCCCGGCTTTTTAAAGACGGGCTTAGCCTAGTGCAGCCGACTTGAATTCTGCACTTACTCAGAATAATCTGTGGTAGTCATAAATTTGAGAAAATCAAAACTGACCATAAAATAATTGGGTGATATAAATGTTTTGTTTGTGATCAGAATAATTATGATATGTAATTTTGTGTCAACGTGTCATCTCATTGTAGTAAAAATAGGAGAGAATATAACCGATTTTAATCTTTACTTTTTTTACTAAAATAGTAGTTTTAACATTTTCACTAACACATTTTTTAAACAATTTACATACATTTTTCATTTTAACCACTATCTAACTACGGCGTCTAGCTTTTATATCATCACACGCTTCACTAGACAAGAACAGCTTGTTCCATCCAAGTAAAGCAGTAGCATCATCTAGTTATCATGCTTGTAGAGCGAATTACATACCTTCAATTCACAGACATAAGGTCGAAATTAGCACTTGCACATTTTTTTTTGTTAAAATCCTGGTTACGTGAATTGAAGACATGATAATGTCTGGCTCTCTACTAATGTTTCCGAAACTATACAATCAGGTAATGTCTTGGTGATGGTACTGTCATGATGATAATCGACGGTTGAACAAATTACTAATACCGTGGATTACTCACGTTTGGTCTCACTTTTACGATGCACAATTATACATTTGGTTCCACTTTTATAATGCACAGTTATACACAATAACTTTTGATTAACAACCAATGATTCAGGGGTGAAAATACTCATGAATATGGACAACTTTTATAACAGGATCAATTTAGATATATAAAATAAAAATCTGCCTCGTTAGCCTGGTGGTCTTAAACGCGACTGCTACGCTAGAGGTCTTGGGTTCGATTCCCAGGTCGAGCGTTATTGCGGTTTTCTATGAAATTCTCAGTAGCATATACATTGGTACACCTCTGCCTAACTCCTCGGGGAATACAGGCGTGATGGTATGTTATGTTAAATAAAAATCTGCTGTTTTCTACAAAATGGCAAACAGTTACACAATCAAAACTTATAGAAGAGCTGATTTCCTTTTACATTTCAAAGTTGGTTCCATTATACAATTTGCTTATATTTATCAGTATTTTCACCCCCTGAAAAATCAGTAGCGGATTGAAAGTCGCCCTGTATATTTGGTCTCACTTTTATAATACTTTATATATAATGAATGTTATTTTGTTCTGCACTAAGTTTTTCTGAAAACATTTTTGACATACTTTATTTTTTCAAGTACATAATATATTTTTTATAAATTTGCTGTTATTTATTTGTGCACTGTGAAAGTAAACCATTTGGTTTAAGTCGGAATAAAATATAATAGCTTAGAATTTAGGATACTAGATCATAGATTTATAATTGCAAAATATACCTTAAAATTAGAGAAGTTTAGATCTCTAAGAATAATTTCTAACTTATAGGACCATTATTATTAATCAATTTATAATAATTCCGACTTTGCCAACAATTCAAACACTGATCTCACACTTACTTACTTATTTCTAACTTTGATATAATTATGTATGTATTATGTTACGTCACATATTTCAATTAGCTTTATGTGTCTTTAATATTTCACTGAAAATATATGTGTGTCATGGTGTCCATGTTTCACATTCACACGCTTGCCCAAAGTAATCCATAATGCAATGGCGCTGTTTAACACAAATAAAAATATTTTTTTGTTGAATGAATGTTAAATGTGGTGATAGTATCATTGTTGTATTTATAGATCTTAATAAAAATATTTTTCCATATAATACTGAACTTAATCTTACTCTCTATTAGTTTACTTTTAATGAATGGCATAAAATTGCATTATTATTATTGATTTTGCTATGTCCCAAACTCGCAATGATTTGGGCTGTTCTCCACTCTGCCATACATTTTGTAAGGTCTAAAACTAAAAACAATGTATGTGTGTCAGCTCCGACGCACGACTGGAGATTACTCCTTTATATATTATGTTTAATCCATGCAGCCGTGCAAACTCTGTGGTGGGGAATGGTCAAAATGTACCTTGAAACACATAACATTTGATTTTATTCCCGTAAATTTCCATACCCCGGGCATAAATATGAAAAGCGATTCTTAAGGAGTAAACTCCAAAAATATCACAAATGCTGCGACAATCCTATTTGATCATCCTATCTGTTTAAAAACCGAGTGGTAGTACTGCACCCCCCTATAATCCCCTCACGGAGAGAGAGTAAGAGCTAGAGTGTAAAGTTGGTGTGGGCGGCGCCCTCGCAGCTGTCTCCGGGGCGTGAGGAGGCAGACGGAGAGCTGGACGGGCCGGGGGCTTCGCAGTCGGCGGACTGCGAGCCCACGCCTCCCTCCATGCAGCGACGGGGCTCCGCCGCGAACCTGTTCCCGCCTGAAGCGCACCATCACCTGCCGCCTAGGCCGCACCATTATCCACGACTCAGCCCGCTATCCAGAAATACCAGGTAATTATGAAATCATACATTATTTTTTTTTTTTTTATGGAAGCTTTTATAGAATACAAGAGAAAAAATTTCTTCTGAATGAATAAGGCTAACATTTCCCAGCGCCTGTTCCTCGGTCCAGGCTATGTCTGCAAAGTAAAGATAATACATATTCATACTTGATTCCTCCTCGTTGCAGCCACGGTGGCACCACGACTTCAGGCTACCGGGTGGTAATGGAGCCGGTGAGATACGACGCGGGCTCCAACGGCGGAGCCCGGCCTTCGCCCACCATGCAACAGAGAATCAAGGCGTTAGGAGTACCCACGCCACTTGCAGTCAGCAGTCCGGTCAGAAGGTATGTACCCATCACGTATAGCCGGAGCAGCGGAGACTGAAAGATCCAGGCTGATATGTAATTGGTGGTATTTGATAATTTATTCATCATGTGACAAGCCTATTGTTCCATTTAGAACTTGGTTGCAGTTGCCACACTAAAAAAAAGAGGAAGAAATTTTTATTATTGGCGAATTAAAAATATTTTAAAGGTTTTGAGAATGTCCTTTCAGTTTCCGCAATTTAATTCAATGAAATCTACAAATATTCTCAATCCAAGGTTGACAAGAATTTTACACTATATTACTATACTTAAAGTGTGTTACTAGATCAAAATTTCCAAAAAGGATTAATTGGCTGATTATTCAGAAGAGAAAATGTTCCCATAATGATTCAAATAGGTATTTATATTATTTCCCATTGTATCATGGCCTGTTCCCATCATTAACAGAAATGGTTTTGATCCCCTTCTACCTATACCGGGAATGCATCGCTTATACCACGGTACGGCTCAAAACGCGGTACAACTTTGAATCTGACATTTTCAGTAAAAACCGATTGGTACCGAAAAACCGGTAAACTCTTTTTTTTTTTAATGTTTTGTCAATCAAAGTTATACTCCCGTACGTAGTCTGTATTGTGCTTATACGTTTTTGATTTGATTCAGTGTTTATTTGCATGTAAAATGTTTTGCATTCACGTATTAGAGGTTACTAAGTTTGGGAACACTATTAACTGTCGATATTTATTGTCATTGGTGTATATTTAGCTTTGTAAGATTTGAGGGTTGCTTACTAATATATTTAAAATGTGGCCAAGTTGTGGGTAGTCTGAGATTATAAACTATCTTTCAATATATAATTTTTTTACAGTTTTTCAAAAGGTATATCTTATATTCGATGTTTACATTTTTCTGTCTATATTTTAATTAATAATTATAAACAAACTTATCAATGTACGTGGTATGTATTTTTCCTATATATAATAACTGATGAAATATGAAACATTCATATTGAAAATCCGTATATATTATTATATATATAATTTTCTATCTTAGTCTACCCTCAAAAAGTGCCACAAAAATGTAATTTAATACTTATTTTTGTCCATAGTTGAATAGGGATTGTAAAGATTTGTAAACATTGTAAATAAACTAAAAAAAAAAAACAAAAATGAAATGCAGTGAGACCATGAATAAACTAAAAAAAAGAATACTATGTATGAATGTTCAGTGCATATTCTTTACAATAAGATTACATATGTGTGCCATTAAACACTTTGCTTCCATCTTATATTTTCCTGTGTCTGGTTTTTATATCATTCATGAACATGAACTTTGACTTTGGGCACACTTTATGCCGTACCAGTCCTGGGGATTATTCCCTCCCCCCCCCTAGTGTTCTACATCTCACTCTCTCATACACTTAACATGTATCATAATATTTGTCATTGTTACTTCCAAAAACTTGTGCTCAGTTTTAATTTCGATCGTGACAGAAAGCGATCGAATAATCTACGATATAAAATGAATCAATATCTACGAGTGTATATCAAAATATTTATGGTCTCATAGCTTGTACGACACGAAATATAAACTTTGTGATTTACCGCTTACCGCGGCAGGTGGACCTAACGCATAGAGCCGACGTGTCAACGGTAATTCGTTAAGTGTCGTTGTTTGCTCTTGTGTGTGTTTGTGTGTATGCAATTTTTTTCTACTAAGAATAAGTGGATATTTTTAAACGGCTTTTAAGGCTGGATTTCCTTAATTTATTAACTCATTAAATTGATCACCTGATTACTTTTAACAATTCATAATCAAGTAACTTAATTTCGAATTTATTTTCTAGTATAAATTCATCACTTAGAATCAAGTATCCTAACTATTTCTTCTTCTAGATTCCAGACTTCTAAAAGTAAGTTTGTAAAATCGTTGATTTAGAGCTACAATAAAAATATCCACTAATTCGTAAACTTATTTTCGTATTTTTTTTTGACATGGCTCTGCACTTGGTTTGTTCTAGCTATAATAAAATATTTAAAATACCTAATCGATAGGTTTTTTTTTTTGCATTTTGCCACTAATTGGAGTTGTTTATTTTCTATATTTTTGACTAATATGTATTTCTTAGTTACCGTTACTATGTACTTTTGGATTTTAGTGCGAGGCAAATAACATTGTAAATGATGCGCGCGCGCACAGGGTATCCAAAAGTAGTGAAACCGTTGTTTGAGCTTTGTATGACACAATTTTTCAGCACAATGCAGTTTTCCTTTGACACAATTATATTTTTTACAGTAAAAAATCAGTTACACCATGTTTTAAAGATTTGCATGCATAATTTAATTACCGATCTTACTTTGTTTTATCTTATTAGCATTTCTGCAACATGACTGTGGAGTATAGTAAAATAACTTATACATTTTTAATATAATATTTTTTATGTAAATACGAGGAAGGGGACCAAAAGACCTTGAGGGATTTTTATGGCTGCAGATGACTTTTTAGCATGTGTGAAATGAAACAATACAAAAGATGGTGTAACTAGGTTATTATGGGAATTCTGTCTGTAAGATCAAATTGGAAAAATGATGTGGAAAAAAAAATACATTTGTCTAAATAATACTTATCTTTGGCTAAAGAAAACTATGAGTAATTATTAAATGCAGGCAATTTTAATAAAGTAGGACAGAATTCACCCAAAAATATATGTATACAACACAAAAATATATATACTTATTATTTTTTTATTTGCAAGCTGTTGTGACACGGGGCGCAGGCGTAGCTCGACACACTATACAATGGCTGATAACGGCTACCAACGCCTGTCTATGGTCGACTTATGATCATAGACGAGTTATGCTCCATGGTAAACGAACTATTGCTCGTCGAATTCACTATGTCTTTACCTTCTTAAGTTTTTACGCCGCTCTTTCGTCATAAGCTAGCGTTTTTTGTATATTTCAGTACACTTTTTGCTATTTACATTTCTTTTTTTTTCTATTATGTTTTATGAATTCTCCGTTTTGGGAAAGTCGTTTCGAATATTTTGACTTTTTTATTACTATTCATTTTAAGAAAAAAAAAGTTTGTTTTCATTATGTACAAAGCCATTGTATATGTCGTGTCGTTGCTTGCCGGTGCTTTTTTATTCTTTATTTTATCCTGATGAAATAAGCACGCTATCTTTTTAGGCACATTGCACTTTATTGAATATTTTGATTTAAATTTTGCTACATTTAATTAAGTATGAATTTATTAAATGAAATAAATTTTAATTCAATAAGTTTTGATTCAGCTATATTTTTATATCTACATTTCAAAGGAGGTACTGCTATGAATTGTAATTTCACCAGGATAAGCATGCAGTAGTGGACCGTAGTAGTGGTAGTGTGTATGATATGATAGTGTAACATAGTTGTGGCATGTGGCGTTGGCATGCTCCCCCGCAACCGTAGCAGGCGGGGTCGCCGCCTCCGGACCCAAAGTTCTACGCGTTCAGAACCCGGTCAACTCCTAGCGCCAACGATGACTATACTCTGATCCCAAACACGCGTTATATGCTCATGGTTATACGTAGATTAGTTTTTATATATAATTGTGACATTTGGAACGTAGTCGGGATTGCGGTACGGTCTTGTAATAATTGATGTTAATAACCGACCAATACTTTGAAGAAGCGCACGCCCCGCGGTGAATCGTCCGCCTCTTGATCGTAGTCAACGAGATAGAGCGTGCCGACCAACGCAGGGCGCATGCGTTTCGCGTTCTGAGCGTGCGCAGTCCGAGGGCGGCGGCACCGGTCGCGCGATCGCACGTGCAACGCTTCGCCCCGCAGCTCCCTTCTCCTTCTGTCCGTAGGCCGTACGATAACGATAGCGAGGGCTCGGACGAGCTCGCGCGATTAAACCCCTGACGTGAGCGCCGCGCCTGACAGGTCCAACCCGGGCACGCCGACGCAGCCGCGCCGCCCCGACTTCATCGGCGTCGGCGGCCGCGCCTCGCCGCAGCGTCGGTTCCTGTCCGAGGGCGAGCTGCTGCGGCCCGACCCGCCCGCGCCGCACCGCCCCACGGCAGACGATATCCGCGAGCTGGCCGCCTCGCCGCAGCGCGGGAACTACCTGTGGGCCGAGCGCGCGCCGGCCGTGCACGCCAACCACACGCCGCACGCGCCGCACCCGGCGATGCTGGCGCACGCCGGACACGCGCCGCACGCGCACCCGCTGGTGCCGCGCGGCGGCGTGGCGGTGTTCCCGCCGGGCGCGCTGGGCGCGGGGGGCGCGGTGGGCGGCGCGTCGCCGCTGGCGCGACGGCGCGCGGGCGGGGCGCCGGCGCGGCCGCTGTCGTTCGTGCGCGCGCTGGAGGTGCAGGACCAGCTGGAGGCGCGCGCGCCGCCGCCCGACCGCGCGTCCGTGTACGACTGCAACTACGAGATCTCCGTGTGAGGCCGCCACTGACTGTGCCGCCCGAGGGACGACTCGTAACGTGTAACTAGAGTTTTATATGTATGTATATTTGTGAGTAATTTGTAACGTTGACGTATATTTAACTGTGAATTTGTTGAGAGAGTGTACATAGTCCCCCCAGTGTTGTGATTCCGAGATGACATAATAATTATATAGACGTTTATAAAGAGTAAATGTATCAGCACCCGAGTGTCTCAATTATTGTGTAAAAAATATATTTATAAAAATTGTTTTTCAAGGAGCTGTTGTATGTTTTTCCTTTAGGTTTAGAGTCGACGTGTCAGGTAGACGGAGGTTACGGAATTGACTGATTCGTTAATCTGCCTCAATTTTTTTAGTTGGAACTTTCTGCGGGCGCAGCGAGGTTTAGAAAATGTCGCAGCGTGCGTTTTTTACTTGACGTTTTAATGTGAACTCAGCACATTAAAACAGATTTATTTATCTTATTAATAGATTATTTGCATAAAAGAGATGTAGCAAGCTAAGCGATGTGACAGAAATAAACAAGAACCATTTATTTTTGTAAGTAAAAAATGCACGACGCGTTTAATAATAATGTGCCAAATATTCTGTAGTCACAGGTAGCTTAGAGCACGCGTCTTGTTCATTGATTTGTTGATTTTGATCTTCGACGGGGAAAAGAATTTCCTGAATTTAGTTGTGATAAGACCACATTACTGGTAAACAATTTGACCCTTCTTGCGCTAATTTATTTGACAACGTCAAGTCTATTAATTCTTGTAATCTAGTGATAATAATACTTTCCTATTTTATGATTAGTGACAAATTATTAGTATAATGTGAAATGTTAAAGCTATTGAACACGTGGTGACGCGGCTTCGTGCCTGTTTTCGAGAAAGCAACAAGGTGATAAAACTTGTATGTACTAAAATAACTGTTCACGTTAATATCATATCTGCGTGTTTGATAATGTGAATTGATTGTTGTGTAATTACATCGCACTAAACTTTACTTATGATTAAATATAAAATAACTTAAACATGTAGTCGTAATCTCAAGCAACCATAGAGGACGAAATGGTAGCAGTAGCGTGGCAGCTAGAAGGTATTTAAGGACAATGCAATAATTAATATATTTACTGTTTTATTTGACTTGCTGCTAGTTCTACGTTGCCTCACCACAGGGCAGTTGCTTGAGTTTGCGAATATTAATATAATCGCATGGCCATTGCCGCAGATCTACTGGGAATTATTGAAGCACACGATATCGTTCTTTTTTATACAAATAAGGTTGTTACAGGTGGTATTTTATACTCCAGACAAGTTCCATGTAGTATTTATGTAAACGACTCTTATGATTTTTTTTTATTTACGTTTAATGGTAACAAGTAAATTATTATGAATAACAAATAGTTCTATTATTAAATTAAAGCATAAAAAGAACGATTTGTAAAACCACAACTCACAATTAATGGCATGTTTCACTACCTCCTGATAAGAGGAGGAGATTTTCGCTGACAAAAACCGGGCAAAGTATCGGTCCTATTAAAATTACAATATGAGTATGACCGATGCTCATTTATTTAGTTCGATTTTTGTCAGTAGTATGACACGAATAGAACACGCGAAGTTAGCGTATACTTGAGCATGTCGTCTGTACGATCAATATTAATTGGCTCCTTTTCATTCAATTCTCACTAACTAACGTCGGCATTAATTTGAATAAAATCAATAAGCGATAAAAATGGCCGATTTACCGGGCAGATATAAATTCAAACTAATTGGAACACGAATTCTGTATTTGAATATATCTACTAGATACTGCTTTTCCGGACATAGTGAGACAGTGCCTTATTCTACATTGACTTTGGTCTGCAGTATAGCTGTTATCTTCAAGTCAGTACACCAATATTTGAACTAAATTTTATTTCGCCATTTTGTTTACAACGTATAAACGGATCTCAACTTTCCGAATTCCCTTTTTTTTTTTGCCCTGGAAAAACTGTACTTATACTAGTAATGTAAAAAAAGAATAAATTATACTAAATTACACGAGATGTACTGAACACGTCAAGGTAGAAGTGTGTCAGTTGAGATTACATTATGTACATAAATAAATAAATATCTATTATATTAATATCAGAATATATAAAGCGTATCACAAGTTTTTGATACACGTGTTTGGTTTGCGAACGCTGTTTACGCAGACGTTTGAGAGTGATACGTTTTAACATGTATAGAAAAGAAAATACAATAACTGTCTTCTATTTATTAAGAGGTTAAGTATGTAAATATTCATGAGAAATATGTAAAAGAAATATCTAAGGACAATTTTGTAAAGAACAATAGTATTTATTGTAATGTTACTATTGCGTATGTAAAAACGAACACTGTTTTAGTTTTGGTGCCAGTAAATACAATATTTTTTTAAACTACATAAAAACATATCAGCGGCGTATTTTTTTAATACGTAGCAAAGGTTTTGTTGAACGGCCTACTAGTGAACGTTTTAGTACTTTTTTTTCATTATTTTGTCTGCCTCTCATCACTGCACATTCCGTCTCTCATATTTATTTTAATGTAGTTATTGTTTTCACATTTGTTTGATTGTGCGTACTTAAATTTTCGCAATTAGTGCTATATTAACACTGTTGAAATGACAATGCACATGATAACATTAATGTTGTTGATTGGAACCTGAGTTGACTAAAGCCCAGATATTGTGTCCATAAATATCTAAGAAAGTCTATTCTAGTTAGAAGTTACTTCTTAAACTAAATAAAATTGTATGGTATTCAGGTATAAAAGCATATTGTTCTGAAATAATTAAGAAATGCGCCCATAGCACGAATTATTTTGACGTTAGGTTTTTAAAAAAAAATCTGTTTGAATACATACATACTTTGTTACGATATACAGGGCGATTTAAACAAAGTATACAATAAAAAAAAAAAACGTTATTTATAACGAAACAAATATTTCCAATTATAAATTCCATACGTGTCTGCTTTGTTACATACGGAGTTATTGAACAAAGAATACAATATAAATACTTATGATACTTACATACCGTCAAAAATGATTCGTGCTTGTAAGGTTGATTTCGATAGTCTTTATTTTGTTAAATAAGCAAGCTAAGGTGCTTTTAGGCCTAAATATCATACGATGTACATAAGTGTACAAAATATTGTTTTTTTTGCTCTCGACATTGCCCTACTTCCGAAAATGTGTATTCTGAGGATTATTTAGGTTTGAAATACAGCTGCGCTGCAACATACCTAAGACTAATGTGTAATTATAATAGTACCTCCTCAAATGTTATTACTTATATGTATGTGACAGTGTTTTATTTTTGTATTTTGATAAAATTTGTGTAAATAATTTTCTTATTTTATTGATATTAAACTCAATTAATCAATATACTTGTTTTATTCTATGTAATTTGTTTCTCTGGTGCAGCTTGAGCTCCCTACTTTCTTCATAGCGAGTCGATGCCAAGTAAATACCTGTAATAACTATTAATTAGAATTTGTTGACGCAACTGCTACGGTTTTTTATGTGATCTAAGGACGCGTTCGTCTTGCGCCGTGTAAATTAAAACAAAACGATGCATGTCTGATGTTCATGTTTGGCTACATCGAAAAGTAACATATCTATGAGAGCTAAAAAATAATAATGCTGTAACGTATTAAAATTAATAAGTAGCGGCATTTCAGACGTCAAGAAAAATGTTTAAAATTGGCGCCATTACAATAAAATAGAGTTGTGAAAACCGATCCTACCCCAGATTCTTTAAAATCGTAATTATTTTGGGATTGCTTATTTCATTGATCGAGACGTCAATAAAAATAGTTGAATTAAATTACTTTTATCATTTTTGATGCTTGATTTGTATAATATAATAGCCGCGGCCCTAAATTAGAAAAAAAAACAAAATCAAAAATGCAAAGTAAGCCGAGTTGATGTAGCTTTTTTAATTACAATTATCGACAATAACATAAACGCTACCAGAAAATTCCCAAATGTCACTGTCAAAGTGTCAATGTCAATTGTCAACCCAACATGTTTTTTTGCAATAGCAACACAGTTTCTTTTTCAGTCGACAGGTAAAGGGAATGTGAGTTTTAGAAACTTTTATAAAAATATCCATAAAAATCTGTGAAATGAGGGAACAAATTAAACGAAATACTTAACATATATCAAAATAGTGATCCCCACGACTTAGTAGTGTCCATATTTCTTGATATTACTTATAATTTATCGGAAAAATAGAAAACTCAAGTTCGTGTTGTACACAGAGTTTGTGGTGGTTATCATACTATTCATGCATATTCTTGATTGAAAACTGACTATACTACACCGTGTTGAGTGTTAATATTGATACACGTCATTGTTAACAGGGGTTTCGTTGTGAATAAACGAAAAAACATATACAGAAACACAAGTTTTGAAGGTTAGTTTTATTGTTTCCAGATCCACCCAAAATGGGTAAGATTATGAAGCCAGGGAAAGTGGTGCTGGTCCTCAGTGGCCGGTACGCAGGCCGCAAGGCGATCGTGGTCAAGAACTACGACGAAGGCACTTCAGACAAGCCCTACGGACACGCTTTCGTCGCCGGCATCGACAGGTATCCCCGTAAAGTGCACAAGAGGATGGGAAAAAACAAAATCCACAAGCGCTCCAAAGTAAAGCCTTTCGTGAAGGTGAGTCGATGCTTTTTATTTACTAAAACCTCGTTTTCATAGTTGTTTTGTTGATTTCTTGACATAGTTCATTTACATACATAATATTAATACAAGACTCAACTCCTTGACAATTAGAAGTGTCTGTAAATGGTTTAATTGTAGTAGAGGCTCTACTTCAACAAGTAGTTAAAATGAAGTGAATAAGTTCATTTGTAACCCTGCTTTACAATGTTGGAATATGTATGAACAACTGTTGTAAAGGAAGAACCAGGTGTCTCGCCATTTGTATTATTTAATTTTACTGAAGTGGCTTTCTGCATTTTCAAATGAGGTAGTAGTAAGTATAGTAGTCACCACGGGTCGTGAACACAAATGTCAAGTTGGTTTTTGGGTTCTTTTCAGGGTTTTTTTGGACGCCGACACTTCACGCGGTCGATCCGACTGACGGACTAATCGCGTGCAGCGTTGACGGACCAAAAAACCCAGAAAGTAACTTGAAATTTGTGCTCACGACTTGTGACTACGATACCCTGTGCGTACAGTAACAGCCTATTAAAAACGCATACAATTATTCGGCAACTTACAGTTGTAGTTGCCATAAATGATGATCTACATTAAGGTAGCAATCATTGTGATGAATATGAAAGTAAACATTTGATAACCACCAGCGCACTGTGTTGATAATATTTGAAATTAATCTTTGGTTCAAAAGAATAAGTAGAGATAGGCATCTAAGTGGATGCCATGCCATCAGTTGTGCCTCAAATATCCAGATCCCAGCAACGTAAGCCTTTTTGCAAACTTACAACCTTTGGTGAAATTGTAGGTGTACAAGGTATTAATTCCCAGGAAATAACAGAAGATTCAGGTCTCAATAATTAATAATTTTATAATCTTTACAGGTCGTCAACTACAATCACTTGATGCCAACTCGCTACTCTGTAGACTTCAGCTTTGAGAAGTTCAGCGCAAAGGACCTAAAAGACCCCGCAAAGCGCAAGAAGCTCCGTTTCAACACAAGAGTGCGCTTTGAAGAGAGATACAAGAGCGGAAAGAACAAATGGTTCTTCCAGAAGCTTAGGTTCTAAGTAATTTTAAAAAATAAAACGTTACACCCGTAATGCATTTTGTTGTTTTATTTTTAACCCCCAACTTAAAAAAAGGGGTGTCATAAGTTTTGATGCGACTGTGTCTGTCTGTGGCACCGTAGCTCTTAAACAGGTGAACCAATTTGAATGCGGTTTTTTTTATTTGAAAGCAGGTTTTATAGCGATGGTTCTTAGATATGTTTCATCAAAATTGATTCAGCCATTTCAAGGTAATCAGCTCTTGTAAGCTGGATACTTATCTAAGAAGGATGTAGTTGTAACTATGGCTGGAGATCAAATCCAGCCTGTACTCTTACTGTCGTCCCCCAGCAATGCGGTAAGCCGAGGTCCGATCCCCACAGCGATGCCAGAGTTGTTGCTATGTTTATAAGTTTTAGGCCCTGTTTGCAGCCTTTAATTTTTAACAGAGAAGCTGGTAAACAGCCAACCACTCCCTTGGTAAACCGTGGGGGTTGGGACCATACGAAGTTACGAGCGGACTACGTTAGCCACCCTAGGTAAACAGCAAAGAGTGGGATAGTGAAAGATCATCCTAGCTGATTCATGGATTGTGTGTTTGCACTGTAAAATAGAGGATTTTAGGGCCCGCACTGACTGACGTCGTGGCATCATAACACAACTTATTTCAATCAGTTTAGCTGTCATACTTTTGTGGACTAAGTGGCTAGCGGGACTGCATGACTAAAATTATATGAATTCTATTTTTTTTGAAATAAGAATAAAAAGAACTTGATCACAAATAAATCCTTTTCAACGCCATGATATCAGTCAGCGCCGGCCCTTATCCAAGAAAAAGTACTAGGTTGTAATAAAATCGAGCAGGTATCCAATCAAAAATATTTTTGTTCTGTTAAATTCAAGAGGGTAGAGAAATAATTTATTCCTAAAAATAGTAATGAACTTCATCTAAGGGTATAATAATTATCTTGTATCTCTTTCGGGCAAAATAAAAGCATTGTTTCACTGTCAGATTAGAAATGTCCGCCTGACAGGGTTAATTACAAATATAATTATTTGCTGGTCAAAAAATATTAGGAAGGCTAAGTTAGTCGAACAGCTTTGGGTTTTTAAACAAAAAGTACTAGGGTGCCATAAAACCGAGAGGGTATTCAAACAAAAATCACATTTATTTTATTATCAAAATTATGAGGGTACTTGGCAATTTTTTTCTTAAAAAACGTAAAAAAGTAACTTTGTGAGTTTATCAAACAAAAAGTACCAGGCTGTCATAAAATGAAGAGGGTATTCCAACATTTATATCAAACAAGCACAACTCATTTGTTAAAATAAAGAGGGTAGTGTACAACATAATAAAATATTGAATAAAACAACGAGTAGCTACATAATCGATTTATTTTAAATAAATTATATTCTCTTAAGCAGTCTATTCTTATAGATAACAATACAAGAGTTATTACAGAATGTTCAACATTGAAATAATTAGGTATGTATAAAATATAAATGGCGAACATTCTTGTTTTTGTTGTAACTGCAAAATAAATAACATTCACCGATCGGTGAACGGAAATTGAAGAGTGATTTATTGAAATTCTCCTCTAATAAAAATTGGACTTCAATAGTTCTTTAATAAAAAGTCCTGTACGCTACAAACACGCTGCAGGTATTGCACGCTACAAATAAAAATGATAATTAAATTAAAGTGATTCATCAATATTTATTTTACCATTAAAATTATGCATTCAGAATTGTGTCGACAGACACGAAGGTAGACGGACACTGCAGTGAGATTGATCAGGTAAAAAAAATTAGTAATATTTCTTTTAGAAATTATTATATTAATACAAAGTCGCTTCCCGCCTCTGTCCCTCTGTACGTTTAAATCTTTTAAAAGACGCTGCGGATTTTAATTCGGTTTTCATCAATAGATAGAATGGTTCACGAGGAAGACGTTTATACGTGAAAAATCACGTTACGGCCACCGGGAGCGGCGCAGTCACCAAAGAAGTAACTGAAGCGGGTGACACCGAAGGCTATATAGCTAATTTGTTTTATAGAAAGATAAGAATTAACAAAATGTCGGCTTTTGAGCAGCGATTGACCAAAACGGATTGTTAGTTGTGGCCAGTCCATTCCGAATCGTGTACTTTATTGGTGACAGCGGTATAGCACGTTTTAATGAGCAAATAATACATAACGATGATGACTTGAATCTCAAATAATTGCATTGTATTATTGAATGATTCGAGAGCACTGATGTCACAAACGTTCGAGTTTAGTGTAGTTAGAAAATCCGATTGTATTGCCGATTATTTGGAAAATTGGAATGATTATTATAAAAATATTTATTTTAATTAAGAATTATTAGTTAGAATAAAAACTACAAACATTTTAAATAAAAGCATGGCTGTCGTCTTTCATTAGTATTACAAAGCTGACGAACAGTAAAATAACGAAAAAGCCAAATGAACAAACGAAGCAGATTAAAAATCAAATTTACAGATACTCAACAATCGATTTCAAATCGATCTAAAGAATCGATTCTACAGACGATTTAAGTATCGATTGCCTAATAATTCCATCGACAAGCCACTCGATTTCCTAAAAGCACTTCCCTATTTCCTCATCACGCAGCAGCCAGCTTCCCGATCCTCTCGTCCAGCTTCTTGATCTCTTTGTGTACGCTCTCCACATTGTGTGCGAACACTTCTTGGACACCCTGTAGTAGTTCCTTGTTGTTCTGTACCCCACTTGCAATTGTATTCTGGAGGGTTTCCAACTCTGTTAGGGATTTACCGAAGTTGCTCGCTGTAAAGGAAAATATGAAAAGTTATGAATGGTTTGAATTGAATTTTATATTTTTTTTTGCTTTTCTGTAAAAAATATCTAAGATTTACAACATTACGTCCATTGAAAAAAAGTAGGAAATAGTATGCTTATTTATATGTTTAGCTTTATTCTAAATAGTCCGTTTGCGCCAGGCAGACTTATCTTTTATCTCTGAGTTTGAAGCAAGTTACTTATTTATTTACTCTGCCCAGTTAGGCTCAAAGGTTACGCCTAAATACTAAACTTATACGCATACAGTTTTCGACTTTATTTCAAAGAAATTAAAGTTAATATTCTTTTGGCAGTCAGAACTAGTTGACATTGTACTCACCTTGGTTATGTAAGGCCTCCAGAGCCTCCATGCGCTCCAATATCTCAGAATGTGATATACCATCTATTTGCTTCAAAAGTCTGTAAAGCTCATTTACCTGAAATGATGAAACAAATATTTGTTCACATACAAGAACCGCTATTCCATTTGAATGTTCATGAAGTTTAGTAATTATTTCCGCAATTTTTCATAGTTCATGAACACGGTACTTTTTGGTTAGGACTTAAGAAATCACCAAACCTTTTTTATAGCATTTCCCGCTTTTGAATACTTTTACGGAAATATAAATCTAGTTACATGAGAAATAAAGTTCAAATTCTACATGAATTACTATTGTTGCTATGTTCATCTGTGATTAGCCGTTACAATCATTCCAGTAGCTACAATATCATATTATCTATACTAATATGATAAAGCTGAAGAGTTTGCTTGTTTGCTTGAACGCGCTAATTACAGGAACTACTGGTTTAAAATAAAAAAATATTTTTGTGTTGAATAGTTCATTTATCGAAGAAATCTTTAGGCTTTATAACATCATGCTACGACACACCGGAGAGGAGCAGTAACCAAAGACGTAACTTAACGCAGGTAAAAACAACCACGCGCACTAAGTCGCTGGCAGAAACTAGACATGTTATAAATACCTTAGCTTCCAGCTCAGGGTCTGCAGGTTTGACGGCAGTCTTCAGAGCCTCCACGTTGGACAGCAGAGAGGTGACGCGCGCCTCCGCTGCGGCTAGCTCTCCGGGCCGCAGAAGAGACGTCTGGGCTGCGAGGGACGCCGCCGCGCCGCATAATGTTGCCTGTCAAACCATTTATTATTATGTGTCTAAGTTACTAGCTCCATGCACGCCGCTTGCTACCGGTCCTTTTGGAAATCTATGGGGGAGGCTTATGTCCAGCACTGGACGTCCTGGGCTGATATGATGATAATGAAATTACCAACTAAAACTGGCCAAAATTAGCTATGGATTAAAAAACTAAATAACTCTTTCGTTGTGTCGGTCCAGTTCATGTTAGCGCTTACATGGACGAAGACGACACAGCTGTCCATCTGCTCCTAAACTGCCCTGAGGAAGGGCATAGTACTCCGGTAACCAGTGTCCCCTCCAAAAGATCGCCAATAATTTTTGTGTCTGTTCGTTCCGGCTAATCTCCTAAATGTGTCTAGACCGATTTTGGCGGGACTTTTACAGACTCATCGCTGATATCATAGGGATTAACTTGGGCTACTTTTATTTTAGAAAAGAATTTGGATTTCATGCAAAAAAATCTCCACCGGCAATTGATATTCAGGTGGATTAAGTAGCGGGCTTATGTTAATTTCTAATTTTACACACACACATACCATCACGCCTGTATTCCCCGAAGGGTTAGACAGAGGTGTACCAATGTACACCCACAGTTCGCCGGTATGTTTTTGGTCTCATGTAATAGGTTTTTTTTTTTAAACCTTGTCCCGCACTATCAATATCTCCTGTATCGTGGATGCGTCTACAAACATATAAACTCACATACACAAACAGCCAGACCCGGAATAACTATCTGTAGGTCATACAAATATTTGCTCCGTGCGGGAATCGAACCCGCGACACGCAGCGCAGTAGCCGATCGCTCAGCCATCAGGTTTCTAATTTTAATAGAGTAAATAGTGATGTTACCTGTCCCGTAGCTGCCTGCAATCTCCTGAAAGCCTCCTCATCCCTGACGCCAGCTGCCTGCTCTAGTTTATGTAACCTGAGAACACCACACCACATAACATAATATTTACATAAATATTAAATAATAGTAGAATATCATGACAGCCCAGAGCTTGTGGCTTTCAGGCACGCACTTATATGACTTTTTCTATTTCATTTGTACTTTATGAGATTATCCTTAACACACAATTAATGTAAGTCTGAAATCGCCTTCAGCAATGCTCATGCCTTCTCTATAATTATGATAAGAGGCCTTGTCCCTGTAGTGGGAAATTTAATACATGTACATATCACTCTAAATTCTGAAAGAATATAATTTTATGTCCTTTACATAGGAAATGTAAAATCGAGTTCATGAATTGGAACAAATGGAGGTACTATGTTTGTAGAATGCGGTGGTTTACCCACTGGCGAAGCTCCCGCCGCGTGGCGCGTTTCCCGGTACTAAAATCCCGCGCGTAGGCGCGTCGGCAGTGTGTGGTCCTAGGCGTGTTTTCTATACAAATTGAAATTCTTGTATACCTAGTTAAAATCTGCCGTCACGCCCCACGCGTCGGGGCGCGGTGCAGTGAGCTAACTGCCTTAGCATGATGAGGGAGTCAACTAATATTAAGAGTCTGTGGCTTGGCTCATTTTGACAGAACGACGCTCATACTCACGCACCTGTGTTCAAGTTGTGCTATCCTAGTGGTGTAAGCCAAGTTCACTTCAGGTTTCAGCTTCAAATGAGCTGTCATCACCTCCCCTGGCTTCTTCTTATTGGTACTTGACAGGTACTCCCTGAAAAATAAAGTGGTAGGTTTATAACCTGCTTCAACCCAACAACAATAAATCTATTTATAAACTTTCTATTTCATTACAAAATTTATTATTATTACTAAACATGTGAAGCATTTTCAGCAATTTTGCACTCAGATAGACAATATACAATCACGCCTGTATTCCCCGAAGGGTTAGGCAGAGGTATAATCAATGTACAATATCCAGCCACTAATGCCTAAAGTTAACACAGATATTTCTTAGAGCACAATAATATATTCACCTAAGATGTATGTTGGGTAAGATGTGGATTACCAGTGAACTGTGGGTGTACATTGTTACACCTCTGTCTAACCCTTCGGGGAATACAGGCGTGATGGTATCTATGCCTAAGATGTAGGTTAAAACTTTATAGTTAAAGAAATCTTAGGTTTTCTTTTTAAAACTTACACCCACCACCAGCATCGAGATGATAGACAAATATCAAATAGTTTTTTATTTAAATCTCACCTCCAGCCTACTAGAACATAATAAAAAATAATCTTACTTTAATTTCTCAGCCTTAGGGTCGATTTGTTCCCCTTCCTCCAATTTGAGTTCTTCAAGTAACTTCTTAGTTGAGTTGATCTGAACTGCCAGTTTGGTGTATTCATCCTGAACAAAAAGGTTGAATATAGTCAAAAAGTCAAAGTCAAATCATTTATTTCAATTAGACCAATAAAAGGCACTTTTGAATTACAAGAGGTAGAAGGTAGAAGGTATAAGAACTCCTTTACATTTAAAAATTGATGAGTGTTGAGCCAAAAGTGTTATTGGGTTTATCTATTAAATTCGCAGTAGCAGCTCGGAGTTAGGATTTGAGCCCAGTAACTGGCAATAGGCTCGCCCCCTATTACATGGGACCTTAACATACCGGCGAACTGAAATAAATAAACTGTGGGTGTACACTGGTACACCTCTGCCTAACCGTTCGAGGAATATAGGCGTGATGGTATGTTAATTGATGAGTCATATTATTGTTTCTCATGCAATAATGACATTATAGTTGTCAATAACAAATACACTCTTTGACAAAGATAAAAAGTCACTGCACTAATTTGATTAATTGTGTACTAAATCATAATACCTAAATATATTGATACACTCTACAATTTATAATGATGCAATTATATTAGTTGCTTGTAAAATTATGATTAATGTTGTTCACACAACAAAGATTTTGTATTGAGAGGATTAAAATCATTACAGGCTATCAACATCAAACATTTAGAAATGATTTTTAACTGTATATTAAGAGAACAAGGGTTTTAATCAGCATGCATTTGCCTGGAGGCCGGATTAATACATATCTACCTGTTGACTTGTTTACCTTCTCACTCTCAGTGGCTTTGTTCTGCTGTTCTGCAACTTGTTCAAGTAACTCTGAGAACTCGCAGCGGAGCCTGTTGTAACGCTCTAGGGGAGTCTCTGGTTCACCTTCAGCTGCCAACTCCCATTCACCAGCCCTAATTTACGTAAAATTATTACTAAAGAGGTTTATTTAACATAGGCTGTATAAGTTTGTATCATTGCATTTCTATTTCCAAATAAAAAAATACTTTTGGAATAGGGTTAGGTTAGTACATCATCATGGATAGAACGAAAAATATGGGATTTACTAAATTTATACCTGTACCCAATTCTAGATTTTCTGCTAAGTCTATCAGAGAAGTCCACTGCGCCAGTTAAAAATCTTCCTTTAAACTTGTTGAAAGAATCTTTTACTGATAAGTGTAATTGCTCAATGCATTCGTTTTCTTCCTCCTCCGAGGGATCGGGCTGGTCGGCCTCCGGCAAATCGCCGGTTTCATACACATCAGGTTGGTCGTAAGCCTGAGAAAAATTAAAAGTCAGCACCAGAATGTCCACAAAACAAAATCAATATTTTTTTCAAGTCTCGACATGATAGACTCACTATGCCTGGAAGGTTCTCATATTTAGGATCAGCCATGGTTGTATTGGCTGTTTGTATTATATATAATTTTCAATAGAACAATTTTAAATGAATATATCAACTTTTATACAAAATGACGTCACTCGACAACGGGACGAGCAGTCATTTTTGACATAAGCGTTTCGTTTCATTTTCCGGTTTCAGGTGATTACAAATTTCCTTTTCTTTTTTCATTTTTTGAGTAGTTTACATAACAAAGTGATTATATAAATTGAATAAAATGATTCCATGAGAAATTGAAAAATGACTACTAAGCGTACGTTGAGAGGTTGCGTCTTGATATTTTAGACAATCAGTGATTATTGTGTAAAGAAAATATGGAAATGGGAACGTTAATTTCATTGTGAAATTTAGAATACACAATTCGTTCAGAAATTTAAAAAATTTAATGCGAAATACGAGTAATACACCATATCAATATTTAATAATGTTTGCAGTTTAATAATTATACTCATTTTCGTATTGTTCACAAGATGTTGCAGGCAGATTGGTGATTAGGTGTATAGTTAAATATTTGCCCACATAAGTTCGTCGTAGGTCTCAATGATCAACTAGATTTAGCTTGAATAGTTGAATAACATTGCTATGGATTACATGTAAAAAGGTTTTAAAATAACTGAGAAGTTTAAGTATTACTCTAGAGTGTTTCTTGTTGTTGGTGAGACTGGTAGACTGAGAGGTGACTGTGAGCAACAGAAAACGAAATTCTAACAGTCTAATGATAACTAGTTGTCAATACCTATTAATAAATACTAATTGTCTAATAATACTAATAGTAACTAGGCTGCTTTATGCTTTCGGCTTTTTGCCGAGAAGACCAAGACCATAGGCTCTAAGAGACTGCGAAATAGACAATAGAATAGACACGTCATTATTTTTAACCGAGGAACTTTGTACGTCATTATTGTCATTTTCGTTAGTCACCGATTATTTTCAATATAAAAACCGCATTGAGTTTTGTTGTATCTGATTCTTTATTTTGTTGTGCCGCTGCTAGTATTGCAGCTAATAAATTCGTTGTAAGAGTAGTATTTGTAAAGTGTCACAATGAGTTTACAGTGGACAATTATCGCGACGTTCTTGTACGCCGAAATAGCCATCGTGCTTCTCTTGACATTGCCGATCGCAAGTCCATCAAAATGGCAGAAGTTTTTCAAGTCAAAATTCCTCGCTTACATAAGTGGTCAAGCTTCTATTTACTTCTTAATTTTAATTGGCGTGCTGGTGCTATGCCTCCTCGATGCCATCCGCGAAATGCAGAAATACTCGAGTATCGAGGCTACGGACCACCAGCATTTGGATGCAGAGATGCAAGGTAATATGAGGCTATTTCGCGCCCAGAGGAACTTCTACATCTCCGGTTTCGCGCTATTCTTGCTGGTCGTTATTCGCCGGTTGGTGCAGCTGATTTCGCAATTGGCGACTCTTTTGGCGCAGTCTGAAGCGAACTTCCGCCAAGCGCAGAGCGCCACTGTCACCGCTAGGACGCTGCTCGACAAGGCTGGTGCTGGCGACGAGAAAACCAAAAAGGAAATTGAAGAGCTTAAGGAACAAATAAACACACTTGAAAAGGATTTGACCAAAGAGAAGAAGGACAAAGAGGCAATGAAATCCCAGGCTGAGAGTCTCAACAAGGAGTATGATAGGCTTGCTGAGGAACACAGCAAACTGCAGAAGAAGCTGACAGTGGCCAGCGGAGGTGACTCCAGGAAGGATGATTAGACTTGTGAAAGTTGTAAAACTTTGGGTCTGATTATAAGTTAGTGATGTTTAAAGTCCAGTAATCTTTTATAAACTCATCACATCACTATTTAATGCTTAATAAACATCTTTTAACATCTTTGCTATCTATATCTATCAAAAACTATATGCAATGATGCAATTGTGATTCCAGTTATGTCTAGATCTATCTATGAATAATTACCTTATTTTTATAAAGGTGTTTGCTAAAATTATCATCTGAGAAATTTTACTTCTAATATTTAATGTAAAACTAATCAATTTGGAATTCTAGTGTTCACATAATGATTAGAAATTAATTAGCTACTAATAGGGCATTACTAAGAGCAGCGTTTTGCATTTATTTTAATTATTAAAGGTGAAATTAAACAAATTTCAATATTATCTGTTTTTAAAAAGTAATGTTTTTATTTGAAAACTGTTAATCAAAGTTTTAATTCCATTATAAGATAAATGAGGTGTGCAAAATGATTGATAAATAATATTTAAATATATAATTGTTGAGTGTGTTAGCAGGAATATATATATTTTTTACTGTTACCCTAAAGCACTTTTTGTGCACACAGTACTTCCTCTTAAAATATTTTTGTATGAACATAAAATGTTAGTGCTCTAGTGTACTTGTGTAACAAAAAGTCTGAATTTTTAATTTATTTTTTATTTTAAAAAGATAAGCAATGCATATTAAAATGTAATATTTAACCAGTATGCAGTTGATGTCAGAAATCAGAAATTCTTGTTTTTTTTTTATTGATATACCCTCTTCTTACGCACTTTTAATCTTGGCTAATATTGATTTTGGTGGCCAGTATAACAGGTTTTGTAGGAAAAAATATTAGTGATCAAAGTGCAAAGTATGAAACGTGAAATCTGTTTACTTTACCAATAATGAATGATGAGTCATCTGGCATTGTATGTGAGGTGTGGAAATAACAACATAATTTGGTTATATTTCATCATTTAGCTAGAAAGAAATATTGGCTAAGATTCTTTTTGTGATAATCGGCTACTTTCCCTGCAAAATAATGAAAAAAGAACAAACTAGATTATGTTACAAGGCTTCTACCTATTCACAAATACTAATTGTATGTTTCCCAATACAAGTATTTCACACAGTAATATCTGTATTTTATATCTCCATCCATGTTGCATTTGGATTGTTTGTTTTGAAGTTTTTTTTTTGTGGTTTACCATAAACATGGAGTAACTAAGCAAGATTAGCGACCAGAGATAAAATCCGCGGGTGAATTTAATTGCGAAAGTCTAGCGAATGTCAAATAACAACGGAGGGCACACTGTAATGTAACAATGTCAACTTACAGACCATTGTGCACTACATTTTTTTTTTTTTTTTTTTACATTGGTGTTAAATTAACAGTTGACAGTCTTTTCAGTGGGTACTCCATTTACTTTCTACTCTGTGTTTCTGGTAAAAGTGTGTGTTTCTATAAATGTAGATAATAAAGTATGGTTTTGATATTTTGGATGGGTTGTTTTGGGTAGTTTAGTAACCAAGTGGGTTTCATTTGTGATTTGTACTCTTTATGTCAGTGTTGCTTCGAAATAAATTTGTATTTTCAATCCTATGTTTTATTGGTATGGTAAAATCCACTAATTCTACTGCACAAGTTCTGAGATTAATCCTTACAAGATATTTGTTATTGTCCCATTGTCACCAGTCTTCCTCAAGGCGTTTTCAGGCTTATATTAATTTTAAGTCCACGACGTCAGTGACGTCTAAGATAAACTCAGAAGATCATATGTAAAAAAGGTCACATGAGTGCGAACCCACAACTGTATGTACGACAAACGGGCGCTTGAAGCAATAAGCCATCACGTCGATATTTTGTTAGACACTGTTTTTAATTAGGTATCTACTTAATTAAAACCGATGCGTCTGGTCTGATTCGCGTGTCTGCCAAAACGCCAATAACCAGTCTATTTTTAGAATGAACACTTCACAGATTTATTACTCATGAGCATACTAGATGGGCTCATAACTGTTTTTAGATAACAACAAACAACATGATGGCATATTCGATGCATTGTGAAACCGTTAAAGGTATACGTGGCTTTTGGTCAAAGTATTCCACTACTGCCTTTGTTTGTTTTATCTATCTAAGCGTAAAAAAACCGCGCTCGACTGCTAGAGTGTAGTTTTTATATGCTCAACCCTAAGTCGAGTCAGCATATACCGGTCATTGTGGCTATCTTTAGGGGAGGCATATGTCCAGCAATGGACGTCGTTTTTTTGCGAAAACATGTTTTAAATGTTCTAACAAAATTTTCACTACCCCCACACACGATCACTGTACTGTTGTATGCGCCCATAAACAAAACAATTTGCGTGTGTTACATTAAGTGCCATGTTGCTAACGGCAGAGGTAATTCCAGCCGTCGACACGCGTCTGGCGGCAGCCGTTGACATGTCACCTTCGCTGATCTTTAAAGTTGGCATGTGGACGCCTGCCTCTGACGCGTCGACGGCTGCAGTTACCTCTGCTGTTGGCAACATGCCGCTCGAGTGTAAGCACTTATACCAAAAACAGTTATTTTTCACACAAAAAGAAAGTGTTTCCCAACAATATTTTATGCCAAAAGTGATTTAGTTTTATGGGTAGGCAGTATGCGTAGTTAACGGTTCTATGTGATGTTTATTTTTACACCCAGTATGTAGCTATTAGCTGATGTCGATTGGATGCAGGAGCCTACGCCATGACAAGCATAATATCTTTTTTTGTTAATTCCATACAAAATTATTTGCTAATGACTCAAGACACCGGTTACGTAATAGGTAGGTATTTATGTTCACTCGAAACAGTAGTTAGTCCGGAGGTCAACCCAGTGGCGTAGCGTGGGTTTTCGCCGCCTGGGGCTGACCGGAAATTTGCCCCCCTACTGTAATTAATAGTTTAAAGTTGAAATATTCTGTATAACTATGGGAAGAAGTGGCACAAGCTATCGCAGTATTTTTTTTTGACATTTTAACAACGTTTTGATATAATCAAGAAACAATTATTGATCGTCTTTTTTGAAACAATGTTTGCGATACATTACCTTTTTTTGTATTAAAAATAAACAAGCAAAAATAACCACGGCGGTCTAAGAAAATGAAGTCCCAAATTCCAAGAAACTTACCTTCACCAGAGATTTAATTTAAACTGCTTATTTTTCTATCAGACAAGTGTTACATCTATGTTAACGTTTTATATCGACAGTATTAAAATAAGAAGTGTTATTTATTTATTTTAACTTAATGCAACAAAAAGTACAAAGGCGGACTTAATGCCTTAGGCCTTCTCTACCAGTCAACCAAAGGTAGTGAAGAGATAACATGCCTGGTGCCAATAATTTGTACGAGAGAAAACAACAAAATTTGACTTTGAAATTATTAAAAAAAAAGTACTCAAAGCAATTACGAACAAAATAAATGCTTTGGGCGCCTGAGAGCTGCATCGGGAAGCTTTGGGCTGCCTCGGCAGTCGTAAGCATACCGAGGCTGTCGTCGGATAGCTCGGGTAACATTCCCGTGGCAAACACGTCGCAGAACGGTCACAACGTTCACCGCGCGCGCTTTGGGAAAACCCAGAGGAAAACGAAAGACCACAGCCTCATTAATTACACGATAGGTTCGTTTCATTTGACGATGACAGAAGAAAAGTACATTTTTCTGAAAGTTCTGAAAATAATTATTAAAACATAAAGATATTATATGAAAAATATTATTGTTTTGTTTCACACCCTTGCAGTTTTGCTTGACACGTTACATTGCAGGGCGTGATATGGAGTTATTTTTTTAAATTCCCAATTGAAAAAATAGTGGCACTTGCCGCCGCCCCCTTTCATATGCCGCTCGGAACTTTGGCCCCTGCACCCCCAAGCTACGCCACTGGGTCAACCGTAGTCAGTTCTAGTTAATTATTCAATCAGCTACCTTAGACACAGACCTAAAACTACACGTGGAAGGTAGATAGAATTAGATACCAAGAATAGAATGTAGTTATCTATTATTAATGTATTATATGAGTTGAGAAAAATAAGCTTAATAAATAACTAGATTCTCTAGACACGCGAGTTTATTCTACGCGCGAATAAAACATACCATATACCTATCACTTGGCAATAGTGTAACTTTTTATAAGTGAAAGAATTTTTGTAATCAGACTAGTAACTTTCAGAGATTATCTTTTACAAACAAACAAACGTCACTTAATTATAATATATACTACGTCTAAGTACTTATAGATTAATTTGTGACGATTTTTTCACAACTTCATGGGACCGTCGACCTAAGTATACGGTTTCAATTTCAACTTGATACCTCCACGCATTCCCGAAATAAAGGGTCTTGACAGACAGACAGAGAGACGGAGACAACAAAGTGATCTCATAAGAGTTACGTTTTTGCCTTTTAAGGTACGGAACCCTAAAAACAAATGACTTCTCCACTGAGCTCGTTGACTTCCAAAGCTAAAGTTAATTTTCACTTTTTAGTTTTTGAAGGAGTTTGTCTTTTTTTTCGATGGAACTATTTTTTCTATTCGTTGAAACCGGAATGACCCATGACTCGAAGCGCTTCGAGTCACGGGTCATTCCGGATTCAACCCCTTCTAAAAATAAAAAGTGAAAATTAACTTTAGCTTTGGAAGTCAACAAACTCAGGGAAGAAGTCATTTGTTGATTTCCCATCCGGAACAAAAAAAAACATACCTACAGACGAATTGATAAGCTCCTTCTTTTTGAAGTCGGTTAAAAATAGTTTACAAACCAAGGTTAATAAGTAAATAGGTGGATATATCTCTAATTACCTACATCGTACCTTTGTGTATAAAAGTTAGGAATTTATTTTAGCCACAAAATGTAATTATTGAACTGTCCAACAAGATATTGGGATTCCGAAGCTATCGGAATTTGATGTGATATAGGTTATATGAATAAAGTTACGTAATACAACTTAGGTACTGTTTAATCATTCGGTATGTGGGTAGGTTTGTAGTGGAATCTATTATGTACTAAAGACAGGGTCGTATTAAGCATGTCAGGGCGATATGGAGAGAGCGACTGTCGCAACCCCATGCAGGGTTCCCCTTAATTTTTATTTTTTTTTAAGTTCATACTTCAAACGTGGTCCCATATAAATTTTATCGAAATTGGTTCAGTAATTTGGTAAAAACAAATAACTGAAGAAAATGTGTCATCCAAGTAAACGAATTAGCGTGTTCTGCTTTCCTGTGACTTTTAAGTGGTGTCTTGTTAATTTATGTAGTAATAATGTTCCTTCATGGATTTAGATGGCAGAAAGTTGATACCAAAAAGAGAAAAAATTTAAACGTTTTTTTTTTATAAAAAAGACAACCTCCTTAAAAACAAAAAAGTAAAAAATAACTTTGGCTTTGGAAGTCAACGAGCATAGAGATGTCGTTTTTAAAAAAAACCCCTCCAGAAAAAAAAAAAGCTTTGGCAGCAAGTCCGTGGCAATACAAAACAACAAACATTTGGGAATAATAAGGTCAGCTGCCTCGGTAGCCTAGTGGCCCTAAGCACGACTGCTACGCTAGAGGTCTTTGGTTCGATTCCCAGGTCGAGCAAAGTGTTGTTGGGTTTTTCTATGACATTCTCAGTAGCAGCTCGGAGTTAGGATTTGTGCCCGGTTAATGGCAATAGGCTCGCCCCTTATTACATGGGACCTAAATATACCGGCGAACTGTGGGTGTACATTGTTACACCTCTGCCTAACTCTTCGGGGAATACAGGCGTGATGGTAAGGTCAGCTCTTCATTACTTTTCAATATACACTCATCTTATTAAAAGTTGGTTTGACCACGCAAATCTCAGGAATTAGGTAAGTACCCACGATTTAAAAATACTTTTTGCGTTACACGTGTATCCAGGAGGCATAGGCTATGCCGGGAATAAGAGATACCGCGCCCCCGGAACGCAAAGTGCAAACGAAGGAACTGTGGTAAGTTTTAGTCAGTAAAAGTCTGACATTCCCTCCCGCTCCGCCCAGGGCGGGGGAAGACATTTGATGAATTCCTATTGCTAAATAAAAAGGCATAGGCTATATATCATCACGCAACAACCCATGGGAGCGGAACAATACTTAAAACCGCAGGGTATTGCTAAATGATGGTTCAAGAATAACAGTCAATCTACCGATTGCTTTTTTGTCGGAATCCGTCATAAAATATTGTTTTTCAGGAAATAGCTACCTACATACATACATACAAATAAATGAAATTGAAGTGTCTGTTTTGCATAATAGCTTTTAACAAAATACTTATGTAGTAGTAAATGTACACGATACAAAATATTTTTTTACATTTTTATCTGTTTGTTTGTTCCTGCTTATCTTCAAACGGCTGGACAGATTTTGAGGGGACTTTTACTGGCAAATAACTGATGTTATGAAGAGTAACAGATGCTACTAATATTTAAGAAAAATAAAGAGGGTTTCGCGCCAAAAAATTAAAACCCAACAGATAACCGAAATTCACGCGGACGAAGTCGCGGGCATAATATGCCTGTTATGTCATAAATGTCGATAGATCATATCGAACATTTCGGAAGGCAGCATGGCATTCCCTATCGCTTTTCCAACGTAGAATATACCTATTTACGTCACCAGTGCTCTGGCTGAACCGATGTTTTCCTTGGCTCGTGTTTACGTAAATAATAAAATATTTATCAACTGCCAATGAAAATGGCGTCTTAATCAATCTGAAGAAAGAAAATATTTTAATTGGGTCTATTAATTTCACAGCTTTGATAAAAAGTTCGTGTTATTTTTATATTTTGATTTATACCAACGCGAAGGGAAAGCGAAGTAAAATTAATTAATAATTTTTATTAGGTGTTTTAATGACTTTTAAAAAACAAAAAGGATTAGAATCTATGGCAAATGTTTTTGTTTTTATTTTTTAAATGGTCCTCGCTCGCAAGGAGGTTATAATTTTAAAGTTCGTCCCTAAGATAAGTACGGTAGTTTTCATTCTCGTTGAAACCGAGGCTGTCCCAGAAGGATTTCTGGCCAAAATCGGTGCTCGACTTCATTTCCATCTTAGAGGGTGACAGGATCTCCAAGTAGTTCAGTTCAGGAGCTCCTGGCTTCACTGGATTCCACACAGGCCCATTGTTCAGTTTTGGGATTCTAAAAACAAAATAGCAATATAATTAAGGTATTAAAAATAGGTCGGATGTAGGCAAGGCGTCAAATGGTATCCATTTGTCGAACTCACGTAGTCTAATCTATACTAATATTACAAAGAGGAAAGATTTGTTTGTTTGTTTGTAATGAATAGGCTCCGAAATTACTGAACCGATTTTAACAATTTTTTCACCAATAGATAGCTACATTCTTCCTGAGTAACATTGGCTATGTAACATCACGCTACGACACACGGGAACGGAGCAGTAACGAAAGACGTAATTTAACGCGGGTGAAATAAGCCACGCCGACGAAGTCGCGGGCAGGTCGTCTAGTCGATCATAAAGTAAGAAGGTACCGTTGATGCTAAGGTATCTTTGTCGAGTACCTAATTAGGTAATACACACCATTAACCAATAATTCCAAGACATTACATCTCTAAAGTAATACTTTATTTTAGCCCTGAGAATTCTATTAATTTTCAATGAACTGTAAAATTAGATTTTAAATTGCTTTCAAATTAATAAATAGTTAGTTAATTGAGTCGGCCCGAACTGACGTCACAGTTGTCTTTACCATACATAATAAAAGTACGTCAATTGATTAGTGGTGCTTAGTTACCAATTAATATATACTTTCCCAGTTTTTTTTTCATAAAATATTTGTGACAACGTTTTTACTTTTATGGACTAGGTACTAACTCTGGTTTAGTTTAAAAAAGTCTATGAAAATACTCTTCTGTTAAAATGCAATGTTGTGTCAAAATTTCAAATTAATCTATGGAATCGTTTAATTTTTTGCAGATACAACCATATGAAGCTGATTTTTTATATTAAGTAAGTACTACTTATTTGCCCGCGACTTCGGCCGTGTGAAATAGTTTTATATTTTTTATACATTTCTCAGCGCTTGCCAAATATTATATGAAAAAAATTGCTACTTTGGGTTACATTATATATTGCAATCTTAGGGATCTTAATTTTTTTATTAAACAAATTAAAGGTAGCCTATGTTACTTCCCTGGTGAAAAAAATGTTAAAATCGGTAGTTTCGGAGCTCACTCGGTACAAACAAACAAAAAAAAAGAATCCTCTTTATAATATGAGCACCTATAGATGAAAAATCCCGTTAAAATTTATTAGAAGACAAAATAAATCACAATCTAAATCGATTTCAAAGAAAATAACCATATTACAGGTACCCTGTAAATGTGCACCTAGAAAAATCGTAATTTGACCGAGTTCAAAGGTAGGTATTACCGTAATCTAATCGAAACAAGTCTAACTACATACTTTATTAAATACCTAAATATATAATCTTATCAGTCATATCAATATTTGAATAGCAAAAATATATTTGTTTATTTCATCTGTCACGCTTTCACGCTTAAATAACTGAATCGATTTTGATGAAATTTGGTACAGCCTAAGCTTAAACACCAAGAAAGGACATGGGGTACTTTTTGATCCATTAATTCCTCAGCATCTGCGATTACCGACCCGCGGACGAAGTCGTGAGCAAAAGCTAGTAATAGTATAATAATTAAATATAATAATAGCTACGTTTGCTACTAAATTTGAAGCTGTAGTGGCGTCGAGGGTGTAATGATTGTTCATAAGTATTCTATGATATTTTCCATACGAAACCACCTTTTGGAATGGGCAACTAGATTCAATATTATTAATTTCTTTCGTTCTTATTAATGACGTTCAAAAGCGCATTTTAATGGTCTAATTGATTGTGATTTGGCTTTGACTCTGTATTTCAACACATTAGTGAGCCAAAGCCATTAATCTATACACGATTATAGACATTCGGTACCCTAGTGGTCCTAAGCGCGACTGCTACGCTAGAGGTCTTGGGTTCGATCCCAGGTCCAGCAAAAAGTGTTATTGGGTTTTTTTATGAAATTCTCAGTAGCAGCTCGGAGTTAGGATTTGTGCCCGGTTAATGGCCATAGGCTCGCCCCCTATTATATGGGCCGTAACCATACCGGCGAACTGTGGGGGCTACACTGGTACACCTCTGCCTTACCCTTCGGGGAATACAGGCGTGATGGGTTTTTCTCAAAACCGTGGGCAAAAGATGTGTAAAATGAAGAAGATGAACTTTAATACCCAGTGGTGGAGAAGGTGTATATCATGTCGATGAGTTCTTCAATAATGGCGGAGTCCTCAGGGGTTTTAGTAGCCACGCCGGGGTAGTTGAAGATCCTCAGCACATCATCAGCGTGGCTCACACCTGGGTAAAAATAGAAAAATATTGTAATAGTGAAAAAAAAACTACAACTTTTATTATGATTATTTTTTTATTGTGGCTATCTTTATGGGTGACCTATGTCCGGCAGTAGACACCGTATGATAAATGTATACTAATATTACATAGCTAAAGAGTTTGTTTGTTTGTTCGGTTGGTTTAAAGCGCTAATCTCAGGAACTATTAGATTGAATTGAAAAAATATTTTTGTGTTGGATAGTAAATTTATCAAGGAAGACTATAGGCTATATAACATCACGCTACAACCAATAGCTGCGGAGCAGTAACCAAAGACGTTACTAAATGCGGTTGATAATACTACGTGGACGAAGTCGCGAGCAAAAGCTAGTTGTTTTATATTGCTATTTACCTACACAAGCAACAAGAATAATGTAACCAGGACTTAGCGAAAACTTAATTGAAAAGAGTGTCCTTGGAGTTTCTTGCTCATCCTTCTCCATAGAGACCCAACTACGTTTTGAAAGCAACTAGCTTCAACTTTCTGACGGTCTGATTGACCGACTTCTTGGTAATTTAGATGGTTTAAAGCATGAAAGCTTAGATTTTGAATAAAATTTACCATTTTTACAAGCATTTATGGCTCTACACAGTCACGTGTATTTATTTGGTTTTTATCGCTATAGCAGACTGGGTTCGAGCTCAACCATCAAGCCATAATTACGCCCTACTTGTCGGTCTTTTCTTTAAAAATCCTCCTCAGAAGGTGAAGCTGTCAATAAACCAATTATAAACTCACTTCAAATTCACAGAGAGAGATTTGTACAGAATAGGTCTTTAATAGCGAGGTTGCGTATCAAAAAGTCCGCACTACGTTCTTTATTAAAAAAAAACTCACCATAATTGGCGTTGTTGTGTGCCATGAGATTGGACAGGCTGGTGGCGCCGCGGAAGGCGTACCGGTACACGTAGGTCGGCTGCCCAGACTTGGCGGCGTGTAGCTGCGCCAACTTGCCCACTCCAACCACGAAGTGACGGTCGCCTAGAGCCTGCGGAATATAAGTACTCGTGTCAATAACAGTAGGTATTATAGGGTCCGGTTAAATCAAAAGAGTATGCTCAGATGGTTCGGTCATGTTGAGAGGATTAGTGAAAGGCGACTAACAAAAGGGATTTATATGGCAGATGTGAGTGGCAACGCCAGGAGGGGACACCCTAGAAAAGCGTACCCAGACCTTATTGGTGAGGTTCTTCAGAAAGGTCAGGTGTGCAGTACTCGTAACCGGCGTGCTTGTATGATCAGATGTAAGAAAGTAGACGAGGCGAAAGGAGTAGGTAAGAATCGTAGCAGGTGGCGTTCTGTTGTTTCTGCCTACCCCCATTGGAAAAAGGCGTATGTATGTCTGGTTAAAATCTGCATGTGCTCCGTGTTATTTAGCCCGCGTAGTTTAAAAGTCGAACGTTTTGTAGCGCGAGATTTCGAGATCGGGAGTTCCAAATTTAAAACTAGGTACTCACAAAGAAAGAAAGAAAAACGTGGATCTCGCACAGAGAAGGGACACGGCTTAACAAGATTAGGATTAAAAGACGGGATCATGCGCCAAATAGGTCACTTTGAGTAATAATTCCAGATAAATACTGTTTGACGCAGATTTTTTAATGAACCTTTTGATAAAGAGGTGACGGATGTGGTTTTGTGTTGAGTAATCACAAATTAACTGTCTCGTTGGCCGAGTGGTCCTATGCGCGACTGCTACGCTAGTGTTCTTGGGTTGGATTCCAAGGTCGAGCAAAAAGTGTTATTGGGTTTTTCTATAAAATTCTCAGTAGCAGCTCGGAGTTAGGATGTGTGCCCGGTTATGGCAATAGGCTCGCCCCCTATTACATGGGACCTAAACATACCGGCGAACTGTGGGTGTACATTGTTACACCTCTGCCTGACCTTTCGGTGACTATAGGCGTAATGGTATTGTATGTTATTATCACAAATAAATTACTTGGGTTAAGGGTATTAAAGGCGGTCTTACGTTTTTCATGTTTCTGGTTTCTCAAAAAGAAATGAACGCAAAATATATGTGACAAGTCGTCAAGTGCGCTATGATTGGCTAGTCATAATTCAGTCAAGCATTCACAGCAGCTACCACGTTTGACACTTTATCACCTTAATTTTCGTTCGAGAAACTGGAGTGAGTTATGAGTCCTCTATGTATTATTAGTTATTCCTGCAAAGGAAAATATCAAAAGACTTATTACTGTAACCGCCTACGGTCATATTTGTAAGCTCAAAGTACCCACCCAATTATATTCAAACAAATTGTACCATTTCTGAAAATAACATAATAGAAGTGTATCGAAATAATTTATGTAAAAAAGAATTCCCTGAAAATCTTCTTGAAATTACTTTGTTGTCCGCTTGTACCAAACTTAAAACGGTTATTTCTAGAAATTTATTGTTATTGTATAGATATTTTATGTTTATTTTTAGTATAGAATTTCGCGAGCACAGCGCCAAAATAATATCTCCCGCTTACGATTTCTAAGGATACTGGCAGTTCCTCGAAAAATATAAGAGGTTTGAGTGGTGTATATATAAACATAATACCTCTCCCAGTCTGATATTCAAATCAAAACATCTATAATAATACCAGCCTATTTTTGTCCCACTGCAGAGCAAAGGCCTCTTCTCATAAAGAGAAGGCACGAGCATTGATCACCATGCTTGCTTAAGGCGGATTGGCGATTTCAGACTTATATTCAACTAGCTTCTGCCAGCGACTTCGATCGCGCGGTTTTTTTCACAAGCTTCATAAAGCCTTCCTCGATAAATAAACTATCTATCACAAATATTTTTTTTTAACTCAAACCAGTAGTTCCCGAGATTAGCGCGTTCAACGAAACCAAACAAACAAATTCATCAGCTTTATAATATTAGTTTAGATTTCTCCAGGTTTCCTTACGATGATTTTCGTCATCGATATCAATGATATCCAAGAATTTACATGTGAATTATTTTGAAAAAGCCACATTGATACTTGGCCGGACTTGAAGAGGCAACGTCATACATGAGTTACAGCATCACACCCCTTAGCCTAAACAGACTAAGCTGATAAAGGGTAACTAAAAATATATTCTATTGTACCTGAACAAGCTGCGGGAATGTCTCCTGGCTGACCGGTTTACCTCCCAAGTAGTGTTGCTTGATTTTCATCGCGACTTCATGGCGGCGGTTGAGCGGAAGGGTATCGTTGTATTCGAAGATGTTTGCAGCCAGGTCGTTCCAGTGGGCTTCCAGGTCTGGCAGGATGTCGGGCTTCTCCTGGTAGGCTGTAAAAGACGTCATGGAATGTTGTAATGGTTCTGGCAATTACTAATGAGGATTTCTTTTGTAATAGATTGACGATCTCATCAAAGACAGTCTAAATCAACTGTTACTGCTTGAAAACCCCGTAAAATATAATACACAAAATATTGTAAAACATTTAAACTGCTTCGTTAGCCTAGTGGTCCTAAGAGCGACTGCTACGCTAGAGGTCTGAGGTTCGATTCCCAGGTCGAGCAAAGTGTTATTGGGTTTTTTATATGAAATTCTCAGTAGCAACTCGGAGTTAGGATTTGCGCCCGGTTAATGGCAATAGGCTCGCCCCGTATTACATGGGACCTAAACATACCGGCGAACTGTGGGTGTACATCTCTGCCTAACCCTTCGGGGAATACAGGTATGTTTAAAATATTTATTTTAAAAGAGTCAGTATGGCGTTACTTCGTCATTCTTCTCCATACGAAACTACCTTTCGGAAAGGGTAACTAGATGGGCAATTATGATTTCTTGTATAAAATGTTCAAAAGTATCTTTTAATGGTCTAATTGAAACAAATAATTTGACTTTGACTTTGATGATAACATTAAAAGCAATATTTTAAACAGAAGTTGAATTGGCGCAACTTGAAAGAGATATGCAGTAGATGTGGTAACTATCTACATAGTTGGCAGTTGAATGTACTATTTGACATTATGTCGACATTTAAGTCAGTTCAAATAAAGAAGCAAGAATTTAATCGCATACCAGCAGCAGGGTATAGTCCCTCTTCAGAGGTCACAGAGGTGATGAGCGGCAAGTTCATCATGCTGCCGGACTGGGTGGCGTGGTATGGGTACTGCTGGAGGAACGGTTCCCGCACTCCTGGCGCCTCCGCCACGGGCGTGAACGGCGTGAACATACGCACCTTCCATTCCTGGGGAAATAGTTAGGAGAAATTAGGCCGCCGAACTATTTAATTTTCGAACACATTATATTTTATTATACTAGCTGTTCCCAGCGACTTTATTCGCGTTGTGGTTATAAAACACGAACTACCCGCGACTTCGTCCACGTGGCTTTTATCACAAGTTACGTCTTTGGTTACTACTCCACTCCCGTGGTTTGTAGTGTGATGTTATATAGCACATAACGTGGCTTTCTATGAGTAAAAGAATTTACAAAATCGGTTCAGTAGATCAAGAGATTACCTCCTACAACCTCACAAACTTTACCTTTTATAATATTAGTATAGTTTACTTAAGAAAACTTGCAGTTAGGATACAAGTTTTCACTGACATAAATATATTTTGATATAATTTATTGGCTTAGTCCCCGCAGCATTCAGCGACCAAAAAATTTAAGTTTGTCTTCGAAATACCTTATCGATAAATAACATGAAAATGCAGGGTGTTATTTTTTCAAAATTTTGCCGGTGTGCATTTTTAATTCTTTTAATACAGATTTGGAGGAATGTTTCCTTTGAGTGAAATTTGTTCTCTGTTATCACCTGATTTCGGAAATCGCTGGATGCTGGCAGTGGACATTGAGATTGGTACCGGTCATTGTGGCTATCTTTATGATGATGAGTTAAAACCACACAAATTCGCGAAAAAGCGTCAGTAATAAAATTATACTTACAAACATCTCAATCTGCGCGTTGACGATGGACTCAGCAGGTCTGTACTTAAGGCACTCCATCATTTCCTTGTTGTTGGTGCTGGGGCATCCCACGATGGCGGCCAGGGCCTTCGCCTTCTCTGCTGGCTTGATGGAGTGCGTCCACTCGGCGAGCGCGGAGCCGCTGTATGCTATACCTCGCGAGAATGTACCTGGGGAAGATTTAGGGAAGCACTGAGTAATGCATGTTATTGATGGTGATATGGATTATAATATAAATCATATCACTTTACTCTTAAGGTCTATTTCACTACGTGCCAATAGGTTGCGCTTAACTATGGCAAATAACTACACACATCCTTTTTTCATGTACCTAGTTGCAGTGACTTATTAGAGGTGTTGAACAGGGCCTGATTCTATTTTCCTCTTTATAAGAATCTAGCTAGATGAATAGTGATTTTCTATAAGTCAACTTTATGAAACAAAAAGTACAAAGGCGGACTTAATGCCTTAGACATTTCCCACCTCCAGATATATCTATATTTTATTTATTTGTATACATATACACATAAATAAGCAGTATCTTTATCGCTTGCAGCAACTTTAATACATTCTATTGTGTGTGTGTAAGTACCAAATACTACATAATAATGTGCCCTATGTTAGGATAACATAAAATATTTATAACTTATTCAGGCTAGACACGACGCTCGAAATTAGTTCCATTTTTCAGACGGTAAAAGTCCTCGTGAATACGAACAACTTTTACTATGAAACCAACTGAAATAAAACCTGCTTTCATATTTTTTTATCGTGTTGGAGTGCTTTTTTAACCCCCGACGCAAAAACGACGGGGTGTTATGCCAAACGCATGAACCGATTTTGATTTTGTTTTTTATGTGTGAAAGGTTAATTATTCGGGAGTGTTCTCAACTTGATTGATGGAAATCGGTTCAGCGGTTTCAAAGTTATCAGCTCTTTTGTTAGCTGCGGTAGTAATTTTTTCTTCTGTCGAGGGTTACTTAAAATTTTTGTAGGAAAAGGAATGCTGATTTAATTTTTAACACACTAGCTGATACTTTGTGTGGATCGCCCCGAGGACACGGTGGAGCACACCGTGGCGGTATGCCCCGCTTGGGCGGAGCATCGCCGAGTCCTCGTGGCGGCCATCGGCGGCGGCGAACTCTCGCGTCCGGCCCTGGTGCAAGCCATGGTCCGGAGCGAGAGGGAATGGGATGCAGTCGCCTCCTTCTGCGAGGCAGTAATGCTTGAGAAGGAGGCGGCGGGACGGTTGAGACAGCGGTTCTCCCGTCCCAGCCGCCGCGGTAGACGCCGGACGTCGGGAGCTGCGAGACGACTCCCGGCCACCGTAGATACGGGCCTGTGGACGGTGAGCAATGGGTAGCTCACCGTCCTTACGTTGCATAACGACAGGCCGTGTCGACGGCGCGTTCGTGTTCCACGCGCGCCTCAAAGAGATGTCAGCAAAAGGAAGGGGCCACTGAGGGCCGATGGCTGCCGGGGCTGCGGGTTGTTCGCAAGAGATACCGCGCCCCCGGAACGCAAAGGGCACAAGAAGGAACATGGGTGGGTTTTAGTCAGTAAAAGTCTGACACTCCCTCCCGTCCCGCCCAGGGTGGGAGAAGTTATTTGATGATTTCCCACCCACCAAAAAAAAAAAAAAAAAAACTAGCTGATACTGCATGCTTCAGGTTTATATTTCAGCGTATTGTTCACGCGTGCTTTTTACATTATGTAACAGCGGTAATATATATATTTTTAATTGGTTTACCTTTGAAATTACTGACATTTGTGAAAGAAAATTTCTTAAGAAAGCCAGGACTTACAATTAATATAAGTCTGAAATCGCCAATCCACTTTCAGCAAGTGTGGTGATCAATGCTCGTGCCTTCTCTATATGAGAAGAGGCTTTTATACTGCAATAGGAAACTAATAGGTCAGCATTATCACTACATAGTATAAAATAAAGTCGCTTTCTCTGTACCTATATCCCTATGTATGCTTAAATCTTTAAAACTACGCAACGGATTTTGATGCGGTTTATTTAAATAGATAGAGTGATTGATGAGGAAGGTTAATATTTATAATAACATCAGCATTGCACCCGGGCGAAGCCGGGGCGGGTCGCTAGTTATTATTAAATTACAGTTCCTCGTTATTATAGTGCCTCGTTGGCCTAGCGATCCTAAAGCGCGACTGCTATGCTAGAGATCTTGGGGTCGATTCCCAGGTCGAGCAAAAAGTGTTATGGGGTTTTTCTATGAAATTTTCAGCAGCTGCTCGAAGTTAGGATCAGTGCCCGGTTAATGGCAATAGGCTCGCCCCCTCTTACATGGAACCTAAACAAACCGGCGAACTGTGGGAGTACATTGGAACATCGCTGCGTAACCCTTCGGGGATTACAGGCGTGATGTTATGTAAATTATAGTTATATACTAATGATTGTTTAAAAAACGATTTACATGCGGCACAGCAGCGGATAAGCTGAATATAATGGTGACCTTCAGATTACAATAACTCGTTTATCTAATTTGACACTTTCATTAAAAACTAGATGACATTACAATGTTACAGATAATTTACATAATTCTGTTATATCTTACTAATTTTATAAATGCGAATGTTTGGGTGGCAGGATGTTTGCTACTCAATCACGCCAGAACGACTGAACGGTTTTGGATGAAATTTTGAACAGTGATAGATTATACTCTGAAATAGCACATAGGCTTTTTATCCTTTAAAAATGTACGATTCCCGTGAGGGTAATATAGTAACTTTGACGCAAACAAAGTCTCAGGCAGAAGCTATATAATTTAAAAAGCATTCATGAGTAATAAATAAATCAATGTCTACATATTTGTAAAGGCGCCATCTTTGTAAACGTTAACGAGTCCCATTAAGATGTCAGCATCCATTTAACTAGAATTCATCTTTAGTATTCAAGCATACTATTTGCTGTAACTTTACAATTCTAAGTAAACACCTATTTCGAACCTATGTAAACTTAACTGATTCATAACTTTGTACGCACCTTACAATAACTAAACTAAAGTAAATAATATCAGCCTATTTTTAACCCAACTGCTAATTTAACTGCCTCGATAGCCTAGTGGTCCTAAGCGCGATTATTACTCTAGAGGTTTTTCTATGAATTTCTCAGTAGCAGCTCGGAGTTAGGATTTGTGTCTGGTTAATGGGAATAAGTTCGCCCCCTATTACATGGGACCTGAAACATACCGGCGAACTGTGGGTGTACATTGTTACACCTCTGCCTAACCTTTCGGGGAATACAGGCGTGATGGTATGTTATGTATTTTTAACCCACTACAGAACAAAGGCCTCTACTCATACAAAGAAGGCACGAGCATTGATCACCACGCTTGGTCAGACCGGATTGGCGATTTGAGATTTATTATCAGTCCAGGTTATCGATGTTAGTGATGTCCAAGATAGACTCAGAAATTGAATACACTATACATACAACAGGGTGTTAGGGTAAACGAGGGACTTGCTTTAAGGGAGTGCAGAACTCATGAAAATGAACCACTTTGACTATGATACGAACCGTTAAATAGGGAAAAAGAAACAAATGCTGCATATATTTATGTTCGTATAACTCGACAACACGGAAGGAACAGCCGAATTTTTTTTCGCAATTTTTTTTTTTTTTCATATTTAAAGTGATTTATTTTCATAAGCACTACACTCTCTTCAAGTACATGCCTTGTTTAAACTAACACCTTTTTCGAATAATATAATATTCTGGTGAAATGGACGTAGACATCTTAATGGAATTTGTTTACGTTTACACAGCTTTCTGAGGGCGACCGTACTCATGCGTGGCAAAGGTTATCAACAAAGGTAAAATGTTATCTAGTAAACATGATCCCTCCATATTTTACATTGATTTATGTCTTACTAAGAAAATAGCGGCATTAACGTGGCCTCCTATTGGGCCAAGTAGTATAAATAGCAATAAATGTACCATCGATACGAAAACAAGAAGAAGACTAATAAAATGAAGTTTTTGATCATCTTACTTAGCGACTGCTACGCCAGAGGTCTTGGGTTCGATTCCCAGGTCGAGCAAAAAATGTTATTGGGTTTTTTTATGAAATTCTCAGTCGCAGCTCGGAGTTAGGTTAGTTATTTGTGCCCGGTTAATGGCAATTGGCTCGCCCCCTATTACATGGGACCTAAACATACCGGCGAACTGTAGGTGTACATTCTTACACCTCTGCCTAACCTTTCGGAGAATACAGGCGTGATGGTATGTGTGTGTATCTGATGATCTTTGCAAACTTCACCAAACAACAAAAACGGTTGACTCTGACGTGATTTATTTATCAGCTTCATCATTGGCTTCCAGTCTAACCCGATGCAGCTAAATACCGGTGTTTTACATGGAGCGACTGGTAATCTGACCTCTACAATCCAGTTACTAGGTATCACTATACCCGTAGGAACTATTAGTTATTCTGTGACTATACTTACAGATATAATATACTTATAGATATTGTTAGGATTTGTGCCCGGTTTATGGCAATAGGCTCGCCCCTTATTACTTGGGACCTAAATATACCGGCGAACTGTGGGTGTACATTGTTACACCTCTGCCTAACCCTTCGGGGAATACAGGCGTGTTGGTATATATACATACTTACAGTTACAGTTCATGTCAAATAACTTTGCCGCAGAAGCCAGGCTCTCCAAACAACCGCTTAGGTACCATCGCTTAAAAATATTACAAGTATATATAAAGTTTTATTCGCAGGACTGACTACTTCGTAGTCATTTGTAGCCTAGTTCAGAGAGGAAAAGCTATTTGACGGGAACTGTACTTGTAATCATAAACCACATTGACCGTCAAAGATCTACGAATGACAGTCGGGCTTAATGGCGTTACGTGATTTCCGAGGCACGGGGGTGTCACACCACCAACTTACAAACGGCTGATATTGAGAAATTTTCTAATGAGAAACCCAGTAAAACTTTGTTCGACTCGGGAATGCAAATGACTACCAGTATTTTTAAAGCCCGACGCAAAAACGTTATAAGCTTGACGTGTCTGTGTGTGTATGCGTGTCTGTCTGTCTGTAGCATCGTAGCTCCTGAACGCATGAACCGATTTTGAATAAGTTTTTTTGTTTGAAAGGTATATTAGTCGGGAGTGTTCTTAGCTATGTTTAATGGAAATCGGTTCAGAGGTTTCAAAGTTATCAGCTCTTTTGTTAGCTGCGGTAGGGATTTTTATTTTTCTGTCGGGGGTTACTTAAAATTATTAATTTTGTGTTTTTTGTTTAGCTAAGTACTTGGACTGATTGGCTATCTGATGAAATATCAGCAAAAAATCAGCCGTCTTTTTTTTCCTCGATTATACATAGTATTTATACAGGTACCTAAGTTTGGTGAAAATTCACCCTCAATAAAAGTAAGTAACGGCAAGCTTTGAACGACAACGCACTTATGTGTTTGACCGAGTGTGTAGGCCGTAATCTATCATGCGGGTCCAGTACTAGTTAGTGTGAAATTCGAGATGAAACTGATATATCCTTGTTTTATTTTGACTGCTTCTGTAGCCTAGTGGTCCTAAGCGCGACTTCTACGCTAGAGGTCTTGGGCTCGATTCCCAGGTCGAGCAACAAGTGTTTTAGGGTTTTTCTATGAAATTCTCAGTAGGAGCTCGGAGTTAGGATTTGTGCGCGGTTAATGGCAATAGGCTCGCCCCCTATTACATGGGACCTAAACATACCGGCGAACTGTGGGTGTACATTGTTACACCTCTGCCTAAACGTTTGGGGTATACAGGCGTTATGGTATATGTTATTTTAACAGACTAATATCCTTATATAAGAACGTTTCAGACACATTATTCGAGAGTCCTAATAAAATTGTATTGCAGTGGCCTCGACAGTGCTAAAATTAAAAATAAACAAGTTTTTTTGTGTAAATTCAAATGCTGGCATTCGCCAGATGTGGCCAACCACATCGCAACAAGAAACAAGTCAATAAAGTACGCTTCGTATGTTCTAAACGGGACTGTCAGTATAACATGTACGTAACTTATAAACCTAAATAACAAATGATATTGTTCCGTAAATTGCGAATATTTCCACTACAAAATGTGAACGAAACTGTTTATTTTACAGCAATTTGGAGAAAATATTTCGAGCTCTCTGAGATATTTTTGAATAAATAAATTATTTTTTAACAGACACACCCTCACGCCTGTATTCCCCGGAGGGTAAAGCAGAGGTGTACCAATGTACACCCACAGTTCGCCGGTATGTTTAGGTCCCATGTAATAGGGGGCGAGCCCATTGCCATTAACCGGGCACAAATCCTAACTCCGAGCTGCTACTGAGAAATTCCTAATGGAAGAAACCAATAACACTTTGCTCGACCTGGGAATCGAACCCAGGACCCCATGCTCGCTTGGGACCACGGGAATAACGGGGCAGTTGCAGTTATCTTTTATTTATATAAATCTGAAACCGACAATTCGGCTGTGTTGATTAATGCTCGTACCTTCTTCTCTTCTCTGTATGAGAAGTGGTCTTTACCTTGCAGTGGAACAAATTATAGACTGGTATTATTATATAAATAAATACCATCACGCCTGTATTCCCTGAAGGGTTAGGCAGAGGTGTAACAATGTTCACCCACAGTTCGCCGGTATATTTAGGTCCCATGTAATAAGGGGCGAGCCTATTGCTATTAACCGGGCACAAATCCTAACTCCGAGCTGCCACTGAGAATTTCATAGAAAAACCCAATAACACTTTTTGCTCGACCTGGGAATCGAACCCAAGACCTCTAGCGTAGCAGTCGCGCTTAGGACCACTAGGCTACCGAGGCAGTTATTTTTTAATCTAATTACAAATAATTATATCAACAACACAGGCACTGGATAATAAAATGCACAATTTTAAATAGAGAACGGTGTTTGAGGTAGGATACCTAGTCTTGAATTACAGATCACCTGGCTCTGTTAGATAGGACTATGTCACCTATGCTTCAAAGGTATTCCGATATTCAGAGTTCAAACTAACCTGTGTAAAGCTATAGTAGGTATCTTGGAAAAAAAGGCACTTTAGCAATCACCTCTGTGTCTGTGCCCGTTCTGCCGCAGCTTTTCATTTTAATATAAAATAAAAAAACTTAAATGGCATAAAAAAATCCTCGCCGTCAACTAGAAATATGCCAAAAAGACTGATGACATTGCCGATTTGGATGGAAATGCTTACCCCCTGGCTAATGTAAAGTGCAGGAGAAAAAATAAACTAGAAATACGGTCTCATTTACGGTCAGTAAATAATTTTGTACTTTCAGAGACAAAGGTCACAAAGGTGACAAAGGTCAGTGACCTTTAACCTCTGCCCTCCTCCATATGTTTATAAAGTATTGTATAATACAAAACTAAATTCGCGACTTCATTTTTTAGAGTGCGCAGATGCTACAGTTTACTTCTTCCTCTCATTAATCTTCATTTCTTTCGTATTTAGGGTTCCGCACCTCAAAAGGTAAAAGGAACCCTTACAGGATTACTTCGTCGTCCAACGATCTGTCAGTCAAGAACCTTTTTTTCAGTGTAGTAATTGCACGGAATGGTCTAGTAGAAGTCAAAGACCTTTTCTGTCGTGAAATTTGTTCTTGGCTATCGTCTGCTACCTACAAACTATCTACCTGCCTTCATCTTCATAGGACATGTAGTTTTTTTAGCTTCTCTGTTGAATGAGACCTTTGTAGCAACACTTTTACGTAGCTAGAATACGTGTGCTTAATAACAAAAAGGTTTTACTGAAAAGGATTCAGGCTGGTAAAAATTTTACTTAATTTTCGAGTGATTTTTATTCGAAAAAGTTGTACTAGAGAAATAATATACCGTCACGCCTGTATTCCCCGAAGGGTTGGGCAGAGGTGTAACAATATACACCCACAGTTCGCCGGTATGTTTAGGTCCCATGTAATAGGGGGTGAGCCTATTGCCATTAACCGGGCTCAAATCCTAACTCCGAGCTGCTACTGAAAATTTCATAGACATACCCAATAACACTTTTTGCTCGAGTTGGGAATCGAACCCAAGACCTCTAGCGTAGCAGTCGCGCTTAGGACCAGTAGGCTACCGAGGCAGTCACACACAACACACACTATTAGACACTAGAGAAATTTGACCACGTATTAGAAAAAGTTTTCTTTGAGCACTATGCGGAGTGATTGAAAAAAAAAAGACAAAAATTCGTCATAACATTTGAACTGTTAAAACATCACCAACATTCTTAGGGTTAAAAAGTTTGGAAATGACCTTGCCCACGCCCCTGTTCGATTTGATCCATACTTCCATGGACACCCTGTATATAGATTCGCATATCATTTCGAGATTCAATAATGTCTATTAAGAACCCTTTATTTACTCACGATTAAGTATATAAATATATCTTTGTCTTAGGATTTCAGTAATGTCATTATATTTAAAGGTCAAACGGCAATCGTTCCGCCTAAATATTAATACAATATATTCAACAGTCTTTGGTTAGTTAGCCGACCCCATAAGACGCAAGGCTGATAGATGGATGACTCTTAGTGATCCCGCAAACGCGACACGCGCCAGACCCACAAAAAGCCGCCACCGAGTTTCAAAATATAGTTTTTAACACAGTAGTTCGAAAAGTGGCTCTTATTGCGTACTGAAGTTTATGATATTTTATTTAATTTTCCTCATAAGTGTTGAAAAAAGTCACATGGTTTGCGTTAGCATTAATTTTTATCACGACGCTTTCGACTCTATTACGCCTTTGCTTCAGCAACGACCGTAATGACAAAGTTACCTCACTGGTATCATAATTCTTACCTCTCGCCACATATGAAAGACACTAGTGTTCGGTGGCGGCTACATGAAACGAGAAATGCCGCCCCATGACATGTACGGGCTACCGACATCTTCCGTGTGTGGCGATTTGAAACAAACTGTACGAAAACTGTAGTTCGCAACTCGACGGCGATGTTTTGTGGCTTGCCTGTGGCCCGTGTGCGGCAGGACTTAACGTTCCTCCCACGACACTGACGTCATCATATTGTATTACGACGGGCAACTGTTATCTCAACAAACAAGCTTTGTTTATCACCCTATAATTACAGAGACGGTCGTTGGTTGAAAGTTTACGTTTCATGCATTTGTATAATATTGAAACTACAGTGTCTCTGTGTATTTTTCACAATGTTTGTGAGCACAATGATACGGTGTGAGTGAATGGACTACGAACAAAGAGATGCCTATGGTATTATGAAAAGCTCGTATTTACGTATGTACATTGACAAGATAGTCCTCTGCAATTGTTTAGATTTCCCTGAAGTTGAAACTGAAGATTTCATCACATTTAGATATTATTTTGAATTACATCTCACCTAAGTAGTTTTTAGTAGTAAAATTACCATTCTAGTGTAAGTTTGTATTTGGAGATGTTATTGCCTGTCTGGCGGTTTTGCGAGTCGCAAATATGGGTAACTAGCTTTTGGCCCCGACTTCGTTCGAGTGATTTTTTTCACTCGTTACAAGTTACATTTTTGGTTACTGCTACGCTTTCGTGTGTCGTAGTGTGATATTATATAGCCCATTCTATTCCTCATGTATCTGGCTATCATATACAAAGAGATTTTATTTGATCCGGGTGGTAGTTCCTGAGATTTTAACAAACAAACAAAAAACACTTCAGCTTTATTATACATAGTATAATAAAGCTGCATAAGTTTAGATATGGGTGGTTTTAATGAGCAAGGTAATGCATTTTCATAAAAAGTTCTTTATTTAGCTTTGGGAAGCAAAGTATAGATACTTTAAACCATCGATAAGGCACGACGGCATCAGTAACATATTAAAGGTTACAAGGAAAACTGACCGTAAATATGTACAAAAAATATACACATAAATGAAATTGAAGTGTCCGTTTGTAATGTCAAAATAACAACTTTTACTAAGTGCATTATTAATGCTAACATGATAGTTGTGTAAAAAAAAATTAAAATAATTTTGCCTGACTGTTTGTCTAACTTTTACTGCCAGATTGCAGATGTAAGGAGTAACTTAGGCTATTTTATTTAGCATACGCTATTATTTTCAATCCTATTGGTGTAAACCAGACGGGATCCTGCCGGTTTGCCAAAGTTATAATAACTAAATTTAATTGTCTAAACAATTTTTAGCAACCCTTTTTTTATTACCAATGCAATATTTAGAATGATTTTAGTAAGCACATTTTCATTTTGATCAATTTATTTTTAATGAATCTAGGGTAACCCAAATCAGACATATACTAAGCAACGTAGCTTAGCTTAGCTTCAAGTGACACCACAGCCTTACTGTCATATTGTGTGGATCGCCCCGAGGACACGGTGGAGCATACCGTGGCGGTATGCCCCGCTTGGGCGGAGCATCGCCGAGTCCTCGTGGAGGCCATCGGCGGCGGCGAACTCTCGCGTCCGGCCCTGGTGCAAGCCATGGTCCGGAGCGAGAGGGAATGGGATGCAGTCGCCTCCTTCTGCGAGGCAGTAATGCTTGAGAAGGAGGCGGCGGGACGGTTGAGACAGCGGTTCTCCCGTCCCAGCCGCCGCGGTAGACGCTCCGGACGTCGGGAGCCGCGAGACGACTCCCGGCCACCGTAGATACTGGCCTGTGGACGGTGAGCAATGGGTAGCTCACCGTCCTTACGTTGCATAACGACAGGCCGTGTCGACGGCGCGTTCGTGTTCCACGCGCGCCTCAAAGAGATGTCAGCAAAAGGAAGGGGCCACTGAGGGCCGATGCCTGCCGGGGCTGCGGGTTGTTCGCAAGAGATACCGCGCCCCCGGAACGCAAAGGGCACAAGAAGGAACATGGGTGGGTTTTAGTCAGTAAAAGTCTGACACTCCCTCCCGCCCCGCCCAGGGCGGGAGAAGTTATTTGATGATTTCCCACCCACCAAAAAAAAAAAAAAAAAGCCTTACTGTCATAACAATCACACTTCAGAAAACTACGAGAAAAACAAGTGAAACTACCTACAACCTCGGAGAAAAGTTATTTGTAATAAAAAAAGATTTGACAAGAAGAATGGTGCTCTATGCTCTTTTGTTTTGCAAGAGTATTTGTTGAAGGGGCGTCGTAACTATGTCCTTTCGAAGTTTTTGTTCGTGGGCATCGTAAAAAATCAGCTGTTCCATACATTTGGTCCGTGTCAGTAGGTCTTGTATGGAACTAAAGTTTTTTTTTACCCGACTTTTCAGTACTGTGGGATCTAGAATTATTTACGAATTTCTTGGTTTCTCCCAAGATATATTAGTTTGGGGCCACCGTATCATTTTACAAATACATACATAATTTATAGTTACACTAGTTTCTGCATGCGACTTTCTCCGCGTCTATTAATTTGATATATTTTCTCACGGGAACCGTCCATATTCCGCGATTAAACTATGCTATGTATTATTCTACGCGACTGTCTATCTCGGTGACAAATTTCATTCAGATCCGTTCAGCCGTTTTAACGCGGAAGAGTAACAAACATCCATCCATCGATCCTCACAAACTTTCGCATTCATAATATTAGTAGGATAGTAGGAAGTAGGATAACTAATATAGTATAATAACATAACATATCATCACGCCTGTATTCTCCACAGAGTTAGGCAGATGTGTACCAATGTACACCCACAGTTCGCCGGTATGTTTTTAGGTCCCATAATAAATAGTATAATAGTACTGTCATATTAAATAACTGCCTCGGTAGCCTAGTGGTGCTAAGTGCGACTGCTACGCTAAAGGTCTTGGGTTCGATTCCCAGGTCGAGTAAAAAGTGTTATTGGGTTTTTCTATGAATTTCTCAGTAGCAGCTCGGAGTTAGGATTTGTGCCCGGTTAATGGCAATAGGCTCGCTCTCTATTACATGGGACCTAAAACATACCGGCGAACTGTGGGTGTACATTGGTACACCTCTGCCTACATCCGGGGAATACAGGCGTGATGGTATGTTATGTTACTGTCATATTAAGTAATTTTTAATTAGTTATATTTCTTTTGTAACAATGGAAAAATAAATTATTCTTTTTCTTATTTTCATGGTAAAAGTTTTCGTTCCACGCAGCGCCTTAAGAACGTCTATTATTTGACGCGTTCATAAAAACAAGTAAAATAAATTACTTTATGGTGCATGGAGCAGCTCACATTTGAATTTCGAATTGTTTATTCGAAATGGTCTTGTCATTTTTATGACAACAGAAAATGACATAAGGACACGTACGGAGTTCAGTGACGTCGTTGGTCACAAATAAACTTTCATTTTCTAAGTTCTATTACACTGATAGCTTCATTCACGATTCTGCAGCAGTGTTCGATTTATGCCATCATAACTAAATATCTAGATATCTGTATAAATATATGAACAACTTCTACGTGAGAGAAATCTGATAGCGATTAGTTTAGTTGCTTTGCTGTTGATATCTACAAATCTACGAGCCAAGAGATTGAAGTGATCATGTGATCGAATTGGGAAGTTGTGGGCCGTTAATTGAGTGAAAGACGAAGTTTGGTAGAGACTTGAGTAGTTTTGTTTTGGGATACAAACAGCTTCGTTTCGAATTCGTCATCGTTAAGTGCCTTTTTAACCGACTTCAAAAAAGGAGGCGGTCGTCAATTCGACTGTATGTTGTTGATTTTTTTTCTGTATCTTTGTTATGCGACGTTTTAGCCAACTATGAATGGATTTTGATGGTTCTTTTTTGTTTAGTATGTTTCATACATCAGAGGAGGTCCCATGAAAATTTTATCGTAATCGGAAATCAAAATATGTAACTGAAAAAATATGTCATCCAAGTAAACGAAATTGCATATTATTCTGCTTTCTTGTGAATTAAGTGGTGTCATGTTAATTTACGGAGTATTACCGTTTCTTCGTGGTTTTGGATGACTAAAAGTAGATACTAAAAAGTGAAAACTAAAAACCTTTTTTACAAAAAACGTAACCATCTTCAAAAGCTACAAAGTTATGAAAAATAACTCTAGTTTTGGAAGTCGGTCTCTTTTAATTCTTGGCTTGATATTATTTGTTTAATCTTACATACATACCATCACGCACATATTCCCCGAAGGGTTAGGCAGATGTGTACCAATGTACACCCTCAGTTCGCCGGTCTGTTTAGGTCCCATGTAATAGGGGGCGAGCCTATTGCCATTAACCGGGCACAAATCCTAACTCCGAGCTGCTACTGAGAATTTCATAGAAAAACCCAATAACACTTTTAAACTTTATCTTTTTATTTAAACTTTATGCAAAAAAAAGTATAAAGGCGGACTTAATGCCTTAGACATTCATTACCTGTCTACTAAAGGTGGTGAAGAGATAACATGATAGGTACAAATTATTGTTGTTTGTTGTTATTATTGTTAATGTTATTATAATTTGCTATAACGGCAATAGGAAAAAAACTCTGTAAAAATTTCAACTCTAAACGTATAATGGTTCATGAGATGCAGCCCGCTGACAGACAGACGGACGGACAGACGTACGGACTATTATATTATTATCATATTAATACATATTAGGGTCCTGTTAGCACGCTTCGGGAACAGATGCTAATAAATAGCTAATAAATTATTTTTCTTACCTCTAGATAAAGGCGACAAGTAATGGTAATGAACGCTGGCTCCTCCCGCAGAGCACCCCGTCAGCGTGATGCTGTCAGGGTTGCCGCCGAACATCAAGATGTTGTTCTTGATCCAGTGGAGGGCAAAGGCCTGGTCCTTAAGCCCGTTGTTGCCAGGAGCGATCTCATCGCCTGTGCTGAGGAAACCTGGGGTAATTGATAAAGGGGTCCGTGATTAAGACAAGACCTGGGGAAAGTAAACATAGCATTGTGATTATCATTTATGTAGAAATGAGTGACAGCAATTTAAATTTAGTTCTTTCAAAATAAACCAACCCACAATCTCTCAAAAGTACAATTACACTAATTTTTGTTATTGGTCATCTTTCAGTTTATCGGAATTGCCCAGACACAAAATGTGCTCACTTCTTGAAAACCCCTTCCGGATGACGCCCGGAGGACCCCTAGCAGCCTTATTTTAGGGTAACACTCAACCGAAGCGGAGAGGAGCGAAGCGGAGTAAAATATGCAATCCCAGTATCTCCTGTAGTAAGCTAGGTCAATATCTATATCTGTATCAAATTTCAGTTAATTGCGTTAAGCAGTTTAAGGATTGTTAAACGGCTAAAGATTGTGTCGATGGATGCATGGATGTTTGTTAATCTTTCACTAAAGAGTAACAAACATCCATCCTCACAAATTTAGTGGGATTAGTAAGAGGACCAGCAGGATCAGCTGCAGTAACTAACCGAAGTGAAATATTGCCATCAGAGTGCCTAATGCGAGTTTTTGCTAACGTTTTTAATGGATTTTATGAATTAATTGTTATTCCCATTAATGTCACTACACGGCATTGTTTCCATTCCATACTATTGTAGTCTTCCTTCGCAACTCGATATTGGAGAACGCGTTTAAAGGTTGAATAAAGTAATGATGATTAATTCTCGCAACCCCATAAAATGGTGGGTTGGTGAAGGCGATCAACGTTATCACGATCGGACGCATTTAAATGAGTAGAAAAACTTAGGGGAGACTTCTTTACAGTCTTCGCAGGGATGTGCCCTAACAGGCGTTGCACGGAGAGGCTTCTGGTGTGGTCTTCTAAGAGGAAACGGAACTCTCTTCATGTGTTGATGGTGTCCACCGAGGTGGTTTTGGTGAAGTAAGAATCCCACACTCCCCGGTCTTATCCTCAAAGATAGCGCCTTTCGAAGATTTCGCCCCGAAACAAAAAAAGGGTACTTTGGACTTTGCTTACGTTAGAAAAAGAAAGAAAGAAGATTGGAAGCACCTACAATACAATACAGTTTCTGATATTGCCCGTTATTATTCTGGCCATTATGTAAAATGATTGCGGTTTGTTTGTAAATTATTCTTCGTCCTTCGACCGACGAGATAAAGGACGCTGGCCTTCGATTAAATATATAAATGGGTTTTGTTTGTTCCGGACAAAGTTCTCGAGTAAAACCAACTTGTGTTTTGTCTAAACTGCCGGTATAAGCTCGGCTTTTCAAGTTTGATTGGCAAAGTGTCAATTCTGTAAAGTTGATTTTAATACTCTAATAATAATACCAGCCTATTATTGTCTCACTGCAGGGCAAAGGCCTCTTCTCATACAGAGAAGGCACGAGCAGTGATCACCACGCTTGCTCAAGGCGGATTAGTGATATCAGACTTATGTTAATTTTAAGTCCGGGTTATCCCACCACGTTTTCCTTCACTTTCTACAAGCTTCGTAATCAACAAGATTTTTCTTGAATAAGTTCCGCAAACTTTAATAATTAATATTAATTATTACACTTTTTAATTGGGCTTTGTTTTGCCAAACCACGACACGCAACATACGACAATATTTCTTGAACTTTTTGAGTAAGTAATTCTTTATTTTGGATACTTAACGCTGATTAATTTTACATCTATTCTAAGCTTAAGTTTAGGCCGTAACAACACTGAACTGTTATTGCTGGATAATTATAATGTAACACAATGACATAATAAATAAATAATGAATTAGTTTGTGGATAAATCAAATTAAGTTTTTGAGAGATTGTTGATTTGTTAATATATTTGTTTATCTTGTAATAAATCGTGATACGAAAAGCTTCTACAGTACGATCCCCGGACGCCCTCTAAACTGGAATAAATCCTGGGAATCCCGACCAGATGGCAGGCCTACTGGTACAGCAAATACTTTGTTCGACTCTATATTTACCAGCTTATGCCCGCGACTTAGTCCGCGTTAAATTTAATATATTATCTCACGGGATCCGTACACTTTTCCGGGATAAAAAGTATCCTTTGTGTTATTCCACACTACAATCTATCTCTGTGTCAAATTTCATCCAGGCCCGTTCAGCCATTTAAGCGTGAAAGAGTAACAAACATCCGTCCATCCTCACAAACTTTCGGATATTTATAATATTAGTAGGTTTCTGTAGGATTGTGGGATAAGATACACTTAAGCAAATTACAACTTACCTAGCGGTCCCAGCCTATAGTTCAGGGTGACCACGACCACATCTCGATCCATGAGGTTGGAAGGATCATACACTGCCCCCTCCCCATACATGAAGGCTCCGCCGTGGATGAACACCACCACTGGCAGGTTGGCGCCAGGACTCATCTTGGGAGTGAACACGTTCACGTAGAGGCAGTTCTCGCTACCTGGTGAAGATGAATTGTAATTTGATTAAAATACGGGATTTTAGGATACCGTAACTGTTATCTATATTAATATTATAAGGGAGGGAAGATTTGATTGTTTTTTTGTTTGTTTGCATTGAATAGGCTCGGAAACTACTAGACCGAATTCAAAAAATTTTTTTCACCAATAGATAGCTACATTATTCCTGAGTAACATGGCTATATAACATCACGCTACGCCACACGGGAGCGGAACAGTAACCGAAGACGTCACTTAACGCGGGTGAAATAAACCTCGCGGACAAAGTCGCGGTCAGTTCGCTATTATTAAATAAAACTGTCCAAATCAATCAATTAAACATCTATTTAGACCGTTTAAGTGATGCAGTTTTATAACCGGTAATAATTTTCCTTTGAGTGTTGCAAGCATCGCATAGGTACTTGTGCGTAAAGACCAACACACGCATGGCCCTCAATGATTAACCCATATCATCCCAGTGTTCCATTTTTGAAAAACACTAATTTAAAAATGCGTTCAAAAATTATAATAAAAAAATAAATAAAGTAACCGTTTCAAAAATGGAACACTGGGATGATATGGGTTAATATATTTAACCGACGAGAGATTTCATCGCTCGGAGGTACGTTTACAACATGGGAAACGGAATTAGGAAACTTGTTGAAATCTCTTGAAGAATGTATTTACTTTTGCCTCGAAGCAGTATTGCTTTGTTTAGGTTTGAAGACTTTGAGTGCCGGTGTAATAATTTATTGGTCCATTGTTACAAAACAAAATATACAAAACAAAAGTACTAAATATTATACAAACACAAACAAACAAACATACCATCACGCCTGTATTCCCCGAAGGGTTAGGAAGAGGTGTACACCCACAGTTCGCCGGTATGATTTGGTCCCATGTAATGGGGGGCGCGCCTATTGCCATATGTAAGAAAATCATAACCCCAAGCTGCTACAGAGAATTTCATTAGAAAAACCCAATAACACTTTTTGCTCGACCTGGTAATCGAACCCAAGACCTCTAGCGTAGCAGTCGCGCTTAGGACCACTAGGCTAACGAGGCAGATAACTATATATTTATAAAATATCTTATTAACTGTGCGAGGGTCTCCAAACTAAGCACCGTCTGTAACTTGGAGACCAGTTATTATTACAGGCACTCATAGAATTTGAGCTTTGTATCCAGGATGGTAACATATCTCTATATAATGTCCATATGGCAACGGTAACCACTTGAAAACAGAAGCCAATTCTACTAATATATTGTTTTTTAAAAGCTAGTCACAATCTCATCTCAGAAACAATCAATGTCAAAAAATTTAGGTAAAATAGAGGCATTTTTGATAGATTGAGACTGATATGAGATTGCGATCGTTCCTAAAAGTTAGTAGAATGGTGTCTCTAACGGCTCCGTAACGGCGCTTGTTTGCTATCTACAAACAAGCCGACAACATAAAATATTGATTGGAGCTCTGTGCGAGAAGAGAACTTTGTTCTAACAATTTTTCTATAGGAGTTAAGGAGGGATAAGAACCGGTCCACACGACACGTTGCGTCGACGTAGCGCTATAGCTGTGTCTTTTAATATACTACATAATAAGTATAGTGTGTGCGCGACGCTTATACGTCTGACGGCAACCCCCGAGACGAACTGGGAGGGGTGTATACTAGCCGCCACGAGTCGTGAGCACAAACGCCAAGTTATTTTTTGTGTTTTTGGGTTCGTTTCATGGTTTCTTGGGACGCGGGCGCTGCTCACTATCAATTCGACTGTCGGACTAATCGCGAGCATCGTCGGTAATCCAAACAACCCAAAAATTAACTCACGACTCGTGGCGGCTACTATACTCATTATTCCAAACGTCACGACTGCGTCCTAGCAACGCTAAGATGACACAGCGCCTGTGTGGCTGGCAAAGCGTCAATATATTTGAGTTGCGACAACGCAGCACAACGCAATGCTCCGTGTAGGCTGGCTCTTATAGTAAAAGCTATTTACCGGTGATTTTGTCGACGAATGGGTCGTACTGGAGGCAGGCGGGGAGGTACCTGGTGGCGTCCCACACTCCGAGCCATGGCTTCAGCTGCTGCGGTTCCTGTACCAACAAACATTTAGGTAACAATATCTTCACACGTGCTTACATGTTTGGTTACATATTACAACACGTGATCAAATGGGATGGCTTAGTTTCAGTAAAGTACATACGCAACTTTTATGGCTTGTTTATAACGAGGAGAGTTTCTGTAAAAATTATGAGATTAGGTTCTTTTTCCATGTAAATTGGTCCTTTGTTCTAGCTTTCCAAAATATGAGAAAATATCTGACAATAACTATGTACAATATGTAAAAATAACTGCCTCGTCAGCCTAGTGCTCCTAAACGCAACTGCTACGCTAGAGGTCTTGGGTTCGATTCCCAGGTCGAGCAAAAAGTGTTATTAGGTTTTTCTATAAAATTCTCAGTAGCAGATCGGAGTTAGGATTTGTGCCTGGTTAATGGCAATAGGTTCGCGTCCTATTTATTACACGGGACCTAAACATACCGGCGAACTGTGGGTGTACATTGTTACACCTCTGCCTAACCCTTCGAGGAATACAGGCGTGAGGGTATGTATGTATGTTATGAGAAAATATCTAACTAACTTCGGCTCGTGACTTCGCTGAAAATATTTAATGTTATTTTAAAATGCAAACATAAAGTCTGGGCTGAAGTGGCTAATGGTTTGGCTTTCCGGAATTACGATCTGGCAACCCTATATGTACCGATATACATTACCTAGCCCTGTTGGACTCGTTCCTTTGTACTACCAATCGAGTTCCAGGAAATACATATAATAAATAACGAACAGAACTGCAGTAGTCCAATTATTTCGGTACTATACAATGGTGCATGATTTACGGTCGGCAGTCAGACAAAGCAATTAATAACAGAGCAATGCACAATTATTGGAATATCGCCGTAAACTGTGACGTCATAATCAATTATGAATTGAATTTCGAATCATTTATTTAGGAGCTCCAGTAATGATATACACAAATCGTGACATACTAACAATAGTCAACAAAAGGTATTACATACTCCCTTATTTATAGGAGACCACAGCGAGCACAGAAAAGTTAACAACTAGCTAACCAAGTAATCAGAATAAAATGTAGTAAAATCTAGAAACAGACAAATATAAACAAATAATAATGACAGTTACTTATAACAAATCTTAACTAATTAAAAAGGAGTTTAATTGAACGAAGCATTTCAAGTGACTATATCATAAACATTCCTATATTGCTGAATAAAAATCGAATTTGATGAAGACGTAATATGCATTCTAGCGTGGACTTATATAATTCTGTTCAAAAAAATTTTGAAAAATATTTATTTTAAAAGAGTCAATTTTGAGAATTAATACTGCCTCGGTGGCCTAGTGGTCCTAAGAGCGACTGCTACGCTAGTGGACTTGGGATCGATTCCCAGGTCGAGCAAAAAGTGTTATTGGGTTTTTCTATGAAATTCTCAGTAACAAGCAGGTCGGAGTTATAATTTGTACCCGGTTAATGGCAATAGGCTCGCCCCATATTACATGGGACCTAAACATACCGGCGAACTATGGGTGTACATTGTTACACCTCTGAGTAACCCTTTATATATTTATACAGGCGTGATTGTAAGTTAATTTTGATACGAAAATAACTTTTGGAAGAGGCAACTAGATTCAATTCTTTTTTCTTGTTTATGGCGTTTAAAAGTCCCTTTAAAAGTCCTATCGAACTAAATAATTTGACTTTGAGAAAAAGTAAAAGAAAAATAAAAATCCGTGTTATTTCTAAATTATTAACCAAGCCGCCAAAACTCATTGAATAAAAAAAGTAATTACTGTAAGTGACGGAAGAATTAAAAAGTAATCAATTCCTTAAGCGTGTTCGCCTCGTTTTGACAGATGTCAAAAATTATATAGATAATAGATACCATCTGTAATAAAAGCGGGAAACGATTTGAAGGAATTCAATTTTTCGTCTTCGAAATTACAAATGGAACAAATTGGTGAAGCCATAGTAGGTATTATGTGTTTTTCGTAAGTGCAGAAACCTAATAAATTTGTTCAATTTATCCAAAGATGCTCGTTTTCATTACCCGCGATTACCAACATAATTATTTCAATATAATAATATAATATTAAGTGGGTTCTTATCCAAGGAGCGACAAAAGTCGTTTGATATATATTTTTTTAATTTAAATTATTGAGCACAATACTAAATGAAACTTTTAATGAATGTAAAATAAAATATAAAATTTACTTATAGCTATTACTAAAAACTGAAAAGTTTTTTTTCGTAATTTTAAGTGTCTATTTGGATGATAATTATGTAGAAGTGAGTGTTAACCGACTTTTTTGCTGACTGTACCTAACTACCTACTACATCCCTAGCAAGTGTCATTTCACGTGTCGTCTTGAGAATCTGTTTGTTTAATTATTTAAGAAAATTATTAAACGGAATATTAAAGTTTCTTCCAGATAATACTTAGTAGTAGGGTCGGGAATATTAATTTATTTTCTACGAAATCGAAATTGCATGTAGAAAACTAAACATTAATAAATTCGAAGAAAAAATAAGTTAGCAGTAAAATTGTATTTTTTAAACATTTTAAATAGCGTGTCAAACATGTGTATGGTGTAAAAATAATTTAATTGCTCTTTATTTCTAAAAATAAACCATGTTCAATACAGCGTTTTTCATTTAAATAATTAATTTTAATAAAATTAACATTTTAAACAAAGCTTCGACGGAGTCGATGAATTAAGTAATCTATGCATAGACGCCTAAACGGGTTGTTCCAATTATCATGATAAACAAGGTCTGAATCCATCTTTATAATTCTCTATGGCTGTAAGATTTTAAATCAAATAGTTATGGTACAGACAAAGAAATCCCGAAAAAAGAAAATAAATACTTTTATTTGTGTACGAATTGGCGTATCATTTTAAAATTCGAACGTTACATTCTTTTTCGCTGAATAGAAAAAAAAAAGATGGCGAATCAGTATTGTGTGCCAACTTCCAAATAATTACCTTTTCACATTCTTTTTTTTTCGAAAAGTTCGTCTTTTGTTATTTCGTTGTAAGGAATTGTATTATAAAATCACAGCGCTTACATAAATGGTATTATGTGCTAACCTAATTTACTGAGGTTAATCTAATCACGATTGAATATAAACCAATTCATTATGAATGAAAACGTATGATTTAGCTGGGGATTTTATTCTATCCTGAAACAATACATAACGAGGCGGCTATATTACCCTAAGGGCAAAGGCATATTATATCTCTCACACATTTCAACAGCTATGTTTAAGTTTCACGTTTCCTAATATGTAGTTAATAAACAATACCTAATTCAAAAAATCGGCCGTACAGGCTGGACTCGCACGCGAAGAGTTTTGTTCCACTGTACAATATTTTTGAAATCATATTTTAACCTTTAATTTGGCAAATTAATCTATTTCCACAATTTAATGTTTTTTTTTTTATTTCGTGGTTTATTATGATCCCAGATAACTGAAAAAAAAATCTTGAAAAAAGAAACTTATTACTTATGATTCAATGTACTCTTTGGAGTCAAATCATCATCTTAGTGAAATCTTTAGCTTATTAATCATAGTTCTTATTACTATCTGACCTCCATAACCCGGATACTGGGCAACACGATACCTCTTGGTTAGTCTGGTTGTCAGACTTCCTGGCTTCTGACTATCCGTAACGACTATAAAAGATCTACGAATGACAGCCGGGATCAACGGCTTTACGTGCTTTTCGAGACACGGGTGTGTCACACCATCTTATTATGACAAAATTACTAAACAGATTATAATGAAATTCGACATAGAGATAGCCTTAAATCTGGATAAGAACATAAGCTTATTTTTAATCTGCAGCTTCGTCTTCCATAACCGACATTTGACGCAGACGAAGAGACCGGGAAAATCAAAAATATCGGATAATTACAATACCTTCTTTTACAAAAGAATGATAATACCTTAATGATTTTTTTTTCAACTTCAAAAGATTCTATTCCAAGATGTATAAGGTAACGTCGATAAAATGCCACAAGGAGAGTAATTGGAACACGATGATTTTCATCTGAGGGACGTATTGCGACCTCATTGCTCGTTAGATCTACATTGTAAGGTCGATCACACAGCTCATTGGCATTCCCAATGTATTCAGACTTCATTGGATTGTAACAATAGTTATGAATGTGTATGACAGCTATCTGGTGACAGTATCTATAAGGTCAAGGGACATTGTCGTATGGCAGCCAGCTATAGTCAAAGTGTACTCAGCGCCCTAGGGCTCAACAAAGCCTCTGTGGGGTGCTCCAAGAAAATACTGATCATAATGAAAAAATCTGACATGTGATTTCAACTATTTCCTGATATCAAACATAGATGAACAACTAATTAAAAATTAAAAGAATTCCATACTTCCCATTATATGCAAATATCCATTGTCAAGTTATATAAAAACATACACATAAAACCATTGTCTATTATTCTAGGGCTTCGTGAAATATTTTGTTCACCTTTTAGATTCCGTCGCCAAAAAGTTTAAGAACCGCTGTCGTATGGGTCAAAACCCATAAAAAAAAAAAAGAGAAAAAAGAGAGATTATTATATATTTTCATTTTCTCCTCTTTTGTAACCTGGCAACACATAATGGGCCATTCGTTTGTTTTGTTTGGAGGTTAAGGGCTTCTCGGAATTCGTTGCTTTGAAATCAATACAGTGAGTCAATTAAATAAGCGAAAAAATTACATCACAGTTTACCATGGCCATACAAAATCTTTGTGGCATCGTGCTTTGACAATTCATAAAAACAAACGGGTGTCCGTGTGTGTGCGTGTCTGTCTGTGGCATCGTAGCTCCCGAACGCATGAACCGATTTTGATTTTGTTTTTTTTGTTTGAGAGGTGAATTAAAGGCGGTTTCAAAGTTATCAGCTCTTTTGTTCGCTGCGGTAGGAATTTCTATTCTTTGGTCGGGGGTTACAAAAATTTAAAATTTTGTGTTTTAAAAGATTAGTGGTGTCTTGAATGATGTATAACAAGTTGTGTAATAACGTCATTCCGCCCTGTTCAGATTAAAAAACGAACGTTTATTATGAAAACGGACCCGTAATCGATAAACTACATTTCCGCAGTATATTTCTGAAACCATTTCTGACACTAAACCTCTCCCGAGAGTCCAGTAAATAAAACAAAGTAATTATAGACGAAACTACTTCAGTTTTTATAGCGTTTTGTGCAAGAATACTGCAACTAATTTATATTCCAAGCTGAGAACGAAGCTGTTAATATATATATCATTAGCGAGCAGTAGCCAACTCGCAATAAACGTTCTCTTTGTAATAAAACTATTTAAAACAAAGCGTCCATTGTTTTTTTTTGAGCTGGTACTGAGACACAGAAAGAAAAGAAAGAAACACACACACATGTGTTTGCAGACATCATTTTGCAATTTTATTTTAGTTTGTAGTACTCGTAATATAGTAATTTAATGTGTTTTAGCTGATCTTTAAATATATACTAATACTAGCTATTGCCCGCGACTTCGTTCGTGTTATTTCTTAAGTTACGTCTTTGGTTGCTGCTCCGCTCCCGTCGGACGTAGCGTGATATTATATAGCCTATGTTGCTCAAGAATAATGGTTAAAATCGGTCCAGTAGTTTCTTCGTAATATTTGTATAGAGAGCTGAAGAGTTTTTCGTTTGTTTGTTTAAATGTGCTAATATAGAACTACCAATCTGATTGGGTAGACTTTTTGTTTACGACAGCGAAATTCGTGAGGAGTAAGTATTAGCTATATATCGTTACGCTACGATTCACGAAAGCCCAACAACTGCCTTGACGCTGGTAAAAATACCACGCGATAAACAATTACTTAAAAGATTACACAGTTTTCCTCCTATTGCTGAATAAAGAAGTTTCTTTAGCTTACAAACCACATACATGGCATGTGTATTCATGTCACCATGTAGATTTAAATCAAAGTGAATTTTCTTATCATGTTCGAGCTTAATTTGCACAGAATAACTTCCTAAAAATTACCGGTTAATTGTATTGTTTTTATGTACGAATTTTATTACAAAATAGTTTTCTGGTTTGAATTAAGTCTTACTCATGGATGGGTGATGATTAGACAAGCAGCTTTTTCTATCGATCACTGACCACACTTTTAGGATATCATCAAAAAATAATATTTCCGGAAAATACAACAAAAAAAGTAAACATTGCATTGGTAGCCTAGTGGTCCTAAGCGCGACTGCTACGCTAGAGGTCTTGGGTTCGATTCCCAGGTCGAGCCAAAAGTGTTATTGGGTTTTTCTATGAAATTCTCAGTAGCAGCTCGGAGTTAGGATTTGTGCCCGGTTAATGGCAATAGGCTCGCCCCTTATTACATGGGACCTAAACATACCGGCGAACTGTGGGTGTACATTGTTACACCTCTGCCTAACCCTTCGGGGAATACAGGCGTGATGGTATATATAAGTAAACATTTACAAAATCTAAAATCGCTAAGAATTTTCAACAAAAACAGCGTTTTGCTCTTAAACTACAATAAATCTAAAAGGTTAGGCTTCCAAAGTTTTGCTTTTTAGCGTTTTTATCTGGGCCTCCTTGTCTATTGCTCTGTAGATAACATCGCTCGATTGTCCCCACCTTCAGTCCCCACACACGTGTCTTATCTTGCAAAAATTCCCAGGGTACTTTCACAATCCACAATCAAAATTAGTTGATAAGAGTAATTAAGCCTTTTGGCAGATGCATTGACGTACACTGTATAGGAACATAAAGTACGTACAGTACGTACAGGTATTCAATATTCAGGCCTGTATAAATATCTTTTTTTTTATTAAGCGGTTTTACATTTTTTATTTATTTCTAGTACTAACTCGTGTTTCATCGGTTTCTTTTTCATATTTTATTGAGGTCAAAGACATTTTCTTAATGCTTCAACTATATATAGACAATTAGACATGCAATATTTACTTAAAAAAAAAAAATGTTTTATTTCATCTGTGAAATCTGCGCGGAGAATGAATAAATAAAACTGATGTGACGATGATACACTTCATACAAAATATTGTAAAACATTTGGTGTAACTGTAATGGGCTCCGGACACGAACTTAGTTAAAAAATTTAAAGACCTACCAGTGACTTCCGTGACTTACAAATTGACCTGTATCCGCAGCCCATTATGTATCTGGCCTGTGGACGGTGAGCAATGGGTAGCTCACCGTCCTTACGTTGCATAACGACAGGCCGTGTCGACGGCGCGTTCGTGTTCCACGCGCGCCTCAAAGAGATGTCAGCCAAAGGAAGGGGCCACTGAGGGCCGATGCCTGCCGGGGCTGCGGGTTGTTCGCAAGAGATACCGCGCCCCCGGAACGCAAAGGGCACAAGAAGGAACATGGGTGGGTTTTAGTCAGTAAAAGTCTGACACTCCCTCCCGCCCCGCCCAGGGCGGGAGAAGTTATTTGATGATTTCCCACCCACCAAAAAAAAAAAAAAAAGGCCCATTATGTATTAGTTAGGCAACTTCATATCTATAAGAATCTATAATAGTCTTAATATTCAGTAATTAATCGTAATTAAAAAAGGTAACTAGAACCTATTATAATCACATTAAGATTTCATACCTGTTTCTTACGATACAATAAAAACATTCCTTACCCACGGGAAATCACGTATTTATTGACGAGACGCGATTCTAAATATTTAACTAAGTCTTATGTGTACAACTTAAGGCCTTTTATATATTTATGTAATTCCACGGTCCACGAGAGTTGGTAAATAACACATATGAGTATGTTGCCAACCTAAGTCAAAGTCAGAATCAGAGTCAAAGTCAAAGGCACTTTTTAAATAACGATTTTAACAGAACTTTCAAGGACTAGGTAGGTATAATGTATATAATATTAATTATTATTAGGTAGGTACTTTGTCGGCGATAACGCGGTTGTTTTCATGTTAAACCATACAAATACAGAGTTTATGGTTTGTTATTATTGTTAGTTCACAAAACTAATATAGTGACAAAGTTACATAGTTGACAAGTGCTAATAATTTGTTTAAATAAATATTCTAGAAAATTCTCCTGTATCGTGGGTGCGTTTATAAACATGTAGGTTATAGTAAACGCCATGAGTCGTGAGCACAAATGTCAAATACATTTTTGGTTTTCTGGGATTTTTTTTGGTCGCCGAAAACGGAAAGGAACACAAAAAGCCAATAATGAACTTGACCATTGTGCTCTCGACTCGTGGCGGCAACTTAGGTTCTCACATACACAAACAACCTGACCTTGTTCACTTATAGGATTTTTATTTTTTTCTCTGTCTTTGGAAATCGAACCTGAGATACACAGCGCAGTAGCCAATAGCTCAACCACTGCTCCAAACGTCCCAACCATAAATATTATTTAATATTTATACATTTAACCCACGCCACGGTTAAACTTCAGTAGCTTATTTTAATATTTATGAATTTTTTATTTGAATACCGCCACAGGGCAGAGAATAAACTGTGACATTCAAATCCTTTATGACCTCTTCTTGAAAAGACAATAAACTAGATTATCATCAAAGTTAAAAGAGCAGGGTCTGAACTTAACGCCCACTTGTCTGAAAGGGGTCGCCAAAGTTTTGGCCATTTTACCAGGAGATTTTGAACAAGCAATATTTTGGGTAAATAAATTTACAACGAGCTTTGAAATAATAAGATATGTTTTCAAACGTGTCTTTTATTATTTACGCAAGTTCTCAACCACTTAATATCAAAACCTACTTATCAACAGTTGAATAAAACTTACCCTAAATCGATACTTTCCGATCGGCGGCCGCGCATATGGAACGCCTTGGAAGCTGGCGAAGGACCGGCCCTTTGTGGACACCTTCCAGGTACCCTGAAGCATGCCATGAGCCACTCTTATAGTGGGGTTCGGCGCCTGAGCGGAGACCAAACCGGCGATGCTCAAAAACAAGAATAACCTCAAATGCATTTTAAAAATAGAATCAAGATGGCCGTGCTGACATGCGTGCGTTGGCGCAGCTGGCTGGCGCGGTACTAGATTGTATCTACTGTTTATAAAACGGATAGGCGGTGCGGTCGCTAAGTACAATAATGTAGTTATATGTACATGCCACTAGAGTGCGCTCACAGATATGATTACCTACATTTGACCGATTAAGGTGACGTTGATTGTTGAACTCGGTTCGATATGTTTGAATGCGTTGTATTTTGTTTTTTTAACCCCCGACGCAAAAAGGACTGGGTGTTATAAGTTTAACGTGTGTGTGTGTGTCTGTGGCATCGTAGCTCCCAAACGCATGAACCGATTTTAATTTAGTTTGAAAGGTGAATTAGTCGGGAGTGTTCTTAGCTATGTTCGATGAAAATCGGTTCAGCGGTTTCAAAATTATAAGACTTTTTTATTAGCTGTGGTAGGGATTTGTTTCTTCTATTGGGGGTTACTTAAAATTTTTATTAAACGGCCATATGTGTCGTATTAAATTCAGTTTAAAAGATGTCCCGATAACTCAAGCTCTCAGTAAAAAGGGAGCGCGCGAAGTGTAGCCAACCGGTAACCGTACGAACTTTGTCACGACCTTTGATATGCAGCAACTTCTCGAAAGCCGTGCGAAGGGCATTTGAGTTCGCCTGAATGATTCGACATGTAACGTATTGCTTGTTTAGACGTGTTGTAATAAGGAAATATTGGTTATATCGACAGTATGTGGACGAAGCGTTATAATGCGGACTATTCCTATTATTAGCCGACTACGGCAAAGCCAAAAGAAGGGTTATAATTTTGTCCGGCTATGTATGTATGTGTGTATGTTCATCTGTCCCCTCATAGCTCCTAAACTACTTATCGGAACTCGACAAATGTATGTGTATATTGGTACCAACCGTAACACTTTAATAACGTGTGATTACGGCTTTTCATTTTGTTCTGTTCTTGTTTCTCCAGTAACATTGTTTATTTCAGCATGCTGAAAACCTTGTTTCAAGCTATTTCAGCGTCGTTTTTTTTGTCGTATTCATGTTTTAGTTTTTTACTTTTTATTTTGTCAAATGAGCTGTGTTGCGTTTCAATCGAGAGTTTGAGACAACCAACAACCCATTGCCATTGCAGCAACCATTGGTTACTTGTTGTTTTGAAAAACAACAAGTAACCAATTTCTTTTCTTGTTTTTCTTTCTCACCGGCAGTGCTTCTGTAAATCTCCCTCAGTGAATTAAAAGGAGTGAGCTTGTGGTAAGTTATTAATTAAGGTGGCATGGCTTGACGTCGGGAGCCGCGAGACGACTCCCGGCCACCGTAGATACTGGCTTGTGGACGGTGAGCAATGGGTAGCTCACCGTCCTTACGTTGCATAACGACAGGCCGTGTCGACGGCGCGTTCGTGTTCCACGCGCGCCTCAAAGAGATGTCAGCAAAAGGAAGGGGCCACTGAGGGCCGATGCCTGCAGGGGCTGCGGGTTGTTCGTAAGAGATACCGCGCCCCCGGAACGCAAAGGGCACAATAAGGAACATGGGTGGGTTTTAGTCAGTAAAAGTCTGACACTAAGGGCGGGAGAAGTTATTTGATGATTTCCCACCCACCAAAAAAAAAAAAAAAAAGGTGGCATGGCTCACTTCATCTAAATTAACCAAGAGAAAAAGAAATCTTGAATAGACCAGGCAGATAGTATAACATAACATACCATCACGCCTGTATTCCCCAAAGGGTTAGGCAGAGGTGTACCAATGTACACCTACAGTTCGCCGGTATGTTTAGGTCCCATGTAATACGGGGCAAGCCTATTGCCATTAACCGGCCACAAATCCTAACACCGAGCTGCTGCTGAGAAGTTCATAGAAAAACCCAATAACACTTATTTGCTAGACCAAATAGTATCCAAATCTAAATAAAGATGACAGACCATTATGTCGCTTATAGCTTATAAAAAAACTGGAATTACAACATAATAATCCAAGAAGCACAATTGATAAAAAACTAGTTAGTTAACACAACCAAATGTTTGCCAACCTAGCATACACTCTAAAAAAAAAAAATATACACTCACGCCTGTATTCCCCGAAGGGTTAGGCAGAAGTGTAACAATGTACACCCACAGTTCGCCGGTATATTTAGGTCCCATGTAATAAGGGGCGAGCCTATTGTCATTAACCGGGCACAAATCCTAACTCCGAGCTGCTACTGAGAATTTCATAGAAAAACCCAATAACACTTTTTGCTCGACCTGGGAATCGAACCCAAGACCTCTAGCGTAGCAGTCGCGCTTAGGACCACTAGGCTACCGAGGCCATTTTAAACCTGACTGGTACCTTTCTAGTGAATATGACTTATAAAAGAAGTAGGGTAGAAGGGTCATGGTAATAAAACATTTAGCGTGGATTCGGTACATCATTCTAGACCGGAGCAATGAACTTTTATTACATTTTTAAATTCCTGTGTGATAATTTAGAACCTCGCCTTATTTTTTACTCAGATGAATTCGCAGGCAGAAGCTAGTTCGTATTTGACTAATTCTATTCTGAAATTAGATTTTTTTAATAATATAGTATTTGTTCAAAATGCTGCTAAGTATTAGGATAAGCTGCGCTAATTCATTAGACTTTATTAATATCTAATATCTTGTAATTATACATTATTTAATTAATATTTTCCTTTCGTGAAGTACCTACTTAGATACCTATCTACTTCGGTTTCTTTCCTTCTATTCACCTTTACCCTATCTATCAGTATATACTAATATAAAACTAAAGTTCGTTTGTTTGTTTGAAAGCGCTAATCTCTGAAAGTTCCAGTCGGATTGGAGAAATTCCTAATAATACTATACGGTTTATAACTTCACGCTACGACTCACAGGAGCGGAGCAGTGGCAAAAAACGTAACATAACCCGGGTGAAAAAGTCGCGTACAGAAGCTAATATAAAAGATATCCTATCCTACTTACACTATCCTATCCTACTAATAATATTATAAATGCGAAAGTTTGTGAAGATGGATGGAGGTTGGTTACTTAACATACATACCATCACGCCTGTATTCCCCGAAAGGTTAGGCAGAGGTGTACCAATGTACATGCACCCACAATTCGCTGGTATGTTTAGATCCCATGTAATAGGGGGCGAGCCTATTGCCATTAACCGGGCACAAATCCTAACTCCGAGCTGCTACTGAGAATTTCATAGAAAAACCCAATAACACTTTGCTCGACCTGGGAATCGAACCCAAGACCTCTAGCATAGCAGTCGCGCTTAGGACCACTAGGCTAACGAGGCAGTTGGTTACTTTTTCGCGGTAACCGGTAAACGGATCTGGATGTTTGGCAATGAGATAGATTGTAGTGTGGATGTTTTATTACACATAGGATACTTTTTATCCAGGAAAAACTGACTGTTCCCGTGGGATAATATATCAAAGTTTACGCGGACGAAATCGCAGGCAGAAGCTAGATTTTAATAAAACAAGGAGTTTTAGAAGAGGCATTCTCGAGGCATTGTTCGCCGACTCCGCCAGGGTGCCTAGCGTCCAGTTCTGAAGAGACTGGTCAAGAGTTTTCTGTGCCCACTTCAACAAGAACAGCGATATCCAGTAACTTTAGATCCTTATTTGTAGTGTTCTGTTTGCGTTCGCTTTAATTATGATACTCGCTTTTCCTAGTTTAAAATTTTGTAAGACCAGTATTGAGCAGCCTGTACAGCTCTATGATTGCCTCGTTTAGATCTTGGATGATGCAGGTGGTTGAGCACGACGGGCAACTAAGGAGATGACGGATGTCCTGTGATGGTGCTTCACATTGGCACTGCGTTTGCGATGAGTGAAGAATGCTTCATTTCGCAAAATTAGTTTTACATCGGCCAACTTGGGCCGGGTCGGGTCGGTCGGTCCGTGGTCGTATCGGTTGGTTGGTTTCATAGTATAGTAAGATAGAAAAGTCGATTTTCATTGTTATTTTTATAAAATCTAAATAGATACGACACATCATATATGGTCTACACCATAGAAAAAACAAATTCTTAGTGTAGGTACTTCAAGAAATTAACAAATGAAATGTCAACAATGCAGGGTCCGTACCCGTAGGGCGCCACCAACGGGACTCTGTTACTAAGCCTTTTCTGTCCGGCCGTCTGTTTGTTTGTCAGCGGGCTTTATCGCAACACTATGGCCGCTATAAAAACAAATAACGAAAATAAACAACAACATACCATCACGCCTGTATTGCCCCAAAGGGTTAGGCAGAGCTGTAGTAATGTAAAAATAAAATACAGTTAAAATTAAAGGTCGTCCCCATATAAAAACCATGGTTTCTTTTCAGGAACCCCTCAGGTGCGACTTTAACAGCATTTTCCCGGTTTCTACCGAATTTTTTTAAACCCGAAATAGAACAATTTATATCAAATCTTATCGGACTATATCTTCTTATTTAATTTAGTTGTCTGCTCTATCTTCAGTGGCTTACGCCGACGAAAATAAATGTTACTTAACACGTACATTGGCTTAGCTATGTTCCCGTCTCTTTCTTCCACTCGTAGTTTGACAGTTGTGTGACAGTGATAGGAAAATGGCTTAGCTAATCTCGGCCCGAGCTTTGCCTGTCTGTCAACCCGTTACGGTACACATACGAGGTGCAGTTTTGCATCCACCAGCCATGTTCTCAAATAATAAATGATTGATTGATCCTCGTCAAATTTCAGGAGATATCTATGTTAGTGATTCTCCATACATATCCATAATAAGTAGAGTTACGTAAGAAGGTGATTTTCCGACTCGAAATAGCCATTTTGCCGGTGATTTAGGCAGGCGGGAGGCGATGAACCCTACAGCCTACCGCATACGCATTAGGGCGATTTGTTATTTTGAAAAAGTGTGTTCTGAAATACTGTCAATTATAAACGAAACAAAAGCCAGTATTTAATAATTACTAGTTTCTGCCCGCGATTTTCTCCGCGTGGAGATTTTCACCCGTGCTAAGTAACGTCTTTGGTTACTGCTCCGCTCCCGTGTGTCCTAGTGTGATAAAATAGCCTATGACACTCAAAAGTAACGTGGCTTGCTATGAGTAAAAGAATTTTCAAAACCGGTTCAGTAGATCCAGAGATTACCCCCCACAGCCTCACAAACTTTACCTCTTTATAATAATTAGTATGGATTGGAACATATGTCATATTTTTATTTGAATATTTATGTTTTTCATGACAACCTCCCGAAATTGAACGTGGATGCAAATCTAAACCTTGAGTACACGTGTCATACGTACCTATTTGTATATAGGTATATTAGAAACAAGTAAATTAGCAGGACGCTGCCTCTTTTAGGATAATCCCTTTATCGCCCTTCAACAGACTTATTAATTAAAAAGCAAAATGGTTGTTCGTTTCCGAGAAATTCAACATCATAAGCCGAAGTTTTGAGTTGTATCTACAATCTAATTAGAATGTTACAAGTTAAGGTGGGTAGTAATTCAATTTTCTTAACCCAAAGAAGTGTTTTTTTTTTTTTTTTTTTGTTGGGTGGGAAATCGTCAAATAACTTCTCCCGCCCTGGGCGGGGCGGGAGGGAGTGTCAGACTTTTGCTGACTAAAACCCACCCATGTTCCTTCTTGTGCCCTTTGCGTTCCGGGGGCGCGGGAATAATAAGAAGTGTTGGCCGTTAGGCTGGGAGATGGATAGATAACATTGTGGGCACGACATAGGGTTACCAGATTTTTTTTCGGACAAATCGAGATTTAGTTATCTTTTAAGCAAAAATATCAGGATTTAGATTTAGGAAAGCGGGACATAATCAAATCATAAAACTAAGAACTGGATTAATTAATTAACATAACATTTAAGATTGATTCACAAAACATGTATTCCGATATGAAATCATAAAGATAAAACTTTTCCATATTATAATTTTTTGTATATAAAATATGTACATACCTACATAATTTTGTATTTAAGTTGTGAAATAAGTAAAAGTTTATCTTTGCTGAAAATTTAAAAAAGTCCCGTTACAGTACTAGTACTGTAATATAATGTAAAAAGCACGAGTCCATATTAAGCTGCACTTTAGGAGCCAATTTTTTTTTTAAATTCGTCCTCGCCCTCTAAGGGATTTATGAGATAAGTCTATTTGTACTTTAAAATTCATCCTTAAGAAAAGCACGGTAGTTTTCATTCTCGTTGAAACCGAGGCTGTCCCAGAAGGATTTCTGGCCAAAATCGGTGCTCGACTTCATTTCCATCTTAGTGGGTGACACGATCTCCAAGTAGTTCAGTTCAGGAGTTCCTGGCTTCACTGGATCTCATGCAGGCCCATTGTCATTAAGTTTCGGGATACTAAAAAGAAAATAGCAATTAAAGTTTAAGCCAGAAACCTTCAAACTGTCTTACTGTCGTAAATATGTTTGTGTTGATGGAATCAGTATATGATCCTAGAAAATTTGATGTTTTTTTAGGATGTCCCTTCCAACCGTTATGGCTTCGTTTTTTTTAAGATTGGAAAATCCTCAAATGGCTTCTTCCGCTCTGGGTGGAGCGGAAGGGAGTGTAACCTTACCGACTAAAACCTATCCGTGTTATTCCTAATGTTTATGCATTTCAGGGCCGCGGTATCTCTCTCGAACAAATTCTTAAGAAACGACAAAGTAAAAGATTTTTAAAAATGGGCTCGTAGTTCCCGAGATTCGCGTGTCCGAACAAAACATAAACAGACATAATAAATCACAATCATACTCGAGTTTATAAAAAAAATATGCTATTATAGGTACCCACTCTAATAAATATGTCGGCTAATCATAATTTTCCTCAAGTCCAAAGAAAACAACGTTATTAATGTAATCTCGTTGAAGCGAGCCTTTTGATATAAGTGAGTGCCTAAATATATAATCTTATCATAAAAATAAACACAATCTAGTAAAAAAATCCCTTAATAAAAGTAGCTAAGCTGCTTTGGGCCTTATTTATACCAAATTAAAAGCTAATAAAATAAGTATCGTAGCTTTAGACAGGTTTACTGTTATGTACATTTGAAAAGCGATTAGTTCTTTGGTCTTAAAATGGTTAAAAACGATTGAATGTGAAATTTGAGCTAAACAGAACATACAAAAGGAATTCATAGTGTATTTTTCATGTATATTTGATGAAGATTTTTCCAAAGGTAAAACCGCGGGCAAAAGATAATGAGAAATGGAAGGAATTTAAAGCTCCTACCCAGTGGTGGCGTAGCTGTATATCATGTTGATCAGTCCTTCAGTCATGGCGTAATCAGCAGGGCTGTTGTTATCCACACCAGGATATTTGAAGATCCTCACCACATCATCAGCATGGCACACACCTGGGAGTATTTAACAAAATTAGATATTCATTATAGCTTATTCTGTAAAAAGCTCCCTCGGTGGAATTCGGAGGTAGTCGGTGAGTTGTCATTCCACCGATGATCGGGATTGACAGAGGAAGATTTTTAAAGGATAGCAGTGCTGATCTTTCAGAATAAGGTCGCGAGTTAAGCAGTTCGAACTACGTTCTTAATTTCATCATCCTCACCATATCAGCCAAATGACGACCACTTGACATAGGCCTCCCCTAAAGATAGCCACAATGACCAGTCCTGCGGTTCCCGAGACCTTTACCAGGTCGTCGGTTCACCTCGTGAGAACATTACGTTCTTTGTGGAAATAAAACTCACCGTGATTGGCATCGTTGTGTGCCATAACATTGGACATGCTGCCGGCGCCTCGGAAGGCGTACCGGTACACGTAGATCGGCTGCCCAGACTTGGCGGCGTGGAGCTGCGCCAACTTGCCCACAGCAACCACGAAGTAACGGTCGCCTAGAGCCTGCGAAATAGAGATACATTTAAGGAAATAATCATATTATAGGAATCTTGGTTTTAGTCAGAACATCAAAGTAGTATCAAAGTGAGTAGTTAGAACATCAAAGGCTGCGCAAGTTTTCGAAGTCATGGCTTCCAAGTTTGAAATTAAGTACTTTAATTACAAACGGATTAGTTTGGTTAAGGATATCATAAACGTGAATTTCGTCACTGAAGAGCGAACTTGAGAGGACGAGTTTGATAGGACAAAGGCGGTCTTAAGTTTTTGCAATGTGGGCAGGTGAACCCTCAGTGTCTCTAACGAAAATCAACGCAAAATTAGGCACGTATAGTTAAGTGCTTATCAATAACGTTCAATAGAATAAATGTTCGGATTTCAAAACTCGAATGGCTCATTGTAGGTATGTTTTTCCTGATCATCTCAAACCTGCTACTTTTGCGCTATCGGTTAATAATACCCAAAAGGTAAGTTCTAAAATATTTGCAAACACAGCGGCGGAACCCGCGTCGTTAAACCTATAGAAAATAAATGAAGAACCAATTCATCACCTCTCGCTTTCTAAGTCAAAACCTCTGAGCTGACGAAGTTTAGATATTCTATTGTACCTGAACAAGCTGCGGGAATGTCTCCTGGCTGATCGGTTCGTCTCCCAGGTAATGTTGCTTGATCTTCATCGCGACTTCATGGCGACGGTTGAAGGGAAGGGTATCGTTGTACTCGAAGATGTTGGAAGCCAATTCATTCCAACGGGCTTCCAAATCCGGCAGGATGTCGGGCTGCTCCTGGTAGGCTGTTGAAGAGATTGAGAAGTGTTGGTAATCGGTTTTGGAGACTTCTTTTGTAATGGATTGGCGACATCATCAACCGTTAAAGCTTGGAAATCCCATAAAATGTAATTTTTTCGGGATTTTCTGTAACCTAACCTTATAAATTGGGATAACGGTAGAAAGATAATGATTATGGAATTACAATCATAGTTGAATCACAGCCGCGGACAGTCAGTTAAGAACGAAGCAAAAAATTCGTCACTTACTAGCAGCAGGGTATAGTCCCTCCTCAGAGGTCACGGAGGTGATAAGCGGTACTTTCATCATGCTGCCGGACTTGGTTGCGTGGTACGCGGACTTCTGGAGGAACGGCCCCCGCACTCCTGGCGCCTCCACTACTGGCGTGAACGGTGTGAGCATGTGTACCCTCCATTCCTGGGGAGAAAAAATTTTGGTACATTGAAAAAACACACTTTTTAAAGTCGAACTTCTTTTTTTATATCGATGATGAATCTGGATATTATTATTTGAACTCTTTGGGATCAGTAGGTGGCTACATTTATTGCTGCGTCAGAGGCGTTGTACAGATCGTCAAAGGAGCATGTGTTCAGACAATTGTGGCAGGGACATAGCCTGATCAGGAGCTTCACAATTGTGAACACCTTTCTAATCACCTTTTTAATCGACTCTATTCTCTATTCTATTCGAATAGAGTCGATTAAAAAGGTGATTGCTAAACTTACTGAAATAATGCATTATTCAACCAAAATTCGCTGTAATCCCTAGCCACATTCTTCACTAAGCGGAAACACCACAAAACGGAACAAAATAAACGTACAAGCATCTCAATCTGCGCGTTGACGATGGACTCAGCAGGTCTGTATTTCAGGCAGTCTAGCATTTCCTTGTTGTTGGTGGTGGGACATCCCACGATGGCGGCCAGGGTCTTCGCCTTCTCTGCTGGCTTGATGGAGTGCGACCACGGGGCGAGGGCGGAGCCGCTGAATGCTATGCCTCGAGAGAATGTGCCTGAAGAATGATTGGAGAAGATTGAGACAATTATATCAATGTTTTGCTCATTATCACATTACTTCACTCTCAGAATCTGTAATATATTCTAGCCTGTTATACGAATTATTTATATGTTTTATTTAATGTTATAAATCTGAAGAGTTTATTTGTTTGTTTAGACGCGCTAATCTCTGGAAATATCACTCGGATAGGAAACAATTTTTAATAGTATATTATAGCCAAATTCATGAGGAATAGTATAGGCTATTAAGCATCATGCTATGGCTCACGAGAGCGGAGCAGTAATCAGAGACGTAACTTAACGCGGGTGAAAAAATCCAAGCACACGAAGTCGCAGGCAGAAGCTTGTCATGTAATAAAGAATGTACTGGCTAGATAGTAAGTGGAGTAACGGGGAAATAGTAATAGATGGGGAAGTACTACCACCATACCTATTTCTGCCGCAAAGGAGCATTGCTGCGTTCCGGCTTAAAAGGTTTGTGTGCCGGTAAAATTACAGGCACATGAGACATTTCAGCTTTGTTTCTGGGATGGCAACGCATTTGCAAGGCCTCTGGTATTGCAGATGTGTATAAGCAGAGGTGACCACTTATCATCAGGTGGGCCGTCAGTTTGCATGTCATCCAAAGAAGTTAAAAAAAATGTGGCAGTCTATTATAAGCTGAATATAATAACGATGACCTTCAGATCTCAATAACCTGTTTATCTCATTGATTGCGCAAGATGACATTGCAATGATTTACATAATTTTGTTACCAAACAAGTTATTTAATAATGGACACAAATGTATAGAAAAGGTTATCAATATCAGGTAATATTATGTTATTTCGTTTTGATTGTGACTTCCAATTGTTTTACCAATTAGCGTGCTCTCTGGTCGTTTCTTTGAACTTTTTTAATTAAAAATTTTGTAAGTTGAAAATGTTTTCCATCAATGTGGATGACATTTTGAGGAAGGGTCGCTTTCACTTCACAATTTAAATGAGAACTTCGATGTTGGCACTTCAAGCCGAATACCAGTAAATCATTTAGAAGAACTGAAATCGTGCGTTTTCAACCGTGTTCACCCAAAGTGCAAAAAAATATATACAGGTAACTATACAGGATGTTGGTCTAAACCAGGGACATATTTTAAGGGAGTTTAGTGCTTAAGAAAATTAACCACATTCACTACTGAAATCAAACTAAAAACAGCTACAAAAAATCAGCTGTTCCTTACATATTGTCGAGTTAAGCGAACATAAATGTATGGAGCAGTTAATTTTCTATTTCGATTTTACGGTTCGTATTAAGTAGTAAGAGTGGTTCATTTTCATGACTACTACACTTCTTTAAAGCAAGCCCCTGGTTTACCCTAAAACCCTGTATAAACATTAAAATGAACCCTTATTTAAATATAAAGAAGCAAGTCTTAGCCTCCCACCCATACTCCTGAGACATAGTATGAAAAGATTTAGGTAGGTAGGTACCTAAACATGTCAACAGACAATCCGATTTAAGAAATCGATTCAACTGACACTAGGATTTTCCGTGAGAGATAAATCCGAAATACGAGTGACTTTTCGATCTTTTTCAGAATTCCTGCAAATTCCAGTAAAGCTGTATTGTCGAAACAGCTAAGTGTGAGTTGAACTCACACACGAAGGGTGCCGTACGACCGTGCAATTGGGTAGACGACGCCATTAAATAATAACTTCAAGACACAACTTAACTAAAAAAACACTTTATTTTAGTCCTGAAAACCCGATACATTTTTAAATAACTATAAAATTCGATTTTTGGTTGCTTTGAATTCAATAAATAGTTAGTGAATTGGGATGACAAAAATGTGACGTCATAGTTTAGTATTACGGAAGGGGCCACTGAGGGCCGATGCCTGCCGGGGCTGCGGGTTGTTCGCAAGAGTTACCGCGCCCCCATGCCAACATGGGTGGGTTTTAGTCAGTAAAAGTCTGACACTCCCTCCCGCCCCGCCCAGAGCGGGAGAAGTTGTTTGATGATTTCCCACCCACCAAAAAAAAAAATAGTTTAGTATTGTCATACAAAATCTATGAGGGAATCGAATTTTGACAGCTCATAAAAAGTTTGTCAATTGATTAATGGTGTCATCCACTTGTCAATTTTAAGATCGAGAAAAAAAACACCGGGAATTCACTTTTCTTCCCTCTTTTTATTATTTGTAGTTAAAGCGGCAATAGAAATACATACTCTGTGGCAATTTCGCTTGTCTATCTATTACGGTACATAAAATACAGCCCGCTGATAGACAGACGGACCGGCGGACAATAAAAGCTAAGTAATAGGGTCTCTGACACCCTTTGGGTACGGACTACGGAACCCTGAAAAGGAACACGTAGTAATCGCCTTTGTGTCTGTGCCAGTCGTGCCGCAGCTTTTCATTTTAGTGATCGTTTGACGTAGAAAATGGTGGACCAATTAGTCCAAACAGACGTTGGATTAAGCTGAATTTGGTTTGTAAATAAATTATGTACTTTCGTTCCCACATGTTGTTGTATGTCGGTATGGAGAAGGACGAGCAAGACACTCATGTTACAATATTCACCTTGATTGCCACAAACTATATTTTTTAACATAACATACCATCACGCCTGTATTCCCCGAAGGATTAGGCAGAGGTGTACCAATTTACACCCACAGTTCGCCGGTATGTTTAGGTTCCATGTAATAGGGGTTGAGACTATTGTCATTAACGGGGCACAAATCCTAACTCCAAAATGCTACTGAGAATTTTACAGAAAAACCCAAAAACACTTTTTGCTCGACAAGAGAATCGAACCCAAGACCTCTAGCGTAGCAGTCGCACTTAGGACCACTAGGCTAACGAGGCAGTTATTATTATTGGCTATATTTTTTGCCCAAAAAATTTAAGATCCGTCAGATTTACGCGGATAAATTGCGGTCACAAGCTAGTAACAGAAACTACAATTTCTCAGTTTCTCTGTTTTTTCTTATGTTGAGATAACGACACGGTGCCGATACCTGTGAATGTACGTTGAACAAAAGATATAAGTAACCAGTGTTGTCAGATAAAGTTGAAATTTCCTTCCAAATTGTTGGATTTTTTTTTATGGGACAAGCCCGCCACACTTTTTCCAACCACTGCAATTTCTGTAAGCCAGAATCAACAGTGGAGACCGCCAGAAGAGCGCCGAGGCAATAAAGCTCGACGAGTCCCGGAGAAACGATATAACTGTCTTGGATCCCGCAACGAAATCCCGCAAATTGATGGATGTCTGAGAATTGAATTTACATACATACATACATAAACTTACGCCTTTTTCCCATGGGGGTAGGCAGAAACCACAGAAAGCCACCTGCTACGTTCTTTGCATACTTCTTTCGCCTCGTCCACGTTCATACATCTGTTCATACAAGCACGCCGGTTACGAGTACTGCGCACCCTACCTTTAATTGAATTAGAATTTAATTTAATTTTACTGAATTAAATTATTATTTAATTATTTAATTATTATTTAATTATTTAATTATTATTTAATTTAATTTTACTGAATTAAACTGTTGGTTTTCTTATCATTAAATTAAATTTTATTCGAAACCATCATTCAGTGTCTGAAAAAAAATCTATTGTATGTGACGGCATGGCTACTTATCTCTTTTGGTACCTGTACTTAGTAAGAACAAAGAGTTTTCTGTGGGAAGTAAAAAGCTGATATTTACTTAGCCACACTATGTTAGGTTAGTGAAATCGTTTGGCTTTCACTGAATATTTTATGACATTCTAGTGTTGTTTCAAACTGCGGTTCAGAACTACGAGGGTAGGTTTTTGTTTTAAAATTGCCGTTCTGCAGTACTTTAGGTTTTTAGTGGTACTTCAGGATCTTATCAGTTACCTGGCTAACGGTTTTTTACGGGTATGGTAATATAACCGCCACGAGTCGTGAGCACAAACCTTAAGTTAATTTTTGGGTTTCTTTTTGGATTTTTTGGGGCGCTGACGCTGCATGCGATCGGTCCGGCTGACGCACCAACCCCAGAAACCAGACCAAAAAAAAACAAAAATCAACTTTACGTTTGTGCTCACGACTCGTGGCGGCAACTATAATGCAATTTCTCATAAGTATCGTTCTTTATATAGTGTTGGGAGGAGTGAAGGGTGATTTTAACCCGTTGATAAAGCACGTAGTCATCAAGAAAATTGACCTTATTTATATGCTTATAGAATCTTGTTACCTGTCGGTATTCAGGTAAACGGGTGGTGACAATTTATTTTTATGAGACCGCAGACGTGTCAAAGTGCTGGATTCCTTAATTTCGGGTTTTCGTTTAACTGGCACATCTTTAATAACACTCGAAAATCAACCTTACTGCTTAGAAAACATAATTATACATACATAAACTCACGACTTTTTCCCATGAAGGTAGACAGAAACCACAGAACGCCACCTGCTATGATCCTTAAATACTTCTTTCGCCTCGTCCACGTTCATACATCTGTTCATACCAGCACGCCGGTTACGAGTACTGCGCACGCGACCTTTCTGAAGAACCTCACCAATAAGGTTAGGGTAGGTCTTTCTAGGGCATCCTCTCCCGGCGTTGCCACTCACATCTGCCATATAAATCCCTTTCGTTAGTCGCCTTTCACTCATCCTCTCCACATGACCGAACCATCTAAGCATACTCTTTTCTACTTTTGTCATTACATCCTCTTTTAATCCGCAACGTTCTCGTATCGTTTCATTCCTCACTCTATCGTTCAAAGTTACACCACACATACTTCGCAAGGACCGCATCTCCACAGCATTTATCCTACTTTCATCCAATAAGGTCAGGGTAGGAAAAACATGTGCTTTTTAAGCAATTTTTTTACCATTACCTCTTTCTTGGCCGTGACGTCTTCTGCATCGAATAGTTATTTTGGGCAGTCGTTTTTGTTTTTAAATTACTATTTTTTGAAAAACGCTTAAACAATTTTTGTTTTTCAAGTGTCTAAATGCAATGTTTCATGGTTTGATCTTCAAAAATGACGGACACCCATACAAAGTTCCATGCCCTATTTAAACTCATTCGAGCCCTTTTCTAGCGACAAAAGGTAGCCATTGTCCTTCTTCTTGGTCTTATTTATCTCTGTACCAAATTTCATCCAGTTCCTACCCTAAAGTACCTACAAGTATACTTGAACAAGCAACTGATTGTACCTCCAATTTGTTAATTGTAACACGCTCCAATATGTCCTAATATAACAAGCAGGTTTGAGATAATTATCGATAGAAACTAACATAAATCCGTGAAGGTAATATAAAGTTTAGTGAATAATAAAACGATGTTACTACCTCGGAGACATGTTATCTATACTTATATTATAAAGCTGAAGAGTTTGTTTGTTTGTTTGTTTGGTTAAACGCGCTAATCTCAGGAACTACTGGATTGAATTGAAATATTATTTTTGTGCTAGATAGTTCATTTATCGAGGAAGGCTATAGGCTATAAAACATCACGCTACGACTAATAGGTGCGGAGCAGTAACCAAAAAAGTAACCTAATGCGGGTGACAAAACTACGCGGACGAAGTCGCGAGCAGAAGCTAGTTTGTAATAAAAAAGATATGGACCGAAATATGACACACTATGCTTTTTTGATTTGAAAGAGAGTTCAGCAAAAGTTTTAAATAAAGAACGTCGCTATTATATACGGGTTCATGTTGAACAAAAAGTTACAATTACTTTATGGTGCTTACAATTAGTATCGCATAATAATATTAAAAAAGCTATCAAACTCGTTCAACCTAAATAAATATTATTAGTCGCCTCTTATGCATGAGGTTGTCGGTTCGATGCGGGGCATGTACTGATGTGACTTTTTTAATTCCCATGTCCTTTCTTCACTACATCGGTGAAGCAAAATATCATGTGGAAACCTGGACTGATAATTAGTATAAGTCTGAAATCGCCAATCCGCCTTGAGCAAGCAAGGTCACCAATGCTTGTGCGTTAGAAGAGGTCTGGGTCCTGCAGTGGCCCAAAAATAGGCTGGTATTATTTACGTACGAAACTGCTATTCTTAATTTAAAAATCAATCGCATTTATGTACTCTACGCGCTCGCGCTTGGCTCTGAGCTTACATTTGAATTTCGAAATGTTTATTCGATGTATTTTTGTCATTTTTACGACAACAGAAAATTACATTAGGACACATACGAAGTTCAGAGACGTCGTTGGTCATAAATAAACTTTTATATCCTACTAGCTTTTGCCCGCGAATTCGTCTTCATAGAGTTTAAAATGAAGCCAAAATTCTTATCTAAATTATACCACGGGAACACAAAAACGGGTATAAAATATTGTCTATGTGCTATTTCAGACAATTATCTTTCCGACAAATTTTACTCAGATCCGTTCAGAAGTTATAGCGTGATTGAGTTGAACAAACATCCAAACTTTCGCATTTAATATAGAAGTAAGAAGTTTGTAGGTATACACCGTAGCTTCATTCACGATTCTACAGCAATCTTCGATTAGTGCTATCATAACTATCTAGATATCAGTATAAATATATCACTTGGTACAACTTGTACGTGAGCGAAAACTGGTAGCGATTAATTTAGTTGCTTTGCTGTTGATATCTACAAAGCCACGAGGCAAGAGATTGAAGTTTGATTTGCGATCGAGTTGCGAGTACTAGCGAAGTATTTCGTTCAATTAGGTAGACGACACCATTAAATAATAATTCTAAGACACAACTTCTCTTTAAGAAACACTTTATTTTACCCCTGATAACCCGTAAATTTCTAAATAACTATAAAATTAGATTTTTTGTTGCTTTGAAATCAATAAATAGTTAGTGAATTGAAATGTCAAAGAGTGACGTCATAGTTTAGTAATTTCATACAGAATCTATGGCGGAATCGCGTTTTGACAGCTCTTAAAAAGTATGTCAATTGATTAGTGGTGTTTTATATCCAATTGAAGTGTGTTAGACTGGTTTATAAAATCCTTGTTTTTAGGACTGACTGACGTTATTTTGTTTTTAGTGCGAACCAATAGTAGTTGGCCTCGAAAAGCACAAACTTCCAGTTAAATGGTTAATATCGATCCTTTTTATTAACATTATACTTTTCTTGAATTTCTTGTTTTTTTTTTAACTATTGAACAAATTGCTAGCACGAAAACTGTCTGCTGATAATAATTTGAACAAGTTTTTAATAACCTCGCTAATGTCGAAATAGATTCTAAAATCTATTAAACGGTGGACTCACTTGTCTAGTCACCGTTCAATATTTCCATATTATTAACCTATGCTACTACTATTTTGTGAGCATGGATGAATACATGTTTGTGCTTTTTTTATACTCAACGGAATACGGATTAGCTGGAATATATCACACAGATATTGATCTAACTTAACATAAATAGGATAATTCTTATCTTGTTTTTGTGTTCTCTTGGGGTAATGTAGGAGACAGGATTAATTCAGAAGTATACATACATGAAGTCGCGTGCAGAAGCAATTTCTTATTTTACAAGAATTTTTTTTTAAATTACATGGTGATTATTCCCGTCCGCTGCAACTCCTGAAAGCCAGAATCAACAGTCGGCCACTAGAAAAAAACCGAGGCAATGAAGCCTGACAAGTCCTGGATCCCGGAGAAATGACCTAACAGTCTTGGATCCAACAACGAAATAAATCAGAAAAAAACAGCAGATGAGTAAGAAAATACATAATTTCCACTTCGCTCCAAAGAAGCAGGAGACAGAATAGAACTAGCTCAATAGGCACAAAGAGCCGCTCACAACTGGTAAGAAGCTAGTTAAAAAAAAATTCTTACATGCCTCTCGATAACGGTGACAAGTAATGGTAATGAACGCTGGCTCCTCCCGCAGAGCACCCCGTCAGCGTGATGCTGTCAGGGTTGCCGCCGAATATCAAGATATTTTTCTTGATCCAGTGTAGGGCGAAGGACTGGTCCTTCAGCCCGTTGTTGCCTGGAACGATCTCATCGCCTGTGCTGAGGAAACCTGGGGCCATAATAAAAATTCTAATTAAAATATGAATATTTGATCATCATATAAGTAGAAATGATTAGTGATTTTAAGAGTCAATGTTAGTCAATGTTTTCGGGTATGATAGCAATACGGTAGTAACATCAAACAACAATCCATAATATTTAATCCATCTATGCATTAAACAATAATTTCAAGTCATAACCTCTTCAATTAACACGTTATTTTAGTTACGAAACCCCGATTTATTTTTATTGTTTAGACAAATATTACTATAAGTAGTTTATTTTCTTGTTTGAACTCGCTGACTGTCTAAACTGATGGTACCATTCTAAAGATTCTTTCGCAAATGGAAAGCTACGTTATTCCTGTTACAGGCTAACACGTTTATATCTCGGGGTGCAGACTCCTTTATGGTGAATTTATATCTTTCCCATATTTTCTGCGACCAAAAATATGTTCATTACGACTTACCCAACGGTCCAAGCCTATAGTTCAGGGTGACCACCACCACATCCCAATCCATGAGGTTGGAAGGATCGTACAATGCCCCCTCCCCGAACATGAAGGCTCCTCCATGGATGAACACCACCACTGGCAGGTTGGCGCCAGGACTCATCTTGGGAGTGAACACGTTCACGTAGAGGCAGTTCTCGCTACCTGGTGGAGAAGATTATTCGTGGTTACAGTCACTGTCAGTATGTTTTTAGGATCATGCAAGAGTTTCGATGAAATGGGTGCCTGAAGATGGATGACGTCGCCGAGAATGGCCGAGAAGGAGGTTGTGATCTAGACGACAGCTGGCTCAGGGTAGCGCAGGAAGAGTTCCTGGAAGGGCTTCGAAGAAGCAATTCTGTCCGATTTTTGTGAGAAAAGAGGACTTTGTTCTACCATTATTTTCAACAGTGTTAAGAAGTAGTAAAAGTCGTTTTACCTATGATTTTCTTTAGATCAGGCTCGTACTGAAGGCAGCCGGGGAGATACCTGGTGGCATCCCATACTCCGATCCATGACTTCAGCTTTTGCGGTTCCTGTACCAACAAACATAACATAAATATATTAACAACAAAAAAAGGGATTTATATGACAGATGTGAGTGGCAACGACGGGAGGGGACGCCCTGGAAAGACCTACCCTGACCTTATTGGTGAGGATCTTCAGAAAGGTCGGGTGCGCAGTACTCCTAACCGGCGTGCTTGTATGACCAAATGTATGAACGTGGACGAGACGAAAGGACTATGTAAGGATCGTAGCAGGTGGCGTTCTGTGGTTTCTGCCTACCTTCATGGGAAAAAGGCGTAAGTTTATGTATGTATGTGTATTTAGGTGTTTTATTCCATGTAGGACGTCGTAGCTTAGATTTACATAACTTTTATTGTTCGTTTACTGGAACAGAGTTCTTTGCTTCGAATAAATTATGAAACGAGGTTTTGTACTCTCAGTTAATCAAAGGGCGGTGTACCTGATAGTTCGAAGTTCGAATAAAGAAAACCACAAGCCATTTTCGACATGTCTTTATCTAAAATATTGAATATATGACGTGTGTGCCTATAGCATTTTTAAGGATTCATCTAAACAGTTGGTTGACACTTTTCGTGAATCAAACCCTGGCTTTTATCTTGGCCAGAGGTTAAGCATTGCCATCCAACGTGGCAATGCCGCCAGTCTTTTGGGCACTTTTCCGGTTGAGCCCGACGCGGAGGAATTTTTTGATACCATATAGTTTTATTTTCTTTTTTTGTTGTTATTATTAAGGTTTTTTATCTAATTTTAAGGTTTACAACCTTAAAATATATATTTTAAATACTTAAATTGTAAATAAAAATAAATAAATAAATATTGACGACTATTATTATGTATTAGCTTCTGTCCGCGACTTCGTTCGCGTGGTTTTCTCATCCGCTTTAAGTTACATCTTTGGTTACGGCCCCTCTTCCGTGTGTCGTAGCGTGATGTTATGTAGGCTATGGCCTTCTTCAATAAATGGACTATCCAATACAAAAATAATTTTCCAATTCGAACCAGCAGTTCTTGAGTTTAACGCTTTCAACCAAACAAACAAACTTCAGCTTTATAATATTAGTATAGATTTATTGTATTCACTCAGTTACGGGTAATAATCTTATCAAAACAAAATTATTATAATGCATTTTGGACAAACGTCTCTCGTCTCTTGACCCAAAAACCCCGGGAACTTTGTCTATTATATAATATTCGGAACAAGAGAATCCAGGCGCAATAACCACTAGTAACATATATCATGTACACCTGTAAATGTTATTTATACACTTTACCCACCTTTTTATGTGGTTTAACTTTAGTGGCACAACTCTGCCTAACCCTTCGGGGAATACAGGCGTGATGGTGTGTGTAACTTTAGCGGCGAGCTTTAATGCCCATAAAATCGATCTTTTTTTTTATGAAACACGAAACATGAAGATTTTACAGGAAAGGTGTGAGACATTTCCTGTTCCACAGACACACACACATATACATGTAGACATATTTATAGAGAAACAGCATATTAAATTATTATAAAGGTAGGGCAGAGCTTGAAGTTAACGGCCATTTCAATGTGTTTTTTTTTTTTTTTTAAAAAAACGTTGCCCCACACTAGGAATATCTCCTGTGTCGTGGGTGCATTTACAAACATATAAACTCACATACACAAACAGCCAGACCCGGAACAACTATCTGTAGGCCATACAAATATTTCTTCCGTGCGGGATTCGAACCCGCGACACGCAGCGCAGCAGCCGATCGCTCAGCCACTGCGCCAACCGTCCGTTGTGGTTATAAACAAGCCATGTTATTTAGAGTACAAAAAGATTTTAGGTCAATAGATTATTAGTGAGCTGAGAAAAAAAATAACATTTTTGTCACAGACAAGGTGCACCTGCAGCAAACGTGTTCGTGCACAAGTTCTGAACAACTTAATACTAATAACCTTCTTCTCAAATAGTCAATTTAACAACACACGCATACAATCACGCCTGTATTCCCCGAAGAGTTAGGCAGAGGTGTACCTATGTACACCCACAGTTCGCCGCTGTGTTTTGATCCCATGTAATAAGGGCGAGCCTATTGCCTCTAACCGGGCACAAATCCTAACTCCGAGCTGCTAGTGAGAATTTCATAAGAAAACCATATAACACTCTTTGCTCGACCTAGGAATCGAACCCAAGATCTTTTGCGCTTGGGACCACTAGGCTACCGACGCAGTTAACTTAATTTAACTTACCCTAAATCGATACTTTCCGATCGGCGGCCGCGCATATGGAACGCCTTGGAAGCTGGCGAAGGTCCGGCCCTTTGTAGACACCTTCCAGGTACCCTGAAGCATGCCATGAGCCACTCTTGTGGTGGGGTTCGGCGCCTGACCGGCAACCAAACCGGCGATGCTCAAAAACAAGAATAACCTCAAATACATTTTGAAAATAGAATCAAGATGGCGCGGGCATGCGTGCGTCTGCGCTGCTGGCTGGCGCACTACTGGTACTGCTGAAGTGCAAACTATTTATTGTTTAATAGCAGATTTTAGTTAAGTACAAAAACGCAGATTAGCATGTCACTAGATTCTGTAACCAAATGTATATTTTAATCCGTGCGTTTTTGCCCGTCATTAGTCATTATTTTTATTGATTGCCTCGTTGGTCTCGTGGTTGCAAGCGCAACTGTTGAGTTTGGGCTCCTTGTTTCGATGCCCAGGTCGGGCAAAAAGTGTTATTGGGATTTTGCATGAAAATATACCATCACGCCTGTATTTCCCGAAGGGTTAGGCAGAGGTGTAACAATGTACACCCACAGTTCGCCGGTATATTTAGGTCCCATGTAATAAGGGGCGAGCCTATTGCCATTAACCGGGCACAAATCCTAACTCCGAGCTGTTACTGAGAATTTCATAGAAAAACCCAATAACACTTTTTGCTCGACCTGGGAATCGAACCCAAGACCTCTAGCGTAGCAGTCGCGCTTAGGACCACTAGCAATATATTAATAATAATATAATAGTAATATATATTTTGCATGAATTATTCATATAATAGGAATTTTTTTTCGGAGCCCGGACATTGTAAGTTGGTGGTGTGACACCCTGTGTCTTGGAAAGCACGTAAAGCCGTTAGATATGCGCCTGATCTCTCCCCGTTTTTGTCGGATTGCTGTTCCATTGGGCTATGAGTTAGGGAAGAAGCGCAAACACTTGTGCACTATAATATCTGCTGCGTACTCGGCTAACCTCCATTCTAATTTGTCGCCGCGCCGTGACCGAAATCTCTGGAGAACATTTTAGTTTAAAGTCAATATTGAACATACTATCACGCCTGTATTCCCCGAAGGATTAGGCAGAGGTGTACCAATGTACACCCACAGTTCGCCGGTATGTTTAGGTCCCATGTAATAGGGGCGAGCCTGTTGCCACTTACCGGGTACAAATCCTAACTCCGAGCTGCTACTGAGAATTTTATAGAAAAACCCAATAACAGTTTGCTCGACCTGGATATTTATTTATTTATTTATTTATTTATTTACAGTATGGAGGACTTACAGCTAATACTACAGACAAACAAGGGAAAACATATACACCAGACAGCCAATTACAAGTCCTCACGTATAGCTGTGGATTATATTATATTTTGTGGTGTGAGCACAAAAACAGAAATCACACTGGCTTTATATAAAAAAAAAAAAAAATACAAATACGTTGCTTATATATATATTATATTATATACTATATATTACCTACTATTGAAAAATTTGAGGCTTAAGCACCTTATATATTATTATATTGAACCCAAGAACCTCTAGCGTAGCAATCGCGCTTAGGACCACTAGGCTGAACGAGGCAGTCGAGGCGTATGTCACCTACAAAGTAAACGGCAAGCCAGGACAAGGGCAAACTGGTATAAAACCACAGCTATCCTCTGAACATCACTGACAATAACAATTTTAGATGAGAATATTTTCTTGTTTCATATTTCGTGATTTTTCAACATTCGGGTTTTAGTTTTGAAACTTATTTTTTAAGTTTTTTGTTTAGTATTCATCCGTTGGAACTTGTAAGTGGTTTTAGGTAAATTTTGTATTTTCTACAAGCAATTTACGATAGCTAAAAGTTTCTCAAATAAAGTTAACGAAGGTAACTACTTTTGTTGATAGACTTGGTAATGTTTATCTAGTTCTTGAGAACTCTGGGCTTCATTCGGGATGTTTTTTTTTTTAATTTTTTTTTTTTTGTTGGGTGGGAAATCATCAAATAACTTCTCCCGCCCTGGGCGGGACGGGAGGGAGTGTCAGACTTTTACTGACTAAAACCCACCCATGTTCCTTCTTGTGCCGTTTGCGTTCCGGGGGCGCGGTATCTCTTGCGAACAACCCGCAGCCCCGGAAATTCAGGATGTCTACCGTTCAGTTCTTAAGAGACAGCCCAGAGAGTTATCTGTGATTGCTTCAAAAAGAATACGTCATGGTTAGCACAGTGGCTAAGCTTTTGGCTGCTGTGCTGCGTATCGGGGGTTCGATTCATGCACGGACCAAATATTTTCATGGCCTAGAGGTTAAATAGGTTCCGGTTCTGATTGTATGTGTATGTGAGTTGATATGTTTGTAAATACACCTACGATACAAGAGAAATCGATCGATCCTAGTGTGATGGGCAACTAATTCTAAAAAAAGAAATATCTGTTCATTGGTGAAACAAAAGAAAAATAGCCAATTATGTAAGTTCATTACAGTTTGGGCTTTAATAACTGAAGACGAAGCTGTAATTTCGTCAAAATTATTCTTTAAAAGATTGAAAACTCGGCGTCTTCCCAGATGTATCGTAAAATTTTCAGATTCCGGCGTCATAACAATCTTATAGCCCATATACTGGTAGCTGGTAGATAGAATACAACACATACATAATAAATGTATGTGCCAATACGTGTTTATGTAAAATGTATGCAAATTTTAATGGAAATCGGCCGTCTAAACAGCGACGCCGTGAAATTGGGATAAGTATGTGAAGTGGGCTTTTATGAATACTCAAGGTTACTTCACAAATGTGACCTACATTTGTGAACCAACAATTATTACTAGGTTATGCCTGCCTCATCGTCCGCGTGAGGGTCGGATATCACGGTTTTTTTTGCACGGAACTCTAATTCTTTTTCTAATATAAAAGCAGCCAAAGTTACTATTTATAACATTAGCTATCTGCCAGTTACAGTTTCATCAAAATCGGTCCAGTTTTGTGATTACCCAGAACAAACAGACATCCAAAAATATACGCTTTTTTTTGGTATAAGTACCATGTAAACATATATTATTATTACATTACTTTGAATTTGGTGAGAATGCTGAAGTGCACCTGGTGTAGAACCTGGTGGTGCTGTAATTAGAAGATTAGAAGCAGGACGCTGCCCCATTTAGGATAATCCCTTAGTCGACCTTCAACAGACTTACTAATTAGAACACGAAACGACTGTTCATTTCAGAGAAATTCACTCTTTTTAGAAGTTTTGACTAGGGACCTACAATCAACGTAATTAGAACGTTACGACTTACAAGTTAAGGTAGGAAGTAATTGAATAACTTTAATCAAAAACAAGAAAGACGAGGAAGGGTTGGCCGTTTGGTGGCGCGATGGGCAGACGACATTGTTATCAAGGTGGGTAAATCCTGGGTGAGGCCGGCACGGGACTGAGGAGGTTCCGTGGAAAGGGCGTACATTAGTGGGATCCCTGGTGGGAAAGAAATACGCGGGGTGGCTTTTAGTCAGTCAGAGTTTGACATACGCCTATATAATGATGGATGGGGACGCCGTAGAAAGACCTACCTTGACCTTATTGGTGAGGTTCTTCAGAAAGGTCGGATCCGCAGTACTCGTAATCGGCATGCTTGTGTGACCAGATTTATAAACGTGGACGAGGCGAAAGAAGTATGTGAGGATTGTAGCAGGTGGCGTTCTGTGGTTTCTGCCTACCTTCATGGGAAAAAGGCGTGAGTTTATGTATGTATGTATTAATAATACAATTTTTTATTGTACAAAACGAAAAAAGTGCTACTGCCTCGTTGCCCTAGTGGTCCTACGCGCGACTGCTACGCTAGAGGTCTTGGGTTCGATTCCCAGGTCGAGCAAAAAGTGTTATTGGGTTTTTCTATGAGATTCTCAGTAGCAGCTCGGAGTTTAGATTTGTGCCCGGTTAATTGCAATAGGCTCGCCCCCTATGACATGGGACCTAAACATACCGTCGGACTGTGGGTGTACATTGCCACACCTCTGCCTAACCCTTCGGGGAATACAGACGTGATCGTATGCATGTAAAACGACAAAAGTACATAGTAGTGTCTTATGACAAAGTTGTACAGTAGAGGTACACAGGGTTCATAATAGAACGCCTGAGTTCGAAACGAGGCAATAAGCCTGTCTTAGAAGCCAATGTGCCCGGTATTTCAGAGACATACAACTATTCTAATAACAACAATCATATAAATACTTCTAGGATAATAGTAAAAACCAAGAATATCATGTACAGTCAACAAAAGAGATAAGTAACCAGATGGTCTAATATCGTTGAAGTTTTCTTTGAAGCCGGTGGTCGTTTTTTATGAAATTTAATTTAATTAATGAACTATTCATTGTTTATTATTAAAACTAAATTTAATTCAAAAACATTTATTGGTTTTTAATAAACTTTGTATTTATTAGTCGACTCTGGTTACTTATCTGTTTTGCTGACTGTATTTAACTAGTTATGAAATTATTTTAATAAGACATTCTTATTTCATATTTGTTCCGCGCAGGATTAAAACCCGCGACACGCAGCGCAGCAGCCGTTCGCTCAGCCACTGCGCTAACCGTGACGTCATTTCATTTGAAAGTGTCTCGAGTATTGTACGGTTTTTGTTGAGATCTCCCATTGTACAACCAGGTCACGTTTTAAATGCTCCAAATTAGGAAAACCCACTCTATTACGTCACAACCTTGTATGTTACATTATTGTCTAGTTTTACATCCATTACTGCTTGACAAGGTGATATATGGTAAGAAAGTTGATCTAAAACGGCATTGGGTATGCAATAATGAGAAAACGTCGTTGTGTTTCAGTAACGTGGTCCTTCAACAAACACTGAAGCCGTATGAATTTCTGGAATTAATTGAAGCGGAAGTCAATTTAAATATAATTAAAATGTTGTTGGAATATTGTTAATTTATTGGCGAGTGAAGAAGGCTTTCGTTTGCATTCGTTTTGCTTTCTAAAAATAGTCAATAAAAAAGGTGAAAATTCAATTGTGCAGTAATATTTAGGTATTTCACTTAGGTGCCGCGTTATGTTAGTGATATCAGACATTTTTCTGCTGATGTTAAAAAGCTAATTACAAAAAATCAACCCTTTACAACATTTTTTAAACATTTACCTAACTGAGCTCACAAAGCGAAATCGAGCGCTAAAATATGACCTCAGTTTAATTCATCACATACCACCACCTACGCCTGTATTCCCCGAAAGGTTAGGCAGAGGTGTAACAATGTGCACCCACAGTTCGCCAGTTTGTTTAGGACCCATGTAATAGGGGGCGAGCCTATTGCCATTAACCGGGCACAGATCCAAACTCCGAGCTGCTACTGAGAATTTCATAGAAAATCCCAATAACACTTTGCTCGACCTGGGTATGGAACCCAAGAAACTCTAGCGTAGCAGTCGCGCTTAGGACCACTAGGCTAACGAGGCACTTCATCATAGTGAAAAAATAATCATACCAGCCTATTATTGTCCTACTGCAGTGCAAAAGCCTCTTCTCATACAGATAAGGCACTAGTATTGATCACAAATTATCACGCTTGCTCAAGGCGCATCGGCGATTTCAGTTTTACGTTAATTATAGTCCAGGTTTCCTCACCATGTTTTCCTTCACCGATGTCCTTGAAGTCCAAGATAAACTTAGAAAGTACATCATGAATAGGAAAAGTCACATTGGTACTTCCATAGTTTCGAACCTAACATACCCATATTGGTTTCAACATAGTTGGCTATAAAATCTATACTAATATTATAAAGCTGAAGAGTTTGTTTGTTTGAACGCGCTAATCTCAGGAACTACTGGTTAGAATTGAAAAAATCTTTTTGTGTTGGATAATTCATTTATCGAGGAAGGCTATAGGCTATATAACATTACGTTACGATCAAAAGGTGCTGAGCAGTAACCAAAAACGTAACTTAATGCGGGAGAAAATACTACGCGAACGAAGTCGCTGGCTATAAGCTAGTTAATTATAAATAGAAAGTTTTCATATCTTCACAATCGATACTAAGTTTTCCGAACAAGAACGATAGTGTCGTGACCTTATTTGAAACAATTATGTACTCTTTTTAAACGGCATAAGGTTCAAAATGGACTTCGATGACGTCAATTACTTAAGTTTCCTAGACTTGTAGGACGGATAGTTTTCAGTAACTGAAGTTATTATATGCTTATGACACACACCCACTTTAGTATTGATTTTTCGTGAAACCATACCTACTTCAGAGGTCTTCAGCGATCGCAAATAACAGCTAGGTACAGTCAGCAATTTATGTCGCTGAGTATAATTTTGTATGTGATTTTAATAGTTACATATTCTTTATTCATTTTTACGGCACTCTGGTTAAAGGTTTGGTCTGTTTGTTATACAAGCTTATTTGGGGTTGAAACACTAGGGCCATGGGGACCGAGCGCTCATCTAGTTTTTCGTGATATCACCAAGCGACTGATCGACTCTTCACGTGACCAAAGGGCTGGCCTTTTCTTGGGCCAAAGAATCAGCATTGCTATACAACGTGGCAATGCTGCCAGCCTTTCATCTGCAGCCTTTGATCTAACGATTAACGATCCAACTGAATGCAGCTCACTTGCGTGCGTCACTTGCGTGCAGCGTCAGTGGCCCAAAAACCCAGGAAGGAACCCATAAACCCAGAAATTTACTTGACATTTGCGCTCACGACTCGTGGCGGCTAATATACCTACTACGACACCTTGATCTTAGGTAACTAGCATCAACTTTCCAACCGACCGACTCCTTGACAATTCAAAATTGCCTGTAAATGGTCTAATTGAAATAAATGCTTTAACTTTGAGTTTGACCGTTTCAGGTTTCTCATCATCATCTACTTAGCCTTTTCCCAACTATGTTGGGGTTGGCTTCCAGTCTAACCGGATGCAGCTGAATACCAGTGTTTTACATGGAGCGACTGCCTGTCTGACCTCCACAACCCAGTTACTGGGCAACACGATACCTCTTGGTCAGACTGGTTGTCAGACTTCCTGGCTTCTGACTATCCGTAACGACTGTCAAAGACCGTTTCAGGTTTCTGATAAACAAAAATCAAGGTTAAAAAGAACAACTCCAAACTTCTGCGTACCTGTAATATAAGAGGGCCAATATACTTAAAGTGATCAAAATTGATCAAATTACCCTTTCTATCTAATTAATATTGTCTTAAAGTGTAATTTTGTAAGTGAACCGAATCTAGGTAATTGGTTATAAACCGGCTTTTAAATAATAATAAACATAATTACCCAGTCCTGGGGTTCCCAAACTGTGCGCTGCGGTGCCTTGGTGTGCCGTAGAGGTAAGGAGTGGCGCCGTCAGCCATACTTCTTTGCTTTGAAAAAATGTGTGGGAGATCACCAAACACACATGTTACATTTTCCATTGAATTTTCTTTCTAACTAAAGACCTTGACCTTTATAGGTAAGGTTTTTCAGAAAGGTCAGGTGCGTAGTTCTCGTAACCGGCGTGATTGTATGAACATGGACGAGGCGAAAGAAGTAAGGATCTTAGCAGGTGACATTCTGTGGTTTTTGCTTACCCCCATAAGAAAAAGGCGTGAGTTTATCTATGTATGTATTTTATTTCCTTTTAATTTCAACAACGGCGTCCCCTTGCGGTTTTAATAACCCGCGTTAAACTATTTTTTTGTTTGTTTGTATCGAATAGGCTCTGAAATTACTGCATCGATTTACCCATTAACCATTAACCATTAATTGATTTAACCATTGATTTAACCATTTTTAACCACCGAAGCAAAAACCACGGGGTGTTATAAGTTTGACGTGTCTGTGTGTGTGTCTGTCTGTGGCATCGTAGCTCCCGAACGCATAAACCGATTTTGATTTAGTTTGAAAGGTTTATTAGTCGAGACTGTTCTTAGCTAGATATGTTTGATGAAAATCAAAGTTATCAGCTCTTTTGTTAGCTGCGGTAGGCATTTTTATTTTTAAGTCGGGGGGTAATTAAACATTGTAATTTTTTCACCAATAGACAGCACATTATTTCTGAGTAACATAGGCTATATAACATCATGCTACGACTCACGGGAGCGGAGCAGTAACCAATAACGTATCTTTACGCGGGTGAAATAAGCAACGCGGACGAAGTTGCGGGCAATTCGCTAGTAAATAATAAAAGTATTCTAATCTATAGTAATATTAAAGCTGAAGAATTTGTTTGTTTGATTAAACGCACTAATTTCAGGAACTACTGGTTGCCATCACGCCTGTATTCCCCGAAGGGTTAGGCAGAGGTGTAACGATGTACACCCACAGTTCACCGGTATATTTAGGTCCCATGTAATAAGGGGCGAGCCTATTGCCATTAACCGGGCACAAATCCTAACTCCGAGCTGCTACTGAGAATTTCATAGAAAAACCCAATAACTCTTTTTCCTCGACCTGGGAGTCGAACCCAAGACCTCTAACAAGAACTATTGGTTGGAATCGAAAAAATCTTTTTGTGTTGGATAGTTCATTTATCGAGAAAGGCTATAGGCGATATAACATCACGCTACGACCAATAGGGGCGGAGCAGTAACCAAAGACGTAACCTAATGCGAGTGAAAACACTACGCGGACAAAGTCGCGAGCAAAAGCTTACATGTTAATATAAGTATAAAACTCAGCTTCATATAGTATATTTGGACCCTATTTCGACTAGTCAGGGTGCCGAAACAAAATACCAGCCTTGTAATTGCGACGCTAACTGAAAAAGTTTGGAAGCCCCTGGAATAGTATACCGCTATGCAGTAATGAACTTGTATTGTTACGTGTTGGAAACTCTGGGTTCAAATTGTTATATTAATTTATAGTTAGTTTCAATCTAATTAGTTGGTTGTTTCACCTGAAGTCTAATATTTTGTTGTAGGTTTATTACTGTTATTGCTGTATATTATACAAGGCTATAGATTAACAAAATGGACGTTTTGCCTACTAGTCTGTATTTTTTAAAATTAAAAATTTTAAGTAACTCTCCACAGAAGAATAAAAATCCCTACCGCAGCTAACAAAAGAGCTGATAACTTTGGAACCGCTGAACCAATTTCCATCAAACATAGCTAAGAACACTCGCGACTAATTCACCTTTCAAACAAAAAAGAATTAACAAAATATGAAAATACCGTAGCATGACAAAAAGTGAACTTAAAATTAAAATCGGGCAAGAAATACGGGTTTTTTTTATGGATAGAAATAATTCAAATGACTCCCCTCGCCCTGGGAGGGCGGGAGGGAGTGCCAGACTTTTACTGACTAAAACCCATCCATGTCCCTTCTTGTGCCCTTTGCATTCCAGGGGCGCGGTATCTCTTACGAACAACCCGCAGCCCCGGCAGGCATCGGCCCTGAGTGGCCACTTCAAAATTTTGCTGACATCTCCTTGAGGCGCGCGTGGAACACAAACGCGCCGTCGACACAGCCTGTCGTTATGCAACGTACAGACGGTGAGCTACCCATTGTGGACGGCGACCACAGGCCCGCGCCTACGGTGGCCGGGAGTGGCCTCGCAGCAATCATGCACCGATTAGACAGAGAGATCCGACATGAACTGTAACGTTACATAACACTCCGTGTTAAATTTTATTTTGCTAGAAACAGATGGGAACAAATCGTCAATGGAAATATCTATTAAATGTAATATATATATATATAAAATTAATTATATATATATAATATATATATGATTATACATATATTTTATATCTATTAAATTTCATAGTTATTTGAAAGATAGTTTTACTAAACGGTTTATTACATGAACGAGGATTCATTTTTTTTATTTAAAAACAACATGCATATGCTAATCGCACATGAAGGGTTCCGTACAACTGTACAATATTTAAAACTACATATAAAAATAACACGTATCTTGTATGGGGATCCCCCTTTTTGAACATTATTTGTATCCTTTTTTAACCCCCGACACAAAAACGACGCGGTGTTATAAGCTTAACGTGACTGTGTGTTTCTGTCTCTGGCATCGTAGCTCCAGAACGAATGAACCGATTTGGATTTAGTTTTTTTTGTTTGAAAGGTGAATTAATCGGGAATGTTCTTAGCTATGTTAAAAGTTATCAGCTCTTTTGTTAGCTGCCTCAGGATATTTTTTCATTCTTCGGTCGGGGGTTACTTAAAATTTTTAATTTTGTGTTTTTTGATAGAGCAGTTACATACTTTGTAAATAAGTGGCATTTCGGTTATTAAGATTTAGCCCTGTGGTAGAGGCACAGACAGACCGACAGCGGAGTCTCAGGTTCTGTTTGACCCTCTTTTGGAACAGAACCCTAAAAACCTAATACATCAATAAAACATTAGGTATATATTATGTGTTTGATTGACGTCTTCTAAACATAAAGTGGGATGCAATATTCCGTTGTAAAATCCACACTGAACGATAAAGTTACTAACAAGAGTAATGTTCACCCATTTATAATGATGAGAAGTTTTGAGTGTACCTACAGTCAGCAAGAAAAGGCATTTAATTTGTTTTTTTTTTAATCTTAAAAAAATTGCAGTAATACGTAATAGATATTAATTATTTGAAATGCTGAAAAGCAATGTGGACTGCCTCATTAGCCTAGTGATGCTAAGTGCTACACTAGAGGTCTTGGGTTCGATTTCCAGCAAAAAGTGTTATTAGGTTTTTCTAAAAAAATCTCAGAGGCAGCTCGGAGTTGGTATTTGTGCCCGGTTAATGGCAATAGGCTCTCCCGCTATTAGGGACCCCTAAACATACCGGCGAACTGTGGGTACACCTCTGCCTAACCATTTCGGAAATACGGGCGTGGTGGTATGTATGTATATTTTATTTCGTATCTGTGAATATGATAATGTAGAAGTGACAGTGTTAATCGAATTTTGGTGCTGATTGTACTTCGTAATAATCTTGTAATGGTAGGAGGATGTTGTACGAGACTTTAGACCCAGCTTTGGTCAAATGCAAACTGTAAATATGCTTGAATAATTTATAATGCTACTTCCCAATTCCCTTTGAACTATTTAATCTCGGATTAAGGCTTGTAAATGGATGCATTTATGCAAATTTCTACGAATTCTGTTGAACAATTCCGCTGCGAATGTGGCGCGGACAAATAATGTTTTGCATTTAAAGCGATGCGCAAACGTAGAGACTATTGAGCCTGTAGCTTTAAGCTCGTCTCTAGATAATCAAGATCCGAACTACACTGTCTCCTTGCTGTCCTCCCCCAAGGACGCCTTAAATCGCCCTAATTATATCAAAAGTGGCTTCTGCCAGTGACTTTGTTCGCGTGGTTTTTTTTTACCCGCGTTAAGTTTCGTCTTTGGTTACTGCTCCTCTCTCACGTATCGTAGCGTGATGTTATAAACCCTAAAGCTTTCCTCGATAAGTCAAATATCCGACACAAAAATATTTTTTTAATTCAAACCTTCTGAAAATCTTCTTCCTGAGATTAGCGCGTTCAACTAAACAAACAAACTCTCCAGCTTTATATTATTAATATAGATAATATCAGTCTATTAATGTCCCACTATAGGCCGCTTCTCAATGAGAAAAAGCACGAGCATTTTTTCACCTCTCTTGCTCGAGGCGAATTGGTGATTTCAGATTTATAATTAATATAAGTCTGAAATCGTCAATTCGCCTCGAGTCAACCAATGTACACCCACAGTACGCCGGTATGTTTTAAAGTCCCATGTAATAGGGGGCAAGCCCATTGCCAATAACACAAATCCTAACTCCGAGCTGCAACTGAGAATTTCATAGAAAAACCCAATAACACTTTGCTCGACCTGGGTATCAAACCCAACACCTCTAGCGTAGCAGTCACGCTTAAGACTAATAAGCTAACGAGGGTGATATGATTTTGATGTCTCATACAAGACACTAAAGTGGCCACGTGCGTGCCGCGCCTAGCATAGGTTATTAGCGAGTATCGATCTCGCAGGAGTTCGCCAACACGTGGCACCAGCGCTCAGTATAAGGCTTCGTACAGAGCAGGCTATATCGTGCGGTTTGCTTATTTTAACTAGTACGTTTTGGGTACCTACATACAGGGTGAAAGGGTATGGATGCCGGTTTAATTACAGGCATATGAGACATTCCAACTATGTCTTTGGGATTTTTTTTTTCGGATGGGTAATCGTCGAATAACTTCTCCCGCCCTTGGTGTCAGACTTTTACTGACTAAAACCCGTCAATGTTCCTTCTTGTGCCCTTTGCGTTTCGGGGGCGCGGTATCTCTTTCGAACAACCCGTAGTCCCGGCAGGCATCGACCCTGATTGGCCCCTCCAAATGTGCAGTACGGGGCGCGTGGAATACGAACGCGTACGTACGGACAACAACGTACAGACGGTGAGCTACCGTCTTTGATGGATGACGATGAGGATGGCGACGCATTAGCAAGGCCGCTAGTATTGCGGATGTCAATAGGCAGCGGTGACCACTTAATATCAGGTGGGCCGTCGACTCGCTAGCCATACAATGATATAAAAAGAGACATCGTCGTGCAAGCTTTTACCGTGGATTCTGTACCTTCATAATTCTATAGCCGGTGTTGAAATTTTTCGTAGGTTGATAAAAAATCAATACAAAAGAGCACACCTAAAACACCTACGTTCAGAATGTAACGCCTATTTTTATTTAATAACCGACGGAAGTTGGTGATAAATTACTTTGGCAGATGCTATGCTAGAATTAAACTATGTTAACGTTGCGCGGTCTAGAAAGATACACGTACCATCACGCCTGTATTCCCCGAAGGGTTAGCCAGAGGTGTACCCACAGTCCGCCGGTATGTTTTTTTGGTCACATGGAATAGGGGGCGAGCCTATTGCCATTAACTAGGCATAAAACCTAACTCCGAGCTGCTACTGAGAATTTTATAGAATAACCCAATAACACTTTTTGCTCGACCTAGAATCATGTACTGATTCCATGGTAAAGTTTTGACATAATTTAAATTTAAATTCTTCATTGGTCGTTTTCTATCAATATAAAATCACTCACTTATTAACACGGAATCTCAAAAACTGCTTGATCTATGATGCTGAAATTTAACAAGTAGGTAGTTTATAGGTAGGAGACATCATCTAAGGTCGGATTTGACTTTGCCTTTAACCGTGGAGGTGATAGACAAAGTCCAATGCAAATGCTCGACTGTCAACCCTTTTTTAAAATTGAATCTAGCTCTGTTCAAAACTACGTTACTGCTCCGCTCTGGTGTGACGTAGCTTGATTTTATGAGTCTATGACATTCAAAAATAACGTGGCTTTCTATGAGAAAAAGAATTTTCAAAATCGGTTCAGCATATATTACCCCCTACAACCTCAAAAACTTTATCTCTTTATAATATTAGTGTAAACTGAAATATTTTATCCAGATTTGATGTATAGAGTATTGTGGCTTTGAAATTGAACTTCAGAACAAACTCATATTTTTGTTTTTATTTCGAAAACATGGCGGGTTGAAGTAGTAAAAGATTTATATATTATATTGAAACTTCAGTCGGTTTTAACTGAATTTATGAACAAACAAAAGTTTTCTCCTTACGAAATTGCCATTATTGAATTTAAGAGCGCAGGGGTACTCGTACGTAAGTGAGGAACACATTTGTAACACCCCGGCTCCGGTCTCTCAATGAAAATAAACAGCAGCATAGTTAGGGCTGCCAACCATGCGGGATTGCCCGGAATTGCCCTAATTTAGAGGGTGTCTGGAGGTCGACTGGAAGGGGTTTCCAAAGTGTCCACTTTTTTTGTGTCAGAGGACTCCCGATTAATTGAAAGATAAGTGATAAATAAAATGTAAACAATATTTTTATTTAAAATTGTTATTTTTGTAGTTAAAAATAAATATTTGTCTCAGGGGTGTTTGGGAAAATGTTTGGCAAATGTTGGGCAATTGTTTTTAAAGCTCTTTTTACCGGTGTCGACAATTCAGGTGATGGCAACCCTAAGCATTGGCAACATATGATACAATTCGTAAAATGAGCACATGTCATTCGAGTCGAGTGGTGTATCGTGTTACAAGCCTGTTTCTGGCTGCAAGTAGAAAATACATTCAAATTTTGTACCTATGGCTCACCATAGGTACAAAAACTTAACTAGCGACAATATAAGCCTATTGTTGTCCCAATCCAGGGCAAAGGCCTCTTCTCACACAGAGCACGCATGAGTATTGATCACTGCACTTGCTCAAGGCTGACTGGCGATTTCAGACTTTTATTAATTGCAAGTCCAGGTTGTGAATGCGGCGCATCCGACCAAACAATGGCCCGCAAACTATGGAGCCCAAAGTGTCCTTACACCTGCACATTAGGGGACATTACAACGCTACTGATGCCGCGATTAACGTAGCCACCTATTGAACCCACAAAATTATAAGATTATCATCGACTCGCAAAGAAGAAGTCCAGGTTTCCTCACGATGTTTTCCTTCACTGGTGTCTGATGTTTAAGATAGAAAAAAAAACTAAATTTGAATTAAGAAAATCATATGGGTATTTGCTCGGTGTAGAACCATTTTTTTTAAGTATGGGATGTCATCACATGGTTTCTTCTGCTCTGGGTGAAGTGGAAGAGAGTGTTAGACTCTTGCTGACTAAAACCCACCCGTGTTCCTCTTAATGCCCTTTGCGTTCCGGGGCCGCGGTAATTATTTCGAACAAGTTCCGCAACTCGGTCTAGAACTTACGACCTCGTTTACGGGAGGTGAGCATCACGACTGTTGGAAAAATAATATAACATAACATACTATCACGTCTGTATTCCCCGGAGGGTTAGGCAGAGGTGTACCAATGTATACCCACAGTTTGCCGGTATGTTTTAGGTCCCATGTAATAGGGGGCGAGCCTATTGCCATTAACCGGGCACAAATCCTAACTCCGAGCTGCTACTGAGAATTTCATAGAAAAACCCAATAACACTTTTTGCTCGATGTGGGAATCGAACCCAAGACCTCTAGCGTAGCAGCCGCGCTTAGGACCACTAGGCCACCGAGGCAGTTTGTCTTTGAAAAATATTTAGACTAAAATCACATCAATTTGTCAGTGTATCTTGTAAGATCTAAACAAACTGCGCTTCGTTCAATCTGTTTGAAGAACGAGTAGCGCTTTAAAGCGCTCGACTAAATCCTTCAAGTATTACTTAGGCCAGAATCGTCTAGAATAACGTTGACAAGATGAAATTCGCTGTTAGAATAACTTAATACCTATTATTATTATAGTTCCTATTACCTTATGTTAACTCTAGTTAACTAGCTCTGAGTAAACCATGTCTGTCATGAATAATAATGTGACCGGGATTGTGTAAAACTTAATTGAAAAGTGCCCGTGGAGCTTCTAGCTCGTTATTCTCCATAGAGACCTAAATACGTTTTGGAACTGGCAACTACCTGCAACTTTCTGACTAACTGATACTTCAAACTCTTTGATAATTCAAAGGTGCTGGTAAATGGTTTAATTTAAATAAATAAATGCTTTGAATTTGAATGAGACTGTTAAGTCTACGGTTCATGGAAACGGGATGCCAAAAAACCCACAGAAATAATAAGTCGAAGACAGTGGTGGTGCTATGACGGTCAGTGGTTAAGATGCCTACTAGAGAATGGACCAGAAACTCCATACTTATACTTTTAAATAATTTGTATTACATTCTGTCTTGTTTTTCTTTTTAACTGCATTAAAAAAGGAGCAGGTTATCAATTCGGTTTTGAGTCTTTTTTTAGGGTTCCGTATCCAGAGGGTAAAACAGCACCATATTAGTAAGATTCCACTGTCTGTCCGTGTATGGGAGCCCCATACAACAAATGTGGTTTTTTTTCCGTTTATATAAATAGATAGAGGTACGGAACCCTCGTTTTTTATATAATGTGCGAAACGGATATTATCGTTTCCGTATTTCAATCCGGAGGCAGCGCGATAGCATTACATGGTATACAATCCCTATTTTTCAAGTCACTGTCGAGTGGCAATTGCTCTTAACTCCGCGCGCTCGTTGCAGATTCTCTGGGCTTATGACACGCTCAGATTCAATAAAGTTACAGAGCATTATTTATTTTTCCATACAGGGTGTTAGGGTTAACGAGGGACTTACTTTAAGAGACTGCAGTACACATGAAAATGAACCACTTAAATAGTTAGTTTAGTAGTACCACTTGAATAGAACGAAACGTAAAATCGTGATAAAAAAAAACAATTAGTACTTAGCCTTTTCCCAACTATGTCGGGGTCGGCTTCCAGTCTAACCCGATACAGCTGAGTACCAGTGTTTCACATGGAGCGACTGCCTATCTGACCTCCACAACCCAGTTACTAGGCAACACGATACCTCTTGGTTAAACTGGTTGTCAGACTTCATGGCTTCTGACTATGCGTAACGACTGTCAAAGATCTACGAATTACAGCCGGGACCAACGGCTTTAAATGCTTTCCGAGACACGGGTATAAAAAATCAACTGCTCCATACATGTATATGTATAGGACCCTACACCCACCCTACCTGTGTATGTGTATAGGTATATTTGAAATATACCGGCGAACTGTGGGTGTACATCGTTACACCTCTGCCCAACCCTTCGGGGAATACAGGCGTGATGGATGGTGCTCCATACATTTACGTTCACATAACTCGACAACATGTAAAGAACAGCTGATTTTTTTCGCGATTTAGGTTTGATTTCATAGTGTAAGTGGTTTATTTTCATAAGCACTACACTCCCTTGAAGTAAGTCCCTTTTTTAAACCAACACCTTGTCTATCAATATTGGTATAGTAGCTTAGCTCCAGCATCGCATTCTGTTTAGCAAAAGCTTCAAAAATAAACATAGTTAGAATAATTTACTCTGGGTGTTGAAATCTACCTTACCCGTCATAATTTTAAAATCAACAAACCCTTTGCGGCTACCGAAAATATTTGTACAGCACAGTTAACTTCGGACAGGTTAAAATAAATAATAACACGGATTTATTATTCATGGGCCAGTATCATTCCTCTAATATTATTTCTTTCAGGAAATCTGAAGTTTACTTTTCACCTGGCTTCAACGGGGAAGCCTGAAATTGGATTTTTAAAGTTAACAGGAACTTTTTTTAAATTTGCGGCAGGCGCTACGCGGCTACGCTGCTACGAGTTGATTACGCTGCTACGAGGTGACTACGCTGCTACGCCCGTCGCATACTCGGTGATTACTCGTTTGTTTGTTACAACCTAGTTTATATTTTGTCATCGTATAAAATTTTCCTTAGAAGTTAACTGCCTTGTTAGCCTAGTGGTCCTAAGTGCGTCTGCTACGCTAGAGGTCTTGGGTTTGATTCACAGGTCGAGCAAAAAGTGTTATTGGGTTTTACTGTGAAAATCAGGAGCAGCTCGGAGTAAGGATTTGTGCCCGGTTAATGCCAATAGGCTCGCCTCCTATTACATGGGATCTAAACATACCGGCGAACTGTGGGTGTACATTGGTACACCTCTGCCTAACCCTTCGGGGAATCCAATCGTGATGGTATGTAAAATAAACAGATAGGTATATTTTTGAATTATTTATTTATTTATTAAAGCTTTATGCACAAATGTAAAACAAAATACACCGTACAAAGGCGGACTTAATGCCTTAGGCATTTTCTACCAGTCTACCTTAGGGTGATGCAGAGACAAAATATAGTAGGTGCAAGGAAGACGAACTGAAAATTTCCAAGAATAAAATATAATAATAAATACATATATACATACATACAAACAATATATACAAAGTAGATAGAGATCAAAATACATAGGTGGAGAAATATAACAAACTATTGTGAGACGAGTCTGCTAACTTTTTATGGAAGTATTCGCGAGCTTTTATCTTGAATGTGAACCGACTGGTGGCCATCCTGATATTCTGAGGAAGCGCATTCCAAAGAAAAACCGCCTGGACAAGAAATGAAGATTTAAGAAAACCAGTACGGTGAGAAGGACATCGTAGAAGACGATTATTGGAGGAGCGAAGATGGTTACTGTGCGCGGAGCACAAGTATTGAAAGTGAGAAGTCAGATAAGAAGGAGAACTAGGTTTGTCTAGAAGAGAAAATAAGGTTGTCAAAAGGTAGTCTAATTATGTAGTGTGACTGGTGTAGTATTCGCCACGACTCGTGAGCAAAACGTCAAGTTTATCTTTGGGTTTTTGACTTCGTTTCTGGGCTTTTTGGGCCACAGACGCTGCACGCGAAACCTAAAACCCAAAAATTAACTTGACGTTTGTGCTCACGACTCGTGGCGGCCACTATAATTAGTGCACCAAAATTTAAAAAAAAATTGAAATCATGATAACAAACAACTTTCCAAAAGAAATGGTTTATTTTTAACAAGATAACCTCCTTCAAAAACTAAACAGTATAAAAAATACTTTAACAAAAAAAAAAAGGATTGAAAGTCTGTGTGCGGTTTGGAAGTGTTTTGTATTATTGCCACCGACTTCCAAAGCTTTTTTTTTGCTCAAATTATTTTTTTACGTTTTACTTTTTGAAGGAGGTTAAAAATAACACACAATCAACTGTAATTTTTTTAAGTTACTGTTAATCCCTTTTACAATCAAAGCTGCTTAGTGGTTTTTTTAAATTTCCCCACACTAGATATTTTTCCTGTATCGTGGGTGCGTTTACAAACAAACTAATATACGCAAACAACTAGACCCAAAACAGCTATATTTGTATCACGCGACAAGCACAGCTGAAACTGTGCCAACTGGCGGCGAAGCATACCAGTAGGTAAGTACAGACAGCGTCATCAACAGGTAACTCCCTTTTGGAACAAATTCTAATGCAAGAGAGGTAACCAATTAATGACGCTGTCTGTACAATTTCAATCCTTTGCAAATATAATATTCCCTTAGACGACGTAGCTCGACGTACAGCAATTACGTAATAACAAATTAATAAGACATTTCTATGTATTCGCATTAGACGAACCACCCACACGTTTAATCGTGGCGGCATTAGAGCGGTTGTACGGAACATCCGGGTCGGCAGCTAACCGCCTATATTGCCGGTTGAAAATTATATGAATTCACGTTATGTCGCAATGTCACGTACCGCAAGAACGCCGTCGACAAATATCCGGTGAAACGCACATCACATAGATGACAACTAGGCATACTGCTCATCAAACTATGTAAGTTTCAGCAAAAAATATAGTTGGGAAACTACTTTTTTTTGTGTGAAAATTCAGCTATTTGATAGTGAAAGAAAGAAACAAAGTCAGAAAAAACCATTAATTCCCGCAAAGGTGTCGCACATAACATGAAAATGTTGCTTCATCAAGCCCAAGACAAACAAAGTTAGTATAAAATAAATAACAAACAAAAAGAAAAGATCAAATAAATATTGTCCAAGACAGAATTATTTAGAATTATTTATATAGTGCGCCATGTAAAGAACTCGAAACAACGTGTTTATGGCACAGCTGCGCAATTTGTTCGAAAGAGTCGCCATTGCCATGGCCCTGGAACACAAAGGGCTAGGAGGCACACGGGGTGGTTGTAATCAGTAAATCTGAAACTTCAGACAGAGCGGAAGAAGATATTTGCTGATTTCCTATCCTTAAAAAAAAAGCATAACTTGGGCGCATATACAGGGGTCGTGGGGGTTTTTAAAGTGTTATAACTTTTAATACTTGTTTTAAAAAGGATACGCAAGTAGGTTTCCGGGGAAGGCTTTCTATTTTAAGGATGGGAAATCATCAAATTACTTCTTCCGCTCTGCGCGGAACGGAAGGGAGTGTCAGACTCTTACTCCAATCCAGCCGTGTTCCTCCTAATGTCCTTTGCGTTTTAGGGCCACGGTGACTCTTTCGAACTAATTCCGCCACCCTGGTAGGCAGTGGCCTTAGCGGGCTCCATCTATCCTGCTGCCATCTCTTTGAGGCGCGTGTGGAACACAACGCGACAATGCGTGCCGACGGAGCTAGTGCCTAGAACAAAACTTTTTACACCCGTTACAGATTAACAGCATAATATGGTAGTTGACTGACTTATTCCTGGTTTCTGACACAAAACATACGAGGGTTAGGGCAGAGGTGTACCAATGTACACCCACAGTTAGCCGATATGTTTAGCTCGCATGTTATAGGGGGCGAGCCTATTGCCGTTAACCGGGCACATATCCTAACTCCGAGCTGCTACAGAGAATTTCATAGAAAAATAGAATGTCGTAGCAGTCGTGCTTAGGACCACTAGGCTACCGACGCAGTTGTATATTATATATTTTATGTCTTTACCTAATGTGATTGGCCAATGGCCGATTTATGTTACTTTAGGACCAAATCTGGAATCGCGAAGAAAAATCTGTTGATCCATACATTTTCTTGGGTTATAGATACAAACACAAATGATGTTGATGTGAAGGAGCTCGTCCTATTTCTGCCGCTAAGCAGCATTGCTGTGTTCCGGTTTCAAGGGTATGGGTGTCGTTGTAATTACAGGCACATGAGATATTGTAACTCTGTCTCTCGGATGGCAACGCATTTGCAAGGCCTCTGGAATTACCTACCTACCTACCTATAGCCATCTGGCTATAGGTAGCGGTGACCAATTGACATCAGGTGGGCCGTCGGCTTGTTTGCCATCCAATGAATGCCATCCAATGCCATCCATAAAAAGAAACAAAAATGTATTCTCAAGATTTCCAATAGTGAAAACTATTTTCAGGTATCATCTATAGACCGATTTTTTTTCGGAAAATTATTTTATCGCAAAAATGTAACATGTAAGAATTTATGCGGAAAAGCGCACAAAGGCGATAAAAAAAGAATCGCAGAGAATATTTAAAAAGCGATTTTAAAAATCGAGCTATAAAACCACATCGCGCCGCGAGTCCGATTTAAAGTATCTACTAGTGATGTTCCGGATATCCGTATCCGTATCCGCGGATATCCGCGGGGAATAAACATCTGTATCCGTATCCTTATCTGTTTATTCTTTTCTTTTTATCTTGTACTTCCTGTGTGGGCTAAAATAAATATTTTTCTTTCTTTCTTTTTACATTTATGCCGGATCTTTTATCTTATTAATTTTTAATACTTGTATTAATTTCTATATTTAGGTGAATACGTAGCAATAAAAATACTATTCAATTACAATCAAATTATTTTTTATTTCTAAAAATCAAATATTTAGCATCTTTATATTGCAAACATTTGCCGTAGTGAACTAACATACCATTAGTACGTAACTTAAAGGAACTAAATCAACTATCTTATATATATTTTAACACTTACTTATAGTATAAGAAGTTATTATACATAAAATATTAATTAAAATTTCTTTATAATGCGGCATCACTATCGTTTTAGGGCCACGCGCACCGACTCCGATTCAGTAAGAAAGTTAGGATCCGTATCCGTATCCGTGGATCTTGACATCATTATTCCGTATTTGCGGATCTGCATTTTTTATGATCCGGCACATCACTAGTACCTACACATATCTATGTTTGTTCATGTGTATCATTCAATGAAACGAGCTCAGAGGAAAAACAAATATGCGTGTTGCGGCTAGACTTTTTGTAGTTTTTATACAGTTCTAGCAAAAAGACCTGAGTTTAATGTAACACACATACCATTACGCCTGTATTCCCCGAAGGGTTAGGCAGAGGCGTAACAATGTATACCCATAGTTCGCTTGTATGTTTAGGTCCCGTGCAATAGGAGAGGAGCCTATTGCCATTAACCGGGCACAAATCCTAACTCCGAGCTCCTACTGAGAATTTCATAGAACAATCCAGTAACATTTTTTGCTCGACCTGGGAATAGAATCCAAGCCCGCTAGCGTAGCAGTCGCGCTTAGGAGCACTAGGGTAACAAGGCAGTTTAATGTAAGTAGTAGTTAAGCGGCATCTAATAATCTCAGAGACTGATTTAATAACAGCCTTAATGTTCAACTTGAAAACAGTGTGCTTTATGTACCAACAGCACATTTTCTTTTAATTGCTTATTTAGCCTAGTAGTTCCAGGCGCGACTGCTGCGCTAGAGGTCTTGGTTGCCATTCCCAGGTCGAGCAATGTGTTATTGGGTTTTTCTATAAAATTCTCATTAGCAGCTCGGAGTTAGGATTTGCGCCCGGTTAATGGCAACAGGCTCGCCCTCTATTACATGGGCCTAAAACATGCCTGCGAACTGTGACTGTACACTGGTACAACTCTGCCTAACCCTTCGGGGAATATATGCGCGATATCCCTGAGATTAAAAAATACACTTTAGTTAATTGTACACACTAGTTCACCTCAAGTCTTACCTCACCTCTCGTGGGTACCAACAGCCTGTCTGTGTTCGTATCACAAATCATCTGTGAGCCCAATTTCACGAAGATCGATTGAGGTGTTGGGGCATAAAACGGAACAAACCAACCGAATAAACACAGTTCCCGTATTTAGGGTTCTGTTTGTGAAAAAGGAAGTCTTATCGGGAAAAGATCAGGTTGTTGTTCGTCTTTTTGTCTGTCCAGTCGCTATTTCTATTTGGAGTTATCAAGCGGCTGAGTTAGGATTTGAACCCGGTTAATGGCAATAGGCTCGCCCTCTATTACAATAGACATAAACATACCGGCGAACTGTGGCTGTACATTGGTACACCTCTGCCTAACTCTTCGGGGGAGGCGTGATGGTATGTTATGTGTTAATGTTATGTATCAAGCTGAAATTAATTCATTATTACCTATTAAATACTAGCGAACCGCCTCGGCTTTGCACAGATGCTATCATTCACATTTGGAACATCGACAATGATGTAGAATCATGTATCGGAGAACGTTTTTTTTTAGTGATGTTTGCCTTACAATTCGATTCGGAAAGGTGGGTTGTAAAACCGGGGCCAGGCATAGCTTTGAGACGGAACCCACAGACCGCCAGTCCTACTCACACTTGTCCGGTTTTTTATAATATTACGTAAAGGCTCGTTGCTCACTCGCCTACGTATTTAAACTGTCATGGCAAACGGTTGCAAACGTTCCCACGTGCAATTAGTACAACGTGTCGACACGTGAATTTCAATTGGTCGGAATATCGATCGATAATACATTGAATAATATAACTACTTTTAATTGTCTGGCAATAACCCACTAGCTTTTTACTAACTAATATTATAAAGAGAAGAGATTTATATTTTTGTTTGTAATGGATAACATCAAAAACTACTTGATCTATTTAAAAAATTCTTTCACTTATGGAAAGCTACATTTTCAGCGAGTAATATTATTTTACTGACAAAAGTATTAGGGATCCGTAAATTCACGCGAATGAAGTCGCGGGCAACGACCAGTTAATGCTTTTTGGCATGATGCAAGGGAGATAGATACCTAAAAACAAACACTTTAAAAATAACATGTAATGCTTAAATGTTATGGACTCTGCCTTTGAATATTAAATAAGAAGATAAAACGAAAGTAATTCGATTTATTTTTTATATTCATATTACATCAACGTTACGTCTTAGTGGATAACGATCATAAGTTCGCTGGAAAGAGCGCCTGTGTAGATTCTGCGATTCACTTGTGCGCTGGTGTGCGTTCATTCAGTGTTGCTCGAGCGCTTGCGGCAGGCGCTCGCGTCCCCAGCCATGTACCTTTCATTTATGTACGAAGTTATTTTTTGAATGAAGTTTTAAGATTTTAATTAATATTTTAACATGAAACGGCTCGTTTATTGCGGAAGACTTTGTGGATTGTGTGAATATTTAGTTATTTCAATGTAACCCTGTGGTTTTTACTCGCAGAAGTTATCACGGAGTGATTTGTCCTACAGTTGCGTTTTGTAGAATGAGAGTCAGTGTTATTAAAAAGTTATTAATGGAAAAACTTAGAGCCGAGTGAAGATTTGTTTAAATGGATAAAGGCTACAGGTAAGTTTTCATGTCTGTTTTTATTAATGGTGTGTTTGAACAAAAATTACAAGGTCTTTTTTACCCTTAAGTAAGGTGAGACTACATGAGTCATTAATAATGTATTATTGACCTATATTCCGTAAATGTAGTGATGGCCCAAGTGTTTATGGCGCCCGCCTCTTATGTATGAGGTTGTGGGTTCAAGACCTGGAAAGTACCAATGTGACGTTTTCAAATGATCATCTTGGACATCACTGACATCCGGAAAGCAAAATATCTTAAGGAAACCTAGACTTTTAATTTGTCTGAGTCTGAAATCGCCAATCCGTCTTGAACAAGCATGGTGATCAAAGCTCGTGCCTTTTCTGTATGAGAAGTGTTCTTTGTTATTATATTCCTTCCAAAAACACAAGTTTTAATGATCTCGCCAGAGAATAGTTGTGACATTTTACTATGACGTCAAAACTTTGTAAATTATAGATTAAACCACGAGTCGTGAGCATAAACGTCAAGTTATATTTTGGATTTTTTGATTCTTTTCTTGGTTATTTGGTGCGCCAATGCTGCATGCAATTGGTCCGTCAGTCGTACACATCGCGTGCAGCGTCGTAGCCCCAAAAATCCCAGAAAGGAATCCAAAAATCCAAAATATAACTTGACGTTTGTGCTTACGACTCACTTAATCTACCATTTTATTCAATTGTAATAACCATCATTATTGTATCTCCACCTATCAATTACATAAAGAGGTTTTTTCGTTTATATTGTCTTTGGAAGTACCGGTCCAATTACAATAGTTCTTTCACTGAAAGGAGCACTATTGACGTGTGTCATGGGATATGTTAAATTGTGGGTTTGACTTACACGCAGACGAAGTCGCGGGCAGAATCTTGTTTCGTATATATAAAAGCTCGCAAATACTTCCATAAAAAGTTAGCAGACTCGTCTCAAAATAGTTTGTTATATTTCTCCACCTATGTATTTTGATCTCTATCTACTTTGTATATATTGTTTGTATGTATGTATATATGTATTTATTATTATATTTTATTCTTGGAAATTTTCAGTTCGTCTTCCTTGCACCTACTATATTTTGTCTCTGCATCACCCTAAGGTAGACTGGTAGAAAATGCCTAAGGCATTAAGTCCGCCTTTGTACGGTGTATTTTGTTTTACATTTGTGCATAAAGCTTTAATAAATAAATAAATATTATTATCAATACCAATATTATAAAGAGAGTTTGTGAGTTCGTAGAGGGTAATCTCCGGATCCACTAAACCGATTTTGAAAATTCTTTTACCCATAGAAAGCTACGTTATTTGTGAGTGTCATGAGATATAAAACATCATGCTACGATATGCGGGAGCGGAGCAGTAACCAAAGATGTTACTTAACGCGGGTGAAAATATTCACGCGGATGCTCCAAGCTAGTACTTTCATAAACAACATCTTTGTCTGTACTCATGATGAATACTGTATATTGATAGTTCTATCAGACATATACATACGTCAGCACTAGTATATTAGTCGCCACGAATCGTGAGCAGAAATGTCAAGTTTATTTTTGGGTTTTTTGGGGCGCGGACGCTGCAAGCGATCGGCCCAATTGACGGATCAATCGTCGGAGTGCAGCGTCGGCGACCAAAAAACCCAGATAAGAACCCAAGTACCCAAAAATCAATTTGACATTTGTGCTTACGGTTCGTGGCGACTACAATATTTCAAAACTGTACCATCCATACCATCACGCCTGTTTTCCCCAAAGGGTTAGGCAGAAGTGTAACAATGTACACCCACAGTTCGCCGGTATGTTTAGGTCCCATGTAATAGGAGGAGAGCTTATTGCCATTAACCGGGCACAAATCCTAACTCCGAGCTGCTACTGAGATTTTCATAGAGCACTTAGGACCACTAGGCTACCGAGGCAGTTGAGGCGAGGGAGCAAAACCTTTTAATTCATATTCTTGTCTACTGTTCGTGTACCAATTAAATAAATACACAACAAACGTGTCTCACACACACACTGACGCAAATAAAACACCACCCGCGCAATTCTGCACCAAATTCTCAAAGTTACGATTCTCCTTGAGGAAAATATAATTTTGAAAGGGAACACTTTCGTACCGACCGTTTTCTGGGGGCCCGTACAGCGTGGATGAAGTAAGGTTGGTTTATTTTTGCGAGCCCCTAAAAGCTGACCGTAATAGTATAATGAGAAAAATATTCGCCTTCTTTAAGACTTATTATGTCGTACTGCCTGGTATAGTTTTTTCCTTTGTCCTTCAAAACGTTTTTATTTCGGGGAATACTCCTCTACCTACACTTAGGGTTGCCAAATCCTAAATCCGGAAAGACAAACCACCAGCTAGTTAAGCCGGACTTTTGGATAAAATGGAGTCCCTAAAAAAAAAGCCGGTACCTATTTAAGAAATGTCTTTTTTTTTAAATGATAACGTTATTGTATTTAATTTTTAACCTCCGACGCAAAAACGACGGTGTGTTATAAGTTTGACGTGTCTATATGTGTGTCTGACTGTGGCATCGTAGCTCTCGAACGCATGAACCGATTTTGATTTTGTTTTTATTGTTTGAAAGGTGAATTAGTCGGGAGTGTTCTTAGCTATGTTTGATGGAAATCGGTTCAGCGGTTTTAAAGTTATCAGCTCTTTTGTTAGCTGCGGTAGGGATTTTTTTATTCTGTCGGGGCTTGCGTAACATTTTTTATTTTCTGTTTTATAGATAGATACTCTATTAAGAAATCATCTATACTTTTAGTTATTTAAATGCATACTCTAACGAACAATCGGACGCCGACTATTCATCCCGGTCATGCATTCAATAAGATAGCGCCAAAAATCGGCCATTAATATTTTTTTTATAATTTTGATATAGCCTATGCACTTGAACGTTCAAGACAAATCTAACGGCACCTCATATGTAAAAATCCACCATGCTGTTTGGGCTGTAGACCGTACCAAAGAAATAGACATACATACACTCGAAACATAACCCTCCTTCTGACGCAGTCGGGTAAAAAGCCTGAATATGTCGGGCGTTAACCGGACGCTTGTCAACCCTCTCTACGCTGATGACACACACACATACAGACACTGCGACAGTTTGCTTTAACACCCCTCTCTCCGTTTACTTACGTCAATGCTTGCTACTTGCCACAGAGGACCTGGCAACAGGTTGCCAGTTAGACAAGTTATTTCTCCACTCCTAAATGTTACTTAAATTGGGGACGCGCTTAAATGTCCAAAACGTATGTAATTACTAGGCTTTAAACAATGTAAAAGCGTTTGACCTTACTAGTTGGGCACACCATGGCGGGTAATTCTATTAACTTTAAGAAACTCTCGCAAACTAATCTTAATACAGTATTCGCCACGAGTCGTGGGCACAATATTCAGCTGCGCAGAAGTTAATTTTTAGGTCTCTTTGAAGGAATTAAAGACGCAGCGGGGGTCGACGCCGCACGCGATTGGTCCGTCTCTGTCTGGCAGCTGATCGTCGTCCATTGGACACTCGTATGTTGTTCGGCTACTGTACACTACTGTACAGTTTTAGTGATTTACGTTTTGAATTTTAAAATGGTTTATGTTTTTTATTTCGTATTTATTTTTTGTTTTTGTTTTCATATGGTTTTATGTATTTTTTACGGAAGGCGTGTCACCTTTACGTTCAGATTAACAAAACGTTAAAAAAAAAATATATCATTTCTAACCAGATTTTATTATTTTATCAGTCACGAAGGCCTACAACATTACTGCATCAAAGTAAAATTATAAGTACCACTTATGTTTTAATAACCTTACTTACATACTTTGTGTAAGTACCTAACAATAATTTTAGTAAAATCGGTACTGAATTAATTTGGCCGAAAGTGTACATGCGCGAGGTTACCCCCACCACAACCCATCTGTCTATCATCCATTTCGTGGCGACTATTATAATAATTTATTAAAAATGTCTCTAAGGCTGGTAGCCCACTGCACCGCAGTGGCAGATTTTAACATTGTATAATATAACAGTTTCAATTTGTATAGAAAACACGCCTAGGATCACACACTGCCGACGACGTGTCTACGCGCGGGATTTTTGTACCGCGCAAGGCGCCCCGCGGCGGGACGCTTCGCCAGTGGGTGAACCGCTTTATTATTATTGATAGACTAGCTTCTGCCCGCGGCTTTGTCCGCGTGGTTATTTTTACCAGTGTTAAGCAACGTCTTTGGTTACTGTTCCGCTCCCGTGTTTCGTAGTGTGATGTTATATATCCTATTACACTCACAAATAACGTGGCTTTCTATGGGTAAAATATTTTTTTAAATCGGTTCATTAGATCCAGAGATGACCCCCTACAACCTCACGAACTCACAAACTTTATCTCTCTATAATCTTACTGTAGTTTTATTGTCGGTGAGATGAGGTTGTGACTAGATTTTGAATGTTTTTATTGGTAGAATTGGCCTTCGAGAGTTGTATCAAAGAGATTTTAACTAGTGTAAATAGCAACTTGACGAAGTCGTTAGTTACATAATAAATTCTGTCTATCGTTGCGAATTCTTTTTTTGGGTATTGGACCATACCTGGGAATCTTGTTGCGACGGAGATATTGAAGGTCTTTTTTAATGTAAGAATTTTTAAACCTCGTTATTTTAATGCCTCGTTATCCTAGTGGTCCTAAGCGCGACTGCTACGCTAGAAGTCTTGGATTAGATTTCCAGTTCAAGCAAAGTGTTATTGGAATTTTCTATGCAGTAGCAGCTCGGAGTTATGATTTGTGCCCGGTTAATGGCAAAAAGCTCGCCCCTTATTACATGGGACTTAAAAACATACCGGCGATCGGTGGATGAACATTGGTTACCCAGGGAATACAGGCGTGATGGTATGTATAAAACAAGTTTTAAATGCTATAACTAAAGAGAGAGATAAGTACTTAAGATACCGCCACCTATATTGTATTGAACTAGTGAACACAATGTTTTGCGTGTGTTGCATTGCCATATTATAATAAATTTACAATAAACCGTGCCAGGGTGAATTCTTGTGAGTGTGAGAATAATAAAAGTCGTATCTCAGCAATCGTTTTGGCTTAGTTTGATGTATGCGTACTATGATGATGTTTGTTTTTACACCCCGTATTAAGGAAAGAAAGGTTTAGTTACATCTTTTACACATAACATAACATACTATCACTCCTGTATTCCCCGAAGAGCTAGGCAGAGGTGTGCCAATATACACCTACAGTTTGCCGGTATGTTTAGGTCCCACGTAATAAGGCCGACCTTATTGCCATTAACCGGGCAAAAATCCTAACTCCGAGCGGCTACTGAGAATTTAATAAAAAAAACCCAATATCACTTTTTGCTTGACCTGGGAATCGAACCCAAGACCTCTAGCGTAGCAGTCGCGCTTAGGACCACTAGGCTAACGAGGCTAACTATACTAGGATAGTATAGTTACCACGCTTTCAAATAAATTTTCATATTTTTACATATAGATTTAGTTGGCAACACATGGTTCACGTAAAAAATATTCCATGTCCCGCACTCTTTTATTCATAAATTTCTAAAAGGAGAGAACCTAAGGAGCCTTTGAAAGTACTGACATAAATTGTTACAATGATATACGAACACGTTAAGTAGGGTTGTGTTGTGTGGTCTCTAGGGATGTTCGCAAACACACTTTGAAAATAGTCCCGGGAATTCCGGTGTAAGTTTTTAGTGGAAGATCCCGGCAGGTCCGGGCTTGGCAATTGAGGTTCTCATTAGCATGCGAGCACACGACCAGAGCATAGCGCCATCGTATCTCCATCGTTCAGTTCTGGTTTTTATGCTGCCATTAACTTTAGGAACGAAATATTGCCACTTGAGATTTCTTAGGATATCTCTATGCTGGTCTATTATTAAACTGGTTGCTAGTTTATGGTCTAATTTTTATCTCGCCCCCTTTTACATGGGACTTAAACATACCGGTGAACTATGGGTGTACATTAGTACACCTCTGCCTAACCCTTCGGGGAATACAGGCGTGATGGTATGTGTCTAATTTTCATTATTTTTCTTTTCATTTTACTCGGGGTCGGCGCAACACGTTTTCTTTTTTCAATTAGTTCTGTCAGCCATTGTGATATCACTGTCACCCTTCTCTTTTATATCATTGTTCATGTAATTTGAATCTTAAATTTTAATTGTTGTTTTACGCTAGTACAATAGAACCTGACAAGTTATCTCTTATTACCTTTGGAATACTGGTACAGAATACATATGTCATTAAGTCCGCTTTTGTACTTTTTTAACTACAACTATTCTGTGAAACTGCCTCGTTAGCCTAGTAGTCCTAAGCGCGACTGCTACGCTACAGGTCTTGAGTTCGATTCCCAGGTCGAGCAAAAGTGTTATTGGGTTTTTCTATGAAATTTTTAGTAGCAGCTCAGAGTTTGGATTTGTGCCCGGTTAATGGCAATAGGCTCGCCCCCTATTACATGGGACCTAAACATACCGGCGAACTGTGGGTGTACACTGTACAATGGTACACCTCTAGGCAGAGGTGGTGGGTGTACAGTGTACACCCACCTAACTGTAAACCCCGAAGGGTTAGGCAACCCTTCGGGGAATACAGGCGTAGTAGTATGTTATGTTATGTTGTCAGTGAAAACTAACACACTGGGGGTGGGCAGAAACCATAGATCGCCACCAGCTACGATACTTACACACTTCTTTCGCCTCGTCCATGTTCACACATCTGGTCATACAAGCACGCCTGATACGAGTACTGCGCACCTGACTTTTCTGAAGAACCTCACCAATAAGGTCAGGGTAGGCTTTTCTAGCCATAAATAAGTTATATAGTATCGCCGCAACAAATAATTGTTTTCTCTCCTGTGTATTCAAGTATCAATAATCGATACTATCAATTGCTTTAATTATTCGAGAGTTCGAGAGCCTGTTAGCGTGCCCAATTATCCGGGCAATCTCGTATTGAATACAGGTATTACAATTGATTGGATAGTTTAAGTTAAACAAAAATCCATTTATATTTAAAAATGTTACTCCTATTTAGTAATTTTTCCTGTATCGTGGGCGTGTTTACAAACTACACAAACAACCAGGCCCGGTGCAAATTCTGTGTCTTATAATAGCGACCTGCTCGCGTCTTTGTCCGCGTGGCTTATTTCACCCGTGTTAAGTTACGTCTTACGTTCCTGCTCAGCTCCTGTGGGTCGTAGCGTGATGTTGTATAACTTATGTTATACAGGAATAACGTAGCTATCTATTGGTGTAAAATGGTTAAAATCGGGCCAGTAGTTTCGGAGCTTATTTGTTACAAAAAAATCTTTCCTCTTCATGATATTATTAGTAGGTATAGATTAACATTTGTTCCGTGCGGGATATGAGCCCACGACACACAGCACAGCAGCCATACATATACAAAACAAGGCAAAGAAGAATCGAAGTTCAAAGATTACATAAATATTATACTCGTACATAACGCTAAACATTAATTTCTAGACCATCTGCTTACATTCATCTACATACAATAAATTTATGAACTACATTAGACGCCCTCCTCATTTTTCCCGGCACTCCCAAAAGAGGGTCATCTATTTTTAGCTCGCGGCTGCCGAAATCCTATGTCAACAAACACCCTGCAATCTGAAAGCCTCACCACGTGATTGGTGGACTAAATTGTCAACAGCCAATCAAATCACTTAGCATAACAATGGATTATAATGAATGAACTTTTCGTGTCCCGGGGGGCTAGTAAACAGGATGTTTCAAAAATAATTATCCTGACCTAACAACCCTTTCGTTGCCGGGGGATATTAAAAATGTATCAGTAAGGATCCTGAACGAGTTTTGACGTGAATAGGAATTATTAACAAAGCCGTAAGCGTTGGTTAGCAACTTGCTGGAGATAGTACAAATTAGCTTTTGTTCGATTTAAATTCTAATGTTTATGTATTTTTTCTATTCCTTTGAAGTTTCACTAATTATTTTATTTTTATTTTTGAAGATGTGGATAACTGCCTCGTTGGCCTAGTGGTCCTAAGAGCGACTGCTACGCTAGAGGTCTTGGGTTCGATTCCCAGGTCGGGCAAGTGTTATTGGTTTTCTTTGTTAGTGTTGTTGTTTTGTCCTCAGTAGCAGCTCGGAGTTAGGATTTCATCTGTGAGCCCAATTTCACGAAGATCGATTGAGGTGTTGGGGCATAAAACGGAACAAACCAACCGAATAAACACAGTTCCCGTATTTAGGGTTCTGCTTGTGAAAAAGGAAGTCTTATCGGGAAAAGCTCAGGTTGTTGTTTGTCTTTTTGTCTGTCCAGTCGCTATTTCTATTTGGAGTTATCAAGCGGCTGAGTTAGGATTTGAGCCCGGTTAAATGGCAATAGGCTCACCCCCTATTACATGGGACTGAAACATACCGGCGAACTGTGGGTGTACATCGGTACACCTCTGCGAATATAGGCGTGATGGTATGTATGTATGTGGATAACGTCGTGAGTTAGACATGTAAACATACATTTTAAGTTTTTTTTATGCTAAATTGAGAAATGTGTGCAACTGTTGGTTTTCCCAAAATAAATAAATAGTAGGTAATACCTAAAAAGAAAAACTAACCTTCTTCATCTCGAGTCGAAGGTCCAATTGAATCTTTTTCTTTGCTCAATGTTACTAAGTTTGATGAGCAGTATGTTAACGGTTAGGTGATTGTGATTTTTTACAACCCGTGTAATAATATCAGCATTGCCATACAAATTGGCAATACTGTCAGCCTTTTGGGCATTTGTCCCATTGACAAAGATGTTGACGATATTTTTATTGCCCTGTGAGTTACTCTCCCATTAAAAAAAAACCTTAATCAATTAAATAATATTATACATAAAAAAATATATAAATATATATATATATATATTATAATTAGTTTAGATTATTATACAACTGTAAAACATTTTAATAGTTTTAATTTTTTGTTTATGTTTTTAGTATAAGTTGTTTTGTAGATAAGCCTAGTTTAAACTATTATTTTTTTGGGAACCACTCTTTTGTTTTGGGGTCAACCTGCAAGATAGTGTGTGTAAATAAATAATTAATAAATAAATGCACCTAGTCAATTAAGGAAACCGCTTAGGTAAATAAATACAAAACAAATCCCGCCAAATAAACGCGTGAAACCATTTTACGAAGTCAGTAACAAAAAAAGCCAGCTTTCAAATTGTTATTTCCGTACAATAACCAATATGGCGGCGGAATTTTTCATAATTCCCGAGGGAATAAAACCAAATGAGATAATCAACTTTTGACATGGACGAATTCACTAGGCGTACAATTTACAAGAGATGAATCGGATGTTTTTTTTTTTTTTTTTGGTGGGTGGGAAATCATCAAATAACTTCTCCCGCCCTGGGCGGGGCGGGAGGGAGTGTCAGACTTTTACTGACTAAAACCCACCCATGTTCCTTCTTGTGCCCTTTGCGTTCCGGGGGCGCGGTATCTCTTGCGAACAACCCGCAGCCCCGGCAGGCATCGGCCCTCAGTGGCCCCTTCCTTTTGCTGACATCTCTTTGAGGCGCGCGTGGAACACGAACGCGCCGTCGACACGGCCTGTCGTTATGCAACGTAAGGACGGTGAGCTACCCATTGCTCACCGTCCACAGGCCAGTATCTACGGTGGCCGGGAGTCGTCTCGCGGCTCCCGACGTCCGGAGCGTCTACCGCGGCGGCTGGGACGGGAGAACCGCTGTCTCAACCGTCCCGCCGCCTCCTTCTCAAGCATTACTGCCTCGCAGAAGGAGGCGACTGCATCCCATTCCCTCTCGCTCCGGACCATGGCTTGCACCAGGGCCGGACGCGAGAGTTCGCCGCCGCCGATGGCCGCCACGAGGACTCGGCGATGCTCCGCCCAAGCGGGGCATACCGCCACGGTATGCTCCACCGTGTCCTCGGGGCGATCCACACAATGGTGACACCCGGACGTTTCCTCCCGCCCGATGAGGTGCAGGAACCTCCCGAAACACCCGTGTCCGGTGAGGACCTGCGTCAGGCGGTAGGTGAGGGCGCCGTGGCGCCTCTCCAGCCACTCCTCAAAGAGGGGACTTACCGCCTCTATTAAGGCGTGCCCATGAATCGGATGTTGGTGATAAGGTCACAAATCGCACAAATATTTCGTTATGGAGCTGCGTGGCTGGCTTCGATTTCCAGGTCGAGAAAAAAATGTTAACGAGAATTTTCCAGTAGGAATTTCTTAGTTTCCAGGAGTTTGGAAGTTGGTGGTGTGACATTCCCGTGTCTCAGAAAGCATGTAAAGCTGTTGGGCCTGAGTCTGATCTCTCTCCGATCTATGTGTGTCCGTGGAGTTTCTTGCTCGTTCTTTTCTATAGAGACCTGCCGTAGGTTCTGAATAAACTATGTCTGTCATTAATAATAAAGTAACTGAAAAGGATTTCGTAAAAATAAAGAAGTAAAGAATGTGTTCGTGCTTGCTCGTTCTTCTCTATACCATGACTAACCGACAACCAACAAGTTTATTTTAAGTAAATACCGAGTTAAAATTCATATTTATTTGAATAATCCTGTTTTTAAAGGTCCGTATCGAAAGGGTAAAACGGGACCCTATTACTAAGACTCCGTTTTCTGTCTATCCGTCTGTCATCGGACTGTATCTCATGAACCGTGATAGTTAGTTCTCTTGCCGCTACAACAACAAATACTAAAAAATAGAATATGTTTTAGTTGATTTTATAGATAATTGTACGGAACCCAGCGTGCGCGAATCCGACTCACACTTAGCCGGTTTCTTTTTGGCATTACAAACAGACACTTCAATTTTATTTCATTGTAAAGATAAGTGTTTTATTTAGGTAAATTATTCATAAATTAATTTTCGTTTTATCAAGTACATACATACCATCACGCCTGTATTCCCCGAAGGGTTAGGCAGAGGTGTACCAATGTACACCCACAGTTCGCCGGTATGGTTAAGCCCCATGTAATAGGGGGCGAGCCTATGGCCATTAACCGGGCACAAATCCTAACTCCGAGCTGCTAGTGGGATTTCCATAGAAAAACCCAATAACACTTTTTGCTCGACCTGGGAATCGAACCCAAGACCTCTAGCGTAGCCGTTGCGCTTAAGACCACTAGGCTACCGAGGCAGTTTAATCAAGTAATAATACCATAATCGCCATTATATTTTGTATAGATAACATTACCTGATTTCATTTACGTAGGTGCCTAACACAAATGAAGTAAGTTAATTCATGACCATAATTACTACCACATAGCTATTCGATTAGACGGGCTCCTTATGCAAAGGATGGCTGGAGGCACTACTCAGTTACAAGTTAATGAAGAAATTCTATTTTAACATTTAAGTGTAACACTCACAGTGCCGCCGAGGTAATTATACTGAATAAACATACTAGTGAGCTGGCAGACGAATACTTTTAGAAGAGCGTCTAATGGCGCGCCACGCCATGTTGTTTGCAAATTAAAAAAAATATATCTATATATACCAAAAATAATATACGTATTTAATAAACCTATTTCAAACTATAACACAAATAATCAATAAAAAAATCGGACAAGTGCGAGTCGGACTCGCCCACCGAGGATTCCGTACGTACGATCATTATAATTTACTAAATTAAATAAAAAAATAATAAATTAAATTTAAAGAAATTCGTTTCACAGACTTCGGAGACAGAGGGGAACGGTATTTTATTTATATTTTTCATTATAAATAAGAAATTATGCGTCGGAAAAATATAATTAAATATATTTTGCAATATGCACATCAAGACCTTTTAAATGATACCCCATTCGTAGTAGTAGCTTCAATTTGAAATTTCGACCCCTATAAAAAAGTATAAACCCCCTATTTTTTAAGATTCAATTAAAAATGTATAGTTTTGAGACTTTTTCTTGTACTTATGGTCTATAACAATGCTACTTGTTAAATTTCATAGTTCTAGGATAACGGGAAGTACCCTATAGGTTATGATTTCCTTGAGTGTCGAAATATGCGTTTTTTGCTAAATAAATGACCGTATCTTTTTTTACGTAAACTTTAAAGTTTGATTTTTTTACAACTTCATGGGACCGTAGACCTAAGTATATGGTTCAAATTTCAACTTGATACCTTCACGCATTCCCGAAAAAAGGGTCTTGACAGAGAGACAGACAGGCAGGCAGACGGACGGACTACAAAGTGATCTTATAAGGGTTCCGTTTTTCCTTTTGAGGCACGGAACTCTAAAAATCATGTTCGTGGTTTCTGTGTTTATTATTCTTGTATTAGTAAGAAAAGTTTACCTTAAATAAGTAATACTATTTATTTATTGGTTAGAAACATTCAAAGCTAATGTAGATATTATTATACCCTATCTTTTTTCAAACGATAAACAACGTCGGCCGGTATATAAAACTACCCACATACCCCGCGGTGTCACCTGCGTTCAGTTATGTCTTTGGTTACTGCTCCACTCCCGCTGGTCGTAGCGTGATGTTCTTCTATACGTATAGAATAACTCTTAAAGTCCTGTCGTAAGCAAATGTTTAGGTAATTGACAATAACGCATCGCGGCAACAAATAAGGTTCAAAATAGCGATAAGTTTGATGTTGTTTGAATCGGATAACCACAGAAATAATAGTAATTTTGAAGTTTTTTTTAAATTGAAAAAAAAAATACACGACTCTGTGGATTAATTTATAGGTGTGTCTTTAGTTCATGAAATCCCCTATAATGTCATTACATAAAATTATATAGTTTACACTCGACGGTTTACAGTAGACGGCACGGTTGGCGCAGTGGCTGAGCGATCGGCTGCTGCGCTGCGTGTCGCGGTTTCGATTCCCGCACGGAACAAATATTTGTATGGCTTGCAGATAGTTGTTCCGGGTCTGGCTGTTTGTGTATGTGAGTTTACATGTTTGTAAACGCACCCACGACACAGGAGAAATTCCTAGTGTGGGGCAAGGTTTTTTATAAAAAAAAAAAAAAAAACTCAAAATCCTGAAGTGTATGCGACGAAAGAAATTTTTTTATGCTCTCCTTTACGATTTTTTTACCATGATACTATTATATTTTCATGAAATATTAATAGATAACTCTTTTATTTAAACCCTTGACAATACACTCAATTTTTCAAGCTTGTAATATGTACCAGTACGCCAGACTATGCGACAAAAGATGTGTGTATTACGGTGTCCTGTGTTGGGATAGTCCCTTAAACCCTTATTTTTAAACCACTCTATCTATTGACGAAAATCGCATTAAAATCTGATGCGTAGTTTAACAGATCTAAGCGTAGGTACAGACGGCGGGAAACGACTTTGTTTTATACTATGAGGAGATTAAACAAAACAAGAGAAATTAAGGCTAAGTATAATGTATAGAGAGGTTAATCAACTAATTGAAATTAATTGAAATAATTATAGGATCGAGGCTTCGTAGCCGGGCGCGAGCAACAACTAATGCGACTTTTTCTATTTCATATGTACGTGTGTGTATGTGGTTTTTCTTGGACTTCATTGCCATTGGCAAAGGAAAACATCGTGAGCAAACCTGGACTTTATTACAAGATATTAATTAAGTCCGAAATCGCACATTCACCTTGAGTAAGCGTGGTGATTAATGCTCGTGCCTTCTCTGTATGGGAAGAGGTTTCTACTCTGCAGTGGGATAGTAATTGTCTTCTTTATTTTTATTCTATAAGAATGGTAAATCATCAAATCACTTTTTCTGCTCTGGGCGGAGCGGATAGGAGTGTCCGACTCTTACTGACTAAAACCTACCCGTGTTCTTTCTAATGTCCCTTTGCGTTCCAGCGCCGCGGTGACTCTTTCTAACAAATTTTATCAAAACTGCAATAGGCTGGTTTTACTAATTAATATTATAATTATAGGAGCGATATAGTATACTCTACCCCTTACTTGGAAGTTATTTGCAAATATTTATTTAAACAGCGTAAAACCAATTAAATGTTATCTATTTTGAAAATGTTCATGTAATTTAATCTTTATTATTAACAACAGATCAATTTATGAAGCCCACAATTTAATTTCCCATCAAACGGACCTATTAAATTGATGTCGAAGCTTACACAAAGAAATTCCTATAATTGTATTATTGAGATGACTTTAAGTAGCTATTCCGGTGTTGTTTACGGCCTAGATTTTCCTGTTTTTGCCGTCGTTTCTTTCTAAACTCATTTTTATGTTAAGGGCTTAGTAAATATGTAATAAAACCAAGTTGTTTTTGTCAACACACGAAGACAAATCCAACAATGAATCACTAGAGTTTGATCTGTTTATTTGGTTCAAGATATTGGACATCAACTTAATTGAAAACATCTATAGACACACGCGACGCGACAAGAAAATACGTTTTCGTTGTTCGAATTTCTTTACCCAATAAACGGGGTTTAAAAATATACATGAAAATTAAATATCCGCTAACTACACATAGATACTGTAGACAGTATCTTGATTGATTGATAGATCAATCTAAGTAATTTGATCTTTTTTAGTGAGCAAAAAATACTGATTAAGACCGAATTTTAATTATGGTGTACAAAATCATTCTCGTCTTTATGTAAGTGCGCAATGGAACACACTCAAAACATTGTAGTTTCGGCTGCATGCAATGATGCAACAGACCTGCTATTCTCTACAGGGCAGGACAGGGCAGGGTCGTTAAACTTTGACCTTGAATATGTCTGTAACTAAAAGTTCCCCAGTTATAGTCTAGGACGAAATAAGTGATAATGGGTAGAACATGTCATTAGTAGCAGAAACTAAAATACTTTTAATTAATTCGATAAATAATACTTATTTCACCATCACGCCTGTATTCCCCGAAGGGTTAGGCAGAGGTGTACCAATGTACGCCCACAGTTCGCCGGTATGTCATAGGTCCCATGTAATAGGGGGCGAGCCTGGGAATCGAACTCAAGACTTCTAGCGTTTCAGTCACGCTGAGGACCACTAGGCTAACGAGGCAGTTACACTAAACTTATATTTATTCAATAAATAATCAACGAAACCTTTGAACTTTTTAAACTAAAACCAACAAAAAAGAAAACTCAATATTCACATTATTGAGTCCTCATCTCAAACCATTTTTCTCATAAGTTTCTTTTATTCTTATATAATAGCTAGATAACTTAGCGCGCCGAGTGTCTGCCGATGTCGTGCGGGTATAACCAAAAATAGCGCCTTACTTCATTGCCTGGAAATGAAAAGGGAAAGTCTAGGGACTAGGCATAACATTGTCTGGAATAAGAGGCTAAACGCTCTGCTCTTACTCGTTCTAAAGTATTCAAGTGTTGTTGAAACACGTAGGCAAGATTTTCCAATAAATTATAAGTCTAACAGCAAATATAAATCGGTTCCACTAACATAGCTTCACACTTGTATTCCCCATAGGGTTACGCGAGGTGTATCAATGTAGACCCACAGTTCGCCGGTATGTTTAGGTCCCATGTAATAGGGGGGGGGGGGGACAAGTCTATTGCTATTAAGATCCTATGCACAGGACACCGTAAACACAATTTTTTTGTCGCATAGTCTGGCGTATTGGTACATATCACAAGCTTGAAAAAAATGTAGTGTGTTGTCAAGGGTTCAAGACTTAACTATAAATATTTATTGAAAGTAAGATAGTATCATGGTTTAAAAATCGTAAAGGAGAGTATTAAAAATATTTTTTCGTCGCATAGATCTCAGAATTTTGAGTGTAAACTATATAATTTTATGTAATGATATTTTAGGGAATTTCATGAACTAATGATATACCTATAAATTATTCCATTTTATTTATTTTTCTTATATTTTTCTTACAATTAAAAGAAAACTTCAAAATTACTGTTATTTTTGTGGTTATCCGATTCAACTAAAATCAAGCGTATCGCCATTTTGAACCTTATTTGTTGCCTCGATGCGTTATTGTCAATTACCTAAACATTTGCTTACGACAGGGCCGTAACCGGCCACAAATCTACTATTACTAACTCCGAGCTGCTACTGAGAATTTCATAGAAAAATCCAATAACACTTTTCTTGACCTGGGAATCTAACCCAAGACCTTCCAGTCGCGCTTAGCACCACCAAGCTAACGATGCACACATTCCATTAAATGTTTATTTAATTTGAATCCGTGGCACTAAGCGAAGGGGACTTGTCGTAAAGCTCAGTTGGCTTATCCCGGTTTTACGCGGTCCAATTTTCTTTTCTTATTTATTACACTCTGGTTCGTTTCTTATTCTTTTTTTAAACATTTCTCTTGCATTTATTTCACTTTTTCGTTTTTGAAGGCTGTTGTATTTTTTGTAAAAATGTTTTTATTATCGCTTTTTATTATCAACTTCGGTAATACTACGTAAATTAACCAGACACCGCTTAAAAGTCACCAGAAAGCGGAATACGCTAATTCGTTTACTTGGATGACATATTTTTTCAGTTATTTTAATTTTTTACTAAACTGTTTAACCAATTTCGATAAAATTTATATGGGACCACCTTTGAAGCATGACCTACCTATCAAATAAAAAAAAGAATCATCACAATCGATTCATAATTGGTACAGTTATCGCGTGACACACAAACAAAAATGTAACAAAACATACAGCCGACTTCAAAAAAGGAGGAGGTTCTCAACCTCCTCCTTTTTTGAAGTCGGTTAAAAATAGGCATGTTTTTCATTAAAAACAGCAGTCTAAACTTCCAAATGTATTCACAGGATAAAATGTTTACTATGTATAAAAGTTCAGCTGTAGGTACGAAACTTACCAACCCTTTAACTTGGCAACAACTACCTAATCCTTAAAGATTCGTCTCTACCCAATGATCTAACTAAACAAGCAATACTTCCTGTGGTTATTGCCCGGAGGAACTTCCAGGGTTAACAACTAACAACTGACCGGAATTTATAATAAGTATCGTGTTGTTTTCTCAGCTCTTAGGAGCCGGCGGCAATTTAGGGTTCCCACAAAACAGAAGCAGGAGTATTGTTGTTTAGTTTACATTACTTGGCCCCCAGACGATATAGGTTTAATGAGTGATTTGTAACCGATACTTACACTCTACTGCCCCCTTGGTCTCGTGGTCGGGCAAAAAGTGTTATTGGGTTTTTTATTAAGAATTTCGCAGTAGCAGCACCAAGTTTGGAAGTTGGTGGTGTGATACCCCCGTGTCTCGGAAAGCACGTCTTTACGTGCTTTCCTCTTCGTGCCTTCGTTTCTTCGTTTCGTTTCTTTTCGTGTCTTCGTGCTTTTTTTTGTGTGTTGCCGGGACCAACGGCTTTCCGTTGGTCCCGGCTGTCATTCGTAGATCTTTGACAATCGTTACGGATAGTCAGAAGCCAGGAAGTCTAATAACCAGTCTTACCAACAGGTATCGTGTTGCCTAGTAACTAGGTTGTGGAGGTCAGATAGGCAGTCGCTTTATAGAACACACTGGTATTCAGCTGCATCCGGTTAGACTGGAAGCCGACCCCAACACAGTTGGGAAAAGGCTAAGCAGATGATGACGTATACTCATGATAACAAACGACTTTTCCAAAGAAACGATTTCTTTTTTGATTTGCAAAGCGCATGACTTCAATCTTCCCAATAGAATATTGAAGAAGTAATAAAAATAACACATAATCAGCTACAATTGAATTTACTTGCTAATCCTTTTTTACTAAGTAAATTATTTAACTTTAACCAGGCATTATTATTTTTTATTTAACTATTAACTCTGTCTGTCTGTTACGATTTGACGAGTAAACCACTAAACCATATATACCATCATCACGCATTCTATTCCCTGAACGTTTAGGCAGAGGTGTAATAATGTACACCCACAGTTCGCCGGTATGTTTAGGTCCCATGTAATATGGGGTGAGCCTATTGCCATTAACCGGGCACGAATCCAAACTCCGAGCTGCTACTGAGAATTTCATAGAAATACCCAATAACACTTTTTGCTTGACCCAGGAACCGAACCCTAGACCTCTAGCGTAGCAGTCGCGCTTAGGACCACTAGGCTACCGAGGCGGTTAACCACTAAACCAATTTTGATGCAAATTTAGTAGGAGGTAATTTTGAAGCCCAAGGAAGGGCATATAAGCTACTTTACTTATTCCGCCATTTTGTCTTAGTTAGTAATAACCGATATATACGCGGAAGAAGTCGTGGATAAAAGCTAGTATATGATAACTTTATGAATCACCTGTCGAAGATTTCACGTGAACCAAGCGTCACAAAGTTTCAGAGATTAGTTCAAATTAGTTGAAAACTTTGCACATAAGTACATATTTGTTGCTTCCATAATTTCGATTTGGAAATAAAATATGATAAATTCTTTCTGACTTCACAATATCGAAAAGTAGGGCGAAGCTAAAAAGTTTGATCGTTCCCTTTTGCCGCGGGCCAGAATAAATTAAAGAATTCTCTAATAAAAACTGTCGAGCTAGTAATTGCGGGAGAGCGAGATGGAGATAATTATGAAAGGGACGCATTGTATATAGTGCACACGCTTTGCAGATTGTCGCCACTGTGACGTGATTGGATATGCTACCGGAAGGTTCCATCTACTTGATTGGAAGACGATTTCCTTATTATTTCGTATATTAGTCTAATTATTGTTTTATACTAGCGAACTGCTCCGGTTTCAGGGCGTGAATTTTCTACTATTTGTACTAGGTGGATTTTCCAAAAAACGTTTTGTCTGTTTGTTCTGGCTAATCTCCTAAACGGCTTGATCAATTCTAACGGGACTTTCTCTGGCGATGTTATAACAAGTAACTTTTATTTCAGAATAAGCATTAGAGCTCCGCGCGAAAGAAACATAACCTCATCGAGTGCCGAAATTCCAGCGGACGAATTCGCGTGCATAAGCTAGTTACTAGAACGCCTTTAAAGGGCCTCCGTCCACGTCTGATTTTTTGTAGGACCGATTATCGGATCGTTCAATAGATCCATAGTTTTGTGGTACCGACGTTTTGTACGACGTGTGCATGTTCCATTTTTTACAACAAAAAATCGGTTTCCGATTGTCTGACGTGGCGGGCAGCGTAATGGAGTGTCCTTGTGAACTGCAAAAAGTAAAAACAAAGGATAGAAGAACGCGCGGCCTGCACCACACCGGTATCGCACTATCCATAAGCGAACTGAAAATAAACTGCAATTAACGTGGATCGATAGTTAATTCTTATCAATCAAGGTTCTCATTAACTCCACGCAAACCTGCATCATTACCACACGCCTCATTTGTTTCAAACAATATAGTGTTGCGATATTTGTTGTGATAAGAAGCGTTGATAGTGTTGATACGTTAGTGCAAAGTGCACGCAGCAAACAAATTAAGGCTTTATTATAATAATCGTTAGGTTTTAGTGGAAAAACTGTCGTTGGAACATAGTCCTACAATAGTGTGCATTTCGATGTGATTGATCCGCAACCTCATGTCATGACTGAAACGCGTTGCTTATACTTAGATCTTTAGTAATGATAATTGTGTCGTTATGATATTCCAGTTTCCGCCTTCTTGTGACAATATTATGGACATACAGGCTTTGTTGCAAAATACAATGAAAACATTTTTTATAAGAAAAAGAATGCTTATGTTTGTAACGTTCATAATTATCGTTGCTACTCTCTATCATCGTATAAGTAACGCGCCCATTATTATGCATTTTGGGAACCCGGATAATAACATATCGTGTCATTACGTTCATGAGGGCGATGCATTGCCGTTAGCTGATGATTGGGGCTTTCCTCTGATGCCCGACTCAATATTCTTTCTCGAGACGTCGTGCCGCGGAGGGCTAAACTCGCGTCAGGCTTGTGCCATCGAGTCTGCGGCGAGAGCCCACCCAAGAAGACAAGTTTATGTGATGTTCAGTGCGCCCGTCAGTGAGGACGTGTATAGAAGGAGTTGTATCGCGGTATTGCGACGTCTTCCAAACATCAAGTTCGCTAGGATTCACATAACTGATTACGCAAAAAATACTCCATTGGCAGCGATGATAGCAGGCAATCCTTTTAATAAAAGCAAGTGGCGGGTGGAGCATACTTCTGATATCCTGAGGCTGTTGATTTTGTACAAGTGGGGCGGGGTGTACCTGGACACGGACATGCTGGTCGTTAAGTCTCTGACGCCTCTAGGACCCAACTGGGTAGCGATGGAAAGCGACTCTTTAGTGAGTAATGGAGCCATCGCTATTTCAATGGATGACAAAGGCAGAAACCTAATCCAGCACCTTGTGTAGTACGTATCAATGAATATTATTTACCAGAAATCAACGAGTTTCTTTTTACGTATTACTTTATTTAGCATTTTTTAATCAATTAGACTCGCCGTCTATTACTTTAGCCATCGCTAACACCCACCTGGCCCACCTGGTGTTAAGTGGTTACCGCTGCCTAAGACATCTGCAATAATGTCTTCAGTGCCTGTATTTTCATTACATCAGCACTCATACCCTTTAATCCGGAACACAGCAATACTGTATACAATAAATAGGTATGGTGGTAGTACTTCCTCGGACGAGCTCCGATTTACTTTGTACGGAATACAAATTTCGTTTCCATTTTGAAGATTGATGGTTATTTTTTAGTTTTTTATTTCAGTGAAGTCAGAAAATCGTTTAAGCCAAAATCTTGGACAAATAACGGAGGAGGGGCCATAACTAGAGTGTTTAAAAAAATATGCAATACACTTAACGCATCAAAATGGTCGAATATCACTTGTCAAGGTTTGGTAACAATATCATGAACACTATTAGGAGATCTATATGAAAAATATCTATATAAGTTATGAAAGTAAATGTGGATGGATGGAGAGGAAGAGGGAGGAAAAAGAAAACATGGATGGATTGTGTGAAGAATGATATGAAAGAGAACGGTGTCAGTTATGTCATGACGGTTGACAGAGCGGAATGGAAGAAGAAAATGTGTTGCGCCGATCCCAAGTAACATGGGATAAGGGCAGGAAGACGATGATGATCAAGAACATCTATACTAATTAAAGCTGAAGAGCTTTTTGTTTGATCGTGTGTTTCCTAAAACTCGCTAATCCCTGGAACTGCCAGTCGGATTGGAAAAAATCTTTTTGATTCTTTTTTTTTTGAGCCAGACTCATAAGAAATAGATTAAGGAGAAGTAGCCCAAGTCTTACTAAACACAAACTATTATTGATTATAGATAATTTGCAGTGCAGTGCTGCGACTGCTACGCTAGAGTTCTTGGGTTAGATTCCCAGGTCGAGCACAGTGTTATTGGGTTTTTCTATGCAATTCTCAGTAGCAACTCTGAGTTACGGTTTGTGGCCGGTTAATGGCAATAGACTCGCCCCCTACAATGGTACACCGCTGCCTAACCCTTCGAGGGATTAAGGTGTGATGGTATGTTATGTTAATCACTATGCATATTAGCATGACACTGAGTTGTGAGCAATATGACCTTGCAACGACGCCTGTGCCACCAAAGTTACAGAGCGGTTTAAAAACAATGCCTAAAATGATGAGAAAATTATTCAGCAATAGTTCTAGGTCCCTAGGTCTAGGGGTCTAGGTAGGACTGCCCCGTTGGTCTCATGGTCGCAAGCGCGACTGATGAGTGTGGGGTCCCGGGTTCGATTCCCAGGTCGGGCAAAAAGTGTTATTGGGTTTTTCCATTAGGGTTTGCTCAGTAGCGGCCCGGAGTTTGGAAGCTGGTGGTGTGACACCCCCGTGCCCCGAAAAGCACGTAAAGCCGTTGGTCCCGGCTGTCATTCGTAAATCTTTGACAGTCGTTACGGATAGTCAGAAGCCAGGAAGTCTGACAAGTAGTCTAACCAAGAGATATCGTGGTGCCCAGTCACTGGGTTGTGGAGGTCAGATAGGTATTCGCTCCATGTAAAATACTGGTACTCAGCTGTAACCGGTTTGACTGGAAGCCGACCCCAACACAGTTGGGAAAAGGCTAAGTAGATGATGAATAGCTCTAGGTCAAAAAAATGTTGGTATGGGTACTTTTGTAACGTGATAAGCTTAAAAATTGATCATGTTTTCAGGACTAAGTGTGTATGGCCCAGAGTATTTTTATCCATTACATTATTCCAGTTACAAAAAATACTTCAACACTGGAAATTTGAATTACAATGATAACGCCTACACTCATCATTTCTGGAACAGGTTAAGCCGTGATTTGGAAGTGAAAAAGGATTCCCTATATGCAAAGATGGCTCAAGAATTTTGTCCAAGAATATACGATATGTATGGAGAACAATTTGGGTCATAAGAAAGACAAATCCGATGCAGCACCTTCTTCAATTCTTTATAATATGTCGCTATTAAATTCTAGTTTTGAAAAATTTTATTAGTGTGCAGTAGCCGCCACGAGACGTGAGCACAAACGTCAAGTTATTTTTTGGGTTTTTGGGGCTCTGAGGCTGCACGCAATCTGTTAGACTGACGAACCAACCGCGTCCACCGTCGGTGACCCCAAAAACCCAGAAATTAACTTGATGTTTGTGCTCATGATTCGTGGCGGCTACTTTATCCGGAATATAAATGCACTAGCTGTGCCCGCGGCTTCGCTCACGTCAACCTAAGTGTAAATGTATACTATAAGTTAGCTTTCTTGACAGCCGTAGCAACGGTCTGTCATTCTCTTCTTAATTTTAAAATAGCGTATATCTCATATAATAAACTTCTTAAATAAATTTGTATTCGAATCATTCAGCCAGAGCCTCTACAGCAATTAGTAATTCTTACCTCAGAAGAAGACAAGGTCCGGTTTCTGAACACACTGGTAACGAGGAACCGATCATCTCTGGTTCACAGTTTCCGTTTACGCCCTTCTCTTGCCGTTCTCGTATACTATTCGGTCTGCTGATACTTCTTGACAACTCGATGTACCACAGATTTTGATGGACGTAATGTTTGGACCACATGTTTGTTGGTGTGCCGAGCTTCTTTTTACTTTGTCAGATAAAAACTTTTTTCCGATCTGTCCAAAGCAGGGAATAATTTAAAATTGAGTGGCGGTTAGATCTGGTATTATTAATATATTTGCAGTAACAATAAGCAAGGCTTTTGGAGTAATTTAAACAAAATCTTTTTAACTCAAATTCAAAATTTGGAAAAAAATTTCGTAATTAGAAGGCCGCATTTATACGAAATAATTATATCAAACGAATAAAATTCGAAAAAAGAAGGCATTCTAAAACTTTTTTTTTTATAGCATTTACTAATGTTTGTGGCCAGTACGCACAATAGTTATAAAAGGAGAAGTTTTTTGCCTTTTTTTGCGTTCCTCTAAAGTCTAAGAGTGTAGATAAATAATAAAATAAGTACTGATCCAATTACATGAAGTTAAAGATTTTAAAGTGTTTCAATCATAGTATAGAGATCCCTTCACCCCATTGTATCTCTTCAAAGTTAGAGTAAACAGGCTTCTTCTGGGTAAGCTTACTCCATCGTCGACTTTGTCTATGTCACCTCTGACCTAGACAGGAGTCAACAGTTTACCCATCCCTAATAAAAAAATAAATTGAAAAACGACGCTGAAAAAGGTATGAAAAAGGATTTTCAGGATGCTGAAATAAACAAGGTTACTGGAGAAACAAGAACAGAACAAAAATAAAAGCCGTAATCACACGTTATACAGGTATCAACTGTAACACTTTAATAAGATGTGACTAAGGCTCTTCTTTTTGTTCAGCATCCTGAAAATCTTGTTTTATAACTTTTTCAGCGTCGTTTTTTGTCCTGGTCGGGTTTTAGTTATTTTTCGCTTTTTATTATTAAAACTTTTTTGGTGTTGTGTTGAATTTTTTGAACGCTTGAGGGTGACGCAATAAATTTTGATAAGTACAAGTGAAGCCCGGTGTACCTATTTATCTTAATGTGTTTTTTTAACACATGACTATTTGTCCGCTCTATGACGCCACTTTAAATTTGAGCAATATTTTGGAAATGTACAAGTGAAGCATGTTACGTGCCCTGCCTACACCAAATCGGCTGAATAGCGACATGATAGTTATTTACGTACAACGGATGTTTGCCGGGAGCCGCGAGACGACTCACGGCACCGTAGACGACAGGCTGTGTCGACGGCGCGTTCGTGTTCCACGCGCGCCTTAAAGAGATGTCAACAAATTTTTGAAGGGGCCAGTCACGGCCGATGCCTGCCGGGGCTGCGGGTTGTTCGTAAGAGATACCGCGCCCCCGGAATGCAAAGGGCACAAGAAGGAACATGGGTGGGTTTTAGTCAGTAAAACTCTAACACTCCCTCCCGCCCCGCCCAGGGTGGCGGAAATCATTTGATGATTTCCCATCCCTTAAAAAAAATAGACCATATCAATTGAAAAAGTCACTTAGGTACCAACTTACCCGTAATGGAACCTACAGCATTATTATAAAAGTAACGTATAGATAGGGTTGTAATTTTCAATTCTACACGAACAAGTATCGATCGATATAACTATTAAATAATCATTGATGTCCTTATCTAAGTGGTTCAAACTTTAAGTGAGTTACGGTATGAGGCTGAACCATGAATTTACCTACGATATTATCAGCGTCCTGATAAACCGTGTGTTATATTTGAAATAGTAAGGTCTTTTGTGTGACTGCCTCATTAGCCTAATGGTCCTAAGCGTGACTGCTAGGCTAGAAGTCTTGGGTTCGATTCCCAGGTCGAGCAAAGTGTTATTGGGTTTTTCTATAAAATTTTCAGTAGCTGCTCGGAGTTAGGATTTGTACCCCGTTAATGGAAATAGGCTCGCCCTTTATAACATAACATAGCACCTTAAACATGCTGGCGGACTATAGGTGCATATTGTTTACACCTCTGCCTAACACTTATGGGAATACAGGCGTGATGGTATGTTATGTAGAACAAAGTCTTTTTCGCTTCTGACTTTATTACCAAAGTCATAATACCGTTCGTGTGTGAGGACGACTTTATCGTGTGGATTTGAAACGAAGAAAACTTGTACAGGTTGAATTTTGACTAACTGATCAGCTTCCCTCAGAGGGTGGAAATACTCATGAATCATTCAGTTACAATGCCTCCTGTTCCTTAATTTACTACCACTGGAAACTTACGCTGGGTTGTCAGAGACTTCCCAATGACACGCACGTGACTATCACGATCTACGGCCTCACATAATACGGGAATATGAATAATCTGCGCATCACATCTTATGGAAGTGTAATCTTTGGCTGAATGAACGTTATATTGTTAGATAGTGTACAGGTTACATCTGGAGACCTTGTAGAAACTAGAACTAATTTCCGTGCGTTCAAGCGTTTTTGCCATACCTGTAACTGGAATCAAATATAACAGCTCACATTAGGACCCATTAAGTTAATGATAATTATCATCTGTGGTGCTTGGCAATATGGGCTTCTCCCAGTTGTAATCATCCCTTTGTGCCTATTGGCCTAGTTCTGTTCTGTCTCCTGCATGTTTCGAGGGAAGTGGAAATTCTGTTTTTTCTTAATTCTCCGCTAATCTTTTTTTGTGATTAATTTTGTTGCGAGAATCAAGACAGTTGTATTGTTTCCGGGTCTTGTCACGATGCATTGCCTCGGCGCCTTTCTGGTGGTCTCGACTGTTGATTCTGGCTTTCAGAAGTTGCAGTGGTTGAGAATATTGTGGCGAGCTTGTCACATAATACGAAGTGTAACAAGAAAAATCACATAGCCGTTAAAAAGATTGTGAAGTTCAAGTCTTGGAGGAAAGTACCTACATTTCTTTTCGAAATATTATTGTTTCGGGCGATATCGTTTTCATTCCCCTAACTCTTTACAAAATGAGACAATTTTGATCTCATTAGATTCAGAAAACCTTTAGATCTGTACGTTTTTCTTTTTCAGTAATCAGTCCAGTTTAATTAAAAATAATTAAAGCGCTTAAGGAAGATTTTCAGTAAAAAATATGGATATTTACATACAAATAAATTATATCATCCACGACATTACTTTAAAATTCAAATTTACGGACCTAGTTTTTTATAACTCTAAACAAAAATACTATCACGCCTGTATTCCCCAAAGGGTTAGGAAGACGTGTACCAATGTACACCAAAAGTACGCCGGTATATTTAGGTCCATCTCTCTCGTCTATTGCCATTAACCGAGCACAAATCCCAACTTCCAGCTGCCAGCTGCTACTGAGAATTTCATAGAAAAACCCAATAACACTTTGCCCGACCTGCGAATCGAACACAAGACTTCTAGCGTAGCAGTCCACTTACTACTATTACTCTGACCTTCAATATCTCTGTAAGCAACAGGTTCCCAGGTATGGTCCGGACCAAAAACATTATCGCAATAATGGGAAGAAGAACTTTCGGTTTCGTTAATTATCTTTTTACACCCATTATCATCTTCTAATGAAATACCTTTTTTGCTTCGTATACGAGTGAGGCGCGCCGGCTGCCGGTTGAGGGTAGGTACCTATGCCCCTGACCTCCTCAGTGAAGGTCAATGTTCGTCCTTCAAGGCTATCTCCTCCCATCCGACGCTTTTCCAATACCTCACCTGGATCTGTGTTTTCGTGTATCTAAACCATAATACGATTTCAACGAAAGCGCAGATAACGCACTTGGGTATTTTACACCAATAATAAGTGTAAATCTTATTATAATTAGATTTATTTAAGTGCCTCGTTAGTCTAGTGTGCCTAAGGGCGACTGCTACGCGAGAAGTCTTGGGTTTGATTCCCAGGTTGAGCAGTGTTATCGGGTTTTTCTATAAAATACTCAGTAGCTCGGAGTTAGGATTTGTGCCCGGTTAATGACAATAGGCCCACTCCCGATTACATGGAACCTAAACATACCGGTGAATTGTGGGTGTATATTGATACTCTTCTGCCTAACCCTTCGGGTAATAGTAATTAGATTTATACATAGTTGCTTTGAAATCAATAAATAGTTAATAAATTAAGTTAGATAAATCTGAAGTCATGGTTTACTTTTGCCGTTAAAAATCTATGGGGGAATTGCGTTTTGACAGGTCATAAAAAAGTATGTCAATTGATCGATAATGTCCAGTACCAAATTGAATTGTATGAAGTTGGCAGACTCGTCTCACAATTAGTTTCTTATATTTCTCCACCTATGTATTTTTTTGGCTTTCTCTAATCTTTATATTTTGTTTGTATGTATGTATACATGTATTTATTATATTTTATTCCTGGAAACTTTATGTGTCTTGCACCTACTATGTTTTGTCTCTGCATCACCCTAAGGTTGACTGGTAGAAAATGCCAAAGGCATTAAGTCCGCCTTTGTACAATGTATTATTTACATTATGTGCATAAAGTTTTAATAAATAAATAAATAAATTGGGTACATGACACCACTAATCAATTGACTTACTTTTTATGACCTGTCAAAGCGCGATTTCCCATAGGTTTATTACGACAATACTAAACTATGACGTCACATTTTTGACATTTCAATTGACTAACTATTTATTGATTTCCAAGCAACTAAAAATCGGTTTTCAGGGCTAAAATAAAACTTTTTTTTTTGTGAAGTTGTGTCTTGGATTGATTGTTTAATGATGTCATCAATCCAATTGTCGTGACAAGACGACATTATTATGTAGTCTCTTTGTACCTACCAATAATTAGGCAAATAAATGATTTTGATTTGATTTGAACCTAGCATGAGCGCGCGTAGCGATCGTAACGTGAATTCTATCGATTTTAAATTAGAAGTATCCCTATTAGTATTTATTTAGTTTGAAGGCTTTATTCATATCACCGGGTGATACTAATTATGCTCGTTATTTAAGGTTAAACCAAAGTAATATAATACCAATCGTGTGTAAAAAGTCTCATATTATTTCTATCATTGTGATATTTTTTTTGGTTCTGGATCATTCCTTCTAGTTACTTCTTTGTTTTTTTTTTTAACAAAAACAAGATTTAGATGTAACTTAACTTAACCAAATTAAAAATAGCCTTACGTACAGTATCTATTAAGTTGAATTTCACACCAATAACTAAAAATTTAAAAATAAGCTTTAGCTTTAGAAGTCGGCGGCTTTGGTTCTGTTTGTTGTTTGGTATTGCCACCGATTTCCAAAGCTAAATTTATTTTTCACTTTTTAGTTATTGAAGTCGGTTGCCTTTTTAAAAAAAAAATATTTTTCGCTTTTTGGTATCCACTTCTTGTCATCGAAATCCATGAAGGAACAGCATTACTGTTACAACACAGTAATATTAAGTAACATAACAAGACACCACTTAAAAGTCACAAGAAAACAGAATACGCGCAATTGGTTAACTTGGATAACATATTTTTTTTAGTTGTTTTCTTTTTACCAAACTACTGAACCAATTTCGATAAAATTAATATTGGACCACATTAGAAGTATGACATATTAAACAAAAAAACAATAATCAAATCGATTTATAATTGGCGGAGTCATCGCGTAACACACATACAAAAAAAAAGCATACAGACGAATTGATAATCTCCTTCTTTTGAAGTCGGTAAAAATAACAATCGTTTGCCGGCAACCATTTTCGCTAAATGATTTGATGTCTTGTTACATCCCGTATAATGATAGTCGTATTCTTAATTCTAAAATCGATTCGAATCGAATATTTTACGACGGCGCATTCGTTCTAGGCTCCTGGCATTTTGCTTGATAAAAGGCTCTTGATACGTTTTATCTTTTAACTAGCATCTGCTCGCGACTTCATCCGCTTAGTGTTTTCACCCGCATTAGGTTACGTCTTTGGTCGCTGCTTCGCACTTATTGGCCGTAGTGTGATGTTATATAGCCTACAGCCTTCCTCAATAAATGAACTATCCCACACAAAACGATTTTTTCAATTCAAACCAGTAGTTCCTGAGATTAGCGCGTTTAATCAAACAAACAAACTCTTCAGCTTTATAATATTAGTTTTAAACAAATTACAATCATTGAAGCCACGATTCTTAAAATAGTACAGAGAGGAATAAAACACTAATCTACAATTAAAAAGGGGGCGGTTTACTATATATTAACTGCCTAGTAGTCCTAAGCGCGACTCCTACGTTAGAGGTTTTGGGTTCGATTCCCAGGTCGAGCAAAAAGTGTTATAGGGTTTTTCTATGAAATTCTCAGTAGTAGCTCAGAGTTAGGATTTGTGCCCGGTTAATGGCAATAGTCTCGCCCCCTATTACATGGGACCTAAACATACCGGCGAACTGTGGGTGTACATTGTTACACCTCTGCCTAACCCTTCAGGGAATATAGGCGTGGTGGTGTGTGTGTGTGTGTGCGGTATACTATTAGGAACAAGTCACTTGACTACAAATACACGTTACTATGAAAAAGAAAAATCTAGCACTAAAATCATGGGACTACATAACTGAACCTTTAATTCACCAATACAAACCACTTAACAACGATTGCACGCTTCCACGAAAAGCTTATCGCCGAAGCCACGCAACCTAGCCTCTATCTATTTATACTAGCTATATACCCCGCGTTCAGTTACATCTTTGGTTATTGCTCCGCTCCTGTTGGTCGTAGCGTGATGTTCTATACGTATAAACCTTCCTGTTGAGTCACTCTATGCATACCATCACTAGGGGTTAGGCAGAGGTGTACCAATGTGCACCCACAGTCCGCCGATATGTTTTTCCCATGTAATAGGGGGCGAGCCTATTACTATTAACCGGGCACAAATCCTTACTCCGAGCTGCTACTGAGAATTTCTTAGAAAAATCCAATACTTGCTCGACCTGGGAATCCAACCCAAGAACTCTAGCGTAGCAGTCCCGTTTAGAACCCCTAGGCTACCGAGGCAGTTACTCTATGTATTGAGAAAATTCGCATTGAAATCTGTTTAGAAGTTTAAAAGATTTAAGTGTACAGACGGCGGAAAGCGGCTTTATTACGTAGAGAATTAGAATCTATTGTCACATGTCTGAAAGATCATTTTAGAACGGCTTGACCGATGTGGCAGATTTTTTGTAGCATTCATAGTTAGTCTAGGCAAAGTTTGTATAAAAGAAAATTTTACAAAACTAAGTTTAGTTGACGTGCCTCAAAAGGTTGCCCAATCTGAATGAGACTATGCAGAATTTGGTTGGGTCTTTCAGTTCCCTTCAAGATGGTTGAGCTGAATGGTGCTGAAGCTCGCGTCATCTTCGTGAACGGGCGCTGTCAATTGGGATTAGTCATTTCTTATCTGTCGTGGCTTACATCTTTATTATTATTTTTTATTGTTTTTGTTTCACTTTAATTGTTTTCACATATAGAAGCAACAAGAATATTGTAACCAAGATTTTGTAAAAACCGAATTGAAGGAAAATAGTGTACGTGGAGTTTCTTGCTCGTTTTCTCCATAGAGACCTACGTTTTGGAACAAGCAACTAGCTTCAACCTTAAACTGTAACTTCTTCACAATTCAAAAGTGCCTGTGAATAGTCTAATTGAAATAAATGCTTTGACTTTGACTTATGTCTACCGCATGCCAGAGAAACTGTGACAGAGGTTCTCGCGTCCCAGCCGCCGCGGTAGACGCTCCGGACGTCGGGAGCCGCGAGACGACTCCCGGACACCGTAAATACGTTGCATAACGACAGGCCGTATCGACGGCGCGTTCGTGTTCCACGCGCGCCTTAAAGAGATGTCAGCAAAAGGAAGGGGCCACTGAGGGCCGATGCCTGCCGGGGCTGCGGGTTGTTCGTAAGAGATACCGCGCCCCCGGAACGCAAAGGGCACAAGAAGGAACATAGGTGGGTTTTAGTCAGTAAAAGTGTGACACTCCCTCCCGCCCCGCCCAGGGCGGGAGAATTTATTTGATGATTTCTCACCCCCCAAAAAAAAAAAAAATGCCAGAGAAACTATGGGTCAAAGTAGTTCAAAGCTGGTGCCCTGAGACAGTGAGTCGTGGTCGCGGTAGGCCACGAATTAGATGGCGGGACGAAATCTGCCAAATCTCGAGGGATGAGGCACTGAAACGTGAAGGATGCAAGGAGTGGAGGGGCCTTTGCCTAGAAGAGGGATATAATAGTCTAACAAAAATAAACGTTCAGGTACCTACTCATCACGATATTTACGAAGAAGCAGATTTCCGTAGTGTCGAGTTTTCCTGGTACTATAGCTAAAGCTGTGGTATTTTAGATTCTGTGTTCAGTTAATTTATAGGTTCACTGACTTTGAGGGTCGACACGTGTCATCGTTAGCTACAAAGTGTATCTTATAAGCCATCGCGGCCTTAGGCCCGGACTCCACCAAAGCGGAGAGGACAGGAGATGTCTCTTAATATAGTGTTGTGTTAAAACCAAGCGATGAGATGTGAAAATAACGCAAGCCGATTAGTTGTACGAGACATCTCCTCTCATTTCCGCTTCGGTGGAGTCCGGGCCTTAACCATTGCGAGGCTCTGGACGGCAGAAGTTTGTGAGGCCCTTGTCTTTTTTACCGTGTGGGGTTATCATCAAATGACTTCTCTGGGCGGGTCGGCAGGGAGTGTCAGACTTTTACTGACTAAAACCTATCCATGTCCCTTGTTGTGCCCTTTGCGTTTCTGGGGCGCGGTATCTCTTACAAACAAACCGCAGCCCCGGCAGGCATCGGCCCTGAGTGGCCCCTTCAAAAGTTTACTGACATCTCCTTGAGGCGCGCGTGGAACACGAACGCGACGTCGACACAGCCTGTCGTTATGCAACGTGAGGACGGTGAACTACCCATTGCTCAGCGTCCACAGGCCCGCATCTACGGTGGCCGGGAGTCGTCTCGCGGCTCCCGACGCCCGGAGCGTCTACTGCCTCAACTGTGCCCCCCTCCTTACTATATGGGGTGGAAAAAACATCGTAACGAGCACTTAAACCATGGACTCGGTACATGATTATATAATGATACTGAGTGACTTTTATATACTAGTTTATGTCCGTGACTTCGTCAGCGTTAATGTAATTTATTGTCGATGTTTTATTTTTTCGCGAAACCCTTATTCTTGTTCTAACATAAATATACTCCTTATAATACTAGCTGCCTGCCAAATAAAAATATTATTAAAATCAGTCTAGTCGTTTAGGAGATAAGACAAAATAAACAGACAAACTAAAATTTTAATAAATTTTGAACATGTTGTTATTTCTTTATTACAAAACCAACTTCCATTTTATTTATTTTTGTAGACTTACATGTTTTCTTATAAAATTACTGAATGTCATTTACTTCAAAAAGAAGTTACTTATTTCTTGAGTACCTATCTACTGCCGATATTTTTTCCCCGAATCTAAAAATAACCTATTATGTAGGTATGCGTGTTACTGTATCATTCAATTTGAAAAGGTTATACTCAGAAATAGACTCAGGTAATACATACATACCATCACGCCTGTATCCCCGACGGGTTAGGCAGAGGTGTACCAATGTACACACACAGTTCGCCCGTATGTTTTAGGACCCATGTAATATAGGGGGCGAGCCTATTGCCATTAACCGGGCACAAATCCTAACTCCGAGCCGCTACTGAGTGTAGTATAGAAAACCCAATAACACTTTGCTTGACCTGGTAATCGAACCAAAAACTTCTAGCGTAGCAGTCGCGCTTAGGACCACTAGGCTAATGAGTATAGATTATACGGCTTACGGTATTATACATTAAACTTAATGTTCAAACATTAACATACATACCATCACGCCTGTATTCCCCGAAGGGTTAGGCAGAGGTGTAACAATGCACACCCACAGCTCGCCGGTATGTTTAGGTCCCATGTAATAGCGGGCGAGCCTATTGTCATTAATTTTAGAATTTCATACATAAACCCAATAACTCTTTGCTCGACCTGGGAATCAAACCCAAGACCTCTATCGTAGCAGTGGCGCTTAGGACCACTAGGCTAATGAGGCAGTTACATTAAACCTTTTTTCAGTTATTTCGATTTAAAAACCAAATTACCCAAACCGATTTTGATAAAATTTCTATGGGAGTAATCTAGAAACATATCCTTTTAAATTAAAGTATCCAAATCCGATGTTCGCCTCCTTCTGCGAGGCAGTAATGCTTGAGAACGAGGCGGCGGGCCGGCTGAGACAGAGGTTCTCGCGTCCCAGCCGCCGCGGTAGACGCTCCGGACGTCGGGAGCCGCGAGACGACTCCCGGACAACGTAAATACGGGCCTGTGGACGGTGAGCAATGGGTAGCTCACCGTCCTTACGTTGCATAACGACAGGCCGTGTCGACGGCGCGTTCGTGTTCCACGCGCGCCTTAAAGAGATGTCAGCAAAAGGAAGGGGCCACTGAGGGCCGATCCCTGCCGGGGCTGCGGGTTGTTCGTAAGAGATACCGCGCCCCCGGAACGCAAAGGGCACAAGAAGGAACATGGGTGGGTTTTAGTCAGTAAAAGTCTGACACTCCCTCCCGCCCCGCCCAGGGCGGGAGAAGTTATTTGACGGTTTCCCACCACCCAAAAAAAAAAAAAAACCGTTGTTAAATGACCGAGTTCTGACCTAATAAAAAAACAACCCAATTGAGAACCTCCTGCTTTTTTATTTCTGTTAAAAAAGGAGAACAATCGGAGTACCAGTTCGACACTCGCACTTTTCCAGTGCCGCAACAATCCGGCACCACATAACGCATGAATTGAAAGAGCCTTTTCTTAGCGAGCTCTGAACGGACAATGTACACAGACCTTTTCACATTTTTCTTAGTATTGTTGTTTGATACGAACCTCGCAATACCCCGATAGGGGAAGATATAGCCAATCAAGTACATTGTGATTTTCGCAGCCCAAATTTATTTGTCAAAAGACATTTTCGTATATTCTACTAATAAGAGATGAAATTAGGTAGATAATTGAATGTGTGTGCTTGGTTGTTTAGTTGTAAGTACTGTCTATATGGGACGTTTAACATTGAGCTGAGCATCGCTTGCCCTCAGATCGAGCCTCCCTAAGAGAAAATCTCTTAATCTTCCGGCGACATATCTCAAAAACTGCTAACATAAAATAGATTGATTAATCAACATAGGGGTTGGCTTAATTAGGAGGTCTTTCAGTTCTATTTGATCTTAACTTTAAATCTTTAATTAAACTAAGGTCAGCTAAAACAAGCCAACCCACATTTGCCCGGTAAATAAATTAGTTACGTTAGATGAGTTCATGCCAAATGTCCTAAATTACTATCCAGCAATACCACATACATACATACATAAACTTATGCCTTTTTCCCTTAGGGGTAGGCAGAAAGCACAGAACGCCACCTGCTACAGTCCTTACATACTCCTTTCGCCTCGTACACATTCATACATCTGGTCATACAAGCACGCCGGTTACGAGTAGTGCGCACCTGATTTTTCTGAAGAACCTTACCAGTAAGGTCAGTGTAAGTTTTTCTAGGGCTTGCTCTCCCGGCGTTGTCACTCACATCTACCATATAAATTCCTTTTGTCAGTCGTCTTTTCCTAATTCTCTCGACATGACCGAACTATTTAAGTATAATCTTTCCATCCTTTGTCAGTAACATCTTCTTTCTTTCTTTCATATCTCCAGCAATAACAGTTCAATGTATATCCAAAACTTATGCTTAGAATAGATTTTAAATTAACTGAAACCTTAAATTTAGAGAATACTGGCTTGGTATTGTCCCTCTGCAGGGCAGAGGCCTCTTCTCACACAGAGAAGGCACGAAAATTGAACACCACGCTTGCTAAAAGTAGATTGGCGATTGAAGTTTTATATTTATTATAAGTCCAGGTTTCCTCACGACGTTTTCCTTCAACCTTGACTGCCTCGTTAGCCTAGTAATCCTAAGCACGACTGCTACGCTAGAGGTCTTGAGTTCGATTCCCAGGTCGAGCAAAGTGTTATAGGGGTTTTCTATGAAATTCTCAGTAGCAGCTCGGAGTTAGGAATTGTGCCCAGTTAATGGCAATAGGCTCGCCCCCTATTACATATGACTGAAACATGCCGGCGAACTGTGGGTGTACATTGGTACACTTCTGCCTAACCCTTCAGGGAATACGGGCGTGATGATATGTGGGTATATTTTCCTTCAATGATTTCTGTGATGTCCAAGATAAACTTAAAAAGTACTTAAACTATCTTCAACTTCCTGATTAACTGACAGACTCCTTAACGATTCAAAAGTGCCTGTAAATGGTCTAATTGAAATAAATGCGTTGACATACACTTTGAAGAGTCACTTTAGTATTTGCCCGTGTCTGGTTGCGAACCCACAACCTTAACTTCTGAGTCATCACGTCATGATTTTAACTTTTAAACATAGGAGAAATGACGTGAGTGAGTTCGTTTAGACCCGATTATAAAATACTAGCTTCTGCCCGTGACGTCGTCCGCGTCAAATTTGATATATTATCCCACGGAAACCGTACATTTTTCGGGATAAAAAGTATTCTATATATTATTCCACACTACAACTTATCTCAGTGCCAAATTTCATTCAGATCCTTTCATCCGTTTTAGCGTTAAAAAGTAACAAACATCCATCCATCCATCTATCCATCCATCCTCACAAACTTTCGCATTTATAATATTAGTAGGATTATAAGATAAGGATAATATATAATTTTATATATTTATTTATTATAGATGGATGTGTATTACTATGGACCAGAATGAAGTCCGAAAAAAATTAAAAAAATACATTAACTTCAAAATGGGAGAAATGACGTGGGTAGGTTCGTTCAGACCCAATTATAAAATATTAAACCTAATTATAAGTTTACGACCTCCATCGATCGGCGACGTGACTTGGAAGTTCAACTTCAGAATGCTTTAAAGTTGGAACTCCAGACTTCCTCGACAAATACTTCCAACAAGAGCCTCAATTGAGTGGACCTTTTAATGGTGCAGTTTAAGGCTCGTTGAACAACTCTGGGAAGAAAAATATGCTTTGAATTTAAAAAGAAAATGTTTGTGAGTTAAAAGAAGGTTGTATACAATCAACATGATTTGCCTGGTCGAATCTAGGTCACGGTACAGGCCTATAGGCAAGACAAGCTCGCTGATTTAAAATTATTCGTTCCATGTCGACTATCCTTTAGCATTCTGTTTTCAAAGCATTTATTTCAATTAGAACATTTACAGGCACTTTTGAATTGTCAAGTAGTTACCGTTTATAGTTGAAGCTAGTTGCTTGTTCTAAAATGTAAGTCTCTATGGAGAAGAACGAACAAAAAACTCCAGGGACACTCTTTTCCTTCAATATGTTTTTACAAAATCTTGGTTAAAATATTATTGTAGCTTCTATATGTGAAAACATTAAAGGTGAATACAAAACAATAAAAATAATAACAAAGATGTAAGCCATGGCAGTTAAGAAATGACCAATTCCAACTGACAGCGTCCGTTCACGAACATGACGCGTGCATCAGCACCATTCAGCTTAACCATCTTGAAGGGAACTAAACGAAACAAAGCACACGCTACCATCAGCGACACATTTAAGTGAGCATGACAAAACTCTCAATCGCCATGCTCATTATGTCCAACACAAAAAACAAGTGGCTCCATGGTACAACTGGTGGTGGATTTGGTTTAACTTTATACATTATCACCTGCTTAGCCTTTTCCCAACTGTGGTTGGGGCCGGCTCCCACTATAAACGGATGCAGCTGAATACCAGTGTTTTACTTGGAGCGACTGCCTATATGACCTTCACAACCCAGTTAGTGGGAACACGATATCTCTTGATAATACTGGTTTTCAGATTGGTTTAACTTGATTCGACACCAGCTAAATATCCCGCGGTGTTACCCGCGTTAAGTCACGTCTTTGGTTACTGCTCCACTCTCGTTGGGCGTAGCGTGATGTTTTATCGCTATACGTATAAATCTTCATCCTGAATAACCCTATCTATTGATGAAAACGCATTAAAATCCGTTGCGTAATTTAAAAGATCTAAGCCAACAGTGGGATGGACGGCGTAAAGCCACTTTGTTTTGTACTACGCAGATATACAAAAGCCTTCAAAGATTTAAATTTCAGGGAAAAGATGAAATATACCTACGCCAACTTAATAATACGAAGATAAGGAAAATACGCTTAGTGAGTGATGACTCACTAAGCGTATCGCTTTATCTTTGACAAAACAAACTTAGATTATATGCCACTATGAAATCTAAGCAAGCACGCGCAAACAGAACCCAGCAGATAACTGACATTCGGTCGGTCGAAGTTACGGGCATAAGCTAGTCTTCTATATTAAAAATTTTAAGTAACCCCCGACAGAAGTATAAAAAACCCTACCGCAGCTAACAAAAGAGCTGATAACTTTGAAACCGCTGAACCAATTAGGAAACATAGCTAAGAACACTTTCGACTAATTCACATTTCAAACAAAAAAACTACATTAAAAGCGGTTCATGCGTTTGGGAGCTACGATGCCACAGACAGGCACTTCAAACTTATAGCACTCCGTCGTTTTTACGTTAAAATACATGTTTTTTAACCGACAAAAAAACGGAGGAAGATCTCAAGTCGATGCATATATTTTGTTTTAAAATAATAATAATAACAATTCATTTATTTATTCAAGTGACAAAGACTCATATACACACATATACTCATATGTATGACACAAATTGTTTGCTCGGCCAGTGTGTTGTACGGTCGCTAGAGCAGAGTCGCCGGTGTGTCGGACTCTGGAAGCCCTCAATGCCCTCCTGGCAGTCAATCCTGATTGTGATCTGTTTGCCGATGAATGGAGAGAGAGAAGGCGAGTGTGTTTGAAGTTTTGCGAGAGAAAGTATGAGCGAATATCCACTGTTATTTATTAAGTGTGTAATAGATTTTATGATAATATTAGTATTGTTCTAGATTAATTATTGTAATTGGTGTATAACCGTTTTAATTAACTATAAATAAATAAATAAATGATCACGCGTAAAGCCGTTGGTCTCGGCTGTCATTCGTAGATCTTTGACAGTCGTTACGGATAGTCAGAAGCCAGGAAGTCTGACAACTAGTCTAACCAAGAGGTATCGTGTTGCCTAGTAACTGGGTTGTGGAGGTCAGATAGGCAGTCGCTCCATGTAAAACATTGGTACTCAGCTGCATTAGGTTAGACTGGAAGCCGACCCCAACGTAGTTGGGAAAAGGCTAAGTAGATGACGATGACGTATGATCACGCGTAACTTTTTACAGAGTAGTCCGATTTTGATAATTATTGTAGTAATTAATATATTAAAGCCACAAAAAAGTATGAAATTAAAAACTTTATGGCGGCGGCTTTGGTTCTGTTTGTGTATTGCCACCGAATTCCAAACCTAAAGTTATTTTTCACTTTTTAGTTTTTGAATACGGTTGCCTATTCGTAAAAAAGTTTTTGATTCAACCATCGGATTTACCTTACGTTTATTTTGGCGCGCTCGTGTTAAGTCGTTCTTTTAAATGCAGCTGGCAGTTTAATTCAATTTCCGAGGTTCCGACCTGCTTTTATTTTTTCAATTTGTTTTCGGAATTTAAACTTTAAAGGCAATTTGACCTGAGTGACGTCACAAGAACAAGTTTCTTAAATAGGAACTCTTTTTTTAAATAACATAAAATACCCGCGCATAATATTATAGTGCATGCTGTGCTTCTCTATAAGTAATGGGGCACTTAGAATTAAGTTTGAAATGTACAAATTATATAGTATAGTGTACTCATTGTTGAGAAGCCTATAATAAATAAATAAAAAAAAATAACATGACACCTATTTTCCACGAAGGGTTAGGCAGAGGTGTACCAATGTACACCCACAGTCTGCCAGTATGTTAAGGTCTCATCTAATAGAGGGTGAGCCTATTGCCATTAACCGGGCACAAATCCTAACTCCGAACTGCTACTGAGAATACATCTATATTACCTCACGCCTTTTTCCCATGGGGGTAGGCATAAACCACAGATCGCCACCTGCTACAATCCTGACATACTCCTTTCGCCACATTCATAGATCTGGTCATACAAGCACGCCGGTTACGATTACTGCGCACCTGACCTTTCTGAAGAACCTTACCAGTAACGTCTTGAGAAAGTCTGCTACTGAGAATTTCATAGAAAAACCCAATAACACTTTGCTCGGCCTGGCAATCGAACCCAAGACCTAGCGTAGTAGTAACGATTAGGACCACTAGGCCAGCAAGGCAATCTTTCTTAAATAACATAAAACATAACATCACGCCTGTATTCCAGGAAGGGTTAGGCAGAAGTGTAGCAATGTACAATTGTACACCCACAGTTTGCCGGTACGTTTAGGTCCCATGTAATAGGGGCGAACCTATTGTCATTAACTGGGCACAAATCCTAACTCTGAAGCTGCTACTGAAAATTTTATAGAAAAACCCAATAACACTTTTTGCTCGACTTGAGAATCGAACCCAAGATCGCAGCAGTCACGCTTAGCACCACTAGGCTAACGAGCCAGTCATTTTTAATAAGGTAATTAAATGCGCTCTCTATCGTGTTTACGTTCTTCGAGTCTTTTGTTTTGTTTTTCCCCTTTCGAGGTAAATAACGACGTTGTTTACCACATGAGAAGGTGACCTTTACTTGTATTCTTTATAAGTCATTCATTATTATTTATTTACTAGCTGTTGCTCGTGACTTCGTACGCGTGGACTTTAGTTATTTATTTACATACATACGTAAAGTCACGTGTCCATGGAGTTTCTTGCTCGTTCTTCTCCATAGAGACCTACGCTTTGGAACGAGCAACTTGCTTCACCTTTTAAATGTAACTTCTTGACAATTCAAAAGTGCTTGTAAATGGTCTAATTGGAATAAATGCTTTGACTTTGACTTTGACGCCTTTTTACCATGGGTGTAGGCAGAAACCACAGAACGCCACTATCACCACAACACCATCTTCTACACCTTTCGCCCTCTCCACGTTTAAACATCATCATCTGCTTAGCCTTTTCCAGTCAGTCAAAGATCTATGAAAGACAGCCGGGACTAACGGCTTTACGTGCTTTCCGAGGCACGTGGGTGTCACACCACCAACTTCCAAACTCCGGGCTGCTACTGAGCAAATCCTAATGGAAAAACCCAATAACACTTTGTCCCGACCTGGGAATCGAACCCGGGACCCCACGCTCATCAGTCGAGCTTGCGACCACGAGACCAACGGGGCAGCCACGTTTGTACATATATATATTATTTATTAATTGAAACTTTATGTAAAAAAAAGTATAAAGGTGGACTTAACGTCTTAAGCATTCTCTACAAGTCAACCAAAGGTGGTGAAGAGTTACCATGACAGGTGAAAATTAGTTATTCATGACCTCCAATTTGATCGTACTTTAGTTACAACTTTAAAAATTTAATCACCTCTTAAAACAAGGCTTCCTTTCCCTACTCTTTTGCTGTGCTCTATAGGATCCATAATTTATTTATTTATTAAAGCTTTATGCACAAATGTAAAACAAAATACACCGTACAAAGGCGGACTTAATGCCTTAGGCATTTTCTACCAGTCTACCTTATGGTGATGCAGAGACAAAATATAGTAGGTGCAAGGAAGACGAACTGAAAATTTCCAAGAATAAAATAAAATAATAAATACAAATATACATACATACAAACAATATATACAAAGTAGATAGAGATCAAAATACATAGGTGGAGAAATATAACAAACTAATTGTGAGACGAGTCTGCTAACTTTTTATGGAAGTATTCGCGAGCTTTTATCTTGAATGTGAACCGACTGGTGGCCATCCTGATATTCTGAGGAAGAGCATTCCAATGAAAAACCGCCTGGACAAGAAATGAAGATTTAAGAAAACCAGTACGGTGAGAAGGACATCGTAGAAGACGATTATTGGAGGAACGAAGATTTTTACTGTGCGCGGAGCACAAGTATTGAAAGTGAGAAGTCAGATAAGAAGGAGAACTAGGTTAATAATCTCAATTATAAAGTTATGATAATTGAGTATATAAAATTATTATTACTAGTATGAATATAGAATGAAATATGCCAGAAAATTGGCATTGCTATCCAACGTGGCAATGTCCACAGTCTTTTAGGTACAGTAAATGGTCGCGCAACATATAGAAATTGTTCAACGGATAAATATCTCAATGTTTCCGATGTGAAAATATCGCACCTGAGTGAAGCGGCCTTTACGGGATAAATAAGCCCCAAAATCTCTTTCTTTTGTCCGAGTTTCCTTTTAATTAATAACATTAGAATTAATGTACCTTTTCCTAATTTCGAGTGAGGCTTAATTCCATCCCCTTAATTATTTAGCCAGTTTGTACGTCGAAAACGTTGTAACAGCTAAATGTATTATGGTATAATTTTGAGAAGTAGATTATTTTGAACTAGAACAAAGGATAATATTTCATACTCAATTTTCTAAATTTTAATTTCTACACTGATTTTTTTTATTTATTTAACTAGCTTCTGCTTACTAACTAGGTTCGAAACTTTTTGTATGAAAGCTGGTATATCGACCCGCCGCCATTTGGTTTTTTTTTCGAAATCGCGGTGGAGGACACGTAAACGAACAAAAAATAACATTAATTATATACCAATTTTCTCGTGCTCCTAGTAATATGTAATGTACTTGCTCTCTTCCAATAAACAGTAATAATAATAATCAACCCGAAAACAATTTGGATACAATCTGACGCCTATAGACAAGTAATACGTCTATTTTTAATGATTGTCGTTGTATTCTTAATCGATCTTTACCTTCAAATATCTCGGTAACGTGACATTTTGGGTACCATGTTACTTAACATTTTTTGTTTGTCTATGTGTCCTCTATCCATACATATCACGTTCAATGTGCGCTGCGATTTCGAAAAAAAATTAAAATGGCGGCGGGTCAGATATGCAGGATCGCTTCTGTACCCTTTGATATCATATATTATCCCTCGGGAATCGTACACTTTTCAGGGATAAAATAATCCTACGTGTTATTCCACACTACAAGCTATCTTAGTGCCGAATTTCATCCAGATCCATTCAGTCGTTTAGGCGCGAGAGAGTAACAAACATCCAGCCTTCCATCCTCACAATCTTTCGCATTTACAATATTAGTAGGAAGGATTAGTAGGATTTAACTCCTAAAATTGTTAGGTACTTGACCTTAAAGTTTGGGAGTTCGTAATTTATAGATACTTTACAATAACACTAGTGACCGCCCCGACTCCGAACGGGTTTTTTTTTTTTTAGATACTTTTCATAACAAACATACGCCCAGACAAAAAAAAAAACGTTTTTTTTTGTCGGAGATAATGTAATATAAGAAATCTAATATACCAACGCAGATGCCCTACAAAAAGTCGGTCCCACGAAACTATGGATTTAATAAAAGGTCCGATAATCGGTACTACCAAAAGTCGGAAGTGGGCGTAGGCCCTTATTGTAGGGTCTAATGCTTGGTTTAATGCTAATGCTCTAGTGCTTGCGAATAAATATTTCTTAACTGCCTCGGTAGCCTAGTGGTCCAAAGCGCGACTTCTACGCTAGAGGTCTTGATTCTTTTTTTTCTTCGATTCCCAGGTCGAGCAATAGTTATTGGGTTTTTCTATGCAATTCTCAGTAGCAGCTCGGAGTTAGGATTTGTGCCCGGTTAATAGCAATAGGCTCGCCCCCTATTACATGGGACCTAAACATACCGGCGAACTGTGGGTGTACATTGTTGCACCTCTGCCTAACCCTTCGGGGAATATAGGAGTGATGGTATGATGGTAAATATTTCTTATTCTAGTCAATAATATGCAAAACAAAAATCTATTTACATTTTATATACATTTTCAGTACCTAAGCTTAAATTTCGCTCCGCAAGCCTTCTTTGTCTTGTAATCTGAAATCGGAATTGCGTCACTGCTGGGTCGAGCCAGAAAAGTATTTCAATGTCGGAATACGGAGTTAAATAAAAAAGCATTTAACTTTCCAGTTTAATTTTAAAACTTATACAAACACAGTTAAAATACAACGAAGTTTTAACTCCATATTGATAAAAGCGATCTGGAAAACGAATTCCTTAGTTCTGAGATCCTAGTGTCGTTAACTCTACGTCATTTTAGTATGACAGATTCCCTGGTCGAGCAAAAAGTGTTATTGGGTTTTTCTATCAGTAGCAGTTCGGAGTTAGGATTTGTGCCCGGTTAATGGCAATAGGCTCGCCCCCTATTACATGGGACCTAAACATACTTGCGAACTGTGGGTGTACATTGTTACTCCTCCGCCCAACCCTTCGGGGAATACAGGCGTGATGGTATGGTTTCTGTTTTCAAAGCTTTGCCCTGCACTGGGAATTTCTCCTGAACTCTTATCGGGTGTTATAATCTGGAATAGCACATAGGGTACTTTTTATCCCGGAAATAAAAGACTCTGTCTACGTGAGATAATTATATCAACTTTGACGCGGTAGAAATCGCGGGCATCAAGTTGCTTTATCAATATTTGCCTTTGATTCTGGTTTTCGACACAACTCATCAGCAAATTCTGTTTAACCTCAATTACATTGCATGTATTGCAGTCAGGAGAATTAACTTTTTACATAGTTTTGATTTTTACCTGACTGCGTGAGAAGGAGGGGTATTATACAATATATATAACTAGTTTTGGTCGACTTCGCCCGCGTGGAGCAGTAATTACTTTGGGCAGCTTTTATTTTTTAAGATATTTTTTTTCAAAATGCTTGACCAAATGGTTATTTATTATTTATCAAGTGTTTAAATACAAAGATTCGTGATTTTATTATCAATGATCATGGGCTCTCATACAAACTTTCAACCCCTTCGATACCTTTACTCGTGACAAAAACACCAAATTAAAAATTTTAAGTAACCGCCGAGAGAAAAATAAAAATCCCTACTGCACCTAAAAAAAGAGCTGAGAACTTTGAAACCGCTGAAAAGATTTCCATCAAACATAGCTAAGAGCACTCCCGACTAATTCACCTATCAAACAAAAAAAACAAAATTAAAATCGGTTCATGCGTTCGGGAGCTACGATGCCACAAACAGACATACACACACAGACACGTCAAACTTATAACACACCGTCGCTTTTGCGTCGGGGGTTAAAAAAGTAGCCTTTGTCTTACTTCAAGGTTTTATCTATATCAGTATCAAATTTCATTAAAATCGGTTCAGCAGTTTAGGCGTAACAGACAGACAGAGTTTCGTGTGCATAATATTATTTTCAAAGTATGTATATTTCACGTGATATTATTACAAATATTGTTACCAATTACACACACCCTCTTAACGACATACAATTCCTATCTATCCTCAAAATTTCAGCCATGCATGAATGATGTATGTCGGGTGTCTTTGGGCTCTTGGACCATTACTGGCGATGTCCTTCAGAAAGGTCAGGAGCGTAGTACTCGCCGTCGGCGTGTGTGGGTGTTCCAAGTATGTATGTGGATGTATGTTGGTTGTTATACGAGGGGAATAATTGTGCCAGGTAACATTCTTGTTTCTTTTTGGACAGGTAAATCTACTCAACATGTGTAAAGGAAAGGGAAACTTATCTTATAAGATTGAACTAACTATTTGTTAAATAAATCGAATCTCTTTTATGGAATCAAGTCTACTAATTTATTTTAGCATTGCTTTAATCTATACTAATATTATAAAGAGGAAAGATTCGACACACGGAAGCCGAGCAGTAACGAAAGATGTAACTTGACGCGGGTGAAATAAGTCACGCGGACGAAGTCGCGGGCAGGTCGCTAGTATATTATAAAAACGAAAGATTGTTTTGTTTGTTTGTTTGTAACGAATAGGCTCCAAAACTAATGGACCAATTTTCACAATTTTTTCACCAATAGATAGCTACATTATTCCTGAGTAACATAGGCTATATAATATCACGCTACAATACACAGGAGCGGAGCAGTAACCAAATACATAACTTAATGCGGGTAAAGTCGCGGGAAGTTCGCTAGTTTATTACAGTATAGTTTGTATATATAAACGCTAAGAAGAAGAAGTCTACAGCTATTTCCATTTAAATTTAATTTAATCAATTTAAAAAGAGGGGTGTTACAAGTTTGATGTGTCTGTCTATGACATTGTAGGAAGCTCCTAAACGAATGATCCAATTTTGATGCGATTATTTTTTAACGCAAAAACAACAGGGTGTTATAAGGTTGACGTGTCTGTGTGTGTGTGTGTGTCTGTCTGTGGCATCGTATGCCACATGAACCGATTTTGATTTTGTTTGAAAGGTGAATTAGTCGCGAGTGTTCTTAGCTATGTTTGATGGAAATCGGTTCAGCGGTTTCAAAGTTATCAGCTCTTTTGTTAGCTGCGGTAGGGATGTTTATTCTTCTGTCGGGGGTTATTTGTATATTAGTGTGAATTTAACACTATTGTGACAATATGTCAGTTGTTTTTGTTGCAGCGCGATGACACCACAGACGCTGAAGGTGGAGAACTGCTCATCCCACTGCACCACACCGTCCGAGAGGCAGGATAACGTCGTCTCCGTCAAGGTCGGGTTCATTCATATCAACCCAGCTTCCAAGTGAGTCAGTAAATAATGGGGAGTAAGGGACATCTATCCTTAAACTGAAACCATGAACTCTCTATTCTGAACTAAATATCAGACAACAATAATAATTGTAGGAAAACCATAAGTAAAGAGATATGAAGGTTTTTAATACGTTTCCGCTAAGTGAAAATTCGCTCTTTTTTCTTCTATATCGTCCTCAGCGGCTTGTAAAAAATTCTTTTGCCCTTGGTTCAGGTCAACAAATATCGTTATTGCCATTAGGAACGACTAAAAAGCAACAGGTCAATTTTTCGTACAAAAAAATTTCAAAATTTTACAGCGAGAGAATTCCACATGATCTGAAGCTAGAATACTGCTTGGAGTGCATTAGCGAAGTTTATGGATAGATGTCCCTTACACCCCAAATACTCTGTAATACCTATATACTTAGCTTAGTTTCCAAAATGTCCGCTGAACCAATATTACGGGATCAAATTCTATGAAGAGGAAAAACTTCACAAACGTAATCGAATGGAATATAATAAATGTACTGGCGGCATTTCACATGGCGTATTTCGCTAAATATTCAGGTTACTTGAGTAATACAAATTGTACTCTACACTTATTAAAATAAAGTTGTTTTTAGGGCTCCGTACCTCAAAAGGAAAAAACGGAACCCTTATAAGATCACTTTGTTGTCCGTCCGTCTGTCTGTCTGCCTGTCAAGACCCTTTATTTCAGAAATGCGTGGAGGTTTCAAGTTGAAATTTAAACAGTATACTCAGGTCAACGGTCCCATGTAGTTGTTAAAAAATCAAACTTCTAAGTTTACGTAAAAAAAAGATACGGCTGTTTATTCAGCACAAAACGCATATTTCGGCCCTTTCAGGGGAATCAAATCTCATAGGGTAGGTAACCTAAAACTATTAAATTTGGCACGTAACATCGTTATAGACCACAAGTACAAGAAAAAGTCCCAAAACTATACATTTGTAATTAAACCTTAAAAATAGGGGGTCTATATTTTTTTAAAGGGGTCGGTATTTCAAATCGAAGCTACTAGTACAAATGGGGTATCATATAAAAGGGCTTGATGTACACATTGCAAAATATATTTTATAAATTTTCTCCGACGCATTATTTCTTATTTATAATGATAAATATATAAAAAATGCCGTTCCCCTCTTTGTCTGTGAAAAAATTTAAAATAATTACAAAGTCAAATCATTTATTTCAATTAGACCATTAAAAGGCACTTTTGAACGTCAATTACATGTTAAAATTAAAAATGTTGAATCTAGTTGCCCATTCCAAAAGGTAGTTTCGTATGGAGAAGAACGGGCAAGAAACTCCATACATACTCTTTAAAAAAAAATGTATTACAATAAGTTGTACAATTCCATAAAATTATACTGATGTCATGAGGCATTAAGTCCGCCTTTGTACAATGTATTATTTACATTATGTACAAAAAGTTTTAATAAATAAATAAATAAAAACGATCTATCAAAAAAAGTCACTCAAAGTACTGCAATACGTACTCAGTGCCACAAATTAGAAATGAAAGTTAAGTAAATTGTAATATTAAATACATTTATACATTTCAATACAATTCATTATTTGGATTTTTTGGGTCAGCACCGCTGCACGCGATTGGTCCGTCTGTCGAACCGATCGCGTGCAGCGTCGGCGCCCCAAAAAACGGAGAAACGAACCCAAAAATCCCAAAAATAAACTTGACGCTTGTGCTCTCTACTCGTGGCGGCTCCTATACTGATACTTAAAACTATTATTTTTGTTTTATCGTCATTACATATTGATATTCGAGCGCCACGTCTATGAAGTGTCACCAGCTTATAAGTATAAATAATAGAGGTAACCGTACAGTTTTCAGGATAAAAAGTCTCATGCCAAACTATTGTAGTGGTGTTAGATATAATAGCAAGTAAGTATCACTGTATCTAATGTAAGATCAGTCAATAAATGTCTCTAGAACTGACTACACGCGTACTCATTTATTGCTCCGTTCCCGCCACATTACATGGCGACCCTGCCACATGGCAGGGTCGCCATGTATTACTGCATGTATTACTCGCATTACTGCCTACCATACAGGGCATCCTGTATGGTAGGCAGTAACGCGAGTTTCGCAACGTGGCAGTTGTACGTGCAAGCAACCATGTCCTGTATTATTGTATTGAAAGTGTTCGCGATAGAAGGCCGCATCGAAACATTTGGAAAGACAGTACCATTAGTAAAATATTTCAAAACTGGGGAAAAGGGGTTAATCTATCTCTGCGCCAAATTTTATCCAGATCCGTTCAGCAGTTCTGGCATGATTGAGTAACAATCATACATCCAAACTTTTGCATTCATAATAGTGGTAGGATTGAAAAACAAACATATAAGGTCAAATATACATATTGCAAACAAAGTGACCCAGAACCCTTAGCAACTTTTTGGGGTCCGTACCCAAAGGATAAAATGGGACCCTATTACTAAGACTCCGATGTCCGTCCGACCGCTGTATCTCATGAACCGTGATAGTTAGACACTTGAAATTTTCACAGATGATGTATGTATTTCTGTGGCCGCTATAATAACCATTAAACAAATACATCCATCCATCCATCCATTTATGCCGGGGCTGCGGGTTGTTCGCAAGAGATACCGCGCCCCCGGAACGCAAAGGGCACAAGAAGGAACATGGGTGGGTTTTAGTCAGTAAAAGTCTGACACTCCCTCCCGCCCCTCCCAGGGCGGGAGAAGTTATTTGATGATTTCCCACCCACCAAAAAAAAAAAAAAAAAATAAACCATTTATCAATAATTCATCCATTGTACAAAGGCATTAAGTCCGCCTTTGTACAATGTATTATATATCCGTAGTAGAAAACCCTTATGGATGTCTTCCGCCCTTTGGGGGTCTGTCAGAGTCTTATCGACTAAAAGCCACCCCGGTGTTCCCTTACCACTCTTACGCCAGGGATCTCGGGAGCGCACAAGCTTTCCGCGTTCCCCGTAAATTGACAGCTACTGTGTCAACATTTAATTCAATTTGTATATGTAAATGTGTTGACTGCCTCAATGGCCTAGTGGTCCTTAGCGCGACTGCTATGTTAGAGGTTTTTGGTTCGATTGTCATGTCGCGCAAAAAGTGCTATTGGGTTTTTCTAGAAATTTTCAGTAGCAGCTCGGAGTTAAGATTTGTGCCCGGTTAATGGCAATAGGCTCGCCCCCCAATTACATGGGACCAAACATACCGGCAAACTGTGATTGAACATTGGTACACCTCTGCCTAACCCTTCGGGCAATACAGGTGCGATGGATGGTTTGATTCAGAACCTACCTGAACTATTTTCCTGTTAATTTGTCTGTGTGTTTGTTTACCTACTTCTAATGTACTTGATACATTTTGATACCTTTCGTAAATTTTAGAAGTTTTTAAAATATACGTTGATATTAGATACCGCCTTTCGATTTTTACTAGAAGTGAACCCAAAGCACAGTCAATTAAGTCCGTAGTTTCTTGGCAGTTTACATTAAGAGGACTTTGTAAGTAAAGCGTACTTTTGTTATTAATGCCCCTGCTGCCTGAGGGCATCGAACAAAGCCGATTATAAAATCAATTTATAACAATTACTTGTAGCAGAATACCAGAGGTCCCGAACGTCTAAATATTGGGCTAAACTGCTTTGTAACAATGTTACGTAAAGAATTTTGAAATAAGAACATAATATTGTTTTTTTATTAAATTCTTTGGACGTCTGGCACTTATAAATCTTTGTCTTGGATATATTTATAATACTTTTTAAGCGGAATTTTGTTTTGAGATGTTAAGCCCTGTCTAGTTTAATTTAATTCTCATGTTATTTATCTATTTCTACTAATATTACAACGCTGAAGAATTTGTTTGTTTGTTAGGTTGAATTCTCAGGAACTACACACCATCATCACGCTTGTATTCCCCGAAGGGTTAGGCAGAGGTGTAACACTGTACACCCATAGTTCGCCGGTATGTTTTAGGTCCCATGTAATAGGGGGCGAGCCTATTGCCAGAAGAAAACACGCCAAAGAAAATCCACAAAATAATGAAAAATAAACATTGACAACGAACTTTGAAATAATATTAGATAAACAATTTCAAATCAAATAAGCAAGTAATAATTCTTTGTAAGCCTGGTCTGAAACCTTTGTCTTGGAAATATAATATTTATTAAGAGATTCTCTGAAATATTAATCCTTTTGTACATACATAAACTCATGCCTTTTGCTCTTGGGGGGTAGGCAGAAACCACAGAACGTCACCTGCTACGATCCTTATACACTCCTTTTGCCTCGTCCACGTTCCACCCTTTTAAATGAATATTTCAATATACTTGGCTTGATAAGTTTACATTATAGGTAACAAAGTATGTAATAGATAGTAGAGTAGGTACACAGTTGGGCAACAGCTGAGGGATTGACTGCTGCGCTTCGTATCGCGGGTTCGATTCCTGCACGGAGCAAATATTTGTATAACCTACAGATAGTTGTTTCGGGTCTACCTGTTTGTGTATGTGAGTTTATACGTCTGTAAACGCACCCACGATATAGGAGAAATTCCTAGTGTAGGATAACGATTAAAAAAATAAGGTATTTTCACCAAATAAAACTCCCGATGAGATCAACAATACCAGAGTTTATCGCACCAGATCTCTATCTCAGCTAATTGCCATCCACAGCTGGACATAAGCCTCTCCCAAGTTATGCACCTCAATACTTGGATATCCGCTCCCATTCCAGTATCCGAGCAGTCACGGCAAGGTCAAAGCATTTTTTTCAATTAAACCATTTACAGGGACTTTGGAATTGTCAAGAAGTCGGTCAGTTGGTCGGAAAGCAGAAGCTAGTTGCTCGTTCCAAAACACAGGTAGGTCTCTATGGAGAAGAACGAGCGAGAAACTCCACGGACACTCTTTTCAACTAAGTTTTTTTACAAAATCCGGGTTACATTATTCTTCTTTCCTTTAATATGGGAAAATAATGTATGTGATGGAAAATATATACGCAACGTGAACAGAAGGTCAGTGGACCATGTAGCTGCCAGGCTAATTATCTGAAAATGACCTATCCTTGGCAGTGGAACGTGATAATCCTGCAAAAGAAAAAATCATAATAATTTACTAGACCGTACCATATTTACCAAGGTTTTCACCAGCATCTTTACATACTCGTATAAACCTGAAGACGTGAATTGTACCGTAAATTCGCGAAGTCGAGAATCATTCTTTTGTATGTAATATAATTTTGGAGTGGCCTTGTTAAGGGGTCTCGTTACAAACATCGAAAGGTTATCCGAAGAGCTTCGCGGGAATTCTTGATATTACAGATTGCACCCAACAAAGTACATTGGGGCTGGTCTAGTTTTAATATAATATTCGGTTATGAAATGATACGCACATATAAATGCGGACTACCTTTTTTTTTGGTGCGCGGTGGAAATCCTCTCCGACTTCCTACTGTGGGGGTGACGGAGAGGTCTGCCGGACTCTTATCGGCTAAAACCACAGCGGTGTTCCACCTCTCCCTATGGCTGGGGGTGCAGGATTCGCACAGGCATTCACCGCTCCTCCGTACATAGGGAGGGGCGCGGTCATGATGCTTAAATTAGCAGTGGGAATGTTATAATAACAAAAATAATACCAGTTTGTTATTGTCCCACTGCTGGGCACTGGGCCCTTCTCATGTAGAAAAGATACGTGCATTGATCATTACACTTTTCAGATTGGCGTTTTTGGACGCATATTAATAAATATTAGTCCACATTTCGTCAGTGATATCCAAGACAAATAATCTTAACGGGAATGGGAATACTACCTATTAAAATCTAGGGCATGCATTGTAGTGTTTATTAAATTGCAGCAAGAGTCATCTTAGTTATTTCATAGCTAAATTGTAATTCTCTTCTGCAAGCCTTTCACAAAGAAGTTGAATTTTACTGATTGATTTGTTCTAAGTTTTTAATATAATTTGTACTAGCTAAGTTTATGAAGGTAAATTATAAGAAGTGCCTTTTATAAAATATAATATGAAATACTATTAACCTTTTTTATATATCATTTTGGAACTTGTAGTAGTCTCAGTATCCGGATGGATAAAAAAAAACAATTCCGGATAGTTACTGGATATCTGTTTAATTGCGAGTTTGCTGTAGTACGTACATTAAAATTCTTATGTTGTAATAATATTTAATTACTTTATGGCGCAATGTGTTTGGTACTAAACTTACGGAATTTAGTTGAAACTGAATATTAATTTACCTACCTTATTTTTTAATACTATACTAGATAAATCATATACTTATTTGTTACAAAATTTGATTTTAATTGCGACATAATACAAGGGGCTATTTTGCATCCTCGTCAAACACAAGGTGGTACCTATTCTCACCACGAATCAATAAGAAAATAGATTGTATTTCTGAATTCGTACTAGCCATCTTGGCGTTGAGTTTAAGCAGGCAGGCGGGGTGATGAACCCGAACACACACGGTTTTATATTCGCGCGACGCTCCTTACCGCATACGCAATGGGGCGATTCTGTTATTGACTTGGTGTTTTGATTTTATTTGATTATTATTTTGTATGTTTTTGACAACCTCCTGAAGACAAGGGTGCAAAATTGCAGCTCGTATAAACGAAACGTGCTTCACTGTAGGGGTTTTTTCTTTGTTAAGCTTAAGACCCAAATGCTTCTCCATACATCTCGTATATCTTCGGACAAAATTCTCGAGCCATCTTTGCATACGGGGAATCCTTTCCTATTTCCTTTTCATGTGTTAATTTGTTCCAGAAATGGTGAGTGTAGGCGTTATCAACGTCCTTCAATTCCCCAGTTATGAAATATTCGTTGTTTCTAGAATAATGTAATGGGTAAAAGTACTCTGGGCCATATACTTCTAGTCCTGAAAATTTTATAAATGTTTTAGCTTATCGTTATCAAGTATAGGTAGGCGGTTTTCCTTACGATGTTTTATTTCACCCTTTCGAAACTAGTGGTAATAAAATAAAGTAAATTGTAGGGAATCGCACCCATGACCATGACCGACAACTTGTAAGTCGCCGTTACTGGAAAAAGGAGCTGCTCCATGAATTTTTGTTCGCTTGACTCGACGAAATGTAGGACAACTGATTTTTTCAAGTTTGGTCCCGTTATGATTTTATAAAAGCTGTTCATTTTCATATACTCTACTCTAATTTAAAGTTGGGACGACTTTACATAGGTATAGCAGGTAGTTATGAAAACGCTAAATCGAACACTCTGTATATATTACGGTCATGATGTTTTAACAAACCTTGACAAGTGCTAGACGACCATTCTGCCAGGTTGGGTGTTTTGCATATTTTTTCAAGCACTCTCGTTATGGCCCCCGGTCCGTTATGTATCCAAATATCCGGCCTAAACGTTGTTTTGACTTCACTGTAATAAAAAAAAAAATATTGTGAAAATGCAAACGAAATAAATACAAGAAAATATACTTTGTAAATATTATTGTATTCTTTATCTTGTTCAAGTCCAAGATATCTTTTAGTGTTTTTTTTTGAGTTTGTGATTTTATCTAAGTACTTAAACTACTTAAAGCGTTTGTTTTCACATTAGTGGTAGATAATGAAAAAATCCTAATCTACCTTAAACTTTTGGCTTTAACTCTTGGTGGCATTATGCTCGCCCTTTATTATTTTGTACATAAAGAATCTGCACACTACACCGTACATATACCATGACCGTCAGAGGAATGAGTTAGGACAAAACATATTCTTTGTATTGAAAAGTGTGAGACTGCTCGTAGACTATTCCTTCCCCGACTTGTCAGTCGGAGAAGGAATGGTCATCGTTGTGTGCTAAATAATGCCGTGAAAATATTACACACAAAGATAAAATTAATCGTTAAATTAACTTTACTGGTTGAACATGAGATTACCTCTATCTATTCTGAAAGACATATGATACGATGTACTTACAATTAGATAAAAATCTATGTTTGTATTTATATATTATTGATTGTATTGTCAGTGTCTTGAATTGGGGCAATATCCTACTATTATCCTACTTCCTACTAATATTATAATTGCTGAAAGTTTGTGAGGATGGATGGACGGATATTTCGAATCTGGACGAAATGTGGCAGTGAGATAGACTGTAGTGTGGAATAACACATAGGATACTTTTAATTGGGGAAATGTACGGTTCCCGTAAGATGATATATCAAATTTAACGCAGACGAAGTCGCGTGCAGAAGGTAGTACATAATACATTCAGCTGTATCTATCTGTGATATTTCAGTACTACGTAGAAACCATTCCTGATAATGTACTCGATTTTTTATTTTTTAATTAGATCAAAAAATGGATCGCTAGGTGACATTAGTTGGTGCTACGTATATTTTTTGCGGTCAAAGTCAAATTTAGATTCCGATTACACTATTACAAGAAGAATAATTAAATTTAAACGCCACTTCCAAAAGGTAGTTGCGTATAGATAACAACGGGCAAGGAAATCCATACTTACCATCACGCCTGTATTCCCCGAAGGGTTAGGCAGAGGTGTAACAATGTACACCCACATAATACCCCGTTTAGGTCCCATGTAATAGGGGGCGAGACTAATGCCATTAAACGGGCAGAAACCCTAACTCTGAGCTACTACGGAGAATCAATAACACTTTTTGCTCGACCTGGGAATCGAACCCAAGACCTCTAGCGTAGCAGTCAAATCCATACTTATATTTTATTAATAATTATTTTGCAAAATACAGAAATGACATAATTGTACGTGAATACTATGTAACTTGGTTAAAAACTAAGATTAAGGTACTGGTTTTGTTACAAATCTTGTTAATCTATAAATTGGTCTGTGTTGTCAATGTTTTGATTCCTAAGTGTCTAGAGAAACATTTGAAGAGTGCTCGTTGGGCGGATGAGACGATATACTTGATTTACAAAGCATTCGGAATTTACATAATTAATGAATCAAATTAATAAGCTTTTCAATGCATTATAACGATTTTTGCAAACATTAAATAATTATTTCTGCTTCGTTAGCCCTGTGATCCTACGCTAAAGGTCTTGGGTTCGATTCCCAGGTCGAGCAAAAAGTGTTATTGGGTTTTTCTATGAAATTCTCAGTAGCAGCTCGGAGTTAGGATTTGCGCCCGGTTAATGGCAATAGGCTCGCCCCCTATTACATGGGACATTAATGTACCGGCGAACTGTGGGTGAACACTGGTAAACCTCTGTCTAACTCTTCGGGGAATACAGGCGTGATGGTATGTTATGTAAATAATTATTACAAAACTTATAAATAATAAAATACTAAAATACTAAATATAATTTAATTAATAAAATATAAACACTTAATCAAATAACATTTGAGACGACCATTGGTTTCTCAAACAACTTCAAGTTTAATTTGTGGTTAAATGTTTCGTGCATGCAATTTTTCGTTCAATATCCGGATACGGACTGAATACTGGTCGAATATAAAAGTGAGGGTATCTATTTGTACAGATAATACGTATAATTCAAATGACGGTTTATTAATTAAAAATATTTATTATAATCAACTTTTTTATTCAAAATTCTTTGTTATTCATTACAGACTAGCACAGGGACCTTTTCGGATTTGTTGTTTCTTAGTATTATTACTTGTTCCAGAGAAAATGTAATAGGAAGATAATGACTTGTCAATTTATCATTTAAGTAGGTATTGAATAAAAAATGCTTTTTTTTTTGGGGGGGTGGGAAATCATCAAATAACTTCTCCCGCCCTGGGCGGGGCGGTAGGGAGTGTCAGACTTTTACTGACTAAAACCCACCCATGTTCCTTCTTGTGCCCTTTGCGTTCCGGGGGCGCGGTATCTCTTACGAACAACCCGCAGTCCGAATAAAAAAATGCTTTTTTTTTTTTTTTTTTTTTTTTTTTGGTGGGTGGGAAATCATCAAATAACTTCTCCCGCCCTGGGCGGGGCGGGAGGGAGTGTCAGACTTTTACTGACTAAAACCCACCCATGTTCCTTCCTGTGCCCTTTGCGTTCCGGGGGCGCGGTATCTCTTGCGAACAACCCGCAGCCCCGGCAGGCATCGGCCCTCAGTGGCCCCTTCCTTTTGCTGACATCTCTTTGAGGCGCGCGTGGAACACGAACGCGCCGTCGACACGGCCTGTCGTTATGCAACGTAAGGACGGTGAGCTACCCATTGCTCACCGTCCACAGGCCAGTATCTACGGTGGCCGGGAGTCGTCTCGCGGCTCCCGACGTCCGGAGCGTCTACCGCGGCGGCTGGGACGGGAGATCCGCTGTCTCAACCGTCCCGCCGCCTCCTTCTCAAGCATTACTGCCTCGCAGAAGGAGGCGACTGCATCCCATTCCCTCTCGCTCCGGACCATGGCTTGCACCAGGGCCGGACGCGAGAGTTCGCCGCCGCCGATGGCCGCCACGAGGACTCGGCGATGCTCCGCCCAAGCGGGGCATACCGCCACGGTATGCTCCACCGTGTCCTCGGGGCGATCCACACAATGGTGACACCCGGATAAAAAAAAAAAAAAAAAAAAAAAAAATGCTACGAGTATTATTAGGAGAACAAGAAACTCGATGATTCTTTGTAAAAATTAATCATCGATACATACTGGATGAGAACCTTGATAAAGTTTCTGCCTATGGCATCCATCGAAGCAGCTATGGCTGCATTACTCGCAAAATTGCCGTCTTCCTTCGCTACCCAGTCATGTCCTAGAGGCGACAGAGACTTGACGACCAGCATATCCGTGTCCAGGTACACCCCTCCCCACTTGTACAAAGTCAAATATCTGAGGATGTCAGAAGTATGTTCCACCCGCCACTTGCTTTCCTTAAAAGGTTTGCCTACTATCAAGTCTTCCAAAGGAGTATTTTTAGCGTAATCAGTTATGTGAATCCTAGCGAACTTGACGTTTGGAAGACGTCGCAATACCGCGATACAACTCCTTCTATACACGTCCTCACTGACGGGCGCACTGAACATCACATAAACTTGTCTTCTGGGGTGGGCTTTTGCCGCAGACTCGATGGCACAAGCCTGACGCGAGTTTAACCCTCCGCGGCATGAGGTCTCGAGAAAGAATATTGAGTCAGGGTTTGGAGAAAAGTCCCCGTCTTCAGCTGACGGCAATGCATCGCCCTCATCTATGTAATGACATGATATGTTATTATCCGCGGGCCCAAAATGGATGATAATAGGCTGTATTTTTAGTTCATTTTGCATGTTGATTATATAGTGATAAACAGTAAAAAGGACCATTACACATGCTATAAATATTACTATCCTTTTTCTAATAAAAAAACTTTTCTTTGTATTTTGTAATGAGTACATAGGTATTTGAGCTTTTTCCATGATATTGTCAAAAGAAGGCGTAAACTGGAACTTTATAACTACACAATTATCAATACTAAATACAGATCTAAGTATAACCGACGCGTTTTATTCATGACATAAGATTGTGAAACAGATTATTGCAATCACTTCGAAACGCACACAAATGTAGGACTATGTTCCAACAATAGTTTGCCACCAAAATATAACGATTATTCTAATAAAGCCTTGATTGGTTTACGTGCACTTCACACTTAAGAAGATCACAGAAGCGACGCGACTAATCTCTCCGAATATCATAACACAATTTTTTTTTTTAAATAAATTAAGTGTGTTTAGTAAGTACTCAGTTTACCTTCGTGGTGGGGACATACTTTGTTGTTGTGTTATCCAATGATACAGTTACACATTTAATAGTAAATATATTGTTATTTATAATTGCACGCTTATTACACTAGCGTAGCAGCTAGTATTGAAGTGACGTTATCTGTTGAAACAGCTTGCGACGTGCATTATTAATTTGTTTTCATTTAATGTTTTTTTTATTATTTTATGTTATTTGTTTGTTATGTATTAAGCATTTGTTTTTTCACACACACATTACATACCATCACGCCTGTATTCCCTGAAGGGTTAGGCAAAGGTGTATCACTGTACACCCACAGTTCGCCGGTATGTTTAGGTTCCATGTAATAGGGGCGAGCCTATTGCTATTAATCGGGCACAAATCCTAATTCCAAACTGCAACTGATTTGTTTTTTCTAATAACAAAAAGTAACAACTACTAAAGTAATCCAAAATTGTTAGGTTATATCCTAACAATTTTGGAAAAAAATCAAAAAGCAAAATCTAAAAGCATAAAACATTGATGAATTCATGGCATGTGAGAATACATGCGTTGAGTTTAATGTCTCTAACAAGGGCATGTAATTATCCGTCTAGTATCCGGATACTTTCTGAATGATCTCCGGATATTAAAGAACGGGTATTTATTTACAGACAAAACAGATAATTAAATAAATTGTAATTAGGAAAACATAAACCAAGCCTAGTTGTGCTAAGTGCGACTGCTACGCTAGAGGTCATGGGTTCGATTCCCAGGTCTAGCAAAAAGTGTTATTGGGTTTTTCTATGAAATTCTCAGTAGCAGTTCGGAGTTAGGATTTGGGTCCGGTCAATGGCAATAGGCTCGCCCTCTATTACATGGGACCTAAAACATACCGGCGAACTGTGGGTGTAAAATTCAGTTACGTACTTGATGACAGCCTCGGCAAATTTTCTGCCGAGATGATCCATAGACAAAGCGATGGCTGCCGCATTCACTAAACCGTCGTCTTCCTTCGCTACCCAGTTGTGTCCTAAAGGCGTCAGAGACTTGACGACCATCATGTCCGTGTCCAGGTACACCCCTCCCCACTTGTACAAAGTCAAATATCTTAGTACATCAGAAGTATGCTCCACCCGCCACTTGCTTTCCTCAAAAGGTTTGGTTGCTAGCATAGCTTCCAAAGGAGTATTTTTTGCGTATTCAGCTATATGAATCCTAGCGAACTTGACGTTTGGACGACGTCGCAATACCGCGATACAACTCCTTCTATACACGTCCTCACTGACAGGCGCACTGAACATCACATAAATTTGTCTTCTTGGGTGGGCTCTCGCCGCAGACTCAATGGCACATGCTTGACGCGAGTTTAGCCCTCCGCGGCACGACGTCTCGAGAAAGAATATAGAATTGGGTTTCGGAGAAAAGTCCCCGTCTTCAGCTGACGGCAATGCGTCGCCCTCATCTATGTAATGACACGATATGTTATTATCCACTGTATTTAATTTCATAATAATAGGCTGTTTACTTATTATATTTTGCACGTTGATATAGTAGATAGTAAGAGTACTGAAAACTATAAAAGTTACGAATATAATATTTTTATTCGTTATGAAAAATGTTTTATTTGGATTTTTTAACGAGTACATAATTGAACTTTTCTTATTAAACTGACGCGAAATGCGGAAACGCTAACATTATAACATAGTTTTATCAGAGGGAGATATTCATCTACAACGAACGCGTTTTAGTGAGGGTTATTGTAATTTCGTCACGCTGTTGTTTAGTTACAGCTCTTAAAATTCCATACATTGCATGTTGATAAAACACAAAATTACAAATTTTAAGTAACCCCTGACAGAAGAAAAAAGTCTTATAAAATAGTTGATAACTTTGGAACCGCTGAACCGATTTCCATCGAACAAAGCTAAGAACACTCTCGACTAGTATGCCTTTCAAACAAAATGAAACTAAATCAAAATCGGTTCATGCGTTCGGGAGCTACGATGCCACAGACAGACACACACACACACAGACACGTCAAACTTAGAACACCCCGTCGTTTTTGTGTCCGGGGTTAAAAATAGGAAGGGAACATAATTCTGTGCCTCACGGCTGCGCCGTACAGACCCTGTTCAGCATAAATACCAGACCACTCGAGCCTGACACTGGTTTTCAGCTGAACTTTTGTGTGAACGTGTAACGTGTTACGAATGTAAACCAGCATGATAGGTTTGATTAACTGCCTCGTTAGCCTAGTGGTCTTAAGCGCGACTGCTACGCTAGAGGTCTAGGGTTCGATTCCCAGGTCGAGTAAAAAGTGTTACTGTAGTTTTCTATGAAATTCTCAGTAGCAGCTTCGAGTTAGGATTTGTGCCCGGTTAATGGCAATAGGCTCGCCCCGTATTACACGGGACCTAAATATGCGAACTGTTGGTGTACATTGGTACACCTCTGCCTAACCCGTCGGGGATACAGGCGTGATAGTATGGTATATGATAGGTTTGATGACATAAATATTATATTTGTATGACCTACAGATAGTAGTTCCAGGTCCGGCTGTTTGTGTATTTTAGTTTATATGTTTGTAAACGCACCCACGATACAGGAGAAATTCCTAGTGTGGGGCAACGTTTTTTTTTAAATCAGAAAAACAGGTATAATAGTCACCACAAGTATAATAGTCGTGAGCACAAACGTCAAGCTAATTTTTGCGTTTCTGGGTTTCTGGGTTTTAGGCCGCCGATGCTGCTCGCGATCGGTCCGATTGACAGTCCAATCGCGTGCAGCGTCGGCGGCCCAAAAAACCCCGAAAGGAACCAAAAAACCCAATAATTATTACATCTACTTCACCGAACCGATAAAACGACGCTCATTTAATATGGCTTTCAGGTATGTACATTGAATTACCTACCCACAGTACTAAAATAGATTTTGTACAATACAAAATGATTTATACAAAGAGAAATGGAAATTATGTCTATAGTCAATACGTTTGACTTATTTTTTTAATAAATGCGCGTAAATAATTCATACAAAGGCGTATTGTGTTATCTTATATTTTGCGTAGGTGTGCGTCGTTTTGTTCCCAAAGATAACAGATAGGTACTTTGGCTTCGAGCAAGTACTGACAACAAAATAGATAGGTATACAGGCAAAAAAAAATCAGTACACTGGAAAATATATGCCTCAATATTGGATTGCAGCCGGAGCCAAAGGTGAGGGCGTTATGGAGACGAGATGATAATGATGAAAAAAACATAAAACGAATTTGAATATAACATTTTGTTTCATTTTCCTCACTAGTGTGTGGAAAAACGTCGTATGAAACGTGTGAGCATTTATTTGTTACAGTCTCGTCTCCATTACGCCGTTGCTTTTGACTCGGGCTGCAATTCAGTCTCGACCGTAACGACGAACTTACTCACGCGTATCATAATGAACTATTACAGCATTATCTTGCTAGGTAAGGTGTATTAAGAAAATCTTTTTTTTTTCATTAGAGTTGCACGTTCATCAAGTTCATCATTATAGTATGTACTTTTTTAAACCCTCGATTTAAACAGAAGAGATGCTACAAGTTTGACGTGTCTGTGTGTCTGTCTATGGCACTGTAGCTCTGAAACGGGTGAACCGATTTCATTGCGTTTTTATGTTTAAAAGCAGGTTTCCGAGATATGGTTCACAGATATGTTTTTATCAGCTCTTTTATTAGTTGTAGTAGGGATTTTATACTTTTGTCGGGAGTTACTTAATGTTTATAATTTACTACTTGTGATTTCATGAGACTTGGGACTTCTCAGAACTAAACATTGATTGAAAATGTTTGAGTTGAGTATTGCTTATTATCACTTTATTTTGCTGTAGGTACAAAGCGCTCCTCAATTGTACAAGAAGACAAAGCGGGAACTTAGTTTACTCCTTAACTTATTCGTCACACATCTAGATTATGGAGTTTCTAGGGACTTGTAGAATGGAAAGTTTATTAGAAGATCTTTGTGAAGGACCTCGTCCGGGCGAGTACTACAAACATACCTGTGCTATCGTAAAGCAGAGTTGTTGCACATTGATAGAACCTCGTTTCTGAACTTATAAAATGTTTTCTTCAAAGTCGTGTTTTATGAATTTCGAAAACATTCCTAATTTAAACCGGTGAAGTTCTTTATTGTCTGCCTCGTTAGCCTCGTGGTCCTAAGCGTGGCTGCTACGCTAGAGGTCTTGGGTTCGATTCACAGGTCGAGCAAAAAGTGTTAATGGGTTTTTCTATGACATTCTTAGTAGCAACTCGGAGTTAGGATTTGTGCCCGGTTGATGCTAATAGGCTCGCCCCCTATTACATGGGACCTTAACATACCGGCGAACTGTGGGTGTACTTACACTGGTACAGCTCTGCCTAACCTTTCGGGGAATACAGGCGTGATGGTATGTTATGTTAAGTTCTTTATTGTGAACGCTTGCCAAAACTGCCACAGCTGAACTGTACTTCCACTTTTGAAATATTGAAAAACAGTTTTGTAACTGATAGTTGGGCGATATTGCGTTCTGTTTGTAGTTTCATGAGAAATTGCAGCTGTCGGTTTAATTTCGTTTTTAATGTTTTATATTAGCGGAATTCATATTTTTATAAAAATATATTAAGAGAGATTCTTCGGTATGGCCTAGATGTTCACAAACGGCCACGGGGAAGTATACAAAGTTATGTAAAATATGTATTTATTTTAAAACAGCAAATATGGAGTTTAATTACTTAGTTTAATAGTAGTCCACCGTAGCTCCAAGCTACCAGTGGTCAGGGCTCCTGAGAAAGGAATCTCCTAACAACACGCGCCGTGTCTAGGAGTACTGCTTTCTGAATAAAGCCCTTGATCCAACTGCCCAACGAGAGCCTCCTGAGATGTTGGTCGTGGCTCTTGGCTATTACGCCATTAATCGTCACGACTATCGGCACAATGATTGCTGTACTCACATCCTACATGTCGACAACCTCGCGAGCCAGGTCAAGATACATAATTTGTTTATCTTTCTTTGCTTTCACGAGGTTCTCGTCATGCGAGACCGTAATATCAACAATCATTGCGGGACGCTCTAGTCGATCTACCACCACTATGTCAGGCTTATTGGCAACAATAGTCTTATCAGTGATGATAGATCAATCCCAATACAACGTGAGATTATCATTTTCAAGAACTGGGTCGGGCACATACGTATAGTACGGTACTTCCAATTCAAAAAGACTGTATTTCAGAGTAAGTTGCTGGTGGATAATCCTGGCTACAAGGTTATCATTCTTCTCGTTACGAAGCTACCTTTTAGGATGACGCAACTAGATTCAATTCCTTATTCTTGCATATGACATTTAAAAGAACCTTTTGATGGTCTGATCAAAGTAAATGATTTGAATTTGGCTTTAAAAGCACAAAAGTCTGTCTGAGCCACAGGTAAATGGCGTGTATTACTTTCAGAATAAAACATACATATTCTACTTGCAACAACACCATGATGTACTTTTGGAGGAATGAGAAATAGGGTGTAAAGTTTTCCATCCTCCATAGAAAAGGGAGGATCCTCCGACCAGACGGGTGGCTACTGCCCGACGGTTGTTGTCGGGATTTTGTATATATGCTAATCGTCGCGGCGAACTTTAATATCGCGATCTAGGCAACGTCAGTTCGCATGCTGAGCGATAGATGTCGCTACATACTTACATAAGTTCTCCGTTGTCTATCGATTCCATTTCATCTACGAGCTATTCATATCTTCGGGTTTTCGACATCGAAAAGCATTCGACGATAATTTGTCTCGACGTTTCTGTATTGAGATTGATGTTGGAATAGTAAAGAAGACATCTCATCTGTGATGTTTGCCTGGTACAAATCACTATGGAATAGGCAAATTTAGGTGGTAAAAATCGATATTTTTTAAGGGCGGGCCACATTGGTTACTTAGCTGCCTCGTTGCTCGTAAATACACATACATACCATCACGCCTGTATTCCCCGAAGGGTTAGGCAGAGGTGTACCAATGTACATCCACTGTTCGCCGGTATATTTGAGTCCCATGTAATAGGAGGGAGCCTATTGCCATTAACCGGGCACAAATCCTAACTCCGAGCTGCTACTGAGAATTTCATAGAAAAACCCAATAACACTTTTTGCTCGGCCTGGGAATCGAACACAAGACCTCTAGCGTAGCAGTTGCGCTTAAGACCACTAGGCTACCGAGGCAGTTAATTAATATGCGTTGCAAACAGTTAAGAATTATTTACAGTAATAATATTATATACAATACATATTTTTTCCTGTTGAGCGTGTCAAACGCCGCGGTAGCACCATTAATCATAATTAGATCACAAAACCACAGCGGTTTATCGATTTATTATAAAACAATACTAACAATAAGTGTTTGTCTATGTAGGCAGCAAAACTAGTAACATACTATCACGCCTGTTTTCTCCGAAGGGTTAGGCAGAGGTGTACCAATGTACACCCATAGTTCGCCGGTATGTTTAGGTTCCATGTAATAGGGGGCGAGTCTATTGCCATTAACTGGGCACCAATCCTAACTCCGGGCTGCTACTGAGAATGTTATAAAAAATCCCAAAAACACTAAAATTAACAACTAACAGTCAACTACAACAACAACTAACTATAACTAATAGAAGAGAGAATAGTATAGTTTAGTAGTAGTAGAGCTCTTTGTGAAGAAGCTCGTTTGAAGAAGTACTTCCAACTAGAGGATGTATGGAGGTTCCTGCCTATTCTTCTCCATACGAGCCTACTTTTTAGAAGGGGCAGTTTAAATAAAATTTTTATTTTTTTTGTATATTGCGTTCAAAAGTGCTTTTTAATGGCCTAATTGAAATAAATGATTTGACTTTAAATTTGACTTTTTGAATTTAGTACAAAAAACTGTAATTTTTATTTGCATTGTATAGATAAATATTATTATTCTTTTCAGGCGAGGCCGGAGGATATTCCTGTTGCAAATGCTGATTGTTTGCTTCGTACCACACGTGGCGCTGCTCATCCAGAACTGCTCCAACATGGCGCAACTGTCGCAGACATTAGACTCCTCATTATATCTGGATACTGAGGTAAACATGAAAGGATGACTTTTCTCTTTCTTCTGCATCCCAAAGGCGTGGGCACGCGCGCGTTAATAATAAATTAAATATAAAAAAATATGGTAAGAACTGCATGATTTTGTAAGAAGGGATAAGTAATCATCTGATTAGTCTTTTCCCAACTATATTGGGATCGGCTTCCAGTCTAACCGAATGCTGCTGAATACCAGTGTTATACATGGAGCGACTGCCTATCTGATCCCCACAACACAGTTACTGGGCAACACGATACCTCTTGGTAGAAAAATGACGTCTGTATGACGTTTTGTTATTATTTTTCCCTGTTATTAAAAACACTGTTGTTTAACATTTGTTTACAATAAAATAATGACGACATTCCTCAAGTTCTCATTTCAATTTTCATGATGTTGGATTTTCCTGGCTGCTACCTTATGTACGTGTAAATTAGAAGTAGGTACCTATTGTAGTACCCAAAGTACGTTAATGTTATTTTTAACTATTAATAACTATAAAGTATAATATAATATAAACTATTAACTGGCTCGTTGGCCAAGTGATCCTAAGCGCGACTGCTACGCTAGAGGTCTTGGATTCGATTCCCAGCTCGTGCAAAAAGTGTTATTGGATTTTTCTATGAAATTGTCAGAACCAGTTTGGAGTTAAGATTTTTGCCCGGTTAATGGCAATATCCGCGCCCCCTATCAGATGGGACCAAAACATACCGGCGAACTGTGGGTGTACATTGTTACACCTCTGCTTAACCCTTCGGGGAATACAGGCGTGATGATATGTTAACTATTAATAAAACAGGTATCGTCTAATTATTTCGTGTTATTTTGAGTATGTTTTAATTCAAATATTTTATTTAAAATTCGTCTGATTTTCGGACTGACTGTTAGGTCCACATCCTTCTATTTTAGGTGGTTTATTCAATATTACCTAACAGCATTAAAATGGGATGAAAACATTTCTTTAGTATCTTGTCAGTGATAACTATTGTCGAAACCATATTACAATTAAATGCAATAAAGAGATTTGATTTAATTAAAGGTAGGAGAAACAGGATGGAAAATTCACCTTCCTCTATTGAAAAGGGAGGATCCTCCGACCAGAATGGAGTTATGTCTGGTAGGCAACTTACTGCCCGACCAACCTGCACTAGGAATGTTGTTATTGGTTGGTGTTGGGTGTTGTCGGGATTTCGGCCTTATGCTCTTAACGTGGAGAACTTTGATGCAGGAAACGTCAGTTATAGTTGGCATGCGGTGCGATAGATGCTACCACATGTCAATTTGTAATCCGCATGTCGTCATACGTCAGTTGTGGTTTGTATGTGATGCGGTAGATGTCACCATAGACAGATTGAAACAGATAATAAGTACCTTGTATTATTGACCTTGCATCATTGACTAATTATTATTTTTAACATTATTTGCCACTGAATGAATTTACAAATTGAATGATTTTATATTTTTGTTGACGATATTAATCATTCGAAAATAAGTTAAATATTAGTTTTTTTTTATTTGTTCATTATTAATTCTATTAAAAAAAAAAATATGCAACATGCATGCCTCACGGTAGAATGTATTGGATCCTTCTCTTACTTAACACTATATTTCTGTACCTACATTCATAGCAAATAAATTATTTCATTTAATTTCATTTAATTTCATTTAATTTCATTTAATTTCATTTAATTTCATTTAATTTCATTTAATTTCATTTAATTTCATTTAATTTCATTTAATTTCATTTAATTTTATTTAATTTCATTTAATTTCATTTAATTTCATTTAATTTCATTTAATTTCATTTAATTTCATTTCGTTTCATTTCATTTTATTTCCTTAAAGTTATCAAAACTGCCCCAAAAGTGCAGGTAATTTATTATTGTTTTTATTTCTCAGGTTAACACAATATTGTCGATGGGGGATCTCATCATCAGTCTCCAAGATGAGAGACATATCATCAGCAATTACCTGCTCAAATCCTCAACAATCGATGTGTAAGTATTTTGTTGTATTTTCACATTGTTGAAGACGTTAAAGCCTTTTCATCTTAGCAGAGTTTTTGCCCGCGATTTCGGCAGAATTTTTTTTTTTTTTTTTTTTTTTGGTGGGTGGGAAATCATCAAATAACTTCTCCCGCCCTGGGCGGGGCGGGAGGGAGTGTCAGAATTTTACTGATTAAAACCCACCCATGTTCCTTCTTGTGCCCTTTGCGTTCCGGGGGCGCGGTATCTCTTGCGAACAACCCGCAGCCCCGGCAGGCATCGGCCCTCAGTGGCCCCTTCCTTCTGCTGACATATCTTTGAGGCGCGCGTGGAACACGAACGCGCCGTCGACACGGCCTGTCGTTATGCAACGTAAGGACGGTGAGCTACCCATTGCTCACCGTCCACAGGCCAGTATCTACGGTGGCCGGGAGTCGTCTCGCGGCTACCGACGTCCGGAGCGTCTACCGCGGCGGCTGGGACGGGAGAACCGCTCGCATGACTCCAATTTCTTTAATTCTACTCCTACCAATCTATACTAATATTAAAAACCTGAAGAGTTTGTTTGTTTGGTTGAATGCGCTAATCTCAGGAACTACTTACTGGTTTGATTGAAAAATTCTTAGTCAATTTATCGAGGAAGGTTATAGGTTATTTAACATCACGCTACGACCAATAGGTGTGGAGCAGTAACCAAAGACGTAACTTATATGTACTTTACCTGTACGTGATAAAACTACGCGGACGAAGTCGCGAGCAGAAGCTAGTAATATTAATAGAGATAAAAAGGTTTTTCAATTTAAATAAAAAAATATTGTGTGTGCTCCACAGCTGCGCCAGACCCAGTTCAGCATAAATGTCAGACCACTTGTGCCTGACGCTGGTTTTGGCCCCTCGTTGTTCTATTTAAAGTCTAGCTGGTACTTGACGGAAAACCGACTTTATCACAGTCGTCATAAGGTAGACACTTCACAGACTACATCGATAAACGAATGTGTCTTTCCCGTTTACATTCATACAAACTACCTATGCAATAAAATTATAAAATGAACTTAGCGTGTTAATTTTAACGTTTAATTAACGTCATAAACTATTGTTATTCCTTTTGCTATTGTTATTCCTTCAATAAACAATAGGTTGGTACTTCGTATAGGTACATGATTTATACTTATTCTTCTTCTTAGGGTATCGATGGCAAATTAAAGAATATAAATAAATATATAAAATACAACATACCATCACGCCTGTATTCCCCGAAGGGTTAGGCAGAGGTGTACCAGTGTACATCCACAGTTCGCCGATGTTTAGGTGCCATGTAGTAGGGGGCGAGCCTATTGCCATTAACCGGGCACAAATCCAAACTCCGAGCTGCTACTGAGAATTTCATAGAAAAACCCAATAACACTTTTTGCTCGACCTGAGAATCGAACCCAAGACCTCTAGCGTAGCAGTCGCGCTAAGGACCACTAGGCTACCGAGGCAGTCATATATAAAATAATATTTAAAATTTAATGTTTGGCCCAAAATTAAAATTTATAGATTTAAAGGTACTTCTTTACATAGTATAAAACAATGTTGCTTCCCGCCGACTGTACGCTTAGATCTTTTAAACTTCGCAACAGATTTTAATGCGATTTCATTCAATCAAGCGTCTATTCAGTCATCAATAGATAGAGTGATTCAAGAGGAAGGTTTCTGTCGGGGCTGCGGGTTTTTCGAAAGAGATACTGCGCCCCCGGAACGCAAAGGGCACAAGAAGGAACATGGATGGGTTTTAGTCAGTAAAAGTCTGACACTGAGGGCGGGGGAAGTTATTTGATTATTTCTCAACCCTAAAAAAAAGGGGCAGGTTTATACGTTTAGAACATTACAGTATGACCAACGGGAGCGTAGCAGTAACCAAAGCGGTAAATGAACGCGGGTGACAAATGCGGGTTACATAGCTAGTAATATTATAAACCCAAAGAGTTTGTTTGATTGGATCTGCTATTTTTAGGAAACAGAGCCATTTACAACATAATTATCCTTTTTCCTTATAGACCCTGTTTATCGAGAAAGGACATAGCCTATATAATATTTATTTATTTATTAAACTTTATGCACATAATGTGAAAAACACAAAATTAAAAATGTTAAGTAACCCTCGATAGAAAAATAAAAATCCCTACCGCAGCTAACAAAAGAGCTGATAATTTTGAAACCGCTGAACCGATTTCCATCAAACATAGCTAAGAACACTCCCGACTAATATACCTTTTAAACAAAAAAACTAAATCAAAATCGGTTTATCCGTTCGGGAGCTACGATACGGGAGCACACACACACACTGGTGGTCAGGAGCGCGACTGTTGAGCGTGGGCTCCTGGATTTGATTCCCAGGTCGGGCAAACAGCTTTATTGAGTTTTTCCACTAGGAATTTCTCAGAAACTGCCCGGAGTTTGGATGTTTGTGGCGTATCACCCCCGTGCTTCGGAAAGCCGTTGGTCTTGCGCCTGATCTGTCCTCGGTCGCGTCGGATTGCCGTCCAATCGGACCATAAGAGTTAGGGAAGAGGGAGTGCACCTGTGTTTGCGCACGCACTTGTGCGCTATAATATCTCCTGCGTACTTGGCTAGTCTCCATTAAGATTAGCCCCTGTTACTGAAACCGGTCTGGAGATTACATACATACATACGAGTCGTATGTATGTATGATTATGATACGACGAAGATGGAGTAGTAGCTAAAGATTTAACTTAACATGGGTAAAACCGCTAACCCGCAACTGCCTCGTTAGCCTAGTGCTCCTAAGCGCGATTGCTACAATAGAGGTCTTGGTTTCAATGCCCAGGTCGAGCAAAAAGTGTTATTAGGTTTTTCTATGAAATTCTCAGTAGCAGCTCGGAGTTAGGATTTGTGCCCGGTCAATGGCAATACGCTCGCCCCCTATTACATGGAACCTAAACATACCGGCGAACTGTGGGTGTACACTGGTACACCTCTGCCTAACCCTTTGGGGAATATAGACGTGATGGTATGTGTGTATATGTTTGGGTAAAACCGCGGGGTATAGTTAGCACAATAATAAGGAAGAAATATACATAATAATATATTATTAGGAAAGAATTTGTGAAATGATTTTCCTAATCGAATGAAACCATGGCGACATAGGAAATAATGATATTTTTTTAAATAATTTGTTTCATCTCATTTACGACATTTTCTTCGAATTCTGTTTTTTCCTGGTCACAAATCGTATCAAGTACTTCGAATATTGATGGAGCCTCAGTAGATACATTTTTTTTTGTGGTAATATATTTGTATTGTTGCTGTTTTTGTGAAATTTCCCGACATTTCTTTTGAAGTCAAACAAGTTTTATGTAAATTATATAGCTTACAGTCTTGATGGCTTATGGATGTGGGTTCGATTCCGGGCAAGTATCATTGACACTTTTTCAGTTCATAATGTACTTTCTTTGTTTACCTCGGACATACGTGATATTTATTTAAAATGGGACAAGCCCGCCACATTGTTCCCAACCACTGTAACTGCTGAAAGTCAGAATCAACAGTGGAGAACGCCAGAAGAGCGCCGAGGCAATGAAGCTCGACGAGTCCTGGAGAAACGATACAACTGTCTTGGATCCCGCAACAGAATTAATCAGAAAAGATTCCTTCCCTCTAAACAAGCAGGAGACAGAACAGACACATCACTGACATCCGTGAAGGAAAATATCGTGGGGAAACCTGAACTAATAATTACACACACAAAACATACCATCACGCCTGCATTCCCCGAAGGGCTAGGCAGAGGTGTGAATTATTACAAACATACATAAACTCACGCCTATTTCCCATGGGTGTAGGCAGAAACAACAGAGCGCCACCTGCTACGATCCTTACACACTCCTTTCGCCTCGTCCACGTTCGTACATGTGGTCATATAAGCACGCTGGTTACGAGTACTGCGCACCTGACCTTTCTGAAGAACCTCACCAATAAGGAAATAACAATTATTATAAATCTAAAATCACCCGCCTTGAGTACGCGTGGTGTTCAAAGTTAGTGTTTTCTTTGTATGAGAAGAGGCCTTTAGCCTGCAGTAATTCAATCTTAGACCGGTAATTATTATTCTATAACATACCATCACGCCTGTATTCCCCAAAGGGTTAGGCAGAGGTGTAACAATGTACACCCACAGTTCGCCATTATGTTTTAGGTCCCATGTAATACGGGGCAAGCCTATTGCCATTAACCGGGCACAAATCCTAACTCCGAGCTACTACTGAAAATTTCATAGAAAAACCCAGTAACACATTTTACTCGACCTGGGAATCGAACCCAAGACCTGTAGCGTAGCAGTCGCGCTTAGGACCACTGGGTTAACGAGACAGTTAATTAATTATTACCTAATTAATATTCTATAATTATTATTCTATAATTTATATGATTCGGGACCTTTGAAGTGTGAGGTGCCGAACCCGACTCACAGAGCGCCCTTAAATAACTTTAGATGAAATGAGACACCTTACTATTATTATTTTACCGAATTATAATAATTCGGTCAATTATAATTACTTTATCTAGGTAGGTTTACCGAGAACAAAGACATCTTATAATTAATATTCGCACGAAAACTGTACATAATTTGACAATAAGTACAAGATTCTGCCGGCGACATTTATACTCACATTCATTGTTTTAACAAGAATATTGGAACCAAGATTTTGTAAAAAACAAATTGGAAAGAGTGTTCGTGGAGCTTCTTGCTTGTTCTTCTCCATAGAGACCTACTTAATTTTCTAACTAACTGACCGACTTCTTGACATTTCAAAGGGCCTGTCGATGGACTAACCTAATTATTGAAAAAACGTTGCTACACTGTAGAACTTTTTCTTCAGTGTCGTGGGTACGTTTACAAACATATAAACTCACATACACAAACAGCCAGACCTGGAACGAATACCTGTAGGCCATACATATATTTGTTCCTCGCGGGAATCGAACCTGCGACATCGCAGCAGCCATCTTTGACTGCGACATCGTCCGCGTGAAAGTCAAATATACCAAAATATATTATTAACCGCCTCGTTAGCTTAGTAATCCTAAGCGCGAGTGCTATGCTAGAGGTCTTGGGTTCGATTCCCAGGTCGAGCAGTGTTATCTATTGGGTTTTTCTATAAAATTCGCAGTAGCAGCTCGGAGTTAGGATTTGTGCCCGTTTATTGGCAATAGGCTCGTTTCCAATTACATCGGGCTTAAACATACCGGCAAACTGTGTGTGTACATTGTTACACCTTTACCTAACTCTTTAGGGAATACAGGCGTGATTGTATGTATGTATATTCTATAGTGCTCGCCAATAGTGTGACTTTTTACTGACACAATTGTCAGTGCAATGATTGTCTTAATCGGTCTAGTAATTCCAGAGATTACCTCTCATAAACAAACGTTACCTCTTTGTAATGTTAATATAGAAATACAGATGAGCAAACAACTCTGCTCGGATAGTCAGACAAACAAAAATATTTGTTACACATAATATTATTCCAACTACCTACGGAAGTTTGGTTGTTTGTGACAGATTCGAATGTTTCCCCGACTTAGAGAAAGTAGGTTCTTAGTAGTTATTTAGTCAATTATTCATAATGGCAAACTGGGTAGGACGCAAATAAGTTATAATAATCCTATCCTACCCACTCCTACCAATATTATAAATGCGTTATTTGTAAGGATGGACTCTTTCACGCTTAAACGGCTGAACAGATCTGGATGAAATTTGGCACTAAGATGGATAGTGTCGAATAACACATAGGATACTTTTTAATTGCCTCGTTAGCTTAGTGGTTCTAAGCGCGACTGCTACGCTAGAGGTCTTTGGTTCGATTCCCAGGTCGAGCAAAAAGTGTTATTGGGTTTTTCTATGACATTCTCAGTAGCAGCTCGGAGTTAGGATTTGTGCCCGGTTGATGGAAATAGGCTCGCCCTCTATTACATGTTACCTAAACATACCGGCGAACTGTGGGTGTACATGGGAAATCTCTGCCTAACCCTTCGGGGGATACAGGCGTGATGGTATGTGTGATACTTTTTATTCCGGAAAAATTAACGGATCTCGCACGATAATATATCAAATTTAACACAGACGTCGCGAGCAGAAGTTTAAATTGAAGTTTAAATTAATATTCTTCACGCTGATTTCGGTCACGGCGGTTACTCTCAGTATCCAAAGACGTAACTTACTTGTGAAATAAACTACGCGAATGAAGTCACGGACACAAGCTAGTAAATAAAGCTGGGTACTGACCGGCGTTACGGCGCGTAATGTAAAATTCGCGTGTAACATGCTCGTTTCGAACTCTTTGCTCGCCCGTGCTCCAGATTCAACAAATCATCACAACTGATAAAGTTTAAGGCCTAAGTACCTAGAATCGACGCCCGCGGGCGCTTACTCGTGGCGATTCGCTGCGACGTACTGACTGAAGCGCGTATCACTCAAAGGACTCGCCAAAAAACCGACACCGTGGTGGAGTACTCGCAGCGAGCAACGAGCCGCTCGTCGCTCGCTGCGAGCGCCTTGTTTCCCTGTACTGGCTGCACAAACGCTCGCTGTGTAACACTTTACATTACGCCTTGTAACGTCAGTCAGTACCCGCCTTAATAATTAGTTTATGTTTCATTTGATTTCAGGAACGTTCTACAGAGGGCGTTCGCGACGATTGCTGATCAGGTCTCCGGTGTTCCTGACATTCAGGATCATTTGATGACGTTATAGTAAGTGAAGTAGCTTTCAATGGTGTCTAATAATATCTTCTTTATTTAATTGCAATATATATATTTAAATTAGATAAAAAAAACAAAAATGGCATGAAAAATATCCTCCGCATTGCCTTCAACCGGAAAAGTGCCCCAAAAGACTGTCGGCATTGCCACGGTGGATGGCAATGCTTATCCTCTGGCCAAGGTAAAAGCCAGCCTTTGGGTCACGGAAAATGACAACCAACCTTTTAATAAATCCAAAAAAAAATATGCTCATACAGTTCTTGACAACATTCCTATGGAACCAATTGGAAAGCCTACCTATTACCTATATCCTTAAATAAAAAACAAATCGGTTGATAAGTGACGGAGGACTGAGATAACAAACGTAAAAATAATACATCCGAATTGGTAACCTCCTTCTTCTTTGAAGTCGGTAAAAAATACAGAGGCTTACTTTGGCTTATCCTAAAGTCAAAGTCAAAGCAGTTATTTCAATTAGACCATCTAAAGGCACTTTTGAATTGTCAAGAAGTTACAGTAAAAAGTTGAAGCTAGTTGCTCGTTCCAAAAACACGATCTGTTCGGAGAAGAACGAGCAAGAAACTCCATGGACACTCTTTTCAAATTGGTTTTTTACATTATTTTGGTTACAATATTATTGTTGCTTCTATATTTGAAAACGATAAAAGAAAATAATATTAAAAAAAAAAACAATAGAAATAATGATAATAATAAAGTATTTAAGTCATGGCGTCAAGAGATGACCAATCCACACTCCACCACTCCACTCTCCACTCTTTTCTCTCAATTTGGTTGAAACAAAATCTTGGTTACAATATTCTTGTTGCTTTTTTAAGTGAAAACAATGAAGGCGAATATAAAACAATAAAAAAAATATTTCGCGATTTTTTTTGCACAGACAAAGTCGCGAGCATGAACTAGTAGTTAATATTCCCTCTCGATATAGGTAGTCTTGATTGCCTTTGCTCTATTCTGACTGATTCGGTCGAACGAACTCGTTAGCTTCCTATTATTCGCCGAGCCATACCGAGCCACACACTACGTACGTGATGGCATGATAATACAAGAACGTTCCTAATAAGGCAGCGTGCAGACATCATGTGATGAAAAATGCATAAAATGGAAGTATATTAGTCGGATATGCCATTAATATGTTGTTATTAAAATGTTCAAATCCAATTTATGTTCTATTACGTAGTCACTTAGGTTCTTAATCTTTAAATGATGAATCACGGCCACTTAGAGGAGGTAATTTATTTGAAAAAAACTTTTTTTAATGTGTTATTAGTTCTTAAATAGCGGATAGATAGAATGGATTTCTTCAAAACTGGAGGGATGAAGGATAGGATCGGAAATAATGAAAGGAGGGAAGCCTTTGCCTTGAAGAGGAACAGAAAGAGATACTGAAAAAAATTGCGCAGCACTCTAATTCTTTAGTATTATAAAAGAAGCCTAAGTTACCCCTTATAACATCTGCTATCTGCCGGTGAAAATCCCGTCAAAATTGGTCCTGCCGTTTCAGAGAACATTTGGAACAAAGAGACAAATTTATGTACAAAAATTTTAAAGTTAGTTCCTTTTTGTAGGTAGGTACCGCGTAAACATTTATCCGTTTATTATTATAGTAAAAAGCTGTTACTTTGTACAAACAGACACTTAAATTTTATTTATTTAGGTACTCTGGGAACTCGTGGATTAGTGAATAGGTAAGCTTACATACCCATTTGTGAGCAAAGCGGGAAGAGACCCGTACCTACTGACTACCTGTATAAATAAACGAAAGTGTCCCCTCTTTTGCATGCAGCCATTTCAGAGAAGATCTCATGAATATCAAGTGAGTATAATCCTATAATATTAAGCCAACTGACCTTGTGTGTAAAGTGCGTCTTTGTGGGTGTTGAAAACAGCTTAGCAGTCTAATTACGTAACTTGCGATTGAGATTGGTACTGTCAAAGTTAGCCAACACAATATGTCAAATGTGTTACATTACTTATACCTAATAATAGTTTATTTTACATCCCGTAGAATCATTTCAATTATGTTGAAAAATTAAAGAAATGTTTTTGTGTGTTGGTTGGTTTTTTCAAAATTAAACCGAATTACTGAGAATGCTTTTGAATTTGACAAAACACATTGTGATATTCCCGGTTTTTCAGTAGATTGGGTTTACAAACATGATTGATGGCTATGAAAAAATAACGAAAACTTTTACCATTATTTCAGTACTTACATGATTTAAGAGTGACTAGAGAGGAAATTTTTTTTTTAGTTTAAAAATAAATTAGTCCTACATATTAATAATCAAAATGTATGGGACAGTTCATTTTTGAAAAAAACACCGGAAAATGTTAAATTCGTGTTGTTAGATTCATGTACTAAATTTTATGTGAAAGAAATACACATAACATACCATCACGCCTGTATTCCCCGAAGGGTTAGGCAGAGGTGTACCAATGTACACCCACAGTTCGTCGATATGTTTAGGTCCCATGTAATAGGGGGCGAGCCTATTGCCATTAATCGGGCACAAATTCAAACTCCGAGCTGCTACTGAGAATTTTATTGAAAAACCCAATTACACTTTTTGCTCGACCTGGCAATCGAACTTTTAGCGTAGCAGTCGCGCTTAGGACCTCTAGGCTAACGAGGCAGTGATAATTTATGAATAATTAACGTAAACACAAAACTTATAAATAATAATTAAATTACAAATTAAGTATGTATCATTTACAAAAAAAGGTTGAATATAATGGTATGTTATACTGAATCCATGATGAAAGGTTTCGTACGATGACTTTCGAAGGTGGAAACACCTTCGAAAGTCCATCGGATAGAGATAGCAAGTGTCATACGTAGTTACCCCTCTGGTTAAAAAAACACGTTTTCAATGGCGTAAATAGGAATCATATTTTGGAACGCGGCTCTGGAAAAGAAAAAGATTTTATTTTCATGAGAAAACTTTTTAAGAATTACATCCGACAAGTTGAAGTTTTCCAAACTTTCAATGAATGTTTTTAGTTTCTTTTTGAATAAGAAATAAACTGGTATGATTAGCGACAAAAGCCTCTTCATGCTTCAGATTTTAAAATTCTTATTTTTGTGTTCAATATTATAACAAATGCGTTATGGAAGTCAAACCAAGATAAAATATACTTTTACCTAAAATGCTGAAAACTCGTGTTACGTATTATTTCGTGTCTATTAAATAAAATTTAAGAGTAGCAATGCTAATAGACTTTTGTTGCTGACTGTACAACTACGCACTGGAAAGTATTTTTGTAATTTCGTGTGTAACCTGGTAAGTTATACGTGAGCTATGCCAGAAAATACTTAAGGGGCTATCCGAACCCAGGACACCGTAAAACACTAAATTTTTTGTCGCATAGTCTAGCGTATTGGTATATATTACAAGCCTGAAAAAAATTAAGTGCATTGTCAAGGGTTTAAGGAAAAGACTTGCCTATAAATATTTCATAAAAGTATAATAGTATCGTGGTAAAAAAATTGTAAAGGAGAAAAAATAGTTTTTGTCGCATACATCTCAGAATTTTGAGCGTAAACTATATAATTTTATGTAATGACATTATATAAACTTCATGAACTTAAGACATACCTATAAATTATTTCACTGAACCGTGTATTTTGTTTACAATTTAAAGAAAACTTCAAAATTACTGTTATTTATGGTTATCCGATTCAAGTAACATCAAACGTATTGCCATTTTGAACCTTATATGTTGCTGCGATGCGTTATTGTCAATTACCTAAACATTTGCTTACGACAGGTCCTTGACGGTACGCAATAGTAGTAAACTCGAAAATTGCGAAAGTTCTTGCAAGAAAATAAATGCCTTGCATACAATTTTCAACGTTATGTCTAATGTGTTTTAGTTCATTATAAATTAAATAATAAACTGTTAGAGCATATTATTAACTATTGACTCTAACTTGCCTCTCTTTAACTTATATTTATTTCTACTCGTTTTTTAACGTCCTTTTTACCCGAAAACCAAATTAACCCACAGTTTTTCGCGAAAAATGAATGTGACAATTTGTCAAGCGCCGTGATTGATTGATTAATTGAATTATTAATAACCAATCACAGCAGCAAAACGAAAATACAAGGGTAAAACGTCGAGCGATACTAAAACTAGTATACAAAAAAATACCGGCCAAGTGCGAGTCGGACCCGCTCACAAAGGGTTCCGTACCATTATCTATAAAAACGGCAAATAAATCATGTCTGTTGTATGGGAGCCCCTTAAATATTTATTTTATTCTATTCTTTAGTTTTTATTGTTATAGCGGCAACAGAAATACATCATCTGTGAAAATTTCAACTGTCTAACTAATACGGTTCATGAGATACAGTTAGCCTGGTGACAGACTTACAGTCGGACAGCGGAGTGTTAGTAGTAGGGTCCCGTTTTACTCTTTAGGTACGGAACCGTACTCAAAGGCTCGTAACCGGCGTGCTTGTATGAACAGATGTATGAACGTGGACGAGGCGAAAGAAGTATGTAAGGATCGTAGCAGGTGGCGTTCTGTGGTTTCTACCTACCCCCATGGGAAAAAAGCGTGAGTTTATGTATGTATGTGTGGTATGGAACCCTAAATGAACGCTGACTATCTGTCCAGTTAAGTGTATTTGACGTCAATATTCCAGGCTTTATGGAATTAATTATCTTGCTAACTTTTAAATTTCAGTTCATACTATACGAGTTAGCAAGCATGTAAATCAGGGATGGCAAACTAATGGCCCGCGGGCACGCTAATACTTGACAAATCTTTGTCTATCGAAACTAACAATTTTATATAAACTTAAAATAGTAAACGTTCCTGTTTTTGTACAAATTTCGAGTGATAAACGAAAAACTTATAGAATATTTAAAAATCACGCGTCACAATGTTTGTCTGGGTTAAACTCCAGAACTCCTTGACCACATAATTATCATCACGGCCGGTATGTTTATGTCCCATGTAATAGGGGGCGAGCCTATTGCCATTAACCGGGCACCAATTCTAACTCAGAGCTGCTACTGAGAATTTCATTAGAAAAACCCAATAACAGTCAGGGGCAGTACCTCATTGATCATTTTTTATAAAATTTGGCTTACTGTGTGTAATTGTGTGTAACATAAAAGAAAGAATAGTTTTATCTAGATCATTTGATCTCCATATTGTTACTGCAAACATATAGTTTTATTTTTCATCCATAAATTTACTAAGTCAAGATTCTTGAGCTTCTTCGCTGAAGACTTTCTGACTTAACCATACCAACGCACACGGCCGACAAAAAATCGGTCGTGGGCTAAGGCCCTTACTGACCCGCTCACCAATAAATGTCCACCACCCCTGACGTAGATACTCAAACAATATGTTGGTTAACAATGTCAAACTGTCTGGCGACTTTTATTAAGGAATTTAATCTAACTCCCAAAGAATATATTAAGTTAAATAAGGCTGGGAGCATACTCTATACGGGTTAAAATCACTTAGACGCAATGCGGGCTTACGGTGCGTATATTATGCGAACTTTAGGGATGCGCACTGGAATCTCTGTTTTATTACTATACCGTGAAACAGGGTAATAAGGCTTGCGAAACTTTAAGAAGGGACATTAAAAAAAAAACAAAGTGCAGTTTTCCAACTTCGTTAACTTCAAGGAGATAATTGACGAAATTCGAATTGACGACACGGTTGGCGCAGTGGCCGAGCGATCGACTGCTGTGCTGCATATCGCGGGGTCGATTCCCGCACGGAACAAATGATCTGAACTACAGATAGTTGTTCCGGGTCTGGTTGTTTGTGTATGTGAGTTTAAATGTTTGTAAACGAACTCACAATACAGGAGAAATTTCTAGTGTGGGGCAAAGATTAAAAAAAAAAAAATTGTTTGTCGAATAATTAAAAAAGAGTCTGCCATTTAAAGGTTAATATTGCGAACGTAAGGGCCTTCACGCACGTTCAATTTTTTGTAGGACCGATTATTGGACCGTTTAATAGATCCATAGTTTCGTGGGACCGACATTTTGTAGGACGTGTACTTTCGTAGATTAGAATTCATATGTTCCATTCTCTCCGACAAAAAAGTCGGTCACCGATTGTCTGACGTGGCCGGATAGTCTAAACTGTAGCATTATTTGCGTATACCCAATAATACAAAAATATTTTTTTAATAAATTTATTAAAAAAGACAAAGTTATAAGTACGTATGGCGTCGAAACTTGGCTAGTTAAATTTTTATATACCCAGTGTTACTCTCAAAATTAAGACGAACCTAACGACACATCTCAAACTATAATCCATCAAGCCGTTTAGGCTACAGAGCGTGCCAAAGAAATATACACACATACACTCAAAAAACATAACCATCTGGCGCAGTCGGGTAAACAATATTGTATGATTTATTTTAATACATAATAAACAAAACAGCTGTCCCATAAGTACTAAAGTGTCACACCGATTTTTTATAACCCACAAAATATGTCCTCATTAGGGGGGGGGGGGGGGGGGGTCGGGTCTAAATTCATGTATGTACTGAATTAATGGTCAATGTCTCCGTTCCGATGCCCCTTCTACCACCACCTACTTCTACCTTCTGTCTGTACTAGGGGCTGACTACCATCCTGCAGGGTCGCGGAGTTTGTTCGAAAGAGTCACCGCGGCCCTGGAACGCAAAGGGCATTAGGAGTAACACGGGTGACTTTTAGTCAGTAAGAGTCTGACACTCCCTTCCGCTCCGCCCAGGGCGGAAGAAGTCATTTAATGATTTCCCATCCTAAAAAAAGGGACCTACTACCATTTCTTGAAAATTATTATTTTCATATTACTTTGCCTTGAGCTCTGTTCGATTTTTAACGCTCGGCTCAGCGCCGACGGTTAAAAATCCAACAACTAAAGTTACAGAGTTACAATAGTTGTTTTAAGAGTAGGTAGAAAAATTAAATTAGACCAATTTGTGTAGACATATTTTTGATATTTCAGGAATTTAAAAGCAGAATCGTTTAAAAGAACGAGAATATACGAAGAGATCAATACATTACTGCTGTTGAATGTCGCGAAAAATGTAAAGACAACCACATCATCATTATGGAGGTAAGTACGTACTTTTTATAATTATTAGACGACTACTGAAAATTAGGAACTGTCTAAATATGATACCATCATCTACTTAGCATTTTCCCAACTATGTTGGGGTCGGCTTCCAGTCTAACCGGATGCAGCTGAGTACCAATGTTTTACATGGAGCGACTGCCTATCTGACCTCCACAACCGAGTTATTAGGCAACACGATACCTCTTGGTTAGACTGATTGTCAGACTTCCTGGCTTCTGACTATCCGTAACGACTGTCAAAGATCTACGAATGACAGCCGGGACCAACGGCTTTACGTGCTTTCCGAGGCACGGGGGTGTAATACTATCAACTTCCAAACTCCGGGCTGCTACTGAGCAAATCCGAATGGAAAAACCCAATAACACTTTTTGCCCGACCTGGGAATCGAACCCGGGACCCCACGCTCATCAGTCGCGCTTGCAACCACGAGACCAACGGGGCAGTTCTAAATATGATACCATTAAACAATAATTCCAAGACTCAGCAATAGACTCGCCCCCTATTACATGGGACCTAAACATCCCGGCGAACTGTAAGTGTACATTGGTACACCTCTTCCTGACCCTACGGGGAATAAAGGCGTGATGGTATGTTTGTATGTTCTTAAAATTGTACATATATCTATGTACTGTAATATACAATAAATAGTTTACCTTCGAAAACATACGTACTTCAATAATAGTTAGTTAATCCCGAGAAACTCATTACAAAGGAACAAAAACAATTTCATTCAATGAAAGGATTTCCATTAATTCAAGTTGCTAGTAAATATTATTGAGTTTTTGTTTGTATTCGTAGAACCAACTTGTTTATCCTCATGGGAAATATTTGTAACTAGCTTTTGTTCGCGACTTTGTTCGCGTAAATCACTTACCGCAGATGTAAACGAAACATAACGATGCGTCGTAAAATAAAATAGTTCAAAATACTTGTTATAACATAGTTACTAGTTAACCGCCTCGGTAGCCTAGTGGTCCTAAGCGCGAATGCTACGCTAGAGGTCTTGGGTTCGATTCCCAGGTCGAGCTGAAAGTGTTATTGGGTTTTCTATGAAATTCTCAGTAGCAGCTCGGAGTTAGGATTTGTGCCCGGTTAATGGCAATAGGCTCGCCCCCTATTACATGGGACCTAAACATGCCGGCGAACTGTGGGTGTACATTGTCAAACCCTTCGGGGAATACAGGCGTGATGGTATGATGGAACATAGTTACTGCCTGTGAAAGTTCCATCAAAATCGATCTAGCAGTTCATAAGTTTAGTTTGGGAATAAACAGTCAGACAGACAGTTTTTTTTTATAATTTGTTTGTATTAGTACCGTGTGAACATTCATATTATTATGCATTTAGTAAAACAGCTGTTATTTTTACAATACAAACAGACACATTAATTTTATTTACTTGTTTAGATATAGATGTCTTTCAACCTCAATTGGCCTTCTGTTATTATATACATACCATCACGCCTATATTCCCCAAAGGGATAAGCAGAGGTGCACCAACATACACCCACAGTTCGCCAGTATGTTAAGGTCCTATGTATAAGGGCGCCGCCTATAGCCATTAACCGGGCACAAATCCTAACTACTAGCTGCTACTGAGAATTTAATTGAAAAACCCAGTAACACTTTTTGTTCGACTTGGGAATCAAACCCAAGACCTCTAGCGTAGCAGTTGCGCTTAGGGCCAATAGGCTACCGAAGTCTGTTACTGTTATGGGTCCCTATTAAAATTTTTCAATGAGATTTAACATAACAGTTTTTGAATGACCTGTGATGTAACAAATCGACCTGCTGTATTGTATGACATCTTTATTGGATAATGCTAGAGGCCATAAAATTGTTATTGGAACAGGCTCACATTGTTAGTACCCTTTGTGACCTCGTGCGTGAAAACCACAACGTGTTAAGGCAATGTTATATTACTATGACATCGACGGTGGAAATTTCAAATGTCGTAAGGGACAAAGATTTGTATGTCACTTACGACATTTGTTTACACCGTCAATGTGTTGAGACCAAGTTGTATTACTAACTTGAATATCTTTGAAATCTCTGATAGAGGTTTTAAAGTTATGAAATTAATTCAAAGTCAAAGTCAAAACTTTTATTTCAGTTAGAACATTTACAGGCACTTTAGAATTGTCAAGACGTTAGTCATACAAAAAGTTGAAGCTAGTTGCTCGTTCCAAAACGTAGATCTCTATGGAGAGGAAGGAGCAAGAAACTCCATGGACACTTTTTTCAAATTAGTTTTTACAAAATCTTGATTACAATATTGTTGTTGCTTCTATATGTGAAAACAATGAAGACGAATATAAAACAATAAAAATAAAATAGTACTAAAGAGATGACCAATCCCAACTGACAGCGCCCGTTCACGAACATGACGCGAGGATCAGCACCACTTAGCTCAACCATCATGAAGGGAACCAAATGATCGCGCCACCATCAGCGAAATATATATATATATTTAATACGTAGCCCCACACTAGTAATTTCTCCTGTGTCCTGGTAGCGTTTACAAACATTTAAACTCACATACACAAACAGCCAGACTCGGAACAACTATCTGTAGATCATACAAACATTTGATCCGTGCGGGAATCGAACCCGCGACACGCAGCACAGCAGTCGATTGCTCAGCCACTGCGCCAACCGTGTCGTCAATATATATAAGATATTTAAGTGAGCAAGACAAAGCCCCTTAACCACCATGCTCGTTGTGTCCAACACATTATAATTAAATAAATAAATGGCTCCGTGGTACTCACATTTACATAATTAAGTGTTAATAAGTTAGCGTATCTCGTAACAAACAAGATTCGTTTCATAACTTTTTAATATGAACCCTTTGTTTCAATGCGGTTTTACTTGGGAAGTAAATACTCAACGGTTGGTTCAAAAATTTATGTTGAAATGTTTTGTACCTATTTGAAATGATTCAGGGAACTCAACCACATCATACCGCAGTGTGAAATTAGGTATTTATTATAAAATAAATTAATTAACTCTTTTTTACACTAATATACGTTTTTATATTGTGGTATAAACCAAAACCGCATACTGACTAGCTTCTGCCAGCTACTTCGTTCGCGTGGTTTTTTTCGTTACGTTACATCTTTGGTTACGGCTCCTCTCCCGTGTGTCGTAGCGTGATCATAAAGCCTAAAAGTTCCTCGATAAATGAACTATCTAACACATAAAGATTTTTTCAATTCAAACTTGTAGTTCTTGAGATTAGCGCGTTCAACCAACCAAACAAACAAACACACTCTTCAGGTTTATAATAATAGTATTCTTAGAAATCAGAAGCTTTATAAAAAGTACTCAAAACAACTGCTAGAACTATTTAATAATTTCAAATGACAAATATACCATCACACCTGTACTCCCCGAAGGGTTAGGCAGAGATGTAGCAATGTACATCCACAGTTCGCCGGTTTGTTTAGGTCCCATGTAATAGGGGGCGAGCCTATTGCCATTAACTGGGCACAAATCCTAACTCCGAGCTGCTACTGAGAATTTCATAGAAAACCCAATAACACTTTTAGCTCGACCTGGGAATCGAACCCAAGACCTCTAGCGTAACAGTCGCGCTTTGGACCACTAGGCCAACGAGGCAATTCAATGACAAAATAATCAGAAAAAACGTTCTACAGTTAGGATTTTAATTTATAGCCTCTAAAATAAGTCTGACGCATCCGAACTTCTTCGTAAAAGTGAGCGACGCAACTGAGCGCACCGCTCAAGGTAGGCTTCCCCTTCCACTCTCTTGGTCACCGCAGTCACGTAATGGCCGCCCGCTCAGCTATCAAATTCTCTAAGAGTATAGTTACGCCACTGTTAATAAAATAAAATAATAATAATAACATCAAAATATTATCCCACTACGGAGCACAAAGGTCTCTTCTCATACACAGAAGGCACGAGCATTGGTCACTACGCTTGCTCAAGGCGAATTGGCGATATGAATAAATATGAATGGGATTGACTGCCTCGGTAGCCTAGTGGCCCTAAGTGCGACTGCTACGCTAGAGGTCTTGAGTTCGATTCCCAGGTCGAGCAAAAAGTGTTATTGGGTTTTTCTATGAAATTCTCAGTAGCAGCTCGGAGTTAGGATTTGTACCCGGTTAATGGCAATAGACTCGCCCCCTATTACATGGGACCTAAACATACCGGTGAACTGTGGGTGTACATTGGTACACCTCTGCCTAACCCTTCGAGGAATACAGGCGTGATGGCATGTGTATGAATTGGGGAGCAGATCTCCTAAGTTTAAAGAACGATTGAAATTTAATCTGTCTTAACCTGATAAAAATACCACTAACTAAACTACATTTTTTGACATTGATTTGTCACTTAAATGAGATGGCGACGAGATTATAAACGAGTTTTGAGAACTGACCACTCAGGTCTCTTCCCACGATACCCCGACAGACGCAAGAGCACGACGAATAATGTCATTTCTATATCATCATCATATCAGCCTTAGGCCTCTACTAAAGAGCGCCAAATACCCCGGGCCTGGGCAGTCCGCATCCATCTGCTGCCCGTCACCTTTAAATCGTCCGCCCATCACCGTGCAGCAGGGCGTGTCTCACTAAGGCGATTATCACACTGCACCTCGTAGCGCGGGACGGCAAATTTTAACATTGTATATAGTAGCCGCCACGAGTCGTGAGCACATACGTGAAGTTAATTTTTGGGTTCATTTCTGGGTTTTTTGGGGCACCGCGTCGACGCTGCACTCCATCGGTCCGACTGACGGACTAATTGCGAGCAGCATCAGTGACCCAAAAAACTCAGACAGGAACCCAACTACGCAAAAATTAACTTAACGTTTGTGCTCACGACTCGTGGCGGCTACTATGCAAGTATTGCAATTTATATGATAAATGATTTCTATAATTATAAATTAATTTAATGTCCACAGGTAAAATAAGTAATTAATAGATTGATGATTAAACAGTGAACGGCGATTTTCTTTTTCAGACAGCTGTCAGCTTGCTCCGACCTCCTGAAGTCAAGAGAAGAGCTGTCCTTGGCTCTGACGTCACATGCCTACTTCACAAATGTGGAACAGATGGATTTTCTAGTAATAAGCAGTATACAGACACACATAGACTCAGGGAGAGAAAGTCTGAAGTCTACAATAGAATATTTGGTGACAGAAAAAAATGTTAAAGAAGTCAATGAATTGAATGAAGTTTTAATATTGTGAGTATTGAGTACTGTGAGTATTGAGTATTGTGTGTGTTGAGTATTGTGTGTATTGAGTATTGTGTGTGTTGAGTATTGTGTGTATTGAGTATTGTGTGTATTGAGTATTGTGTGTATTGAGTATTGTGGGTATTGAGTATTGTGGGTATTGAATATTGTGAGTATTGAGTATTGTGAGTACTGAGTATTGTGTGTATTGAGTATTGTGTGTATTGAGTATTGTGGGTATTGAGTATTGTGGGTATTGAGTATTGTGGGTATTGAGTATTGTGGGTATTGAGTATTGTGAGTATTGAGTATTGTGAGTATTGAGTATTGTGTGTATTGAGTGTTGTGGGTATTGAGTATTGTGGGTATTGAGTATTGTGGGTATTGAGTATTTTGGGTATTGAGTATTGTGAGTATTGAGTATTGTGAGTACTGAGTATTGTGTGTATTGAGTATTGTGTGTATTGAGTATTGTGGGTATTGAGTATTGTGGGTATTGAGTATTGTGAGTATTGACTATTGTGTGTATTGAGTATTGTGGGTATTGAGTATTGTGGGTATTGAGTATTGTGAGTATTGAGTATTGTGAGTATTGAGTATTGTGGGTATTGAGTATTGTGAGTATTGAGTATTGTGAGTATTGAGTATGGTGTGTATTGAGTGTTTTGAGAGTTGTTACAAAATGCATTACTGTCATTACAGACAGCCAGAGCAGAATTCATGATTAATTCATTGATAATTAGCTAAAATGCTGCAGAAATAGAGTCGAGAATAACAGATTTGCTTACCAGGTAATAAATACTACAAGGAATACTAACAGGCACACAATTTTCAACCGTATTTGTGATGTTTTTATTATGAATTATAAATAAAAACTGATTGGAGTAGGCATAGTGTTGCTGTATTTGCGTTGATTAATAAACCAATATATGGCATTCCTAAGTTTAAAGGTCAAGATTCAAGATAGTTTATTGCAACCACAATGTACACATACATGTGGTGAATATTAAAAGTAGAACCAATTATGGACCCTGTCGGGCACAGCAAAACTTAAAATAATTAGGAGAGAGGAAGAGCGTCCTTTTTCGTTAATTTTATTATTATTTTACGTACGTATGTGAGGAATTGTATTTTCATAAGGTAAGGTCATCATTACCTACTTCTTTAGATAGTGTGGGAAGTACTAAAGGAAAAAAAAATGTGGTTTTGGGATAACCCTATAAATATGGTATGGTAAAATATGGTGAACTTGTCTTAGGTATAACATTCAATTAAATCTATACTAATATTATAAAGCTGAAGAGTTTGTTTGGTTGAACGCGCTAATCTCAGGAACTACTGGTTTGAATTAAAAAAATATTTTTGTGTTGGATAGTCCATTTATCGAGGAAGGCTATAGGCTATATAACATCATGCTACGAAACACAGGAGCGGAGCAGTAACCAAAGATGTAACTTAACGTGTGAAGCAAACCACGCGATTAAAGTTGCTGGCAGAAACTAGTAATCAATAATGGTAAATCCATTTGCTTAAAATAGTTATGTTTTTTATAAAATCTACGGTCTGTTGACGTCTATAGTATTTTCAGATATAATACAGAAAAAACACACACGTCACGGGTTTCTATTACATGGGACCTAAACATACCGGCGAACTGTGGGTGTACATTGTTACACCTCTGCCTAACCCTTCGGGGAATACAGGCGTGATGGTATGTGACGGGTTTCCTACCACCGTACATAGTTGAAAATACATATAAATAAAACATGTTTCTCGAATGAGGACACCTAAATTTGTAACTTTAATTTCAAGTTGATTATTTCTTAACCTCTGTGTGTGTGTGTCTGTCTGTAGCATTGTAGCTCCCGAACGCATGAACCGATTTTGGTTTAATTTGTTTTGTTTGATAGATGTATTAGTCGAGAATGTCCTTAGCATTGTTTGATGAAAATCTGTTCAGCGGTTTCAAAGTTATCAGCTCTTTTGTTAGTTGCGGTAGGGATTTTTATTCTTCTGTCGAGGGTTATTGATGCTATAGCAGCCATAGAAATAAACACTCTAAAATTTTTAACTCTCGACCTATTATGGTTTATGAGATATAGCCCGCTGACAGGCAGACGGACAGACTGCGAAGGCCCGTTTATACCCTTCGGGTAAAACCCTTGAAAAGAAAATCATGACGTCATTGGTCGGCCTCAGTCTAACCGATAAATGATAATTATAAACTAGCTTCTGCTCATGACTTCGTCCGCGTAGTTTTATCACTGCACCTATTAGTCATAGCGTGATGTTATATGGCCTATAGCCTTACTCGATAAATTGACTATTCAGCACAAATATATTTGTTCAATTCAAACCAGTAGTTCCTGAGATTAGCGCGTTCAACCAAACAAACAGACTCTTTAGCTTTATAATATTAGTATAGATTATAATAATATTTATTTATTTACTTTCAGCTTTGAGGAGCTGAAGCAGCTACTTGTGAATCAACCGAGTATTGAACCCACAGCTGCGAATATCAGCCGATATTTGTACACCGATGTGGACTGGTCTACCTACCTAGATAGGATGAGGATAGTCCAAAAAGATTTGTGGGTCATAGTGGGGTGAGTACTTTCATATTACATACATAGACTCACGCCTTTGTTCCATGGGGGTAGGCAGAAACCACAGAACGCCATCTGTTACGATTCTTACGTACTGTTTTTCCCTCGTCCACAATAATACATCTGGTCATGCAAGCACGTCGGTTACGTGTACTGCGCACCTGACCTTTTTGAAGAACCTCACCAATAAGGTCAGGGTAGGTTTTTCTAGGGCATCCTCTCCCGGCGTTGCCACTCACATCTACCATATCAATACCATTTGTAAGCCAAAAAAAAACGCTCATATTATTAAAATAATATCAGTCTATATATAATTCCACTGCAGGACAAAGGCGTCTTCTCATACAGAGAAGGCACGAGCATTGATCACCACGCTTGCTCAAAGCGGAATAGTGATTTTACACTCACACTCACTCACGCCTGTATTCCCCGAAGGGTTAGGCAGAGGTGTAACAATGTACACCCACAGTTCGCCGGTATATTTAGGTCCCATGTAATAAGGGGCGAGCCTATTGCCATTAACCGGGCACAAATCCTAACTCCGAGCTGCTACTGAGAATTTCATAGAAAAACCCAATAACACTTTTTGCTCGACCTGGGAATCGAACCCAAGACCTCTAGCGTAGCAGTCGCGCTTAGGACCACTAGGCTACCGAGGCAGTTAGTTAGTTAGTGATTTTACATTTAAACAAATTATGAGTCCAGGTTTCCTAACGATGTTTTCATTGTGTTGTGTTGTTGTGTGTGTGATGTTTTTTTGTCCGGCGAACTGTGGGTGTACATTGGTACACCTCTGCCTAATCCTCTGGGGAATACAGGCGTGATGGTATGGAATAGTTTTACTCCGATGTCAGTGATATTCAAAATAAACTAAGAAAGAACAGTAAGGCACATTGGTGCTTGCCTGGCATCGAACCTGCAACCTTATGCATAAGAGGCATACTGTGTGTTGTTATTTAGCACCATTTCAGCTGCTCCATACTTTTATGGAACAGTTGATATTTATTTTGATAAGCGTTAAAAGATATGAACCCTATACTAATATGTCATTAGGTTGATTTTGGAATACCAAGTAACCCAAAAAATTTATAAATGTTCCTAGTAAAATGCGTTCATTACTATAAGATTTTAAAGTCACGCAGGTTCAAGAATCATGTACACACGGCTACATATCAAGCTATACATTTCTACTAACTGCCTCGTTAGCCTAGTGGTCCTAAGCGGGACTGCTACGCTAGAGGTCTTGGCTTCGATACCCAGGTCGAGCAAAGTGTTATTGGGTTTTTCTACGAAATTCTCAATAGCAGCTCGGTGTTAGGATTTGTGTCCGGTTAATGGCAAAAGGCTCGCCCCCTATTACATGGGACCTACACATTCGGGCGAACTGTAGGTGTACATAAGTACACCTCTGCCTAACCATTCGGGGAATACAGGCCTGATGGTGTATGTAAATTCTATACAATGAGAGATCAGCTTAAACTGGTAATGTATAGTTTCTTACGTAGCCGTGTCTACTCCATTCAGTATGGAGTGAGTCCATAGTAAAAACTGTCGTTACTATGTTCCTTTCGCCGTTTATGTAGCAGGCATGATATGTATGGTACGGTGGGCACAGGTCGTCGGGGCGCGCGGTGGTGTGGGTGGCACGACGTACGCTTGGCATCGGCGTCGCTATCCTGGCGCTCGTGCTGCTCGCCTCGCCTCTCATGCTGCTTCTCCTGCGCCACATTGCTTACACCATACAGGTACGATAGATATAAGCAAGCTAATTAGGAAACCGTGTCGACGGCGCATTCGTGTTCCACGCGTGCCTCAAAGAGATGTCAGCAACTCGGAGGGGCCACGCAAGGCCGATGCCTGCCGGGGCTGCGGGTCTTACACACGGGACTTACACGAAAAGATACAAAACTTCATTGTGAGAATTCAGAGTACATAACACCATGCAGCGCAAAATTCTTACATTGAAATGTGTATCATTTCTTGTAGAAAATATTTTGACTAGCTCTATTTAAATGTACGCGCAGCGTAGCGTCGCGTCGCGTCTCGGTGTGAACTGACCCTAACGATTTTTGTTAAAAAACTTTTGCTACTAAATAAATGTACAGTCGAAGCTATAATTACTTTAATGTTTTACGCCTCTTTAGACTTATGAATAAAATTGCACGGTGGGTCAATTTTAATGCCCGGGAGTGTAGATGAGCTATTTATAAACATTACATCTACGACGACTATGACGGCTACGAATTGCTACGGCTGCTACGATTTTTCGTAGCGCTTTATTTTTTTAAACAGAATTGAGCCTACGTCATGTGCAGTGAGTCAACTTGAGTTTATTAATTTTCTGTATGAAAAGAGCCTTGAGAGAACCACATTCCTTAATTATTTAGTAATATTAATAAAACACGTACTATGGAAAAAATAAATATCGGGATCTATGAAATATGAACTAACTACATAACTGCCTCGTTAACCTAGTGGTCCTAAGCGCTACTGCTACGCTAGAGGTCTTGGGTTCGATTCCCAGGTCGAGCAAAAAGTGTTATTGGGTTTTTCTATTAAATTCTCAGAGCAGCTCAGAGTGAGGATTTGTGCCCGGTTAATGGCAATAGGCTCGCCCCCTAATACAAGGGACCTAAACATACCGGCGAACTGTGGGTGTATATTGGTACACCTCAGCCTAACGCTTCGGGGAATACAGGCGTGATGGTATGTATGAAATATGAATTTAATATATGAATTTATTAGCATCTACTAGCAAGTTCGTCATAGTAGAATTTAGAATTAGATTATATTAATTATATTATTATCATAACATTAAAACAACAGAACAATATCTACATAATATTATTGTATGCGCGTACCTGGTGATGTTGATTCTAGATTTCAGATTTTGCAGTGATCTAGAAAAAATGTGGTGGACTTGTCCTAATAAAGACATATAAAAAAAGCAACTTAAATTTCTGCCAAATTTCAGTTAATTCCGTGCAGCCGTTTAAGCATGAAAGAGTCACAAACATTCCTCAAAAACTTTAGCGTTTTTTAATAGTATAGCTTACTATACAATTAAAAAATGCTAAAGTTTTTATAACGTTGGAAGTGCTTCGTGCATTTGCATACCGTGTCCATATCGCCCTTGACTGGTAACACAAGGTCTTCCCTCTCGCTCTTGGAGCCGACACGATTTGCAACGGATATGCAAAGTTAGACATGTATTTTAATAATAATCAGAGTTCGCCTACAACTTGCTACCATCGCTTAAAATAGCATTATTTCATATTAATTTGCCTTGCGCACTGTTGGTTTACCAACACTCGGCTCAGCGCCGAGAGTTAAAAATGCATCAATTAAAACTGAACTGATTGATTAGATGGTGCAGGGCTCCGTAAATAAATCGTAACGTTAAGTAGTAATAATAACATCCCGATTGGATTGCGGTCGCTAATCCCAATGAAGACTAGACAAGTACGTAGGAGATATTATAGTGCTGTCTGCGCAAACAAAGGTGCACTCCCTATGCCCTTACTCGAGCCTATGAGACGCATGGGTGTCACACCAAAAATTTCCAAATACCGGGCTATTACTGAGAAATTCGTAATGAAAAAATCCAATAACACTTTTTGCCCTACCTTGGAATCGAGCTCAGGAGCACGCTCACACAACACAAGGAGATTTAACACAATTGCATTAGTTAATTAGATTATTTTGTTAATTACTTTATTACTGATTCATAATGGATCTGGCTAATAAGAAGAATGTAGGAAGTAGAAAATAAAAACATTATTTCCAAAAAAGATAACTGCTTTTAAAAGCTACAAAGTGAAAAATACTTGAGTTTCGGAAGTCGATAGCTTGACAAAACAACTAACAGAACCAAAGCCGTCTACTTCTTAAACTTTAGTTCACGTAGTAGATTTTGAAGGCGGTTGTCATTTTTGTAAAAAAAATGAAAATATTTATTTACATTTTTTTCAATGAACGTGTTATACCGCATAGTAGTTGCATTCCACTAGCGCCTCAATAGTAGTAATTTAAACTGTATGTCAATGACATTAAAGACTTTCGAGGTAATAGCTATTAAAGTCAGTGATTTGCAACTACTAAAGGTATCTAAAATTACACGTAATTTTAAATTATTAAATAATACATCATGGTATCCTATATACCGTTTAATGCTGTATAACAACGATTCAGTTCAGCTTCCCAAAGTTCGAGTTACCACCATTTTCATGATTCATAGCTTCTGCAAAAAAGAAAAAATATATAAGTACTAGGTTCTGCCAGCGACTTTGTCCGCGTCAAATTTTATATATTATCCCACGGGAACTGTACATTTTTCCGGGATAAAAAGTATCCTGTGTGTTATTCCACACTACAATCTATCTCAGTGCCAAATTTCATCCAGATCCGTTCAGACGTTTAAGCGTGAAAGAGTAACAAACATCCATCCATCCACACAAACTTTTGCATTTATAATATTAGAAGGATTTCGAAAAAAATTACGAACACAGTATAATTACTGAGGTAGCATCTGGAATGATGCAATCACTTTTAACCTTTTAGCAAAGCAACTAAAGTTGAAAATAATAATATAATGATGTCTGCTTAGACATATTACATAACCGTTAACTTCGTACACTGCTCATCAAACTAAGTAACTCTGAGCAAAGTTATTGCAGGTAAACGACTTTTTTTGGTGCGAAATATCACAGTTTTTGATACTGCGAATTTTAAAGTTGCGTACAGACAGCCGGCGCCAATATAGTTCGGAAAAGACTAAGTAGTAGATGTGTGTACAGACAGCGCGAGGCATGCGTTCCGAATGGTTTTCCATGCATGCCTCGGGCTGTATGGACGAGGTGCTCAGTGTAGTCAGTCAGCCAGTAGCGAATTTGATTGGCGATCTGGGTATTGGAAATCACGGTAGCAACTATCGATCGGTTCAAACTTGCACTTCATGGCTAGATCTTTGATTCTTTGGTTCTGTTTTTTCTATATCTGTCGTCTTAGTAATAACAGAAGTTGCTGCCGTGAGCCGGCGCGGCGCACTATGCTGCGGCACGACGTGTTGCTGTTTCACGGTAGCGGCGCGGCGCTGCGCCGTGGTGATGTGTCCTCGCCTTTACACCACCAACTTTTAGAAATTCCTTATGGAAAAATGCAGTAACACTTTTTGATGGCCCTGGAACTTAAACCCAGGACGCCATGCTCAGCAATCGCGGTCAACAACCGGGGAGAGATCAGAAGTACCAAAGGCTTTACCTGCTTTCCCAGACACAGGAGTGTTACACCATCAGCGAAAGAACAATAGTTGTATAAGTGCTAAGTTTAGCCGAGGTCGCACTGCGCTTAAACTTTACGATTCTTCATACTTATTATACAATCCGCACGTGTCTATATTAGCAAATCACACTTTGAAGCCACGTGAAGACGCGTGACATATTTATATTTTAATTAATTCGGTTAACTTGAATTTAAGCACAGGGTTGTCACTGTTATGTGACAATTAAGTTATATAATTAACTAGTTTCCGCCTGCGAATTTTTCCGCGTCAAAGTTGATATATTATCCCATGGGAACAGTACAATTATCCAGAATAAAAGCATATGTGTTATTTCAGATTATAATCTATTTACGTAATGTACCAAATTTCATCTAGATCCGTTTTAGCGTGAAAGAGTAATAAACATCCATATATCCTCACAAACTTTCTCATTTATAATATTAATAGGATTAACAAATATTACGAATTAAAAAAAAAACATTTTATTTTTAGGAAAAAAATTTTTTTTTGTGGAATACTTTGTACACTCTGTTGTTAATGAAAAGATTGATATTTATATAAGTAGGTACTAGCAATTACTAAACTCAAACTATTCCTCACAAATCTGGCTCTAAGATACAAAAATAAAAACAATAGAATGCGACTCGTAGGTAGTTCCCAAAATTTACACGTTTAAACAAACAACCAAGACAACTGTTCAGCTTTATCATCACTAGGTGCAAAAGCAATATGAAACACACTCACCCCTTTCGTAAAACATCGATCCGCAATACTAATATGGCCAACTGGACACTTCTTGGGGGTATTAAACTTCCCAGGGTAGGCAAACCCTACCGTTGCAATCGCAGAAAGCACAACAAACAGCAAAAGATACAACTTCATATTCTCGTGTTCATTTATAGCAGGAGAATGCCGAAAGATGCGAGACGTATAGCCTTTTATACATAGAAGTGTGGACATCTATATTTACATGCATATTTATGAAGCTTCGAACGGGATTCGGAACGTGTTGTATTGATTCAAGGACGATAACTTGTTCGGTGTTTGCCGTTTGTATGAACTTTGTTGAATTAATATTAAATGTACAATATTTACAGAACTAAAATAAGATATTTTCTTTTTATAAATTGTAAGAAAAAAAAAGAAGAAAAACCATTCATTTTGCGGAATTTTGCGAACATAACATTTTTTTTCACCAAAATAGTTTACAACAACAAAAAAAGAAAAAGATTAAATAAATACTGTCTATGACAGAATAATATATGCGCCATTACCGAGCGAAACGGCTGACGCTCAGCATGATGCCGTGGCCCGTGCGGAATAGCACAAAACCGCGCCGCTGGTTTTCAGCGTAAGCCGGGGCGTGTCGCTGTCCTCAGAATTATAGATTAGAATGTCAATTGGGATTGGTCATCTCTTGACTGCCATGGTTAAGTATTTTGTTTATATTGTTTTTTTTATTATTATTCTCTTTTATTGTTTTCATATATATCTATACTAATATTAATTATTAAAGAGGAAAGATTTGTTTGTTTGTTTGTAACAAATAGGCTCCGAAACTACTAGACCGATTTTAACAATTTTTTCACCAATAGATAGCCACATTATTCCTAAGTAACATAGGCTATATTATATCATCACGCAACGGTCCACGGGAGAGGAGCAGTTACAAAAGACGTAACATGACGCGGGTGAAATAAGCCATGCGGACGAAGTCGCGGGCAGGTCGCTAGTCACATATAAAAGCAACAATAATATTGATACCGAGATTTTGTAAAAAACGAATTTGAAAAGAGTGTCCATTGAGTTTCTTGCTCGTTCCTCTCGGTAGAGATCTATGTTTTGGCACGAGCAACTAGCTTCAACTTTTTGTATGGGTAACTTCATGACAATTAAAAAGTGCCTGTAAATGGTCTAATTGAAATAAATACGTTGACTTTCGACAAGTGGTGTTTAAAATCAAAGCATTTCCTGAGTTCATAGTTCTGAGTTCCGAGGCACATCGCACTGCCCCACTACTTGACATAGGTCTCCTCTATTGCCTTACACTCATCCCTATACGTTGCCTTCTCTGGAGAATCTCCTATAAACGACTCTAAGTCATTATGCTAGCGTTTCCTAAGTTGTTTCGGTGACGACGCCCGTCTTCCGATACCCACTTCATGACGACACTGGCCCATCTATCATTATGCATTCTGCATTCATGGCTTGCCTAATTCTATATCAGTCTTGCACTCTTATTTCCCACATTGGCGATTCCCGTTTTGGAACATATCGTGGTGTTCCGTATTCGATCACAGAGTTTAATACCCATTTCGCCACGTTCCGAAAATAAGGAAAAAAAACCAACTAAAACACAAACTCTCCTCTCTCCTTTAACTGCCTCGGTAGCCTAGTGGTTTTAAGCGCGACTGCTACGCTAGAGGTCTTGGGATCGATTCCCAGGTCGAGCAAAAAGTGTTATTGTGGAAGTGAAGGAAGTGGTATTTCTCAGTAGCGGCTCGGAGTAAGGATTTGTGCCCGGTTAATGGCAATAGGCTCGCTCCCTATTACATGGGACCTAAACATACCGGCGAACTGTGGGTGTACATTGGTAGACCTCTGCCTAACCTTTCGGGGAATACAGGCGTGATGGTATGTGTGTGTGACCAACTAAAACTAAATGACATCTAAAAATTCCTCCGCATTGCCGTGAACTGCAAATGAGCCCAAAAGCCTGGCGGCATTGCTAAGCGATGTATGAGCTAAATGCTAAGAAGCTTCTAGCCAAGGTAACAGCCGATTAGTTTTATGCACTAAAATATTCTTAAACGTGTTTTGGTTGAATGGGTTGTATTTTTATACACCAGTGGTGTGCTCTCCGCAATTTTTTTTTTTCGAACTATACAGAGTGTAAGGTACGTCACATAGCTGGTAACCTCGCATACTTTTTTTATTGTTCAGGATGGGAAATCGTCGAATGACTTCCCCTGCACTGGGCTGCGCGGGAGGGTCAGACTTTTACTGACGAAAACCCACCCATGTTCCTTCTTGTGCGTTTTACGTTTCGGGGGCGCGGTATTTCTTATGAACAACCCGTTGCCCCGACAGTAACCTCGCATACTACTAAACTATGTAACATTAAGTAGGAATTATTGCAAGGAAATGATTTTTATCGTTTTATTAAATAAAAATCACGAAAACGTGTAAAACAACTTTAACTTTGGAAGTCGGCGGCAAAACTAACAAACAGAACCAATGCCGCCAACTTCCCAAGCTAAAGTTATTTTTCATGTTTTAGTATCATCTTCCTGCTATCCACATTTATGAAGGAACATATTACGTAAACTAACAAGATTCCGCTTAAAAGTCACAAGAAAGCAGAATACGTTTATTCGTTTACTTGGAAGACATAATTCACAGTTATTTTTTTTTTTTTAATAAACTACCTAACCAATTTCCATAAAATTTAAATTGGAGCAACTCTGAAGTTATGACCTATCAAACAAAGAAGAATCATTGAAATCGGTTGGCGTAAGATTGAGTTATTCGTCCATTTGTCGCGTACATACTTAATGGAAATTTAAGACCCAAATGGATTTTTCATGGATGCTATTGTCAGAAATGGACCACAAGGGAAGCACCAGCTTTCAAATAAGAAAACATAAATAAAATTCGGTTCACCCAGTCGAAAGATCTGAGGTAACAAAGACAAAAAAAAAATACAATCCAATTGAGAAGGTCCTCCTTCTTTGAAATCGGTTAAAAATAGCAGTTTCTGGTAGCATGTAAAACATTGTGCCTACGAGTGCATGCGATAGTAAAAGGTTCGTGGGGTATGCGAAGTTAAAATGAAATATTTTAAGCCTGTTGGAATTTTGACCTTTATTATCCCTGAAATCAGAAAAAGGGTCACAGGTTTGGTCCATTCCAAAAGAAAAGATGAAAATGTTGAGACTGAATGTTTAACTGCCTCGTTAGCCTAGTGGTCCTAAGCGCGACTGCTACGCTAGAGGTCTCGGATTCGATTCCCAGGTCGAGCAAAAGGTGTTATTGGGTTTTTCTATGAAATTCTCAGTAGCAGCTCGGAGTTAGGATTTGTGCCCGGTTAATGGCAATAGGCTCGCCCCCTATCACATGGGACCTAAAAACATACCGGCGAACTGTGGGTGTACATTGTTACACCTCTGCCTAACCCTTCCGGGAATATGGGCGTGATGGTTTGTTATGTGTGGTGATATGAAAATGTTGAGAAGCACTTGTAGCTTTCAGCTTCTTTAAGTGTATTTTTTACACTCGTCATAAGTGGCAGTGTTAATCTTATCAACACCAAAATATACTGGCACCAAGCCCTAACACTAATCTATGAATAGATTCACAATTTACGAGCCATAAGTCCGCAAGCGGACAGACAGGCAGCGAGACGATGAGCATAACATATAAGAAAGTTATGAATGGAGACATAAAAGGCTGTACTCATAACTTTTACGGATGTGAGCTGAAGCAGTCGCTGTAATAAATAACTTGCCAAGTGGTTTTGTCAACACGACTGTCCTATATAGTCCAAGATCTTTTAGTTGCAAGACTTTCGTTATTTTGAGATGGCTGTAATCACGCCTGTATTCCTCGAAGGGTTAGCAGAGGTGTACCAGTGTACATCTATAGTCCGCTGGAATGTTTACGTCTCATGTAGTAGGGGGCGAGCTTATTGCCATAACCAGGCACAAATCCTAACTCCGAGCTGCTACTGAGAAAAATCCAATAACACTATGTTCGACCCGGCGATTAAACCCAAGACCTCTAGCGTAGCAGTCGCGCTTAAGACCACTTGGCTAACGAGGCAGTCAGAATAAAATTCTGAAAATCGCTTGCATAAAATCAGCCCCATACTTGAGTGTAAGATAGATTTTATATATTCGACGACACGGTTGTCTCAGTGGCGGAGCAATCGGCTGCTGCGCTGCGTGTCGCGGATTCGATTCCCGGGCGGAATAAATAATTAAGTGACCTACAGATAGTTGTTCCGGGACTGGGTGTTTGTGTATGTGAGTTTATATGTTTGGTAACGCACCCACAATATAGAAGAAATTCCTAAGAGGGGTAGCAAAAATTTTTAAAAGAAAGACGGAAACTTATTTTTTTTTTTTTGTTCGGACTAAGCCCGGTGGTTCTGCCTACCACCTTGAGCCACGAGCCCGGTACACTTGGCGCAAGATCCGCGCCCGTTCCTTTTATACCTGTCGTCTGAAAATGGGCCCAGAATTGAAGCTTGTAAATTTACTCCTACCTTCTAAACCACATATACGTTTTCCTCCACAGCCTCATTTCAACCATGCTCCAATAACGCAGGCCTGACGACCCCGGGATCTCTGACTAATAGTGTTTGTTTACCGTAACGGGCAAATAGGTTCATAGTAATAACAGGATGAAGATAGCAAATACGAATAATATTAATAGCACATTGACGCATATGACTGATTTTAACTGGTACTTATGCAGGTACTTATGAATGAATGGCGTCAATGAAAAGGTAATGAATGAAAAAAAAGTATTAAGAATTGGAACAATTAATTATTCATTTCTGTTACTTGTACCTACTCAGAAAGTACTTAACAGGATGGTTCTGATAGGAAAGCTGTATGACGTATCAACATAGGTACCTATATGGTGGATAACACACACATAACATCACGCCTGTATTCCCTGAAGGGTTAGGCAGAGGTGTACCAATGTAAACCCACAGTTTGCCGGTATGTTTAGGTCCCATGTAATAGGGGGCTGGCCTATTGCCATTAACCGGGCACAAATCCTAACTCCGAGCTGCTACTGAGAATTTCATAGAAAAACACTTTTGATCGACCTGGGAATCGAACCCAAGACCTCTAGCATAGTAGTTGCGCTTAGAGTTACTAGGCTAACGAGGCATTAATTTATAAAAATTAATTAATCAAAATATAATAAAACTGATCTCAGTAATTATAATTGTTATAATATGTAAATTAATTTAAGTTTAATTAATTATTTTCAAATCTCAATAATTACGTAAATAAAGTGCAATTTTTCTGTAAAAGCCCGAACAAATTAAATCAACTCTTAATGGTAAAAGCCTGAATGTTTTGTACTTATCGTTTTTATAATTCCAAACCTCAGAGACACGATTAATGTCAAAAAATAAAAGTGTTTAGATATATTCGGCGATTTTTTCAAGGTACTGATATCAATTTTTAGTTATTTGATTTTTGCAAATTTTACTATTTTTAACCGACTTCAAAAAAAGAGAGGGTTTTTTTTTTAGTTTGTTTGTTTCAGCTCACCTATAAGCATTTGGGAAATCTTTACGACTCATTAAGGATTTACCGGATTTAAGTAAATCATTAAAATGTAAAATAACATTATAAAATATTTTCCCTTCATTGTTACATATATCTGAAGGAAACGATTAACTAGTGTGCGTCAACTTGGTTAATAATCGATAGACCAGGATCCCAAAGTCGCCAGACCTACTTCATTTAAGGACGGCTCAAATTTTAAGAATAGCTAGTGGAACGTTCTGTCAATCAATCACTGAATCAAAATATGTGTTTATACTAAAAGTACACTCGTAAAAATAAATAAAACTAAGGTGCATTTTAGTGATAATTATGATGTTACACGAGTGAACAAATTTTTAACAAATGTAAAATTAAAAGTTTCTTGGGTTATCTTCAATAATGACTATGTCTTATATAACCTTTCATCTCCTATTTCAACCCCATCAACCCCTTTTCAATTAATCCCACTAAATATAGCCTATGTTCTTCTCCAAGATCTAATCTATCTCTATGCCAAATTTCATTAAAATCAGTTTAGTAGTTTAATTGTTAGAGCGTAACAAACAGGCAGACACAGTATGAATTGTTTTTATTATAGGTATTTTTCACCTATTTTCAATATCTCAGCCACGTTACCATGACGTACGTCAAGGTACTCCTGGTTCTTAGACTATAAGGAAAATCATGTCCCAAGTGCAACTTCTGTTTTTTTTAATATTGTTGGTTCAATCACCATTTTATATAAATTCAAGCGGAATTTATATGTGCCACATTTAACTTATCAGCGTTGTAGTAAGCACATGTTCAACATTTTTCACGATAAGTTACATCCGGTTACTGCTCCGCTTCCTTGAGTCGCAGCGTGATGTTATATAGCCTATACTATTCTTCGTAAATCTGGCTATGATTTACAAGAAGAATTTTCGAATTCAACTGGTAGTTCAAAAGATTAGTGAGTTTTAAATAAACAATAATTAGATTACAATGAAGCTATTGTATTCGTGTGTGATTGTCACCTTACTGGGCGCGTTGTATCTACCGCCGGTTGCTGGCTCCACTCTCTATCAACCAGGGGCTTCAGTTCTTACCAGATTCAAGAGACAATCAGTAGTTGGAGACCTCAGATGCCCGTGTCCTATTGACTATGTGAAAGTTTATAATACATGTGTTCCTTGTGAAATGTAAGTAAATTTTATTTATCATGAAAATATGGAACATAACATACCATCATGCCTGTATTTCCCGAAGGGTTAGGCAGAGGTGTAACAATGTACACCCACAGTTCGCCAGTATGTTTTAGGTCCCATGTAATAGAGGGCGAGCCTATTGCCATTAACCGGGCACAATTCCTAACTCCGAGCTGCTTCTGAGAATTTCACAGAAAAACCCAATAACACTAATTGCTCGGCCTGAGAATCGAACCCATGACCTCTAGTGTAACAGTCGCGCTTAGGACCACTAGACTAACGAGCCAGTTCATATAGGTCATAAACTTATTAATTTGACCACTCGGTTCGCGTAGTGGCTGAATGATTGGTTGTAGAGATGGGCTGAGTGATGATTTTTCTGTAACAATGACTACATGACAATGACAAAAAAATATCGGTGACGGGAACAATGACAAAATCATCAATGATTTTTATTTAAGTATTACATCTCGTCACTTCAATTGTGAGTAGATACTGAAATGATCGCGAAACGGCTTAGTGAAATTATCATTAGTTTCTTAGTACGAGTAGTAGGCAAGTTGTAGTCGAGTTTGTCAGTTGGTCCGCGTAATTTAATCTTTCTTAGTTTCGGACATTCCTGGCAAGGTATTTATTTAGGTATTGATTAATAATCATGGAGATCATCAATATGTTTCCATTAGTATTATTTACTGCAAGATATGACTGTTTAGTATATAATAGCAATCTGGCGTTCTTGTAAGTAAATAGCTGTAAAAAACTTGGTCGCGTAGCGTAAATACGCACCTTCCCAACAAGTAATATTCCAATCTTAGCTTCATGCTTTTTCTAGGCTTAGGACTGGTAAAGACTGACAAAGTAATAGTACTTAGTGTTAGTAGCCTCTCAGTATCGCCGATCGCAACGTCGCAATTCACACCGCAGTGCCCGAGTCGGCCCGAGCCCATCCGATCCGAATCACCGAAGTTTGCGTTCATTCGAAAAATGATTTAAAAGCATTGATGATTTTGTCGTTGTCATTGCATGATGAAATGATTTTAAAATATCGATGATTTTTACATGTGACATGATATCGGACTCATCTCTAATTGGTTGTTGTGTTGCACGTCGCGGTTTTGATTCTCGCACGGAATAAATATTTATTTATACTACATATAGTTGTTCCGGGTCAGGCTGTTTGTGTATGTGAGTTTATATGTTTGTAAACGTACCCACGACACAGGAGAAATTCCTAGTGTGAGGCAGCGATTTATATATAATAAGAATTAAATAATAAAATAAATTAAATAGTACAACTACAATAAATTTTGTTAAAGAATAATAAATAATTAATAGATGTACTGCCTTTGCCCTCGCTCTCATAGTCCGATGGGACGGCAATCCAATACGACCGAGGAGAGAATTAAATCTCCAGGACACTACTGAGAAATTCCTAGTGAAAGACCTAACAAAAATTAGCTTGACCTGGGCATCGAACCAAGGAACTCAGCATGAGACCAACACTGGCCTGAACAACTTTTGATTAAAGTTATTGCTTTTTTTAAGTAAAGTCTTAAATAATATGTTTAAGCGCGAGACATACGACGAGACGGGCCGCCTAGGAAGGGAATCCTTTACTACCATCGCACACAGAGCGCAAAATGACCCCGTCGCCGGTACACACTTTACGGTGTTCACGTTATTGCTTTGCGGTCAAAAAGACTGCCCCGCCCCGTCGTCTGCAAAGCCCTTATGTGAAAAATGTGTACGAAATCCATTTCTAAATATTCTTTTTTTTAATATTTCAGTTACTTGGATTCAACAGGAAAAGACTCTTGTCCAGTTTGCTCTTAAAAGGTCGTCCATATGAAAAACGGCAACCGTTCGTGTGCAGTTCGGCATCCGCACTATTTCAGTTCTGCAGCAGGTCGAAATACGACATTTAGGCTGCAGGTGTCCTGTCAACTGAAACTGAGCGTGGCTGCGGAGCGGAGAAACGGAGAAATATTAACCAATAGGATTGCATAAAGTTTTCGCTCCGGTTATGCAATTATTGGTTAATGTTTCTCCGCTTCGCAGCATCGTTCCGCTACGGTAGACAGGCAGCCGCACCACTAGTTTTAAATTATTAAATAAAACATCAGTAAATATTATCAACTATTTAATTCTACATAACTAGGGTTAAATTCGTGTCCAAAAATTCGAGGTACCGTCATTTTCAATGTTCACGATCAATCTGAAAAAGGAAAGAAAATTGTGAGTTAATAAATATTAAGATTTTATTTTTTATATTTATTTTGTAAAACATAAGTAAATAAGGTCTTAAAAATTTGGAAGGAGCTAAGTACATGTTTTGCCATATAGGTAAGGTGTACAAAAAATGGTAACCAATAGCTTTTTTAGGGTATTCTCCAAATGATTGGTTGACACTTCCCGTGACCCAAGGGCTGGCAACCATTGCCATCAGACGTGGCAATGCCGCCAGTCTTTTGGGCACATTTCCTAATTGAGATTCTTGATGCCATTTAGTTTTAGTTTCTTTTTTTTGTAATTATTATGTTATCTTTTTTATTAAGTCTATAAATATTTTTTGTAATATTATTGAATAAATCTAACTATTTAAAATTTTACTATCTAAAAATTTAAAGTTACATTGCAAATATATTAATATACTGGTATTCATTTTTTTAAACTTTAAAAAAAAATGCTATTAACAATTTGTACGACTACATTAATTTAATAATTATAAAATATGAATGAGAAATACCAAATACAAAAATCAGTTTATTTTCTGCACACACAGCTACATATCAAGCATTTATTGTAATTATATCGTATGGAAATCCTATACGATATAATTACAATAAATTAACTATTGAACTATTACTACTATTAATTATTGAACTGTCTCGTTAGCCTAGTTGTCCTAGGCGCGACGGTTACGCTAGAGGTCTTGGGTTCGATTCTCAGGTTGAGCAAGTGTTATTAGGTTTTTCTATCAAATTCTCAGTAGAAGCTCGGAGTTAGGTTTTTGCCTGGTTAATGGCAATAGTTTGATGTTTAGATCCCACATAATAGAGGGCATGCCTATTGCCATTAACCGGACACAAATCCTAACTCCGAGCTGCTACTGAGAATTTCATAGAAAAACCCAATAAAACTTTTTGCTCGACCTGGGTTTCAAACGCAAGACTTCTAGCGTAGCAGTCGCGCTTAGGACCAGTAGCCACCGAGGCAGATAAAAACAAAAGAAACTCACCGTTTTGTCCAAAACATACACCGCCAATATCAACTTCGCCGTCTGGGCATTTGCCTTCACCGTAGACCAACCCAATGGTCATAAGCAGGGAAACTACAACAAACAATACAATGTATGCCTTCATTTTCAAGTGATATAGCACTGGAATGCCGATTAATGTGCGGCGCTTATCCTTTTATAGTATTGTGTTGTCTTCTTGCATATTCATGAGGAAGATGGGATTCTGTATCTTATAATGTAATAGCAAAAGGTCACTTGTTGATCAAACGGGAAATCGCGAAAACTATTTTAGTCTGTAAAGTTGTTTGGTAAGTAGGTAGTGTGTACAGGTTGATCCGTTTTTTGTTTGTTTTATTTTTAGTATGAAAAGTAATGATGAGCATGGGGTCCTGGGTTCGATTCCCAGGTCGAGCAAAAAGTATTATTGGGATTTTCCATTTAGAATTTCTCAGTAGCAGCTCGGAGTTAGGATTTGTGCCCGGTTAATGGCAATAGGCTCGCCCCCTATTACATGGGACCTAAACATACCGGTGAACTGTGGGTGTAAATTGGTACACCTCTGCCTAACCCTTCGGGGAATACAGGCGTGAGTGTATGTTGTATGAAAAGTAATCAAACTATTTACTATATCTTCCGCTCTTAGCGGGGCGGAAGGGAGTGTCAGACTGTTACTGACTTAAAAATATTCGTGTTCCGCATGCCCTTTGCGTTCCAGGGCCGCGGTGACTCTTTCGAACAAATTCCGCAACCCTTGAGGGTAACCCATAACGTAACCTTGAAAAGAAAATGTTGAAATGTTTTTTCCAGGAAATAATATCGTGTCGGTCCAGCGGTTCAGGCATCCGTCCCTTCTACATGCGGTTGTAAATTCATTTTATCAATCCACTAGCTTCTGCTCGCGACTTCGTCCGCGCAGTTTTATCACCCGCATTAAGTGACGTCTTTGGTAACTACTCCGGTCGTAGCGTGATGTTATATAGCCTATAGATTTCCTCTATACACTGACTGTCCAACACAACAAGAATTTCAAAATTAGAACCAGTAGTTCCTGAGATTAGCGCGTTCAACTTAACAAACTCTTCAGCTTTATTATCGGTGAAGGAAAACATCGTGGCTTTGTAATCAAATCTAAAATCAAGTAGGAATATTAAAAGCCGAATTAAAATTACCTCGACTTCCTCGTTAGCCTAGTGGTAGGTACTAAGTCTAGAGGTCTACTACTAGAGGTCTTAGTTTCGATTCCCGGGTCGAGCAAAAAATGTTATTGGGTTTTTCTATGAAATTCTCGGTAGCAGCTCGGAGTTAGGATTTGTGGTTAATGGCAATAGGCTCGCCCCTTTTTACATGAAACCTACACATAACGGCGAACTGTTGGTGTACTTTGTTACACTTCGCCAAACCCTTCGGGGAATATATTCGTGATGGTATGTGATGTTATATTAATAAAAAGTCTAGGTTACATGAGGATGTTTTCCGTTTATCGTCGTTAAATGGACCACCCTGTAGGTAGGAGACGATAATGGATTTCTTTTAGACTTAGCAAAAGCTAGTTTTCCTATCATTACACTGAATCAAGGACAACAACTTGATTGTTTATTTATTTGTACAAGTTCAAGCAACAGAAATAGCTTCAAACGTGTTTTGGTCGAATGTTTGTTATGGCTAGCATTAGTTGTTATTTAATTTCTTTAGTTTAAATAGAAAGATACGTTAAGCGCTGGAGGTCTAGAGGTCTTGGGTTCGATTCCCAGGTCAAGCATAGTGTTATTGGGTTTTTCTATGAAATTGTTTGGCGCAGCAGTGGGGCACACATCTATATTACCTATTTATTTTGTTTAATTTAATTTTATTTCCTTGGTTGTTTTTTATATTACATTTTTTATTTGTCTCAAGTTAACATAACCATCACGCCTCTATTCCCCGGAGGGTCAGGCAGAGGTGTACCAATGTACAATTGTACACCCACAGTTCGCCGGTATGTTTTAGGTCCCATGTAATAGGGGGCGAGCCTATTGTCTATTTGTCTATTGGGGTGTCTCAAGTTGTGCCAATAAATGGTTTTTCTTTCTCTCTTTCAATCCATTCATATTTTCTTTAGCTTCCCTCTTCCATAAGCGTAATGTTTTGTCTGCGTTACAAAAATAACACTCGTTTCTTGGGCTTTTTATGTTATGTGCGGGTTTTAATGGCTTTTCTTTCTTTATTTCTTTCTTTCCCTGCATTTCTTTTGCCTAGTGTGACTTAGTTATGCATAGTTAATGGCTCTGTACAGGATGTTGTAAAGTCTTGTTACACCCCATAAATCGCTTTTTTTCTGACTTTCACGCGTACAAAATCGCAGGCAAAAATTTGCGCAATAAAGCTTGGGCCTAGCAAATGGTGAAAGTAGAAAACATAATCCTCCTTCTGACGCAGTCCGGTAAAAGCAGCATTAGAAGCATTCTTCATTTCAAATTCAAAAGTGTAGTTCTGTTCCGAATACTCTCGCAAAAGTCCCTTTTAGTGTAGATGGACAAAATTTGTCAATTTTTTTTTATTTATTATACTATACACCATCACGCCTGTATTCCCCGAAGGGTTAGGCAGAGATGTAACAATGTATACCCACAGTTCGCCGGTATGTTTAGGTCCCATGCAATAGGGGCGACCCTATTGCCATTAAACGGGCACAAATCCAAACTCCGACCGAATAATTTCATAGAAAAACCCAATAACACTTTTTGCTCGACCTGGGAATTGAACCCAAGACCTCTAGCGTAGCAGTCGCGCTTAGGACCACTAGTCTACCGAGGCAGTTTTTTATTTGTTTGTACCAAATAAGCTCCGAAACTACTGAGAACGCGATCAATTTAAAAAAAAAATGTAAAATTACTTTTTTAGTTGCTTTAAAATCAATAAATTGAGATGTTTAAAAAGTGACGTCATAGTTTAGTATTTTCATACAAAATCTGTGAGGGAATCGCGTTTTGACAGCTCATAAAAAGTATGTCAATTGCTTAGTGGTGTCAACTACCCAATTTAAGAATTTAGTTAAGCTTGGTTTCATGTCAAGCTTAACTAAATTCTTAATTTAATTCTGCTTATTGTCCCTAACAAATAAATTAAAACATTACCTGCCATCATTACCCATGCGTCACCCGACTACCCTACGTCAGTATAGGCTTATTGGTACTATAAATATGTCATAAATATTCAATGGGTATGATAAATAAATCATTACGTTCACAACACTAGACTGGTAAACACATATTAACATGAAACTCTGCGTCATTTTCCTGATTGTTGCCTTCCTCGCTGCGTTATGTTCAGCGCAACCAGTTGACAGCTTCCCACCCGAGCAACCAGAAACTTCACCTAGTAGAAGGGTCAAGCGACAATGGATTATTGGGAAACCAATGTGTCGGTGCCCGAAAGACTTGGTGTATTTAGGGGAACGATGCATTCCCTGTGAGAAGTGAGTACCTTTTATTTTCTGTTACATAAATGTTGAAATATTATTTGTTATGTTTGATCGTCCGGGGAAATACCACCACCAAATCTATTTCTGCCGCAAAGCAGCGTTGCTGCGTTTCGGTTTGAAGGGGTGCCGGTGTAATTACAGACACAGGAGACATATTAACTTGGTCTTTAGGATGGCAACACATTTCCACGACCTCTGGTTTTGCACATGTCCAAAGGTGACCACTTAACATCAGGTGGCCCGTCGGACATACAAAAAAGATTTGCGTAGTTTTTCCTTACTTATTCAACTTTTTATTCACACCGGCCTTCCAATCCTATCTACTACTATATATACATTAGCTATGATTTATTATTTCCTCCTTTTATTGTTATTCTAATTATTTTGTTAGCTAGATGTTAGCTTTATTGTGCATTTATACTGTGGATAAGTGAAGGAATATACCTAAATAATACCTTTTGTTAATTATTATTTTGTATGTCACTATTTGTGGTATATCTTGTGTTTGAGATCCTAAATTTATTTATTTATTTACCACACAAGTTTTCTTTACCATTACAGATTGAATCTAATGCGACAAAGTAACTTACAAAATTATTTAACCTAATTATTAATAATTATTAAACCTTACATACTACACAGTACGAAAACTAAACTCACTCAGTAAATCACTCACTAAATAAATAAATATATCACAGAAATCCCATGTTTTACTGAGGTTCACGGTCAGCCTTCTCGTAATCGGCAGCTGGTATGAACGTGGTCTAATATAATTGTAATAGTAATCCAATTGTATTAGAATATCTAATTACAGAATTTTTAGACTCAATACTAACTTTATGATAATAATGAATTATTGTATAATTTGAAAATACCATATATTATGAAATTAATAATATAGAATCTTATTTATTAATATACTTAGGTTAATAAATTCACAAAATGTTAAGGAATTATGAAATAAAGAAAGTAAATAAACATAATATTTCATCAAATTATTTATTTTAAATAACAATGTAACAGTAATTTACAAATATATTCAGTTTTTTTTTATCTATATTTTAATATTTATTTATTTTATTATTGTGATCTTATAATATTCATCCTTATTGTTTTCATATTTTCAGGTACAAGTATGTAACAGACAACAACATCTGCCCAGTTTGTTAATAACATGAATTTATCTAGAATTGTATAAAATAATACTTGTCTATTATTGTCCCACTACGGGGCAAAGGCCTCTTCTCATAAAGAGAAGACACGACCATTGATCACCACGCTTGCTTGGTGCGGATTGGCGATTTCAGACTCATATTAATTATAAGTCTAGGTTTTCTTACGATGTTTCCCATCATTGAAGTCAGTGATTAACTTAGAAACTACATATGAATTAAAAAGGTCACATTGGTACTTGCCCGGTATCAAACCTGCAACCTCATGCAACAGAGGCGGGCCCATTAACCACTGGACATCACGACACTGGAGTATATTACGTGCAATTAATATTTAAAAATCGTCACAAGCAGGCTAACTAGTTGTCTGCTTACGAGTCTGCGAGCCGTCGCCTTTTTTATCTTGCCATTGTAAAAAATACATTAAGACACACGATTTAAGGCTCTAATTTGAATGGGAAGTTGTTTGCTGTGTCGGAGTCGTTCTGTTTTGGAACCGTGTCTCGATCCCTTAAAAACTTACCTCTGTTTAAATGTTACATTGGGAAGCACAAATGTAATATTGTTGAATTAATTGCAGCAACTCATAGGTTACGACGTCATCAATTATTATTTATGTGTAGTCTTTATTAATTATTATGTTGTTATTGTTTCAATAAAATATGATACTAAGTTCTTGTTTGCTCTTTTATTTGTGGGTCATGAAGAAACATTGTAATATTTTCGATTTTATAAACAATAACACACATTAATTGTGGTTACAGTATTCATTCAACTTGCTACAGAGCCTAGACGCGTCTAGTATTTAGATGTCTATAGGCAGCAGTGACCACTTAACATCAGGTAGACCGTTGGATTGTTTGCCATCCACGGATATTAAAAAAAAAACAATAGCTTCAAATGCGCCGCCCGCCAGCCGTCACCTTTTTGATGTTGTCATTAGAAAAGTTATTTTAATGCACAGTATTTAAAGCTCTAATTTGGATAGCAAATTATTTGCTGTGTTATAATGACCTATGACCTCATAGGTATTGCTGCTACAAGATGACAGCTTCGTGTCAATATTGTGGTGGACAATCATCTTCTTCCGTTATTTGTTTGTACCTGCAAAAGATAAACGAATTTAGATGTAAATTCCTGGAGTGAGAATTCATTTTTGCCTACACTGAATGCTAATAATGACATTTGTCCGTTTTTATTAAGGAAACTAGCTAGAAATAACTGCCTTGGTAGCCTAGTAGTCCTAAGCGCGACTGCTAGGCTAGGGGTCTTGGGTACGATTCCCAGTTCGAGCAAAAAAAAAAAATTGGGTTTTTCTATGAAATTCTCAGTAGCAGCTCGGAGTTAGGATTTGTGCCCGGTTAATGGCAATAGGCTCGCCCCCTATTACATGGGACCTAAACATACCGGCGCACTGTAAGTGAACATTGATACACTTCTGCCTAACCCTTTGGGGATACAGGCGTGATGGTATGTTATGTTAGCTAGAAATAGATAGAATACTTCTACTACTGGGTTATTTGTAAAATATAGACAACCTCTCAGGACTATGTTACTAACATCATAATCAACAACTTTTGTTCTATGACATTTAAAAATGTTTCATATTTTAGTTGATCAGATTTTCATACAAAAATAAAAACATTTAAGTTGAACGCTCTAAATGTTACGAAGTCTATGCGAAGCAAACGAAAGCGATAGTAAAATAGCGAGGGGAGCGGGGTTAGGGCGGCGGGGGTATTTGTACTTGACCTATTTACAATTTTACGGAAATCCTTCAGTTGGTTATTCCCTTCAATGCGCTTGCGTTGCTTGATTCTGTAAAAATTCATAGAACAAAAGTTGTTGTTTATGATGATAGTAATACAGTCCTGCAAGGTTGTCATTGTTTTACAAATAACCCTGTATATTATAAGTGTTTTTTTTTTTAATAATTGGACCAGTTACTTCGTCACCATCATCATTTTTTCTGCCAAACGACGTCCACTGCTGGACTTAAGCCTACTTTAAACATAGCCACAATGACCGGTCCTGCGCTGCCCGCATCCAGCGATTTCCCGCGACCTATACTAGGTCATCGGTCCACCTCGTGGGGGGCCTTCCCATACTATGCTTTCCGGTGCGTGATTGTAGCTACTGAGCCTTACGACCCCGGCGGCCATTCGCGGTAACACTGCTAAACATAACTTAAAATTAACTTTAACACATACCATCACTCCTGTATTCCCCGAAGGGATAGACAGAGGTATACCTAATGTACACCCACAGTTCACCGGTATGTTTAGGTCCCATGTAACAGGGGGCGAGCCTATTGCCATTAACCGGGCACAAATCCTAACTTCAAACTTCCTTTCAAACGTTTTCCTTTGGAATTCGCTTCCTCAGAATATCAGGATGGCTACCAGTCGTTTCATATTCAAAGTAAAAGCTCGTGAACACTTGCTTATGAAGTTGGCAGACTCGTCTCACAATTAGTCTCTTATATTTCTTCACCTATGTATTTTTTTTTTGGCTTTCTCTACTCTGTATATTTTGTTTGTATGTATGTATATATGTATTTATTATATTTTATTCCTGGAAACTTTCTGTTTCTTGCACCTACTATGTTTTGTCTCTGCATCACCCTAAGGTTGACTGGTAGAAAATGCCAAAGGCATTAAGTCCGCCTTTGTACAATGTATTATTTACATTATGTGCAAAAAGTTTTAATAAATAAATAAATAAACTGCTACAGAGAATTTCATACAAAAGACCAATAACACTTTGCTCGATCTGGGAATCGAACCCAAAACCGTAGTAGTACAAGTACCTACGATATATACATTTAAACAATTTTAGTACCTACAGGTATAATATAAGGTATAATATTATTTAGAAAATAAGTCACCTTCATTACTTTCCAAATAGTACAAACAATTTTATCTTTTGAAAAGTTAAACTGTGAAAATATTTGCAAATGTCTCTTTGCAGTCAGCTGTGGACAAAATAATGCGTAAATATCAAAACGTTATCAGTAACTGTCATCATGACATCTAAATATAAAATTGTGAAAGAATATGCAGTATTTATACTGCAGCAAGTGACGTTTCTACTGTTACCTAATTAAAAAAAACCTCGCATACAAAGGGCATCGCACAAAACAACACGTTTATTGAAAATATTAATTTTTCAAAAAATTGGTTAAAAAAGATAGCTTTACCTTTTGATTATATTGTGGAAAATTTTTAACCCCCGATGCAAAAACGACGGGGTGTTATAAGTTTGACGTGTCTGTCTGTGTATGTGTCTGTCTGTGGCATCGTAGCTCCCGGACGCATGAACCGATTTTGATTTTGTTTTTTTTTGTTTGAAAGGTGAATTATTTGGGACAATTTAAGCTAAGTTTGATGGAAATCGCTTCAGCGGTTACAAAGTTATCAGCTCTTTTGTTAGCTGCGGTAGGGATTTTTATTTTTGTGTCGGGGGTTACTGAATATTTTAAATTTGTGTTTTTATAGCGAAAACTTGTTTTTTTTTTCATATTTTGGAGTAGGTACCTTAGTAAAAGTTGTTGATATTCATAAGTACTCACACTCCCTGAAAGATGTAAAACGAAATAAGAATCATGATTTTACACATAGAACATGGTTACTGGGCGCGTGGATTCATAAGGTATTCTAATAACACGGCAAATAAAAGCGAAAATCTACAAACTGCGTCTTATCCTTTATGACAACCTTATGAATGACAAAATTGGTTGGGCAGAATATCTACATAGTATAAAACAAAATCGGTTCCCGCTGTCGGTCCCTCTGTACGGTTACATCTTTTAAATTTCGCAACGGATTTTAATGCGGTTTTCATCAATAAATATAGTGATTCAGGAGAAAGGTTTAGACGTATAGAACATCATGATACGACTTACGGGAGCGGAGCAGTAACTGACTAACTGATCGCGAGTGACACCGCGGGATATGTAGCTAGTCTAAGCTGAAGAGTGGTTTTGTTTGTTTTTTTAACGTGGAATGGAAACATTCTTCTTGAACATTATATATTTGTATTTGTTTTGAAACAATTTTATGTACTACCCACCATACCTATTATAGCCGCAAAGCAGCGATGCTGTGTTCCAGTTTGAAAGGTATGGGTGCCGGTGTAATTACAGGCACATGAGACATTTCAACTTTGTCTCTGGGATAGCAACGCATTAGCTAGGCCTCTGGTATTGCAGATGTCTATAGGTAGCGGTTTTCATTTAACATCAGGTGGTCCGTCGCGAGTCGGCTTGTTTATCACGTAATGACATAAAAAGAAATGTACGTAAGTGCGTCACATACACTTGGAAGAATAATACATTCATATTTCCCTTAATTAAATAATAATAAGATTACAAACTACGAGTATGTACAGTTAATATAAAATGCACTTGGATAAATTGGTTTTCTTTCTTTATTTCATAGCCAGATTCACGAGGAATACTATAGGTTATATATATGACATCACGCTACGTCACACGAGAGCGGAGCAGTAACCAAAGACGTCGATAATTACAAATACAAACAAAAATACTCACTTCAAACATGTTACACACCAGTTGAAAAGTTTAACTTGACCTTCAGGACAAGTAGACGTTTCAATAATACTCCTACGGTATCTTTTGACACCCACAATGAAACTTGAACTTGGGGATGAATTAAATTTAACTTCAGATTCTTCAATGACAGTATCGAAGAGTACACCAGAGGCTGTAAGGTCGCTAGTAGTATAAACCAACACGTGAGATACGCTCAGACATGCGCACGCGCACAGCACAAGGAAATTTAAAAAACTTTGCATTATTTAACACGAGTTTCTTACTGTACGCCTCAACTTTGAATGATGTGTGTGATCCGCAATTAAACATACCACCATCTTTGATTATTTTGTCTTTTTTGGGTAATTATTGGTCATGGCTTAGTATCTTATATCGTCATTAGAGCAATGTTTGTGAACATCCGGCATCCTAACTAATATTATAAATGCGTAAGTAAGTTTGTTTGTGTATTTGTTACCTTTTGACACCTAAACCACTGAATCGATCATCCTGAAATTTTGGATATACGTTGTCAGGTGTACAGAGACGGTCACAGGGTACCTTTCATCCCACAAAAAGTACTGTTCCCGAGGAAAACAATAATAACGTTCATATGATAATAGATGGCGCCACGTGTCTTTGAAATCATGATTGAGTTTGTTAAACATATAACCGACATTTATGCGGAGAAGGTCGCGCGCAAAAGCTAGTTTTAAATATAACGTTGTTGTGGTTCCTTTTCGTGAGGTTTTATCTATACAAATAAATAAAATTGAAGTGTTTGTTTTTATTGCCAAAATAGCAGCTTTTTACAAAGTAAATAAGAATATGTTTACACGGTACATACACAAAAAACCTATATGTATTAATAATAAAATGATTGTCCGCCTTTTTGTTACGGCCGATCTTCCAAACTACTGGATCGATTTGGACGGGACTTTCATTGGCACAAAGCTTATGTTTTAAGAAGTAAGTAAGGCTACTTTTAACTTAGAAAAAGAATTAGGCATCCGCGTAAAAACACACACACATTTACGCCGTCGTGGACATCATTATGCCAGCCTTGAGTAATATCGGCTTGGTTAAATGTTTGCTATTGAGCACGGGGCGTCCTCACAGACAACTGACTCACACTTATTAGTGAATCACAGTAGGCGTAGCGGTTAAGTATGTGAGTTTAATTAAGGAAACAGGTTTATCATTTAACGAAGTAGCTACCACATAAAGCCGTACAAAAAACCTGTGTTAACCTGTGTTACCATGTTTTACAAACAATATATGTTTGCGATTCGCGTCTTGTGTAATGAAAATATTCTCCATACCGCTTTCGGTCACGGCAGCCAATCTCAATGGAGACTACCTAAGTGCTCAGGAGATGTTTTAGTGCGCAAGTGTGTGTGCAAACACAGGTACACTCTAGGATGTGGCTAACGTCCAGTCAATTTCTTGCACTACATAACCTTTTCTTAATAATAATATTAGGCTTATAACCTCGTCCACGTCCGTTACCATGATAATTATGGAATGGTCGCCCACTTGAGTTATTAAAATTAAATCTGCCGATATCTTTTGAAATATGATTATAAATTCCCAATACAGGACAAAGGCCTCTTCCCATACAGAGTGGGCACGAGTTTTGATCACCACGCTTTCTCAAGGCGGTCTGGGAATTTTTGACTTATATTTATTACACGTCCAGATTTCCTCACGATGTTTTCTTTCACCGTTGTCAGTGAAGTCCAAAAAAAAATTTAGATAGTACATCATGTTCCTGCCTTTATCCCATGTTACTTGGGGCCGGCGCAACACGTTTTCTTCTTCCATGTCGTCCTGTCATGCTATCACTGACTCCCTTCTCTTTCATATCGTTCTTCACACAATCCTTCCATCTTTTCTTTGGCCTCCGTCTTCCTCTCTATCCACATTTACATTCATAACTCGTTTGGTCATATGCGTCTCACCCCTTCTTTTCGCATGCCCATACGACGATTGCCTTTCAACTTTTCTCTCACTGGCGCTACTTTCAAACTTCCTCTAATATTTTTATTCCTTACCTTATCCATTCTGGTCACACCACACATCCATCTCAACATTCAACAAACTTAGACAACAATGACAAGCGACATTTGTACTTGCCCGTGTCCGGTTAGGAACCCATAACTTTAGGTATCAAATGACATTTCTATGAAAAACACAAAAGGGGAAGAGACGTCGTGTAATACAGAGTACTGAATGGACTTGACTACTGGAGTACTGATTGGACAGTAGTAGAATATAATTTCATTGACATTTTATGGGCATGGAAGTTTACCTCAAACAAAATAGTAAATAATTATTCTAAAGTCCACTTCGATATAAATATGTTTTTTTTTAATTTAAAACCACAAAGTACTTACTCTAGTCCTGACCTAACTGCCTACCTACAAACTGCGTCGGTTGAAAGGAAAAAAATATTACCTATTCCTTGAATAACCAGTAGGTATACTGGATGTCGGAATGAATCACATAGTTCAGGCTCTAGAAGGACACGTCATATAGCCGTTAACGAAAACTGCCTATCAAACTAAATAATATTGGCTAGGAAACCACTTTTATTTTTGGTGCATTGTGCTTTGGGTGCTTGTAACAGTAGATACAGTTATCGTGGAGGTTTGTAGAGTTTAGTTAGAACATTCAAAAAGTGATTTCGTAAAAAACATACGAAAAATTCGAAACTTTGACCTTCAATATCGTAGTAATAATGGAAAGAACTAGTAAGTTTCAGCTTCGTAAGAGTGTTACCATACCAATCGATCGATTGATGGCATAATGGATTAGTCAACTTTGATCGATAGTTTCTACTACTGCCGATCGATCGACTTCCTTGTCTTTTTTATTCTCGACTCAAAAAGAGAGGTGATATAAGTTTGACGTGTCTGTGTGTCTGTCTGTGGCACCGTAGCTCTTAAACAAGTGAACCGATTTGCATGCGGTTTTTTTAATTTGAAAGCAGGTTTCTTAGCTATGGTTCTTAGATATGTTTTATCAAAATCGGTTCAGCTGTTTCAAGGTTATCAGCTCTTTTGTTACCTGTGGTAGGGACATTTGTTCCTCTGTCGGGGGTTACTTTAAATGTTTAATTTTGTTATAGTTATTACACCCGATATGTGTGTTTTCAATACAATCTTTCTATCTCTTTCTTTCCAGACATTCACCAACTCAATAGAGCAGAGCACACAGAAGTTGGTAGCAGAAAAACAGAAGAGTGACCTGCTCTTATCAAGAATGCTGCCTCTTCCTGTTTTGAGAAGATTACGGGCACAGAGGGCGGTGCCAGCCGAAGCCTTCGATGCTGTCACCATATTCTTCAGCGATATCGTCGGGTTCACCAACATATCGGCCAGTAGTACTCCCATGGAGGTGATAAACATGCTCAATATGCTGTACAGGTCCGTTGGCTAAACCACGTTCCATCACTCTTGTTAATTGTTTAATCAGAAGCGATTGACTGAATTATTTGACTACATCTTTTCGGGTCAATGGTTTTTTTATGTGATTTCATCCCAGTAGGAGGGTAGTAATCTTGGCATATAGCAGGTGGAAGAGACTAACGAAAAAAAATGTTTCAGTAGATTTCTCTTGAGCTAAAATATTGTTTTTTTTTTGCCTTACCATGGTCGAGTTTCAATTGCACCGAATAGTGTTCTGTAAAATACCAGTTATTTGTATTGTTGTGAAAGCTGAGGGTTTGTGGAAGATTTCTGGGATCAAAAGTAGCCTATATGCTATTCCAGACTATAATCTATTTATATATCCTAAATGTAACCCAGGGGGCCACCACATTTCTTAAAACCACTTTATTACAAGCTTTTATTTAACTAGTAGTGTATGTACATTTGTTCGGGTGGAATCTTACAACTCAATTTTGAAGCAGATATCTTCAACCGATTGAGCTGAAATTTTGTATACACGTTTAGTTTGTATGACAATGCATAGTTAGCTATATGACGTCATTCTAAATCCAACATAGTGAAACACCCAAGATGGCGGATTAGTTATTTTTAATGCACTACTGAAATATGGGTATCCAATGAAAGGGCTTGCTGGGTCTATAATAAATCAAAGTAAAAGCTTGGTTTTAAAAAAGATTTTTAACTTTTGATTTATTAATATTACTTTGTAATTTCAGTTGTTGGATTTTCAAGTCTCAGCGCTGAGCCGAGCGTTGAAAATCCAACAGTGCGCAAGGCAAGGTAATATTGTAATTAAACTATTTTAAAAAAAGGTAGGCTACCTGATCCTTTAGCACTTCTGGCGTGATTGAGTGACAAACATCTATTTATCCACACTTTCGCATTTATTATTATATAAGTAAGATTGTTATTAAAATAAATATGTTTGTCCAGGTTGTTCGATGAGAAGATTACTCATTATGACGTGTACAAGGTGGAGACCATTGGTGATGCTTACATGGTCGTATCAGGCTTGCCGCAGAGAAACGGTTAGTTGGCAACAATTGGGTAGCTGACGCTATTATCCAATAATTCCAACACACAACTTCTTCATACCATCACGCCTGTTTTTCTCGAAGGGATAGGCAGAGATGGACCAATGTACACCCACAGTTCGCTGGTATATTTAGGTCCCAAGGAATAGGGGCGAGCCTACTACCATTGACCGGGCACAAATCCTAACTTCGAGCTGCTACTGCAAATTTCATAGAAAAAACCCAAGAACACTTTGCTCGATCTGAGAATCGTACCCAAGACCTACCGTAGCAGTCGCGCTTAGAACCACTAACGAGGCAGTTCAAAATCCAATTAATGTTCAATAGATGTATTCATAAAACTTACTTAAATAATATTTATATTACAAACTACGAGTATGAACAGCTTCTGAAAAAAAAAAAAACAAAAAAAGGAAGCTCATAGGGCATCAAAAAACTCATCCGCATCGCTGTCAGTGGGACAAGTGCCCAAAAGGGTGGCAGCATTGCCACGTTGTATGGCAATGCTGATTCTTTGGCCCAAGAAAAGGCACTTTGGTTACGTGATGAGAAATTATGGTTGGCTTGGAAGTAATAAATAGGTGTGATGGTATGTTGATGGTATGGTTAAAAAAAAAAGTATTCGTCACAATGCGCTTTCCACCTCGTATATTGTTTGTACTCATAGTCTGTTGTCTCCAGGAAACCGTCACGCATCAGAGATCGCGGATATGTCTCTATCTCTGCTGCGAAGCCTGGAGGGTGCATGCGTGCCGCACCGGCCGGGGGCCCCGCTAATGATCCGCGCGGGTGTGAACACGGGGCCCTGTGTAGCCGGCGTGGTGGGCACCACCATGCCGCGGTACTGCCTCTTCGGAGACACCATAAATACTGCCAGCCGTATGGAGAGCACTGGCGAAGGTATGCATCGACCTATGACGTCTTAAAGTGACTACTTACCATTACCACTAATAATCCCTTTGTGCCTAATGGCCTAGTTCTGTTCTGTCTCCTGCTTGTTTGGAGGAAAGTAGAAATCACGTCTTTTCCTACTCCTCCGCTAATCTTTTCTGATTAATTTCGTTGCGGAATCCAAGACAGAAGAAGTTGAAGATGAGAAGAGAGTTGGAGAAGTTGTATCGTTTCTCCGGGACTCGTCGAGCTTCATTGCTTCGGCGCTTTTCTGGCGGTCTGTACTATTGATTCTGGCTTTCAGGAGTTACAGTGGTTGTCAAAGTGATAGTCAAAGTCAAAGCATATATTTCAATTAGACTATTTACAGGCACTTTTGAATTGTCGAGAAAGTTGGGAATAGTGTGGCCTGCTTGTCCCAACAAAAATGTGCCCTTGTGTGCTAAATAATTAGGATACTCGGGAAGATGCAAAAGTGATTTGATGACGTGATTCATTTTCTTATTAAGAATCTTCATGATGACATATTACGTATACTTTTAAATATTAAATTCTATTACCGAGTGTTCTAACTTTTTTGCACGTGAGTGTATTTTTTTTGTAGAAAAAAAAATTACTCAGTCTATCTACTTCTTCGTCCACAGCTATGAAAATCCACATTTCGTATACAACGAAAATAGCACTCGATGAAATTGGCAACTATGAGTTTGAAACGAGAGGTCCCGTCAATGTTGCGGTAAGAAGCCTTGCAGTTATCTATGCACTATATGTAATGTACCTCATGTATATATTTTGTTTTTTTATACCCTGATGGAATTGTTAAATGTTTATTGTTTAAAATAGCAAGACGGACCAGCGGCAAGATGGCTAGCCATCTAATTTTCGAAAAAACACTTAAAACTAAAATAAATTAAATAGGTTTTTTTTGCTACGCAACACTATGGCAATAGGCTCGTCCCCTATTACATGGGACCTTAACATACCAGCAAACTGTGGGTGTACATTGGTACACCTTTGCTTAACCCTTCGGGGAATACAGGCTTGATGGTATGTTTATGTTTGTTGGGAATCACCAGCATAGTTACCTCGTTGAATTTGGCGACGATGTAAAATGCGCTTTGTATATTTTAGTGCACCTTATATTTTTGTGTGTTCAGGGTAAGGGTTGCATGGAGACGTATTGGCTGGTGGGTAAGTTGGGCGGTTTCCGGAGCGAGAGCCCCCGCGGCCCGCAGCTACAAGACTACCACAACAACCTAATGGAGTTGCTCATCCGGTCCTAATGCGAAACATGAGATAAAAATTATTTCATGTCCTGTTTTGTTCTTGTTTTAATAAAGACCAACTGAAACTGAAATCATTTGTGTTTTTATCTACACTCTTTATTTTGTTTGATATTTAAACAAAGGAAGTTATTGACAAAAGCACTTATACTCGACAAGAGTAGTAAGGTAGGACAGGCAAACAAACTATTTGGTATACAGGCAGTGTACTTGCGATTTTAAACACTACTTACTTTACTTTTTTTTACTTGTGTACTTACTTTTAAACAATGTTGTGGGTGTGATAGGTGGTCAATTCTTTTACATCGCTCTATTAAGAGTGTCATTAGCTTAAAAATATATTACGTATACAATAAAATGAGTTGACTGCCTCGTTAGCCTAGTGGTCCAAAGTGCGACCGCTACGCTAGAGGTCTTGGGTTCGAATCCCAGGTCGAGCAAAAAGTGTTTCTGGGTTTTTCTATGAAATTCTCAGTTGCAGCTCGGAGTCAGGATTTGTGCCCGGTTAATGGCAATAGGCTCGCCTCCTATTACATGGGACCTAAACGTACTGGTGAACTGTTAGTGTACATTGGTACACCGCTGCCTAACCTTTCGGGGAATACAGGCGTGCTGGTACGTATGTGTATGTATGTATGTGTGTAGTGTAGGGTAAAATACGCCTCCGGAGTATAGATTTATATTGTAGTTTCGCGGAAGAATTGCGTGATCTTTCATTTATCTATCGAAAGAATTTCCAACTACTACTAAGTGGACTGTGTCTCATGTCTCTGTGCGATCGCATGGGGAAGCAAGGTGCCATCAAACTTTTTCCGGGATAGATGCCTTGCTTATCAGCGTGTCGTCTATCTTAAACGTAATTTATATGGATTAGGCAATTATCCACATATGGAATAGTTGTCGCAAAAAGTGGAGGGCCGCAGAAATCGCTCATACGCTGGAAATATCGAAGGTAATGTTTTTTAAGAAAATATTTTGATTTTTGCACTGGCAGATATAATGTGGTTTCAAAATGTGTGGCATCTACTTATCTCACTTTATAATAGAAACACGAACAATTTTGCCTGTAAACCAAATATTTTGTTCAACTGTACCTACGAATAATATTTACTTTAAAATTAGTTTTACAAGAAAAATTATGGCGCTTGGCAGTGTCACCATTTCAAATATGTCTTCAGTTAAAAATCTTCATCTTTGAAATTCATCTCTAGCCAATCCATAAATTGCCTTTCTATTTTTTCTTGTTCAGCCTTATTGCTGTAAAAAATTAAAGATACATACATGATTATGACTGAATTATGCACCTATATCAACAAAAGTTGTGTATAAGGGTACAATCCACACTGAGACACAAGGCGACACACGTGACGCTGCGCGCACGTTACTCAAAATATAACTTAATTTACTAGACGAATAGATGCACATTTCATAGTGAAAATTCTGAATACGTTACACCAACACCGTTTGATGGGCCATACGCTTTCTTTTTTACCTATGAGAGAGAAAAAAAAGAAATTTCTATTAAAATTATTGTCCAGATTTACCCCGTTTCACGGTATCTGACGTCTTAGATCTTTGACTGTTCCTAATTACTTAGTTTTTTTTGGATGGAAAATCATCAAATGACTTCCCCTGCCCTGGGCGGGGCGGGAGGGAGTGTCAGACTTTTACTGACTAAAACCCATCTATGTTCCTTTTGGTGCCTTTTGCGTTCCGAGGGCGCGTTATCTCTTACGAACAACCCGCAGCCCCGGCAGGCATCAACCGGGAGTGGCCCCTTCAAAAAAACTTTTTTACAAAAAATGGTTATTATTTTTTTTCCGTTTTTTAGTATCAATTTCCTGTCATCCACATCCATGAAAGGAACAGTTATACTACGTAAATTAACAAGGCACCACCTTAAAGTTACAAAAAAGCAAAATATCTACGCGTTTACTTGGATGACATATTTTTTCAGTATTTTTTTTTTACCAAACTACGGACCCAATTTCGATAAAATTTATATGAGAATACCTTTGAAAAATGACCTAAAAAACCAAAAAAGAATCATCAAATCGATTCATAATTGGCGGAGTTATCGCGTAACACACATACAAAAAAAACATACACATCAATTGATAATTTTGAAGTCAGTTAAAAAATTGCTGACATTTCTTTGAGGCGCGGGTGGAACACTAACGCGCCGTCGACACGGCCTGTCGTTATGCAATGTACGGACGGTGAGCTACCCATTGCTCACCGTCCACAGGCCCGCGTTTACGGTGGCCGGGAGACGTCTCGCGGCTCCCGACGGAGCGTCTACCGCGGCGGCTGGGACGGGAGACTCTCTACCTCACCCGTCCCGCCGCCTCCTTCTCTAGCATAACTGCTTCGCAGAAGGAGGCGACTGCTTCCCATTCCCCCTCGCTCCGGACCATGGCTTGCACCAGGGCCGGACGCGAGAGTTCGCCGCCGCCGATGGCCGCCACGAGGCCCTAGCGATGCTCCGCCCAAGCGGAGCACACTGCCACGGTGTGCTCCACCGTGTCCTCTGAGCGACCCACGTAATGGTGACAGTATGCCTACTTAACACATATGTAATGTGTGATTTTACATATTACTTCCTCGTTAGCCTAGTGGTCCTAAGCGCGGCTGCTACGCTAGAGATTTTGGGTTCGATTTCCAGGTCAAATAAAGGTTAATAGGTTTTTCAAAAAAAAATTAAAAAAGAAATGTTAGGATTATTATTATACATACCATCACGCCTGTATTCCCCGAAGGATTAGGCAGAGGTGTACCAGTGTACACCCACAGTTCGCCGGTATGTTAAGGTCCCATGTAATAGGGGGCGAGCCTATTGCCATTAACCGGGTACAAATCCTAACTCTGAGCTGCTACTGAGAATTTCATAGAAATCCCAATAACATTTTTTGCTCGACCTGGGAATCGAACCCAAGACCTCTAGCGTAGCAGTCGCGCTTAGGACCACCAGGCTAACGAGGCAGTACGAGGGATTAGTAGGATATAAATCTGAAATCGACAACTCGCCTTGACTAAGCGAGGTGATCAATGCTCGTGCCGTCACTGTATGAGAAGAGGCCTTTGCAATGCAGTGGCACAATAATAGGGCGGTATTATTATTATATTATACAAATTAAAAATTAAATAAAACTTACTTATAAAAAGGATCGCAGCTACCATCCGGACGTCGGATGTCACCAATCCCACACCTTGCCCGAAAAAAAGCTCTCTTCGAACGTAGAACTCGTGAAGTGTCTGGTTGATTGGGTGCCAAGTTATCAACCGGTTGTGCGGAACATAATGCGGCGATCACGATGGGCATCAGGAACACGATGGAAAGCTTCATGGTAATGCGTGCTCCGTACTCGACTATGGCCGAACGAATATGGTGGATTGGGCTTCCTGAACCACATTTATACTTCTCAGTATCAAATAGGGGAAAACCGAAATGGAATATTGATGTATCTAATTAAATTTAATTATTAATGTTTTCCTGTTAGGTCAACCCGAAATCAGAATTAAATTTAACACATATAAATACCTACATAAAATAGCAAGAGTCTGTTTGTATATCTATGTATTGTCTAGACCGATTCCGGTCACAGCGGCTTATTTTAATGCAGACTAGCCAAGTACACAAGAGATAGAATGTGCCAAAGTGTGTGCGCAAACACAGGTGCACCCCCTCTTCCCTCACTGCCCCATTGGTCTCATGGTCACAAGCGCGACTGCTGAGCGTGGGGTCCTGGGTTCGATTCCCAGGTCGGGCAAAGTGTTATTAGGTTTTTCCATTAGGAATTTCTTAAAATGTTGCTGTCTTGTCTCAAAATGGGCTGTTACAGACGTAACAGCCCGGAGTTTGGAAGATGATGGTGTGACACCCCCGAGTCGGGGAAAGTAGATACGTAAACCCGTACGTCCTGCGCTTGATCTCTCCCCGGTTGTTTCAAACAGCTTTTTTTTGTTATGTTGTCTATCTGTTTGATGCGGTAAAGCTTCGAAATGGCTGGACCGATATACGTTATAAGGAGTTAGGCTAAGGCTCCTTTTACAAAAAGGAGGATTTCCATTTTAAAAAAAGAATAAGAGTACAACGCAAAATAAGTAACCCCCCATTGAAGAATAGAAATCCCTACCGCAGCTAACAAAAGAGCTGATAACTTTGAAACCGCTGAACCGATTTCCATCAAACATAGCTAAGAACACTCCCGACTAATTCACCTTTCAAACAAAAAAAAAACAAAATCAAAATCGGTTCATGCGTTCGGGAGCTACGATGCCACAGATAGACACACCCACACACACATACAGACACGTCAAACTTAAAACACCACGTCGTTTTCGCGTCGGGGGTTAGAAATGAAGCTCCGTGAAAACTGACATTTACACAAACAAAATTCAATTATAAAATTAACAATATTAAACAATCTACAAATAGAAAGATTATGTCTTCAATTTACTTTTTACTTAAATAAATCACAAGCCTTCGTACCTACATTTAGCTTTTTATTTTATTATACAAAAATACCCATCGATTTTTAAATACAATTAAATTTGCTAATGGCATTAATTATTTTTCCAGATTATATAATACGTTTCGTTTATAATTAGGTATTATATTTATTTTAATTTAACATTGCACTACACACTACAAAGGTCAATATGAATCACTAGTATAAAACTTACTTAAGTAATAATAAAATGCAAAAAAGGAAGCTTATAGGGCATCAAAAAACTCATCCGCATCGCTGTCAATGGGACAAGTGCCCAAAAGGCTGGCAGCGTTGCCACGTTGCATGGCAATGCTGATTCTTTGGCCCAAGAAAAGGCCAGCCCTTTGGTCACGTGAAGAGTCGACCAGCCGCTTGGCTATGTCACGAAAAACAAGATGAGCGCTCGGACCCCATGGCCCTAGTGTTTCAACCCTAAACGGCTCAAACATATAGCTTCCAATAAGGTTATTATATTTGCGCCGTTTGAGGTTTTCAGCACCAGTAGCAGCCGCCCCAGCACAACACGTCGTGCTAGGAAGATGGGATGGCGCAAGGGTGTCGACGCATGTTACATCCCACACCAAAGGCCTACCCAACTTCCAAGGCATTATAGTCATCCCATCTGGTCTCTTCCCATCGTCGCGTGGCAAGCCAATTGGCTCCAAAACAGCTGGCACTCCGGCGGAGACAAGAGCATGACGGATGATGTCATTAATGCTGGCGTGCCGTGCTATGCGGCCAGCGCTTTTACTGCATGACAGACCATGGTGTCCGAGGCAGTCTACAGCTTCACCGCACTGACAGCGGTGCGGAGGAGCGCCCAAGCGCAGGCATGTAGCGAGCCGGAATGTAGAGTCACTACAAAGTACAAAGTCAGTACAAAGGTTGAATATATTAAAACAAACAAATTTTATAATACTAAGCCAATTCTCGAAATTGTTCAAAATCTAGTCGCAATCTCAACTCAGCGGCCATCGATGTCAAAAAATGTGGCCGGGACATTGTTGACAGATCGTAGAAATTACTAAAATTAACCCCCTGATGTTAAAATAGACCTATCATTAATTAATCAATCATTAATTTACTGTCAATCTATAGACACACATGTTAAAATCCTCCGCCCACGTCCGACTTTTTATAGGACCGATTATCGGACCGATCTATAATTTCATGGGACCATCTTTTTGTTGGACGTGTGCGTTGGTATACTAGAATTTATAATATGTTCCATTCTTTTCGATAAAAATATCGGTCACCGATTGTCTGACGTGTGCGGGCAGCGTAAACAGGAACTGATAGCTTATTTTTTTGTTCAGGCACTACTTGCATAGGGGGTGGAAGGCAATTCGTAACGAATCCTTTCACTATGGATTCAGTACGTTTGTAGACCACCTTCAATTAAAATTTTACGTTCTTATTAAACGTTCGTTTTAAAATGTTCAAATAAATTGGCAATCCCGTACATTTTTCAGTTATCTATTGGGCACAAAAATTCCTTACGATGTCCATTCTACCTGTAATTAAGAACTAAAATTGTAATAGTGTGTGTAGTGTTTGTGTGTGTGTGTCGTGTAGTGTGTATTGTGTGTGTGTTGTGTAGTGTAATTGTGAAACAGTTCTCTTATCATTAATTACTTCTAAAATACGCAAACTGGACAGTCTTCTCCTGTTACTTCTGTATACCTGGAAAGAAGAGAAAATATTGAATCTAGACGTTAATGCTACAGACGTGGTGGAACTGACCCTATTGTTTTTTAAGGCCCATTAACGCTGAAAACTGAACTTAGGGTCAGTTGCTAGCTATGCTGCTATGGTAAGGAAGAGGGAGATCACAATCTCTCACCCGGACCGTAGCAGATGCACCGGGTGTCGGCGGAGGGCGGATGTCACCCTCTTTCGCCCCCCTATAAAGGTCCAAAGTCGACGGATTTAAGGACTTCTGACGCCCCCTTATTTAATCGAGCGTGAGGCGGTGGTGCATAATGTTCCACAGAGGGGCTGTGACGTCGCGTGGGAATTCTAACGCCTCATTCCCCACACTGATCTGAAGTGGCCCGCAGAGGCCGGCAGTAAGAGTCTGACAAATCCCATCGCATCAGGGCGCAGCGGGGGATATCCATTAGGAATCAAAACTGTACTTTTAGCTTTAAGCGCAGTTTCCACCGCGAAAGGGTAATGAGCGGGAAATGCTTAAGCGGAACGCATTTTTTTTATAGTAACTAGGTTTATATTTCTACCAACAAAGAGTTGGTCGTTTGATTTCCACTGCAAAATGAAAATGAGATAGAGAAATGAGCTGAGTGAGCTGAACGGAAAATGAGAAATGAAAAACGAATAGTCAATTTCCACAGAGAACGAGTTCAGTTGAAGTTTTAGCTGGTTGCGTGTGGTCGTGTTGTTGCGATGTTATCGAGTGACACGGAATCGAGTGATTTAGGCCTTGCCGCAGCGGACTCTTTTCAATTTATTTTTACTCGTTTAATCCGCCCCGCTCACCACTTTCTGTGTGGAAACTTTTCTATGTTAATTGTAGTTGCGAGTTGAGCGGAGTCCGTGAGTACTTCACTCCGCTCCATAGAACTGAGCGAGCTCATTTCTACTCTTTCTACTCGCTCGGCTCTTTCCGTCTGACTATTTGTTGGTGGAAATACAAGTATGCAGTTTGCGTTTGCGAGTTTAACGAAGTCATTAATGGGTTCGTTCCGCTCGCAGTGGAAACCGGGCTTAAAGCTTATATATAATATCCTTTATACAAATTATGGTATGCAAATAAATAAATAAATATGAATATGGAATTTACAGCCCGGAGCAAAAAAAAAACTGGGTTTGTTGCCAGAAAGCGGTTAAATTACAAATTATGATTCATCATCACCATCATATATGTCGAATGATGTCCACAGCTGGACATAGGATTCCAGCAAATTCCCGCGACCTTCTCAAGGTCGTCGGTCCACCTCGTGGAGGGTCTTTTCATACTGCGGCTTTCGAAAATTATGATTATACAAGGTGTTAATTTAAAGCAAAAGGTGTTATTGGGTTTTTCTATGAAATTCTCAGTAGCAGCTCGGAGTTAGGATTTGTGCCCGGTTAATGGCATTAGGATCGCCGCCCTATTACATGGGACCTAAACATACCGGCGAACTGTGGGTGTTCATTGGTACACCTCTGCCTAACCTTTCGGGGAATACAGGCGTGATGGTATGTTAGTTTAAACAAGAGACGTACTTTAAGGGAGTGTAGTGCTTATGAAAATAAACCACTTTTTAAAATTGCCTAAAAAAATACAGCTGCTCGTTACATGTTGCAATGCAAATGCAAACATAAATGTATGGATCAGTTGACTTTTTTTTTGCGATTTTACGGTTCGTACTATATTAAAAGTTGTTCATTTTCATGAGTACTGTACTTAAAGCAAGTTCTTCGTTTACCCTAACACCCTGTAGGTATATGACCTTTTACAATTCAAACTCGATACGTTTTAAGTGCAAGTGGTATTCAACTGTTTTTCTGGGTTTGTAAGAAAACAGGTGCTGGTGACATTTTCACCTTGATTATATTAACATACTCGTGTTGTTTACTTATTTGTCTTCTTAAGAACTTAAACCTTGATTTAAATCACTTGCTTAACCTTTTCCTAACTATTTTGGAGTCGGGTTCCAGTTTAACTTTGCTTTGTTTGGATGCAGCTCAATACCTACCGGTCCGGTCCCGTACCTCAGTACCTATCAGTAGTTTATGGGGAGACACTGCCTATCTGACCTCCACAATCCAGTGAGTAGGTACAGCAACCGCCACGAGTCGTGAGCACAAATATCAATTTATTTTTTTCAGTTTTGGGTTCCTGCACGCGATCGGTCGGACTGATAGACTAATCGTGTGCAGTGTCGGCGACACAAAAAATTCAGAAAAGAATCCAAAAATCAAAAATGAATATGACGTTTGTCCTTTCGTGACGTCTACTGTAAGACTGAATGTTTGAATTTTGGGTTTCTGAATACCCGTCACAACAACTGTCAAAAAATCAAATTTCAAAGATCTGCGACTGACAGCCGGGACCCACGGCATATCCATACAAATACTTATTTTTAATAACTCTATATGTCTGTGACGCTATCACGACCAAACTACTGAACAGATTTTGACGAAAATTGGTATGGGGTAAGTTTGAACCTTAAGAAAGGATATAGGCAACTTTTAAATCCACGATTTCGTCTGTAACCTCAACAAATGACATTTACCAGAGGAACATACCATCACCCCTGTATTCCCCTAAGGGTAAGGCAGAGTGTACCAATGTACACACACAGTTCGCCGGTATGTAGTATGGAATATTGATGGAAGATATCTGTATATGCGAAGAGATAACTGTTTCTTTCTCTGTTGAGCTGTTGCCTTGTGTTGCTTCTAAATCATAACCGTTGCGGATCTGACAAATGTCATTTGTCATCCATTTATATCCGACTTCGAATTAATTTTAAATATATTCTCAGCGTTTAGAATACATATTAAACTGTTGGTGCTAGTTAGTAATATAACATAATTATTTGGCATATTAAATGAGTTTGATGTAACTAATTTAACTACACTTGGCAGCTTCGTGTGGGCTCGTTTGGCAGAATCAGGCCCAATTATTAAACTATACCATCATACAATCACGCCTGTATTCCCCGAATGGGTAGGCAGAGATGTACCAATGTACACCCACAGTTTGCCGGTATGTTTAGGTCCCATGTAGCAGGGGGCGAGCCTTTTGCCATTAACCAGGCACAAATCCGAACTCCGAGCTGCTACTGAGAATTTCACAGAAAAATCCAATAACACTTTTTGCTCGACCTGGGAATCGAACCCAAGACCTATAGCGCAGCAGTATAAAAACCTTGTATAAGTAATATTATACATACAGTTTGGACGATATTGATGACACACTACCCACGTTGGTATCTATACTAATATTATAAAGCGGAAGAGTTTGTTTGTTTGGTTGGTTGAACGCACTAATCTCAGGAACTACTGGTTTGAATTGAAAAATTATTTTTGTGTTGGATAGTCCATTTATCGAGGAAGGTTATATATAACATCACACTACGACCAATAGGTGCGGAGCAGTAACCAAAGACGTAACTGAATGCGGGTGATAAAACTACAAGGACGAAGTCGCGAGCAAAAGCTAGTAGTTTAAAATAACACCTCAACACTTGATAGCCTTTTAAATGTCAGCTTAGTGTTCGCTAATTAGTACCTAAATTAGATACTTATGTAGATTCACTGAATAATTTCGAGTATTTTATCCTTCTATTTCAAACTCAAACCATTTAGGTATATCATTTATGTACCACGGTCTAAAACGTTTGTTCAATCCCGCTCCAGAGGCGTCATATTTACAGTTCAATAATAATTTGTTATTTTTCAATAATTTTTACATGACGCGCTAGGTGCGTCATAGGCCTCACTAAATATTTCTATATGACGCCCCTAGCGCGTCTGTGGCCATGAATCGGTTAAGCAAAAATAATAGTTAAATTCACTTACTGAGCACAAGTGACGCATTTTACCGATAATCGAACATGTCCTTCTGGGCAGGGACACTTAGCTACTCCTATGATAGCCTGTCTCTTGAACCGGGCCATGACAGAAGGTTCTGGTTGCCCGGGCATTGAACTGTCAACCGGTTCGCCGGAACACAACGTGTCTAGTATCGCGAATATTGCGAAGGTGTAAAAGAGTTTCATGTTAACACTTCACACGTGCTTTCTTATCAACAGTTCTGAGATGAATGCGATGTGTTGAATATTGAATTCTTTATTTATAGTCTTTACAGCGTTCGTGCTGTACACTCCTTCATACAATGTTAATGGTCTGAGTTTAATTACACTTGATACGTATACGGAATCACAAGTTTAAAAATACATTTAAGAACATTTTTGTGTTTTCGTAATAGTTCATTATGGTACTAGTAGAGTGAGTTTGTCATTACGGTTGAATCTGGATTGTAGTACGAGGGCGTAATGTAATTGAAACTTTAAAGGGTAATGGTAAAATGCTCACGCTTTTTATAAGGTATTTTTCAATACACTTGTGGCGGAAAAATAGCTACAAATTCTTTAGAGGAAAATTAATTATATTTTTCCATTAATTCATTTATAGCCATTTTTTCCTGATTAACTACAAACTGCTTTACCTCAAAATTCCTAATATAACTTAATTTATCTTATCTGACGTTTACATTTTCTTTACTATCTGTTTAACTTTTCTGACCATCAAGCAGCATATTTTTGATAGTAACAGAGTACCGTGGCGTCACCTTGTTGCCAATTCAATTGCGTAACAAATTATTTATTGAGTTCTAAGTAACTACAAAACAAATTATCCAGTAAATTGAACATTCAGGGTATTAGAATTTGGTTATTAATTCGGGTTTTAGAGATAAAATTAAATGTTTTTGTTTAAAGAAATCCTAAACAATTAAGGATCACAATCATCAACGTGTACTTTTTAACTTTTTAACCCCCGACGCAAAAACGACGGGGTTATAAGTTTGATGTGTCTGTGTGGGTCTGTCTGTGGCATTGTAGCTCCCGAACGCACGAACCGATTTTGGTTTTGTTTATTGCGTTTGAAAGGTGATTTAGTCGGGAGTGATCCTAGCTATGTTTGATTTTTTTTTTGGGGGGTGGGAAATCATCGAATAACTTCTCCCGCCCTGGGCGGGGCGGGAGGGAGTGTCAGACTTTTACTGACTAAAACCCACCCATGTTCCTTCTTGTGCCCTTTGCGTTCCGGGGGCGCGGTATCTCTTACGAATAACCCGCAGCCCCGGCAGGAAGCTATGTTTGATGGTAATCAGTTCAGCGGTTTCAAAATTATCACCTGTTATCGTAGCTGCGGTAGGGATTCTTATTGTTCTGTTGGGGGTTACTTATAATTTTTATTTTGTGTTTTTACTGTACCAAAGTAATTGAATAGTAGAGTGATAGCCTCAAATAAAGGTTTGTTTTGATAGAAATCGGTTCAGCGGTTTCAAAGTTATCAGCTCTTTTGTACTGTGGTGATTTTTTTATTATTATGTTTTCTTTGTAAATTAATGTGTTTGATCTTGTACACTTTAAATTCTACTAGTCCTGCTATCTTACTAATATTATAAATGCGAAAGTTTGTGGGGATGGATGTCTGTGATTCTTTCACGCTCAAAAGCCGAATGAATCTGGATGAAATTTGGCACTGAGATAGATTGCAATAAGACATAGCATACTTTTTATCCCGAAAAATGTACAGTTCCCGTGGGATAATATATCAAATTCGACGCGGACGAAGTCGCGGGCAGAAGCAGATTATAGCGGGCAGATTATAAATAAATATACAGTAAAACTAAAACTCAATATTTTGTTTGTTTTCATATCGCGCGTGCTTGTATAACCGGATGTATGACCGAGGACGACGTGAATTGAGTATGTAAGGATTGTAGCAGGTGGCGTTCTGTGGTTTCTGCCTACCTTAATGGGAAAAAGGCGTGAGCTTCTGTATGTTAATTAATTTAGGGTACCTAGCGACCTCTAGTTTAGAAGTGTGAACTATGCAAGACTTAAAATGTTAGAGTAAACATACAATAGATGGCAGCGCCATCGCAATTTAATGTGACAAATTACATTTTCCGACTTCAGTTTAGTCGGAAAATAGATTAATATTATATAATTACTAATAGGAATTTACACCATTTTTTTAAAACAACGTTTTACTAATATTGAACTTATCAGAACATTTTCTCATTCTTCGTTCTACAATGTAGTACCCGCTCTAAAGATTAACATAGAAAATTAATTTATTGCTTATAATTTATTTTAAGTACCTATAAACCTAAATATCCACCAGGAACAAAATAAAAAACGCCCTTTGAAATAAAAAGTTTATATAATAATACTTCGTATAAATACTAGATGGCGTTACTTGTAGCAGAAACAGTTAAACAATGTATTCGAAGTTCGAAATAAATAACAGTCGAACCGGTCACTTAGTTCTTAATTAGTTCTCTAGTAATCAACTAGATGGCACTAGATGTTACTAAAATAAAAATAACTCGTTTTAACATAATTATGTTTAGGTCTGAAAGCGCTGTGCCTTAAGCACCTAGTAGCTGGGTTGCGGAGATACGGGGGTTAACAGCATCTCTAAAAACGTGGGTTGCGCACTGTTCGATTTTCAGCGCTCGGCTGAAAGCCGAGAGTTGAAAATCTAACAACTGAAATTATAAAGCAATATTAAATGATAATGGTAATGGCCCTCAAATAGGCTGTCGCTCAATGTAAAACACTGGTACTAAGTAGCATCGAGTTTGACTGGAAGCAGACCCCAACATTGTTAGGAAAAGGCTAGACAGTCATTGATTAGTCGCGAAGAACTGCACCTTCACGGGTCAGAATCAAGTATGATTTTAAGATCTTGAAAACAATTGTTGTTATTTTAATGTTAAATTGTTGCTTCTTTTCGTTGAACTACTTTTTTCTTTGATATTCTTAATAACCAGCTCGGAGTTATGATTTGTGGCCGGTTAATGGCAATAGGCTCGCCCTCTATTACATGGGACCAGACCGCCGGTATGTTTAATACCGGCGAACTGTCGGTGTACATTGGTACACCTCTGCCTAACCCTATGTAGTCAGGGTATGTATGTAAATATAAGCAAATAGTAGCCCGCCGGCATCGGGAACGAGATCCAAACTACCGGCGGCCAGGGCTCCTGAGAAAGGAATCTCCTAACAATACGTGCTTTGTCTAGGAGTACCGCTTTCTGAAGCCCTTGATTCAACCTTATTATTATTAGCAATAAAAGTTACTAAAAGCATACACATTCTGCCCGATCTAAACTAACCGGTGTAAAAGTCAGGGAAAGATGATAATGATGTTGCGGTTGTTTACAATTAATTTGTGGGCAACATTGAAGGTCTAACTACTACTATCTCCAATAATTATGTGGGCATAGTTTTTATAAATACTAACACAACGCACACAGATTTCTTCTTAAGTGTGTGTGTAAATTATATTTACAATATCGATAAGACACGGTCGGACAACGACGAGCATGGAGACGAATTATCGCCTAAAAAATTTTGAGTGCCTTTGATAATTACTTATATTTTATGTTACGTGCCGATTCTTTTATTGTGCTTAGTATTCGGTGATTTATATCTTTTTTAATTTAAACTTTTTAGATTTTAATAAAACAATGTCTAATTCGTTACTGTATTTGTTCCTATTTCTGTCCTCGTTTAAAAATTGCTTCATTATTAGGCACCTAAATATACACATAGGACACAAACATAACGGCGAACTGTTGGAGTACATTGGTACACCTCTGTCTAACCCTTCGAGGAATATAGGCGTGATGGTATGTGTGTTTTAGGTAAGTATCAGTCTCCTTAAATTCGACAAAGATGCAAAACTGCACGTTTTATATTATTTTGAATACTTTTCTATACAGAGAGCATGACCTTCTGTCACAACATAGAGAACTCCCGTTGGTCCTGGCAAAATCTCTCTCGATGAATTCAGTTGAAAATGACCTGTCATCCTACCTAATGCCAAGGATTGATAGCTGTAACCTCTAGCTCACTTTAACCAATTCTCCAAGGAAATCCTAACTAATATTATTAATGCGAAGGTAAGTTTGTTTGTTACCTTTTTACTTTTAAACCACTGAACCGATCAACCTGAAATTTGGCGTAATATAAGTTGTCAGGTGTACAGAAACGGACATAGTACCTTTTATCCCGAAAAAAAAAAGTACAGTTCTCGAGAAACGCAACAATAACATTCTTATGATAATAGATGGCGCCATGTGTCTTTTAAGCAAGCGGAATACAACCCGAATTGATTGTCAAATTCTCAATTAGGCGAGCGTAGCTGCGGGCAAAAGCTAGTTTTTTATAATGCTTTCTCAAATAATTTTTAGCCACACGATTTTATCTTAGGTGTCATTGACTTAATAATATCTAGGTACACTTTATTTAATTTAGTTTGTCTCCCCGACTAAAACCTTTCATTTTCAATTTGGTTCAGTAGGCATTTTAATAAAAAGCTTTTTAGTACTAATTCCAATAAAGTGTAAGTATGGTACGAGATTGACATTTGATTGACGTTTCAGTGTCCTCTTAGTTTCAACGAACGCTGGAAGTGACTTTGTCTGAAGGGCTTAGGAGTTCGGACTTTAGTACTTACCAATAATGTAATATTTTTGATTATCAGCCGTACTATCATTTGGTGAAGCATTACAGGTGACAATACTTATTCGGATTTAAAAAAAAAAGAAATAATAAAAAGCCACTTCACGTCTGTCAGTAAAAAGTCAGATAGCAGTAATAAAAATTAGTATTATTTAAAAAGTGCACATTATAAATCAGAAAACAACGATTTTATCTACGTATTGTTTAATCACCGTTTATCGTTTAGGTGCCTCATGGTTGCAAGCCCGACTGATGAGCATGGGGTCCTGAGTTCGATTCCCAGGTCGACCAAAGTTTTATTGGGTTTTTCCATATGGAATTTCTCAGTAGAAGCTCGGAGCTAGGATTTGTGCCCGGTTAATTGCAATAGGCTCGCCCCCTATTACATGGGACCTAAAACTTACCGGCGAACTGTGGGTGAACATTGGTACACCTCTGCCTAACCCTTGGTGGAATACAGGCGTGATGGTATAGTTTAATCATTGGGACTGATTCTGCCAAACGAGCCCACGCGAAGCTGCCAAGTGTAGTTAAATTAGTTACATCAAACTCATTTAATATGCCAAATAATTATGTTATATTACTAACTAGCACCAACAGTTTAATATGTATTCTAAACGCTGAGAATATATTTAAAATTAATTCGAAGTCGGATATAAATGGATAACAAATGACATTTGTCAGATCCGCAACGGTCATGATTTAAAAGCAACACAAGGCAACAGCTCAACAGAGTAAGGAACAGTTATCCCTTCGCATGTACAATATCTAGATATCATGTAGATATCTTCCATCAATATTACATACTACATACCATCAAGCCTGTATTACCAGAGGATTAAGCAGAGGTGTACCAACGTACACCGACGGTTCGCCGTTATGTTTTTAGGTCCCATGTAATAGGGGGCGAGCCTATTGCCATTAACCGGGCACAAATCCTAACTCCGAGCTGCTACTGAGAAATTCATAGAAAAATCAAATAACACTTTTTGCTCGACCCGGGAATTCAACCCAAGACCTTTAGCGTAGCAGTCGCGCTTAGGACCACTAGACTAACGAGGCAGTTACCTCCATACTAATTGCTCCCAAATTCTCTGAGTAGGTATGTCACCGGGCAATAAATTGCTCTAAATGGCTCGAGTGAGTACATTTATGCCGTCATTATGTTTACGGGCAATAAAACATGTATGTAAGTAACAGTTTCATTTTATTGTAATTCTGAAGGACGACATTACATGAGCCTTGAAAGCCGGGCTTCAGTGATTATGTATAATCTTATAACAAATGACGGTTATGTATCAAGAATGTAAATTCAATGTTTGTCACATCTAGTCACTCGAAATTAATCACTATCTGTCAAAATACTGTTTAAAACTAGCTAATGCCCCCAACTTCAATATCGACCCAGCTGTTTCAGAGATTAGCCGTGGCAAACAGACAGACGAAAAAATTTTTCTTGGTCGTATTACCGTTTAAACATTCATTATTATACATTTAGTAAAAAAATGTTATTTTGATATTGCAAACAGACATTTTCATCTATTTAAATCGATTAGCAACAGGTAAAAAATATTTAAGGTTGTGGAATTTAAACAAATCAATAAAGGTTCAGTTAAATAATCGGTAAAATGGTGTAGACTAATATAGTCAGTGAAGCAAGAAAGTAATGTATAACGAATGATCGTTTATTATGGTCGCACAACAATATAACCACATTTTTTTTTTCTGATGGGCATCTCGCAGTTCAACCTAGGAGGTTGTTTACTGCTTAACCGGACTTTCCTGTAGATGCCTCAACAATTTAAGGCCTCCAGGCAGGGCTTACAATAAACTTACAAGCTAAGCGACTGCGCTGAGGACACCCTCTGCGGGGTACGGGCCTCGGCTCAGGGCGTCGCTGAGAGAGGGCACCAAAGGGACGGGCTGGATCGAATTATTATTATTATGGGCTATTTTAAAGCTATCGGGGATGAATACAACAGTATAACCACACGTAACAACAAGAGTTTATAAAATTACCTATATTATTTACACGGGAGCAAGCGAGGACCGCGGACCAGAAAACAAAATCGCATGCCATACAACTGACAGGTGTGCGCGCCTCTTGCTTGCTTGCGGGCTCCCGCGCGCGTGTGCAGCTCGCGCTTTACAAGCCCAAACATGTGTGCCATATCGGCTATTTATCTAATTTCTAAACAAAAAGTCTTTAGGTAGTCTTTGTAAGATTTTTCGATCTTAAATAAATTAGTCGTTCACTTTTCTATAGCCTAGTGGTCCTAAGCGCGACTGCTATGCAAGAGGTCTTGGGTTCGATTCCCAGGTCGAGCAAAAAGTGTTATTAGGTTTTTCTTTGAAATTCTCAGTAGCAGCTCGGAGTTAGGATTTGTGCCCGGTTAATGGCTATGGGCTCGCCTTATTACATGGGACCTAAACTTACCGGCGAACTGTGAGTGTACATTGTTACACCTCTGCCTAACCCTTCGGGGAATACAGGCGTGATGGTATGTTGTTTTCTATAGTAAGTACCTACTTAGGTAGGTACCTACAAAAAAGTGAAACAGTAACAAGAACACGTGAAACCATTTACCATAATATTCAATAGTTTTATAATAACACCTAAGTACATTATTTCACAATAATTGTATTGACACAAATTACTAACACGTTTTAAATTACTCAATACAATTTAAATCTATTGTCGTAAAGGGTCTAATATGAACAAGAATGCATTTTCTACACGCACTGTCAAGGTTCAGTTCAAGGCAAAAAAAAAATTAGCACAATACGCTCCACGCCATTCAATGTCTTGTACGATTTGCACTTTTTAAATCATTACTAAAAGTAATTCCCGAACAGTATTGTAAAGTCAGTTGCGCCGTGATCATTGTGCTTAAAAAAAAATGTATTCTCTTTTTAAAATGACAAATTCAAGTGTTTGATTGTTTCCTTTTTACTGTCAGTGCTGTTCTATATTTGAAAGTGTTCTTTTTATTACAAAAAATGGCGCGACTTTTGACATTTACGTGTTTAATATCGGTGACAATAATTTTCGTTAGTTCGAGGAGTATACTTAAAAGTAAGTGGTTATCTGTTTTTGTAAATATTAAGTAATAAATAACCGTTCATCGGTCACTGTTTGAGGGTATGATTCAGTAGTTTATTGTTAGCTAATGTACTTACCTACACAGACCGCTTAACCTCAAACCAAACAGTATTATGTACTTATAGCATTCCTTGTGGTTACGTGACCTTATACTTCCTTATTTTCGGTTTAGTTAATGAATGAATGAAATCTGATTGTATTTAAATATAGATTAAAATAGCATTAAATTAAATATGAATAACTTCGGGAAATCATGTGTTCGTTACGTTAATAATATTTCCTTACATTAAAACCGACATTTTCATGTGATAAAAACACAATATTAGAAATGTTAAGTAACTCCCGACAGAAGAATAAAAATCCCTACCGCAACTAACAAAACAGCTGATAACTTTGAAACCACTGAACCGATTTCCATCAAACATAGCTAAGAACACTCCCGACTAATTTAACTTACAAACTAAAAAACTAAATTAAAATCGGTTCATGCGTCCGGAAGATACGACGCCACAGAAACACACACACAGAGACGTCAAATTTATAACACCCCGTCATTTTTGCGTTGAGGGTTAAAAATGGTTCTGTATTTGAAGAGATCAACGACAGTGAAATGCTATCGCTCATCTCTGTCTATCCCTCTATTACAGGGCTATATCTTGTAAACCGTAATCGATATACAACGAAATATCACGGACTACCCGACTGTACGACGAGCGTTATGGACTATCTACACAATTACCTGCAACTGTTTTTTGTTTCTCATTAAGTGATTTTGCAAATCTTTGAGAAAGAAAATGATATTTTTAAACCGTAAAATATAATAAAGTAAAAAATGGAAGGGTGTCCCCATACTTGACCGTAATAATGTAGTTTTTCGTATTTGGTTAGGTTTTTTATTCAAATAATCTGCATGTTGTCATAAAACATGAAATCAACAGACTAGACATAGATGTGTAATTATTATGTTACAAATCTACTATACATATAAGTTTACGTTTTCAGTCAATTTACCAGTTGGTTATACGGCGTGATAGTATGTAAGAGAGTTATAAATAAACATACATAAACAATGTACACCCACAGTTCGCCGGTATGATTAGGTCCCATGTAATAGGGAGCGAACTTATTTCCAAATAATTGCTTTTTTCAAACTAAACAAATAATTAATTAACTAGTTCTTATTAAAAAATCCATCAAATTTACGTTTCGTACGCTGCATGCTCGTGCTAGGCCTATAGACAGCTAATCAAATACGTTTCTTAAATCTATACTTTATATTATAAATTACGAAAAGTTGGTCTGTTTGCTTGTTTCGCACCTGCAGAATTTTATAGAAAAACCCAATAACACTTTTTGCTCGACCTGGGAATCGTACCCAAGACCTAAGCGGTGGTCCTAAGCGCGACTGCTACGGTCTTGGATTCGGGCAAAGCGTTAGTGGGTTTTTCTATGAAATTCTCAATAGCAGCTCGGGGTTAGGATTTCTGCCCGGTTAATGTCAATAGGCTC